>OX336416.1:12956846-13594517 GCA_946903255.1 Schistosoma spindalis | reverse complement strand
GCGTTTCTGGTTCAATCCCTACGAACGCAGTCATCAGATTCTGGATACAAACCACTCTGGTGTGGTATGCTAATTCGACCAACAAATACAGCACACTTCTCTAGTACCGTTCTGCGCAAAAGACCTTCGTTGGCAACTCGAGGATCAACGATCACTTCCTGTTCCGCCAATTTCCTCGTCCTACAACCGCATTCTGCCGATCAGTCCCACGAATCAAACCGCTAACTATCGAAAGTGTAAACCCTTTCTAGCGGGGGGCTCCTGTAGTGACCTACTTTTGTCAACAGAACGCGATTGGTTCGATGAAAACAATTATTATTATAACCAATTGTACCAGTGACTGTTTTACTGTGCTCGTTTGTTTAACTGTGCTAATAACAGCCATTTTAGTCTTCCATTGTATTCCATTGCTTTACGCGGTTTTCGACTACGCACGTATCTTTCTTGCCGATCGCACCTGTACTCCTTTGGCACGATCTCGGTATTCTTTCGATACCACGAGATCGCCAACAAATATATTACGACTACACATCATCTGCCTTCTGATTTTTGGCCTACCGGAATCTTATTGGTCTATTGGCACGTAGTCTGTAGCGGTGTTCATAGTCAAGCTCAACTCGACACCACGCTACATTTGGTGAGCCAAATTTTGGAACACGCCTCAACTTCGGTCAAATCTTCTGCAACTGGTGAACCTACATCTACGACCACTTGGCAATCGCAACCAAACCTTCCAAAGAAGTCAATTTTGGTGAGTCTATCGCTTATCTATCCACGTCTGTCATATATTTTCATATTAATTTTTATATAATATATTTGACATGACGGATAACGATAAGAATAATATTAACGTAATAGACTCTGACGTACAGGTTATACACTTTCGACCTGTATCTTTTATTCCTCACGATCCCGAAGTTTGGTTTGCTGCTATAGAGTCTCAATTTGAGACCCGTCATATTACAAGCCAACGGCAGAAGTACACTTACGCTCTCGAATGTTTACCGGGAGACCATTTAGTAGCTGTCCGTGAGGTTGTCCTCAATTCCAATGTGCCCAATGTTTACGATCGTCTCAAGGAGGCGATCCTCAGACATTTCCTCCCTCGAGGGAGGAACGATTGAGGACGTTATTAGCACGTCACCCCCTGGGTGATGCTAAACCGAGCCACCACCTCACGCGCCTGCAATCTCTTGCAGGACCCACGGCAGCCGATTCTGAAATTGTTAAAGAACTGTGGCTCGAATCTCTACCAGCATTTATCCAACCTACAGTTACGGCCCTGCTCGAGGACGCACCACTGAAACAGGTAGCCCTCACAGCAGACAAAATTCTAGCTAGGACTGGCAACGAGACAACTACGTAGTTGCCTCAACGTCGCGTCCGAAAGTCGATATCGACGGCAGCCACTCCTCGGCTCAAGGTGACAGGGAAGGGTGTATTCACACACGTCTTAGTTTTCGAGACCGTTGTAACGTACCCCAACCCTACGTCCCTCGAGTCCGCTCACGCTCTCGAAAAGCCGTCAACACTCGCCCAACGAGGGCATCTTCCAAGCCACGCCAAAAGGCGGCTTCGGAAGCGAGTGCAGGTTGGGGCTGGTTTCATCGATCCTTCGGATCTGGTGCCCGCCGTTGTCGAGCCCGGTGCTCATACAAGGCGGGAAACTCCAAAGCCGGCGAGTAAAAGCGGCCGTACTCGCCGGCCCTGCCCCCCAGGTTGGCCGTTTATTTTACGTGCACGATTATCGCACAAACGCTAGGTACCTAGTGGATACAGGTGCCCAAGTTTCTGTCGTACCACGAGGTAGCATCAAGTCACAAGCTACAATGCTTCGACTACGCGCTGCAAATGGCTCAGCCATTCCTACCTACGGTACACGACAACTCGCGGTCAACCTGGGCAACCGACGACGGTATCTGTGGACGTTCATCATTGCTGATGTTCCCACAGCCATACTAGGTATTGATTTCCTACAGCACTATGAATTGCTAGTCGATTCACGTAGGCTGCAGCTAATCGATACTTCGTCGAACAGTAAATTCATGGGCTTTAAAGCTCACACAAACGCGTACCGAATCCTCGGCACTTTTTATCCGCGTGACGATAAATTCCACGCCTTATTCGAGAAATTCCCCAGATTAACTAAACCACTCGAGGAGATTTCATCGGTGACCAATCGTGTGGTACACCACATAGTCACCCGCGGACCACCAGTCACGGCAAGACCACGCCGACTGGCACCGGACAAATTAGCTTTCGCTAAACGTGAGTTTGACAATTTACTATCTTCTGGTATTATTCGTCCTTCTCACAGTCCTTGGGCCTCTCCTTTACACATGGTGCGCAAAAAGGATGGGGTTAGTTGGAGACCATGCGGCGACTACCGAGCATTAAACGTAGTTACGCGCTTTGATAGCTACCCCATCCCCCACATACACGACATCACGGCATCGCTCAAGGGCACGACTATCTTTTCTAAAATCGATCTGGTACGAGCATATCACCAGATCCCAGTCGCTCTTGAAGACATCGAAAAACTGCTATCACGACTCCTTTCGGTCTGTTTGAGTTCCTACGAATGCCATTTGGATTACGGAATGCTGCTCAAACTTTCCAAAGGTTTATCGATAACATAGTACGAGACTTGGATTTTGTTCACGTCTATATTGATGACCTGCTGATCGCATCATCAAACGTAGATGAACATTATCAACACCTTACGCTATTATTCCAACGTCTTTCGGATAATGGAATAGTAGTCAACCCAGAGAAATGTGAGTTGGGTAAATCAGAAATAATATTTCTGGGTCACACCATCAGACAAGAGGGTATTCTGCCTTGCGAGGACAAAGTTCGAGCAATCAAGGAGTACAACGTGCCGTCCTCAATCAAGGAACTGAAGGCTTTTCTCGGTTTGGTTAACTTCTACCGACGTTTCATCCCTCACGCGGCAGAACGGTTACGACCATTAACCGATTTACTACGCGGTAATCCACGCAAATTAGAATTGAACGATACCGCACGTACTGCATTCTCAGAGATCAAAACGGCTCTCGCTGAAGTTACACTTCTCGCTCATCCTGACCCATCAGCCACGCTTAGTATAGCGGTTGATGCATCAGATTTCGCTATAGGAGCCGTTATGCAACAGAATATCTCCGGTAGTTGGCAACCGCTTGAATTTTTCTCACGATGCCTTACTCCCACGGAGACGAGATATAGCGCTTTTGGTCGCGAGCTGCTTGCAGCCTACTGCGCCATCAAACATTTCCGGCACGCAGTAGAAGGACGTCAATTCATCTTATTCACCGACCATAAGCCCTTAACGTATGCCCTGCATACCAAGTCTGACCGCTACTCACCACGAGAGTGCAGACATTTGGACTATATCTCACAGTTCACGACAGACCTTCGTCACATTAAAGGCGAGTCGAACTATGTTGCCGATGCTCTTTCACGTATCCAGACGAATGCAGTTACTTTACCGGTGCTCGATCTTCCTGCTATGGCCGCCGCGCAAGCAAACGATCCTGTCTGTACAGAAGCACCACAATCTTCGTCCCTTCAGTGTCAGGAAGTACCCCTAGCTACTAGCTCAGGTACTATCCTATGTGATACGTCTACTGGTCTTCCTCGACCCATCGTACCCTCTACCTATCGCCGTCTCGTCTTCGATGCCCTTCATGGATTGTCTCATCCAGGTATCGCAGCCACATTACGTCTCATCGCTGCACGATACGTCTGGCCGTCCATGAATAAAGATGTTCGTATGTGGGTAAAGCAATGCTTACAGTGTCAACGATCAAAAGTGCACAGGCACGTAGCTGCCCCCATTGGCACGTTCGCTACTCCTGATGCTCGCTTTGATCACGTTCATATAGACATTGTAGGACCATTGCCACCATCGCATGGGTATGATCACATACTCACGTGCATTGACCGTTTTACAAGATGGCCCGAAGCTATTCCCATCACGTCTATCAGGGCGGAGACAGTTGCTCACCGCTTCGTAGAACGATGGATAGCATTGTACGGTTGTCCTTCGACTGTCACGACTGACCGAGGACAACAATTTGAGTCCGCATTATTCTCCTCACTGACCCGGCTGCTTGGTACGAAACGCATACTCACTACCGCCTACCATCCAGCATCGAATGGTTTAGTCGAAAGGTTTCACCGCCAACTTAAAAGTGCTCTCCGAGCACACGAAAACGACAATTGGTACGAAACCTTACCGCTCGTTCTCTTAGGCATCAGAACGAGTTTGAAGGCAGATATCCAATGTTCCGCCGCTGAACTTGTATACGGCACGACATTGCGTCTGCCTGGGGAATTCTTCACACCACGGAGCAGTAATGATTTCGGTAAATCAGACTACGTCCATCGACTGTCTGCATTTATGCGAACGCTGTCTCCGGTGTCAACTCGAATACAACATCGACAGGTCGCTCTCCCTCGAGAGTTATCTACCTGTTCACATGTTTTCATACGAGTAGATTCGGTACGCAGACCTCTACAACAGCCTTACGAAGGCCCTTTTCACGTGATCTCTCGTCACGAAAAGACCTTCAAGGTTGATCGACACGGCCGCGTCGAGATCGTCAGCATTGATCGCCTCAAACCAGCACACGTCGATGACAGTGCCCTACTCGATAACTTGAGACTCAATGCTAGACCTACCAAACCTTCTAGCGGGATCTCTACGTCTACCTCGGATCCCACGCTAGATACATCAGAGACCTCGTTCTCACGTCCCGGTCAACAGCACGCGTCATCTGCACCATCTACGGACGAGACTTCCGTCTCACGTCCAGATCGGCAGACCACGCCGCCCTTGACCTCGGATGAGATCGCAGGCTCACGAAGTACGAACGAGACTACCGTCTCACGTTCCGGTCGCCGAGTACGATTACCCGTACGCTTTCGCGACTAAACGCACAGTCAATAACGGATACGGTGTAGGATTATTCCTATACTACACGCATGCTACACTTTTCTTTTTTTTGATTTTTTTTTGTATCCTGAGCCCACGCCTCCGACCATCGTCCATTTGATAACGTCGACTTCAGTCAACTTTGGCGAAAGCTGGTTTGGCCACCCACGCTCTAGTCAACGCACTCAGTCGATTATCTGGTCTCGAATTCGCCTGGCATATGCTTGGTAGTTATGGTCGCGTCCGGTTTCCTGGCTCAACGTGGTTTCGTCCTACGTCTGCAGCGTTTTCTGGTTCACATCCCTACGAACGCAATCATCAGATTCTGGATACAAACCACTCTGGTGTGGTATGCTAACTCGACCAACAAATACAGCACACTTCTCCTGGTACCGTTCTGCGCAAAAGACTTTCGTTGGCAACTCGAGGATCAATGATCACTTCCTGTTCCGCCAATTTCCTCCGTCCTACAACCGCAATTCTGCCGATCAGTCCCACGAATCAAACCGCTAACTATCGAAAGTGTAAACCCTTTCTAGCGGGGGGCTCCTGTAGTGACCTACTTTTGTCAACAGAACACGATTGGTTCGATGAAAACAATTATTATTATAACCAATTGTACCAGTGACTGTTTTACTGTGCTCGTTTGTTTAACTGTGCTAATAACAGCCATTTTGGGCTTCCATTGTATTCCGTTGCTTTTACGCGGTTTTTGGACTACGCACGTATCTTATCTTGCCGATCGCAACTGTACTCCTTTGGCACGATCTCGGTATTCTTTCGATACCACGAGATCGCCAACAAATATATACGACTACTACAATCATCTGCCTTCTGATATTTTGGCCTATCGGAATTTTATTGGTCTATTGGCAAGTAGTCTGGTAGCGGTGTTCATAGTTCAGCTCAACTCGACACCACGCTACAGTACAATGGATTCCGAAGCGTTCCAGTTTGAATTTAAGACCAGAATGAGAGACCTTATCAAAAGCCTTACTTGGATCTATAAAGATCACATCTACAGGAATATTCTGATTTTTTGCAGCAGCCCAATCTTCTCTTGCAATGAGAAGATTTGTCAAGCACGATAGGCCTCTCCGAAAACCATGTTGTTCCCTGGAGAAAAGATTATGCCTTTCAACATAGTTTATTACAGATATCCGAATGATTTTTTCCATCAGTTTTACAATTGCACTAGTTAAGCTTACAGGTCTATAGTTAGTAACTAAATCCCTACTCCGAGCCTTTTACACCGGACTTAATAGAACGTCTTTCCAGTCTCTGGGCAGTCTGGACTGCTTTAGAGACATGTCAAACAGTATCGCTAATGGTTCAGCAACATCTGATATGGCTTTCATAATCTTAAGATGAATATTATCAGGACCGCTGGACTTATCAGGTTTGATATGCTGAAGTAGCCTTAAAACAATACTTTTCTGAATGACCACAGCCATCACGATTGTAATGAATCGTTGATCGTTCCTCATTACTGACAGAAAACACTTAACTGAAATATTCCGATAAAACTTCAGCTTTTTCGGTATCATTTTCTGTCGAGATTAACGGATTTTCTTGTATCAAAAGTGATGGAATTCCATCACTTCTTTGAGTTCGCCTTTTTATATACGAGAATAAACGTTTTGGACTATATCTAGAATCTCTAACCAATTGTTTTTCGTATGGATCGGTATTGTTCTAAGCCAGTTGAGATGAACACATCCCAGTGCATCTTCCTTCTTCTAAGAAGTTTGTTAACTGGCTTAGTTGTCCATGGTGGACTATTATTCGGTCTTCGCGGTATCAGGTATGATATGAACGAGGACGTAACTAAACTAAACTTACCTTTAAATACAGACCATGCTTCTTCAACTGATAAGCTAGTATCTACAAACCAATCTGTCTTAGCAGCGCATTCCTGAATGGCTGATATGTTAGCTTTCCATATATTTGGGCGGGGTGTGACCTGATCGTATAGCATGTCCCTAGTTCTGAACGAGAATGACAAAACAGTGTGATCGCTGCTCACTAACGGTGAAAGAACATTTAGGTCAACAATATCCTAAGTCTCATGAGTGATTACCAAGTCCAACAGAGAAGAACCTTGGTAGCACCAAAACGTGTAGGTTTGGGTACATGCTGCACTAATGCATGCTCCATTATTGTTATCAGGAATTTACTATCAAAGGAGTTTATAGATCCTTCTGTGGTCATCTCAGTCCAATTTATGTCAGGTGCATTAAAGTCTCCTATTATCAAGCATCTGGTATTAGCACTCCAAAGATGAATGTGCTCTAAGATAAAGTCATCAGCTAAGCAGATTGGGCTGCGATAGATGACACTGAGCATAAATGTACTACATCCAATAGCCAATTTACAGCTAATGACTTCACAAGTACCGCTGTCATGGGATTCTTTAGCAGAGGAGCGTATATTTATATTATTGGCTATATATAACAGGACGCCACCTCCTTTTCTACATCTATGTCTATCACTCCTTAGGTAATGGTATCCCGATAATTCTGGAGTAATGTCGAAGACTAACCAAGTTTCTGTCACTGTTACGATGAGTGGCCTTAATCTGTCCACTAATGCTTCTAGTTCATAGAACTTATTTCTTAGGCTACGAGCGTTGGCATATAAAACTCTTAGGTAGGACGGCCTATCCACACAGGCCTTGATAGCATTCGCTTCCAAGACCTGACTATCCGAAAACCCACTAACTGGAGACTTTTCTCACCATTTTATCGACGGGTTTCTAGTTCATCTAGTGCCTTCTTTCTTTTTATTCTATCTTCGAGAGACATATCAGGTCTAACTCGGATATCGGAATTGTCGTGACAACGAGCATTACTTAACAGGAGATCCCATTGCTTCTCTGATCCTTGGATTACCTTTGGGAGTCTGCATGGTCGAGGTTCAGCATTGTTATCAGAACTCGTGCCTATTCTAATCAGCCTTTTTACCTGAACTCCTTTGGAGTTATCTGGTAAGATACTACGAATATGTTCTCTCAGCTTCTCTAAACCATGCGCGTGTCTAATTTTGGGATCAAGATCGTTTGACTCCAGCAATTTGCTTACAATAATATTAGATGATATTAGATTCTTCTTTTGGTAGTGCCTTTTGTGACTCACAATGGGAGTCCATCAATGACTTGCTAACCACCTGCGTACTGCTCAGAGCTTTTTTCTTCTTGTTTCGTTTCTTCCGTACTGTAGTCCATTTTTCATCCCTCAGGACATCAGGACTATTTGGAACGGTGACGATCTTACTCAGATCTTCAGTTTAATAATAATAATAATTTATATTCTGAAAAAATGATAATTACAGAATTCACGCCAGTTTACAGGCATGATCAATTTGATATAAATAATATCATAATATATACAGAACAAACATGTGATATGAGTCTTAAGTTTATTAGTTCAGTAGTTGTTTAGGTATTACGGCGATCCAATGCATCAGCCGGGAACACGTAATATTTCTTAACTGGACAGCCTGTTGATTTATGAACAGTGTAAATTAAGGTCATTTCGTGTGTCAGATCGATTTAATGATAAATATCTACAACTAGAAGAATGAAAACGAAAACAGAGAGCACGGAACAACAAAGCAGTAATTACCGAAATATGTCAATCAGATCTATCAAAATGCGTATGTCATGTGACACAGTGATATACTGTTGATGATATTCAAATTAGTTAGACTAGCTGGGGACGGTATTAACATAAAGTGACAGCAAGTTGGTGGTTTTATCCAGAGAATGCACTAATAAAAATGCCTAAACATTTAAAGTTCCTATAATAACACTTGTGGAGTGAGATACACTTGCAGGTGCTAGAGCATTCAATGCATTTTTCGGAGGAGCAATATGCATCGATGCAACGTACAAATAATGGGAGTGATTTTATCGTACGGATATGTTGTGGTAGGTTATTCCAGAGTATAGAAAATTTACAGGCAAAGTAACTCATATAAAGAGATGATTTAGAATAAGTTTGTTTCACAAGTGCCAAGGAATTACGGGTTTCATAATGAGGAGTTTCTGCGTATTGAATTACATGATTGGATGTAAAGGAAAGTTTATTAAGTAGTTTGAAGAAAAAAATCCACTAGTGATGCATGGTTACCAATGTCGGCGGCAGGTGGTACTTCTTCCGTTGTTAATGTTAACGGAGATTTTACTTTTCCGTCAATCAAAGTTGGGTGTTTGAGGCGTCTTGTAACATCAGGTACTGACACATTCGTCACTGTCAGTGCTCGTGTTATCAGCGCATGTGCTATCGTTTTTCTTGACGGCTAAAGCCAATAGGCTCATAGCCTTCTGTATTAGTAATATCTTATTTGCACAGCAAAACATGCAAAGTCAATGTGAGTTAGGCTTCGAACATCTTTTGTATGCAGTAGGACTTAAACGGGTGCACATCTTATGGAACCACCTTTTGCATTCATCATACTTCATTCCTTCCTCCACAGGGAATAAACAGCGTGGCTGTACACATTTGTGAGCACTACCAATCATTTTAGTCAGATTAGGGTGTAAAAACACAATATTATCACAGTATGAACACTAGTGTCAGTCAATGAGTAAAAGGGTATCACAAGACAAACTTTAGCAAGATTTAAAGCCTTGATAAAGTACTTTATATAAACCAAGAATGCTTTTGACACAACAATCACACAAAAGCAAGGATAATCACAACAAATACAAAATCTCTGCCCTTTTTGAACGCGCGCGAATTGAAATTATGGAAGATAATTCAATTCTGAACTATTAACATATAAACTGTGAATTTCATGCTATTTGATAAGATCTGAGTTTAATTTATTCATGGCATTTATGATCGTATTCACACAATAATTCATAATCATTTAATTACATATATATTCATTTTGGCTATACGATCAAACCGCGCTCTGTTATTTTTAAGACCATATATAATCATATTCGACAAAGAATTGCATTTCATATCTGTATTCTATTCCTTAAGGAACATATAATTATATCGTGTTTGGATGCTATAACTCACGTACTTTATGTACTTACGGAATCTATTCAGACCTCCTCCTAATATCAAGAAATATATATAATCGTGTATGATAAAACACTGTACTCACTATTTTATGAACTATCATTTAAATCGTATTTGTATACTATAACTTGTTTAATTTCCGAAATTACCTGTCCAATTCTGTGAGTGTGTTATAGTTTTTTGACAGTATTTTTTACCCAAAAAGCTGTTTCATATATTTGTTCATAAAGCAACATAATAATCTTAGACGGTAATAATCTTTTAAACTACTTATCTCGGCGGACTTTCAGTTTACACATAAATCACATACCGTAATCACTTTGATTGTTTGATACTAAATTACTTTATTATATGAGGCTATGTTTCCGTGTAATATATATGTTAAAATTTACATAACGTGCTTCTTTATGTTCTATTTTGTCTCCACACAGATACTGACATACAAACTACATCTCCACTACAATTTTCCTGCCATTCTCATCTCTTGTTTTTGACACCTTCACAAAAACTACGATACATTCACTCATGGTTAAAACATAGGTTTTGATTTCTGGACTAACTCGGGCCCTCGGCATTGGTTTTTTCACCTATTTCTATTCCCAACGTTTTGTTCAATCCATCTACTATACGTCACTTTCTTATCATGCCATGAAAAAAAATGAAGACCCCTGCTTCTAGGCGTCCAGCCAAACGTAGGAAAACGATACAACTTAACACTACTACCGACACACTTAAGAATGTTAACATGAATTCAACCCGAAGTAGCTTTGCTGATGACGAATGGGATAACACAGTCGAAATCCCTGTTAATACAACACCCAGTTACAGTAACTGTGTAACGGATAACGGGAAAACTAATCACAACATTTACATAACTGACCAAACACTTAACGTCGATATATTCGAACCTTGCAAACCATCGCAAGTATGTTTAACAGCACACGATTCTCCCCAAATTACGAAGGAGCCAAAATTAGCCACAAACCTCGGAAATAAACGTCTGGAACATGTTATCCATACGTCAGATATAAATAGTAATCTGAATTGTAATGGCCACTTGGTCGCACACATAGACCTGATAGCCTTCTTGGTCTGACTCCCAATATGTACACTATGCCTTTATCAGGTGCTATGTCCAATAGCAATGAGAAGACTTTCATTGTAATTCCTCCAGCTTTTCTGTCTGCAACGGTAAACATATTTCAAATGATGACAGAGTTGTTGAATCTATTTCCCCTCGCAACACAACTCTTACCTTAGCCAATCCTACGAGTATTCATGGAACTACCAAATGTGATTTATACTCTAACCTGCTTCACCATGATAACTCTCAGTTTCTTATTCTTTCGTTCAATGCCCGATCTCGCTTTTTTTATTCTAAACAAATATTAATCTTTAGTTTATTAAGTCTGTAATTAAAACAATAAATTGTGTTATACTTAACTTAACTCTTCACACTCTTTTTATCATTATTATGTATATATGACTCATACATATTGATATTTCATCATCCTTTTCACCTAGTTGAAACTTTCATAGCATCACTACAAACTATGACTGCACAAACATTTATTGTGATGTCATATCTTACTGCGATAATATTGTTTTTTCCTAATTATTTTTTAGTTACTAGTTTGACGACACATGCACAGTCGTTTACTCTTATTCTGTGTTCACGAACACGCTTATTAAACTACTTGCGTATTCCACGTCTCCTTTATTTCTATTCCCTTATTTCCTTCCTTTCCTTCTTTAAACTCAATTCAATATTCTCAATTACGCAAAATAATAATCTCGGCGGCCTGATTGAATATCTGAGCTACCTGTTTCTGCCATCTAGTTATTTCAACAAGTTATCTGTTTTTTTCCTTCTTGTTTTAACCTCTCATTATGTCCACTAATCGCATAACCTATACAGGCGCGTTTCTGAAAATCCTACGACCTTTCGCTGCACAATTTACAAAAAACTACAATAAAAGACATCGCGGTGGTTGGCAATATGCGTTAAAGAGAATGAACAATAATCGTATGTCGATTCCCGAGTTGCTAAATTCTAACTACGATCATTAATTGACAAGATGCTCATTTAGGTATATATGTGACCCGTAAACGTGCCCTATTGCCTAGCTCGGATCACTGTATAATTCGTGTTCTACCTAAAATATATGGAAAGCATGGGAATAGTACACTCCTAAATCAAACCAAGAAAGTCAAATATAGGAATTACTCAGAAGAAAATATCCGAAATCTGAAAAATATGTTTCATACGACTAACTGAATATTATTCACAGATGACTCACTGGAAATCACTTCTGATGTTATCACTTGTTACCTTAAATTCCGTTTTGATATTTGTTGTCCCACTGAAACTAAATGGTCTGATAAACCTCGAGATTAGTCGTCTCAACACTATGTTTACTCAAAAATTATTGTCTTGTAAAGACTCTTCAAGTATGTGGAAACTATTTAAAGAATTTACAGGTGACAGACAGATTAGGACCGATAACCAGCTGGATATTTGTGACTTAAATAAGTCCTTTTTACGTCAGTCATCTGATGTGATGCTCCCTTTATTCACGGGTTTCAAAAATAGCTGTGTTCCTAGTTTCACTGAAACTTATGTCCGAAAATGTCTGAAGTCACTAAATTCATCCCGATGTTTGGGACCTGATGGTATCCCAAACTTCTTGTTACGACCGAACTACCAGTATTCGGGCTGAACGTAGGGCTGACGAACCAAATTGTATTCGAATAGGTCAGACTACGATTTTCTGTATAGCACGCCAAGCGTTTTTGAGACACTCGTATTAAATTATATCAAAACACAAATTCTGTGCTCAAATTATACGGTTCTAATTTAAGAAATAGAACAAATTATATCAAAAATACAAAATACCTCAAACGGTACAGCCTGTGCTATACAGTCAGAAGTTTCTCTAACGCAAAGTAGTGCGCTAAACAATAAAAGAAACAGTCAATACCAAAGAATTTGATACCTGAGAATCAACAAATATATTCCCAACAAACGGGATCAAAAATCTATCTGCAGGGATTCCAGAAATCCTCCCAAGCAGACAGTCAAAAGGTTAACAGTCACACTGAATCACGCCGTGACCTTGAGCTTAGTCAAACACGACCTCACTGTCAATAGTCCGGCAATACGCAATAAAAAATTAGGTAACAAAAAGATAAGTTTCTAATCAAAATCACATAATAAAAGCTTAAACGAGATCTGAACAAAGGTTAAGATATATGACAAGAGAAGAAACAAATAAATGGAAATACTGTCCAACAAAAAAGGCTGTGGAGGGATTTTCATCGTTCTCTTTCCGTTACACCGGCCCCCAAAATCCCTCCAGCTACGCAAAGACACCTTAGAATACATTCCTGTCATGGCTCTCCTTACTAACTGCTCTACATCAATGGGGAGCACAGGACTTACAACAGTACGCCTGTACATCCATAAACCTAACCTATAGTCTGCTGCTATTCGGCCCCTTCCAGGAATCAAAGCATTCGCAGCTTCCCAATAGGTTCTCCTTCTCACTAAAACTAGTAACTTACTATAAAACAAAACGTTGTCCGGAGGTTTGCGCTTAAGTATGTTCCACAAATAAACAGAGGAACTGCAATCTGTCTCAGTCAGGATCTTCATCATAAAGTCGGTAAGATCTCTACCAGCAAGGCCCAGACGCGAAATAACATAAGGCAATGCATAACCTTCATAAATTGGAACTGTGTAAGTCACACCCTCACCTGAGTCCAACACTATACCAGTTGTACGACCAGACGCATACAGTGACAACACCGCTTGAATAGCAACATACATAGCTGGTGCATTAAAAGTCGCAAACATGATCCGTGTCATCTCACGGTTTGCTTTCGGGTTCAATGAAGCTTCTGTCAACAACACTGGATGTTCCTCTGTTGCCGCTCGCAACTCGTCGTAGAATGCATGGTAAAATGTCTTCTCCATATCACCCCACTTAGTCACAATACCATGTTCAATTTGGTGCTTCAGTGTCAGGATACCACGTTTCGATCGAGCATCGTCTCCCACATAACTGTCCTTTTGATCCATCCTCATCATCACTCCTTGATGTCCAGTTCCTCCAACAATAAAGGATACGGCTCTTGAAGCGTCGTCTTCGGCGAAGCCAGCTTTACAGATACCAGACCCATTGTTGATTACAGAGGCAGCAACGTTTTTCTCAGCAACTCCTCTAGGTAAAGGAGCAATTTTGTAACTTTCATCAAAATAAGCATCGCGCTCTACTATGCTACTTACGTTTGAATCATTCAGAGACAATGATTTGTCAGAGGAATAGTCGTCAGCTAACTCATAGCTATGCTCTACAGGGGCATCAATTTGAGAAATATGATTTACAATCCTTTCCTCCTGTTTGTTGTGACCTGCTGGTCCAAAAAGAACCCATCCTAGCAGTGTTCTAACAGCATAAGGACTCTTTCTTTCACCTAACCTTTGGTCCAGGGCCCAATGCGCTTCAGGCACATCACAACCAATAAGCAACATAACTTCACCACCCACCAATTCTAACCAAGGTAAGTCCATAAGATGTGACCATTTTTTGGCACTGTCCTTCACAGGTATTCTTGGCCTATGCACCGGCAAATCGTCTACTACAACAGCTTGTTCAATACATATACACTCGTCTCCGCCTAAAGAGTAGGCTTTAAAGGCTTTGGTTATCGATCTTGTTAACTTATTTCCGTTCACTGTTTTGATGGTAATCGATGTACTGTCTGACGACAAACCTAAAAGTCGTACGGTACTGGACTTGATTAAAGTTGTATCGGAGCCATTGTCTAGAAACGCATATCCACAAACTTCCTTATCCCCAGCTCTAAGGCGTACAGGGATTAAGCCAAGAAAAACATCCTCTTTTAGTGACTTTGTGTACCCACAATGACTTTCTTTCAACCGCTCACTCGAACAACCCTGAACTTGAATAGGTTTATGCAACAATGGGTGATGCCGATCCCGGCAATCTTCGATAGTACACACAACGCGATCTTTACAATCCACAGATCTGTGTCCCCTTCTAAGACAACAAAAACACAAACCCTTTTCTCTTGCTTTCGCCCACTTATCGTTGACTGCTAATGTAGAGAAATGGGAGCATTTATCAATCCTATGATTTTCTCCGCATATAACACAAGGTGACTTGCTAACAACTTTACCGAACGACAATCCTTGTGTGGAACAGGCCACCCTGCTTACAACCCGTTTACTAGCTGTTGCAATCTGTCCGAATCTGCTGAGTAAAATTTCTGCTCTATATGATACAAATTCTGTTAACTCGGCGAAAGTAGGCTCTCTACCATTTGCCGTTATCTTTCCGACCGTTTCGGCCCATTTCATCTGTAAAGCCGTGGGCAATTTCTTCACTATACTTTCTATAGTTACTACAGAGTTGAGATCCACTGAATAATCCATTTGTTCTAAGGCTATAGAACAATTTTCCATCTTTATCGCTAACCTAGATAGACTTTCTCCATCGTTGTGTTCTATATTGGAACCTTCAGTCAAGGTATTTAGCAAAGCCCGGCTTACTTCGTGTGTTCTACCAAACAATCGTTTTAGTATATCGCATGCTCTACGATAACCCGATGATGGCGGAAGCATTAAGCATTCTTCTATGGCCTCTCGAGCTTTTCCTTTACAATAATGTAACAAGTATAAGAGCCGTTGACCATCGTCTTCGACCTTTGATACCACGTATAAATCAAATTGTCTGACAAATTTCCAATATTTGGCTGGTTGACCATCAAAAGTACTTGGTTCAACCTTTGGAAGCTCAAGACCCACACTTAGAGATGCCAAGGTCACTTCCCTTTTCTTCGTTCCTGAATGCTCTAACCGTTTTGACCGTTCTGGGGACTTGGTTCTAAGGTCACGAGAACGGCTTGAGAAATTTTGGACATACTCCTGTCCTCTGTCATCACAGTTGGAGGCAGAAGATGTTTGACTACACACGTTCTCCTTTAGTCTTAATGACCCTAACTCTCTCTGAAGGCATAAAAGCTGCTTCCTCTGTCTATCTTTCAACTCTCTAATCTCTATTAGTTGTCTTTCCTTCAACTGCTTTTCTTTTAACTCTGCAAGGGTGATGCTAGAGCTAATTTTACTATGCTTACTAACTAAACTAGTATTAGAGCCATGACATGAAAATGTATCAAAAGGGACTTGCCGTATATCAGGAGGCACCTCTGTCTGCATTTCTTCATGACCCAACACCATGTTTCCGCTGAGCTTGTTGCGCTTGCCAGGCATTGAAGTGTTTGTTACCAGTAATTACTGTTCGTTTGAGAACTGTTACGACCGAACTACCAGTATTCGGGCTGAACGTAGGGCTGACGAACCAAATTGTATTCGAATAGGTCAGACTACGATTTTCTGTATAGCACGCCAAGCGTTTTTGAGACACTCGTATTAAATTATATCAAAACACAAATTCTGTGCTCAAATTATACGGTTCTAATTTAAGAAATAGAACAAATTATATCAAAAATACAAAATACCTCAAACGGTACAGCCTGTGTTATACAGTCAGAAGTTTCTCTAACGCAAAGTAGTGCGCTAAACAATAAAAGAAACAGTCAATACCAAAGAATTTGATACCTGAGAATCAACAAATATATTCCCAACAAACGGGATCAAAAATCTATCTGCAGGGATTCCAGAAATCCTCCCAAGCAGACAGTCAAAAGGTTAACAGTCACACTGAATCACGCCGTGACCTTGAGCTTAGTCAAACACGACCTCACTGTCAATAGTCCGGCAATACGCAATAAAAAATTAGGTAACAAAAAGATAAGTTTCTAATCAAAATCACATAATAAAAGCTTAAACGAGATCTGAACAAAGGTTAAGATATATGACAAGAGAAGAAACAAATAAATGGAAATACTGTCCAACAAAAAAGGCTGTGGAGGGATTTTCATCGTTCTCTTTCCGTTACACCGGCCCCCAAAATCCCTCCAGCTACGCAAAGACACCTTAGAATACATTCCTGTCATGGCTCTCCTTACTAACTGCTCTACATCAATGGGGAGCACAGGACTTACAACAGTACGCCTGTACATCCATAAACCTAACCTATAGTCTGCTGCTATTCGGCCCCTTCCAGGAATCAAAGCATTCGCAGCTTCCCAATAGGTTCTCCTTCTCACTAAAACTAGTAACTTACTATAAAACAAAACGTTGTCCGGAGGTTTGCGCTTAAGTATGTTCCACAAATAAACAGAGGAACTGCAATCTGTCTCAGTCAGGATCTTCATCATAAAGTCGGTAAGATCTCTACCAGCAAGGCCCAGACGCGAAATAACATAAGGCAATGCATAACCTTCATAAATTGGAACTGTGTAAGTCACACCCTCACCTGAGTCCAACACTATACCAGTTGTACGACCAGACGCATACAGTGACAACACCGCTTGAATAGCAACATACATAGCTGGTGCATTAAAAGTCGCAAACATGATCCGTGTCATCTCACGGTTTGCTTTCGGGTTCAATGAAGCTTCTGTCAACAACACTGGATGTTCCTCTGTTGCCGCTCGCAACTCGTCGTAGAATGCATGGTAAAATGTCTTCTCCATATCACCCCACTTAGTCACAATACCATGTTCAATTTGGTGCTTCAGTGTCAGGATACCACGTTTCGATCGAGCATCGTCTCCCACATAACTGTCCTTTTGATCCATCCTCATCATCACTCCTTGATGTCCAGTTCCTCCAACAATAAAGGATACGGCTCTTGAAGCGTCGTCTTCGGCGAAGCCAGCTTTACAGATACCAGACCCATTGTTGATTACAAAGGCAGCAACGTTTTTCTCAGCAACTCCTCTAGGTAAAGGAGCAATTTTGTAACTTTCATCAAAATAAGCATCGCGCTCTACTATGCTACTTACGTTTGAATCATTCAGAGACAATGATTTGTCAGAGGAATAGTCGTCAGCTAACTCATAGCTATGCTCTACAGGGGCATCAATTTGAGAAATATGATTTACAATCCTTTCCTCCTGTTTGTTGTGACCTGCTGGTCCAAAAAGAACCCATCCTAGCAGTGTTCTAACAGCATAAGGACTCTTTCTTTCACCTAACCTTTGGTCCAGGGCCCAATGCGCTTCAGGCACATCACAACCAATAAGCAACATAACTTCACCACCCACCAATTCTAACCAAGGTAAGTCCATAAGATGTGACCATTTTTTGGCACTGTCCTTCACAGGTATTCTTGGCCTATGCACCGGCAAATCGTCTACTACAACAGCTTGTTCAATACATATACACTCGTCTCCGCCTAAAGAGTAGGCTTTAAAGGCTTTGGTTATCGATCTTGTTAACTTATTTCCGTTCACTGTTTTGATGGTAATCGATGTACTGTCTGACGACAAACCTAAAAGTCGTACGGTACTTGATTTGATTAAAGTTGTATCGGAGCCATTGTCTAGAAACGCATATCCACAAACTTCCTTATCCCCAGCTCTAAGGCGTACAGGGATTAAGCCAAGAAAAACATCCTCTTTTAGTGACTTTGTGTACCCACAATGACTTTCTTTCAACCGCTCACTCGAACAACCCTGAACTTGAATAGGTTTATGCAACAATGGGTGATGCCGATCCCGGCAATCTTCGATAGTACACACAACGCGATCTTTACAATCCACAGATCTGTGTCCCCTTCTAAGACAACAAAAACACAAACCTTTTTCTCTCGCTTTCGCCCACTTATCGTTGACTGCTAATGTAGAGAAATGGGAGCATTTATCAATCCTATGATTTTCTCCGCATATAACACAAGGTGACTTGCTAACAACTTTACCGAACGACAATCCTTGTGTGGAACAGGCCACCCTGCTTACAACCCGTTTACTAGCTGTTGCAATCTGTCCGAATCTGCTGAGTAAAATTTCTGCTCTATATGATACAAATTCTGTTAACTCGGCGAAAGTAGGCTCTCTACCATTTGCCGTTATCTTTCCGACCGTTTCGGCCCATTTCATCTGTAAAGCCGTGGGCAATTTCTTCACTATACTTTCTATAGTTACTACAGAGTTGAGATCCACTGAATAATCCATTTGTTCTAAGGCTATAGAACAATTTTCCATCTTTATCGCTAACCTAGATAGACTTTCTCCATCGTTGTGTTCTATATTGGAACCTTCAGTCAAGGTATTTAGCAAAGCCCGGCTTACTTCGTGTGTTCTACCAAACAATCGTTTTAGTATATCGCATGCTCTACGATAACCCGATGATGGCGGAAGCATTAAGCATTCTTCTATGGCCTCTCGAGCTTTTCCTTTACAATAATGTAACAAGTATAAGAGCCGTTGACCATCGTCTTCGACCTTTGATACCACGTATAAATCAAATTGTCTGACAAATTTCCAATATTTGGCTGGTTGACCATCAAAAGTACTTAGTTCAACCTTTGGAAGCTCAAGACCCACACTTAGAGATGCCAAGGTCACTTCCCTTTTCTTCGTTCCTGAATGCTCTAACCGTTTTGACCGTTCTGGGGACTTGGTTCTAAGGTCACGAGAACGGCTTGAGAAATTGTGGACATACTCCTGTCCTCTGTCATCACAGTTGGAGGCAGAAGATGCTTGACTACACACGTTCTCCTTTAGTCTTAATGACCCTAACTCTCTCTGAAGGCATAAAAGCTGCTTCCTCTGTCTATCTTTCAACTCTCTAATCTCTATTAGTTGTCTTTCCTTCAACTGCTTTTCTTTTAACTCTGCAAGGGTGATGCTAGAGCTAATTTTACTATGCCTACTAACTAAACTAGTATTAGAGCCATGACATGAAAATGTATCAAAAGGGACTTGCCGTATATCAGGAGGCACCTCTGTCTGCATTTCTTCATGACCCAACACCATGTTTCCGCTGATCTTGTTGCGCTTGCCAGGCATTGAAGTGTTTGTTACCAGTAATTACTGTTCGTTTGAGAACTGTTACGACCGAACTACCAGTATTCGGGCTGAACGTAGGGCTGACGAACCAAATTGTATTCGAATAGGTCGGACTACGATTTTCCGTATAGCACGCCAAGCGTTTTTGAGACACTCGTATTAAATTATATCAAAACACAAATTCTGTGCTCAAATTATACGGTTCTAATTTAAGAAATAGAACAAATTATATCAAAAATACAAAATACCTCAAACGGTACAGCCTGTGCTATACAGTCAGAAGTTTCTCTAACGCAAAGTAGTGCGCTAAACAATAAAAGAAACAGTCAATACCAAAGAATTTGATACCTGAGAATCAACAAATATATTCCCAACAAACGGGATCAAAAATCTATCTGCAGGGATTCCAGAAATCCTCCCAAGCAGACAGTCAAAAGGTTAACAGTCACACTGAATCACGCCGTGACCTTGAGCTTAGTCAAACACGACCTCACTGTCAATAGTCCGGCAATATGCAATAAAAAATTAGGTAACAAAAAGATAAGTTTCTAATCAAAATCACATAATAAAAGCTTAAACGAGATCTGAACAAAGGTTAAGATATATGACAAGAGAAGAAACAAATAAATGGAAATACTGTCCAACAAAAAAGGCTGTGGAGGGATTTTCATCGTTCTCTTTCCGTTACACTTCTTTTAAAAAATTGTGCTGACGTCCTATGCTATCCATTCACTACTATCTTTAAAAGATCCTTCTCTTCTAATCTCATACCGAAAATTTGGAGAAAGATGAAGATAATCCCTTTACCCAAGAAAGCATCTGGTGATAAGAATGTGAAATTTAGACCCATGGCAATAACTTCACCATTTCTCAAAACAATGGAAAAATTATTGACACTTTAAATTCAGCCTGCGATAAAAGAGCACATTGACCAGTATCAGTTTGCCTACAGATGCAAAAGAAGCACCTTAGATGCTGTTGCTGTTCTGCATCATAATATAGTGTTCAACCTAGAAAAGGGTAAGAAGTATGTTCGATGCGCTTTCCTGGATTATACTTCTGTTTTTGATTCTATATCAAGACAACGTTTACTTAACAAGTTAATCAGCGTCAACACTGACAGCTGGATAACCAACTGGCTATGTTCCTACTTCTATGGAAGGGAACAGTACACAGTGTTTGGAGTCAAGTGTTCAGAGTCTCTGGTGTCTTATGAAGGTGTATCACAAGGAGCTGTTCTTTCACTTTTTCTTTTCTCTTTTTTTATGCATGATCCGCCATCTTCCGCAGCAAACACTTTTGTCAAATATACAGATGATCTCACTGTTTGTATGCCTATCTCTTCCTCTTCACATCCTATAGAAATGAATGAGTTTTTATCTCGTATTGATAGTTGGTCTCTTGTTAATGGCCTCATACTTAATCCGTCTAAATGTCAAGCTGTTAACTTTAGCATGAGACATGATTGGCACTTAAACACCATTTTGAGATCTCATAATGCTTGTGCCATTGGCGACTCATTGATAAACACAGTGTCGACGGTCAATTATCTTGGTGTTACCTTTTTCTCTGATCTTTCTTGGTCTTCACACGTTTCATTGTTATCGAAGAAGGTTTTCCATCTGACTTACTACATTAAGAGATTGCATGTTCTTGGGATCACTCGTCATTTACTCCTACAATTTGTCAATTCTTGCATATTACCTATTATTCATTACTGTTCTCCATTATTCTTTCCCGGCTTTTGAGAAAAGACTTTGCTGTACTGCAAAGAGTGCCGAAGGCAGTTAGCAAGGTGTGTGGTGAATCCTTCGAGATCATAATTAATATGGTTGTGGATAGACATCTAAAGTCATGCAAACTCCTGGCAGGTGTTATTTTATCAGATACTAACCATCCCCTTCACTCATATCTTTCTCCTTGTATATCTTCTGGTAGAACGAGACGAAATTACATTAAAATCCAAGCACGCAAGCAAAAGTATAAAAGTTCTATAATACCTTACCTAGTAAATGTACTCTGTGACGAACAGGTTGTTAGAGTTACCCCAATCAATAATCTGCATTCTTAACATGACTCTAACTGAAAAGTTGTACAGCTTTTTCAGATTTATTTTTAATTTGTTTTATTAACCTTTTTTTAAAGGAAACTTGTTGAAATATTTTTTGTGCTGAGAATTCTATATTGTACCAAAGTATAATATTGAATAAAGCCATAAATAAATAAATAAATGATTTATTATTACTCTATTATTATTACTATCTTTTTTCAGAGATGTCAAACATAATGCTAACACTGCTGAAACTTGTGAATTAATACATTTTTGAAGAAACTCGAAATGGTCTCTTCACAACACTGACGTACTCATAAGATGTTTGTGAATAATATTAATAATAATAACTTGTCATTAAAGCGACAATGTTTGCACACCAGGACACTGAAGCACCCATTAGTATCACAGTAGACGCATCCGTCTCAGCAATCGGAGGAGTCTTACAACAGTAGGTTAACCACTCCTGGCAACCTTTGGCATTTTTCTCTAGACGGTTGCTAGACACTGAATCGAGGTACAGCACATTCGATAGGGAACTCCTAGCTACGTACTGTGCTGTATGGCATTGTCAGCATTCCATTGAAGGCTGAGAATTCAGTATTTTCACCGATCATAAACCTCTTACTTTCTCTTTAAGCTCTTCTTAAGACAAGTACTTACCTCGTGAGTCTCGACAACTGGACTACATTTCACAGTTTACTTCAGATATTCAACACATTTCTGGAGCAAACACTGTAGTCGCGGACGCCTTGTCTCGAATAACTTCCTTGAATAGTTTCCAAGGCATCGACCTTCTAAAACTCGCCCAGCTTCAAAAAAAGGCACTGATCTTCAGCACCAGTTATCCTCAACAACCCTTAAACTGAGCATTAAACAGATGGGAACAGGTAAGGAAACCTTACTTCTCATCCAGGTGTTCGTGCAACAATCAAGCTTATAGTAGAAAAGTTTTGCTGGCCTGGTATGACTAAAGACGTGAGGGAGTTGGCACATTCTTATGTAATCTGCCAACACTCTTAGGTTATTAGACAAAACAAATGTCTCTTGGGCTCTTTCAAAATTCCTGACTCTCGTTTCGACCATGTTCATCTGGATTTGGTAGGACCTCTAACAGATTCAATGGATACTCTTATCTTTTAACCTGCGTAGACCGTTTCACTCGATAGCCAAAAGCAGTACCTATCAAAGACATCACTGCTGAAACAGTGGCCCGCGCCTTCGTCGAACGATTGGTAGCAAACTTCGTCTACCCAACAACCATCACTACAGATCGTGGACGCCAGTTCGAATCCGAACTTTTCCGTTTTCTGACCACACCGTTAGGAATCACTCACCACCCACGAGCAGACGGGTTAGTAGAACGCGTTCACCGACAACTAAAAGCTTCACTATCAGCCGCAAACATTTCTCAGTGGACTGACGCTCTCCCACTCGTCTTACTAAGTATTCGCAATGCTGTGAAGTCTGACATTGGATACACTGCGTCTCAACTCGTTTATGGAACGACACTTCGACTTCCAAGAGAATTTGTGGATCCTTCATCTTCTTCAATGAACATGGATCTGACTTCCTACACAAACAGGCTTACAAACGCAATGCGTTCAGTTAAACCTGTTTCCACTCTACCGCAATCAACTGATGTTTTCGTTCAACATGACTTACAATATAGTACACACGTCTTCGTATGTCGAGACCCGCATCGACGACCTGTCGATTCAGCATACAAAGGACCCTTCAAAGTTCTTCAACACAAAACGAAGTACTATATAGTTGATAAGAACGGAACCAACGATTGCATCAGCATCGATTGCCTCGAAGCAGCCTATTTAGAAGGAAATCATATCCACATCGATTTTCTTTCAGTACAGTCGCACGACACGACTCCTGCAACTACAATAACTCAACCGACAGCCAACACACACGATGATACTTCGGCGGTAGCAGAAAATAAACTTAAAACAACACGTCCTGGAAGAGGAGTAAGATTACCAGAACATTTGAACGATCGCTGCACGTAAGATACTGGTTGACATTTTATATCGTCTCGATTTTCCCTTGTACTATATATAGTTAAAAAAACAAATTTGATATGCTTATATATGTTTATTTTTATTTCAAAAAATCAAAAAGTCCATGTAAAAATCCTTTTTTTACCCTATTACGTGAGCATGAGTTTATTTTCCATTTTGTTACCCGCTTTGTGTTTTTACGCGCATACATTTGTATTTCGACATGCACTTACATACTTTTTTCTTTTCCAGGACGGCTGGAAAAGACGACAAAAAGAACGATGAAGTTTGCGAGAAACGGAAATTTTCATTGTACGTTTTCTTTTTTGACTATGTTGTACTTCATGTATAATTATGTTCTACTATGTTAATAGTGTGGTGTGTGCTACTTATGTAGATATAAGTAGTATATGACGCAAGTAAGGAACGTAATGTCTGGCAGCAGAAGATGGGAGAAGATCAAGAAAGGAAGAGCAGGAACACAGTGGAATTTCTACGGAAACTCATGAATAATGAAAGGACAGATAATCAATTTATGTTTGCAACAGGAACGGTCAAGTTTGATATGATGGATTGTTATTTTGCAAATTAAAGATTCACTGTATAATTGTTAGAATTTAATAACTAGTTCCGTAATTTGTTGTCACATACATTCGATCATCCCCATTAGTGTTCTCGTTCACTACAATAGTACTGCTCTAATAATAGACCTATTCGTAAAATTGTAGGTTTATCCTGATATAACTGCCTGATCTATAAAGATCTTACGTAGAAGTCACAGCATTGTCTATACCGACTCATTGCGTTGCAACAATTACCAATTCATGATGGAGAACAAGCTTAGGCTAGAGATGGAACAATATATAATAATAATATATTTCTGCATGAGCAGGTACACGCCATTTTTACAGGCATGATCTACAAATTATAACATTTGTTGGAGCATAGCATGCTTCCTAACTTATTAAGTTTATAGTTGTTATAAAGTGGTCTCGTAGAGCGCTTGTTATTAACCATGGCCTTGAGTTGACGCTTACGTCAAGTTTGTTCCAGACGTTAGAAGTTTCATAGCTGTGCCCTCGGAGCAAGATTCTGAAGAAAATAAAAAAGCGAAACAGCAGAGCAACAAGGCACCTGGATATGGACTCCAAACGTTGCTTAACATTACGTAGAACAGACTAAGGTATAATAAATTAGATTAAATTCATATTATCTCTTGTTAGAGTGAAATAAAGTCAGAGGCTCCATTCAAGAGAATGTAGTAATAAAGAACAATGAATTGTGATGTTTAACAAGTTGGATTAAGCTCATATGAAGGAAGGGAAGTTAAGGTTGGTACAAGGAAAGTTGTTTATTAGAAGGGAGTGTGCATATAAAGGGTGAAGTGTTGAAAATATTAATAACTATATCTTTTGTTGTCTGATTTTTTCTTTCTTTTTTTTCATCCGATGCCAGCCACACAATCCATGTGTAAAAGTCCGAGTTAGCATGTTATAGGTTGTCTTAGTAGAATAGCTACTCCAGTATAAAATTGGAAACATGAGTCTGAGTGGTGAGCGTAGGAAGATAATCTATATCACAGATTGATTGACTTATGCTCAATCATATTCAACATGAATAAAAGATGTAAGATAACATTTAGCAGGGACCGCGCCTGCTAGGCCGAGCCATGCCATCCGATCCACACAGATTAATTTAAGTTGATCTTCCCGACTTCTTCATCGTTGGGTTTTTCTACGCGTTACATGTTGAATATCTACTATCCCAGATGTCTCGTGTTCAGCCTTGAGGATAGTGTGGTTAGAGCCCAATGCCACTACACTACTCTCCCACCAGAATCAACGTGATGTTGGATCGATGCCAAATTGAATGGGATTGCTGCGCGCCGGAGGTTAACAAGAGTAATAAGATTCTTCTGGGTATTGATGAACTGGAAGACAAATCAAAAAGGCGGCAGCAACTGGTCAGTAAATACAAGTACTAATTTTAAAATGTCTGTTTTAACGCTTGACACGCTTGAAATAGAATTTTGGGTGAAGATTACTTGGGCTAAAAAAAGGATTATAATGCTAATAAAATGATTCCATGTAGGGATATTTTAATAAGTCGCCGTAAGATGCGTAGTAATAGGCGTAGGTTAATAGCATTTCGTAATTAGAAATATTAAAAACAATCAATATTTAGAAATGTTAAAATTTGCCTCATAATTGTTTTAAATTACTAACGCGCGTACATTTTTATTTCGACATGCGCTTACATACTCTTTTTTCTTTTCCCTATACATGATTCAAAAGGAAAGGCGGAGAACGACTCTAAACTGCCATGTTCTACATCGTCCTCTGCAATGTGCTTTAAAATATGCACATTGTAGATTAAGTGGTCGCTATCGTAACACTTTTCGTAATCTAATAAGAAGTCGTTAATATAAACCTGAAACACTGCTAATGTGTGCAACTTAGGGTGCGATAATAAATATATTGACAAGGAGAGTGACTGAGAGTTTCTGTACATTGATAGTGGTAACCTTTTATGGAGAACTACAGACCCTAAGTATGGTAAGAACAACCGACATTCAGTTGTTTTCAATTCAAAAACTTCATGTAGTGGACAACATTTGCGTTGAAAGCCGCATGTAGTGTGCTTTCTACATAAGTTAAGTGCTTCATTTATGGATGAGATTATCAATTGATTGTGATGTTTGAATGAATTAATGATTCATTTGTACTCGTTGAATGCCTGATTTCGAATTCCAAATACGGTACATTCGTTCATGCTTATTTAGTAGTTCTTCATCCAATTAAGTTATTTCTGTGATTATTAGTTCGAACTATAATTCAAATACTCTTAATTATCATATTGGCGTCGCGATGGAGCCTGCGATGGAACAGTTAGATATTCATTCAACTTCTGAAGCTTTTGAGGATTATTTGGAAAGGTTTGAAAACTGGAGCGTGACCAAAAAAATGTTAAAGATGATAAGATTGTAGCACATTTCCTGACATTCATCGGAAGAGAAGCCTACAGCTTATTAAAATCTTCGGCATATCCAGAAAAACCTATCTCACTTCCTTATGTAACTCTTAAGGAGCTGTTATTAAATCATGTGAAGTGCGCTAGTTTTGAGTGCCGTGAAGGGGCGAAATTTCATAAGATGTTTCATCAAAATGACCAAAAGATTGGGGAATTCATCCTTGAATGCAGAAACAAGCTGCCAAATGTAATTTTGGTGATCAACTTCATGTGCAAATGAGAGACCGATCAATCGCAGGAATTAACATACTGGGTTTGGAAAGAGAGCTGTTAAAAATGCCAAACTGTTCCTTTCAAGATGCTAGAATTGCGTGTATTAACTAAAAGGCAGTGAATGAACTTGATATCCAGTCGATGAAGATTTCTAATACTTTGATTAGTCGTCTTGATGAAATACATTCTCAGGGTCAACCAAACTCGCGTTCGTTTAACAGTGATTTCTATTCTCGTGTAAATATGAAAGCTGTTTGAACAAGGAAATACAAAGCAAATCACGAAGGTGAGATCACGTTTAGTAAATGTTTCTCACGTGGGAAGTTTCACTCTCGTAATTCATGTGCATTTCGTAATGCTAAATGTCTTGAATGTGGTAAGATAGAACACATTCAGTCAGTATGCAAAGCTACTGTTCATTTTACTCCAAGTAGTACTAGATCGTGTAATTTAGACCCCAATAATATGGCTGTTCTTAATGTTCATTTATCTTTGTCTGCCATTTCAAAAGGTAATGCTCATATTCAAAAGCGATTATATACATCGCTTGGTTCATGTCATGACTTTATTGTGGACACAGGCAGTATAAAGTCCATTATTTCATTCAAGAACTTGAAATCTTTAGATCCTTATGTTGTGGTACGACCCACCGAAGTATCAATATTAGAGATTACTGGATACAGACTGCCTAACGAGGATGTTGTGAATTGCTAATAAGAGATGATAACTCTTCATACATACCTTGTGAATTTTTAGTTAACGAAACAGGACTGTCAATACTGGGCTTAAGGAATTTGAAAAGGCTTAAAGTGGAGCTGTTTTTCCTAGTTTTTAAAGAAAATTCTGATGCTTTACTTAAAGATTTGATAGCCACGTGTGCTAAGTGCAGTGGAGATATGGAAATTCAGCCTATAAATCTTCAAGTACAGAGTGATCCAGTCTTTCTTGAAAGACGAATAATTCCTTATGGTCTTCGAGATGCAGTACATAAAACATGCAAAAAGCATAATTGAATCGGTTCAGTCTTCAGCATAGGGTACTACTATTGTTACGCCAATGAAATCGGACGGCAAGACTCCTAGAATATGTGGCGACTATAGATTAACATTGGACTCCCGTTTGTTGAAGCAAACATGCACGACGGTAGAGGCTGAAGATATTCTAAATCAACTTCATGGTTCTAGTGTTCTCGAAAGTTGACCTAAAAGATGCTTATCTTCAAATCCCTTTATATCAATCCTCATCTATTTTGACGACAATTAACACTCCTTTCAGTCTGTTCAAGTACAATTTCTTTCCATTTGATCTAAGTTGTTCCCCAGCCATATTTCAGGAAGTTATGAATAAGGTGGTTAGTGATCTTGAACGTGTTGAAGTTTATCAAGATGATCTCATTGTTCATGGTTCTGACAAAGTAGTTCATGACCAGAGACTTATTGGCTTATTGCGTCGTTTAATTGAGAAGAATATTACAGGGAATCCAAATAAGTGTTCATTTTGTGCATCTAGTTTTGAATGTCTTGGATACCTAGTTGATGTTAATGGTTTTAAACCAGATATGAAACGACTAGCTCCACTGACAAATGCACCGTCTCCAAAAAATCTTACGAAACTACGTTCACTAGTGGGTGCTCTTCAATACTATTCCCGTTTTATTCCCAATTTTTCTTGTCGTACAAATTGTTTATTTAATATTTTGACACCCAATTCACTCAAATGTTGTGAGGAACAAGAGTCATGCTTACGTAGTCTACTAAAGTTTCTTCAAAGTGATGCTGTCCTTCTAACTTACTCTCCTAGTGTACAGTTTGTACTTATCACTGATGCATCACCTGTGGGTATTGGTGCAGTTTTGGAGCAGGAAAGTAGACCAGTTGTTTGTGTTTCACGCAAATTTACTGTTACTGAACAAGGCTATTCACAGACTCAGTGAGAAGCATTAGCTGTGTTTCGGGCTGTTAAAAGACTTCATAAATATTTATTCGGAAAGAAATTCACTATTGTTACTGATCATGAGGCTTTAAAGTTTATTTATCATCCTGAAAAATCTTTAGCACGTTCCTCAGCTGCTACGGTTCAACGATGGAGTATTGCTTTGAGTGCCTATGACTATACGGTTCAGCACAGGAGTGCCAAAAAAATTCAACATGTTGACTACATTTCTCGACAGTCATTACAAGATAAACCTGTTAATACTTCAGACTGTTTGTTGGTGCAGCCTCTACCAGTGAAACGTCCAGATCTCATTAGAGAAACTCGTAGGAACTTTGGATGTATAATTACTGCTATACAGAGAAGTTGGAATGCTAATCTGAAACGTAGACTCCCTATCTATTTTTCAAAGCGGGATGAGCTATCTACTACTCCTGATGGTATTTTGTGTTTAAATGATCGTGTTGTTATTCCTCCTTCATTGCGTAAATCTGCCCTTGAAGATCTTCATAGAGGACATTTAGGTGTCGAGAAAACGAAGTTCTTGGCGAGGCTCACGTGTTGGTGGCCAGACATAAATGCAGATATTTGTCGTACAGCAAACAATTGTGAAAAGTGTCATAAGCTGAAAAATCAACATTCGAAGTGAACTTTATGGCTAGTATCGTCTGAGGCCTGGCAGAGAATTCATGCAGACTATTGTGGTCCATTTCTTGGCAAATACTATGCACTTGTAGTTATTGATTCTTTTTCAAAGTGGCCTGAAGTTTTTTTCACAACTTCACCAAATTCTGACTCCACAATTCAAGCATTAAGAAAGGTGTTTAGTCGAGAGGGGGTTCCAATGGTGTTAGTGACTGACAACGGCTCTCATTTTGCTGCAGATGCAGTCACTGACTGGTTAAATGGTATAGAGTGCAAACATCTGCTTACTGCTCCCAGACATCCTTGTCCCAATGATCAGGCAGAAAATTTTGTCAGGACGTTGAAAACTGCCACTGATTCTATTGCCACCTCAACATTTAATGAGCAGGAGAGGGGAATAGATACCTTTCTACTGCAATATAGAAATACCAGACACTCTGTGACGAAAGAGACTCCATCAAAGCTTTTAAAAGGAAGAATTCTTCGGTCGAATATGCGATGTTTGGAGTCTTTAGAAGTTACATATTATCGTGGAAATGAACTTCAACCATCCACGGGGATCATGCTTAAGAATGTCGGAAATCTATGATGCGACTTCTAGATATCAATGATTTAAGTACACACAATCGACATATTGATCAAATACAATTCCAGGAACCAGGTGAGTCTGTTCCAATTTTGCTTGTTGATTCTAATACTAATGAGTGCATCTTCGATAATACAGAGTCTTTATCCAATAAACTGTCGGACAGACACAGGATGAACTTGAGAAGAAGACGTACAATTGATAACAGACACTTAGACTCCAATTTTAGCTGTGGTGGATGTCGTGTTTGAATGAACTAATGATTCCTTTGCACTTGTTGAATGCTTGATTTCGAATTTCAAATACAGTACATTCATTAGTGCCTGTCTAGTACTTCTTAGTTCAACTGCGTTGTTTGTGAGATTCTTAGTTCATACTATAATTCAAATACTTCTAATTATCATATTGGTCCATCCTATTAAGTCGCTTAATAGTTAGGTCCTTCCATTATGAAATAAGTTTTTTAGTTATACCTAAGTATGTCAGATGTATTGGTTCCGACGGGAAACATTTTATCATATCCAGTGGCAAAGTTTCAAATGAACCTCCACCGCGATGATAGATAGATTGGTACCTACAACATCATTCCTCAATTCGTGTTAACCGTTGGGGAACGTCATTCGACCACCCATTCGTATCCCTGAAACATGACATTTGTCACAGTCAGCAGTACCGTTGTGTCCAACAGCATACCTGACGTTATTGCTAGCTGGAGTGTCACAAATAACAGCGACTAATTTAACTGTGAAATGTACCTGATACTTATCTACACTTATACCTACTGTCAGCAACTCTTGCAACTCAGCTATAAGTGCTGCTGACATGTAGTTGAAATCAGATGGTTTCACTTCACCACCATACATCCCAACTATGAATACATTACTAACTACTGGACCTAGTAACAGCCACAGCTGTTGGTTAGAGCTTCTGAACAAGCTTAGGCCATCGTAGTTCAACTGCAGCTTCATTTCTGTAAAACGGATTTTACGTAGCTAGGTTTCGGAAATCCTCAGCAGACTTGAATTTAATCCCAAATGATAGTAAATCCCCGTTCCCAGAATTTTAGGCTCCACGTCGTTGCATCGACGTACAACACTTCGGGCTAATGTTGGGAGTTCAGCAATGCGCACGCAAAAGAGGTCTAGAATTTCGTCAGCTTTCTTCACGGTTATATCACCCCCTTTCATCATCCCAATGACAATTCGGTTGACCTGTCCTTTCGTTGAAAGATGACTGGGTGGAGACATTTCTGAAATAACACCACCTATACATCATTAATTAATCAAGCTACACTACCATCGGCTGTACTGCCAGAACACTGGACATAACTACGTAGAGCTGTGACTGTTTCTGAGACGATAATGTTACACTGCTCTGTAGCTACCGTTGTACCTACTTCTTTGACGACAACAGAATTGTCGTTCTCTTCGTCACTGCTGGTTAACTGATAATTTCTTATGAATTCATCTCTCAACTTCCGCAACCTTCAGTAATAAGTTGATCTGAAACAGCCCAGCAACCTCAAGTCTCTTGCGGCTTGAGCCCTTCTTTTAGCAATATTATCAAGCTGTGAATTATTTTCCTGAAAAAGACAACTTAAGTGAGACTGAAGAACTACAGTAATAGAAGATTCGTATAATGCTAAGAACTTATCTGCATGGCGTTCGAATTTTGAAAAAGTAGTTTAGAGACGACAACTCATTGTCTCATGTCTGTTTGACGTAATAAATCGAGACCTGAAAGTCCATTGACTAACCCTGACCAAAAGTTCTTATTGTATCAAAATTAACAAATGTCCATTGTAATTTAATGTTTTAACGTTTAATAATCGAATGCATATGAAATGTTACTGTGGAATGATGCGCTACGCATGATTTGGGAATTTTCCCCAAAGACTAAAGATTTCCCCAAATTTGGGAGCTTGGGACGGTATGTGGTTTACATGTAAACTGAAAGTCCGCCGAGATAAGTAGTTTAAAAGATTATTACCGTCTAAGATTATTATGTTGCTTTATGAACAAATATATGAAACAGCTTTTTGGGTAAAAAATACTGTCAAAAAACTATAACACACTCACAGAATTGGACAGGTAATTTCGGAAATTAAACAAGTTATAGTATACAAATACGATTTAAATGATAGTTCATAAAATAGTGAGTACAGTGTTTTATCATACACGATTATATATATTTCTTGATATTAGGAGGAGGTCTGAATAGATTCCGTAAGTACATAAAGTACGTGAGTTATAGCATCCAAACACGATATAATTATATGTTCCTTAAGGAATAGAATACAGATATGAAATGCAATTCTTTGTCGAATATGATTATATATGGTTTTAAAAATAACAGAGCGCGGTTTGATCGTATAGCCAAAATGAATATATATGTAATTAAATGATTATGAATTATTGTGTGAATACGATCATAAATGCCATGAATAAATTAAACTCAGATCTTATCAAATAGCATGAAATTCACAGTTTATATGTTAATAGTTCAGAATTGAATTATCTTCAATATTTCCAAGAAAAAATAATCCATCCAGCTCTGTGAGAGTCCTAGAAAAAGAAAACTGAAGGCCTTGGCCTAAAGATAACTTCCTGTTCGTATCGCACGCGATTCCTTAACTGTCGAGAATGGTTTCTGCTCGGTATCGTCCAGACTAATGGGATTCGCATTTCCAAGAAGTTGGTCGGTTAGTGGTTTCATAACTGACGCGCATTTTGGTATGAACCGTCTATAGAAACTTACAAGGTCGTTAAATGTGTGCAATCGCCTAATGGTTGTCGGTTCTGGGTGATCCAGAATAGCCGCCACTTTGCTTCTAAGAGGTCAGATGCATTGCCTATCGATTGTGTGTCATAGGATGTCTAAGGAGTCAGTTCTGATTTGGCATTTCTGTATGTCTACAGTAATGCCATGTCTTTGTAGTCGGTCGAAAACAAGATGCAGATGCTGGAGGTGCGATTAACTGTCCGAACTTGCGATTAGGCAGTCATCAACATACGCATGTTCGAAGTTGAGACCTCGAAAAACGTCATCTTTGAACCTTTGGAAAGTTTGGGCAGCGTTTCTTAGACCGAAAGGTATTCGCGAAAACTCGTCGAGTCCGAAGTGAGTTATGACAGCGGTTTTCGGAGTATCGTCAGTAGCCATAGGGATTTGGTTATACGCTTTAATTAACTCGATTTTCGAAAAGACAGTTGTGCCTTTCAAGGTAGCTGTCAAATCGTGAATGTGAGGCAACGGGTAAGGATCGGGTGTTACCTTAGTTATATAGCCCTTTGTACTTGAAGATACAACAGGTACTTGGAGTTTGATAATGCCTTAACCAGTAACACCTAATATGAATGGTACCCGCCATGTGAAATCAAAAGACAGAAGCGAGGAGGTCGAAGATATATTTGATAGGCTATCAATATACCGAGGATCATCTGGTCTAATCTGGCTAGCGATTGCATGGAATGTCGAGTACGGCGTTCCCACTCGTGATCTGGAGCGGCTGCATGATCGAGCGCCTTCAGCTAGGCGAATTCGTTAAAACTAATATGGTCAGCATCCAATGTCGAAGATTTACAGAGCTATATATTTTGGGGATATTTTTCCGCTGAAAGATCAATACAGTTTTTCTCCTACAGTCAGATTATGAGCTCAATTATTCGACTCTTTTTATATTAGTGTATTGCTCACTCTATATATCGCATGTCACTAGGTTATTTTTGTCTGGCCATAAATAGTGAGTTACGCTATATCAGATGGAATGTATTTGCTTGCTTTCGCTTTGCTTTCCCGCTCCTCTTTATTAATGTTTACCTGAGTAAACGGTTATCTGAAACGAATTCATCCGGCTTCCTGCTGTTGCTGTCACACAAACAACGTCAGCTCAGGTGTAGTATACGAATTTAAATGATTGATTTATATTCGTGGAATATTGATACGTTCAGCCAAATCGGAGTCACTAAGACTTTTCTTTTGAATCACCAGTGCCTCAAACTCTCTACCTCAATACATGTCTGAGACTCTACCTGTACACGCGTTCAGAAGAGTTTCTATAATCTGAGAGCCCACCATCTGTAGAACAAATAGGTCATCTAGCATCCCGTCCCTCTTTAATTGAAAATGAACTGAAGCTAATGCAATAGTCACTGCAACTATAAAGATTGATGAACATACTCGGAATGAACCAGTAAACTATGATCTACTATATCGTATCAAGAAGGGCTAAGAAACAGATTGGTCGATTTCGGTTTACTACGTTGACATTGGATGCTGAAATGCACACTATTTGTTTGGTGCGTTGTAGTGCAGTCAAGACCTTGCGTCGTCAATTTTGCTTTCATTTGGGATATTGCCTTAACCTTACACTTGTTTTACTTCTGATTGCTGTCGATTTCTCTCATTATAAAATGTGAGTGCATTCCAAGAGTTCGAGAAAAGTGTGTCTGAGCTGAACTGAGTTACTATTGCCACCAGTCATTATAAGGCCACACTAATAAGTTTTCAACTAAATTGCAAAATAAGTGTTCATCTGTCACAAGACACACAGTTGTAATTACAACTGTCCCCAGTTGCACAGTTAACTGTATGTCTTGTGACAGATAAACATTAATTTACAACTTAGTTGAAAACTTGCTTTTGGTCTATTAGTGTGGCCTTATAAGGACTAATAGCAATATTTCCAAGTCCTGAAACATGTCATGAGCTGAGTGCATAGTTATATTACACTCCTTTTCACTTACTACTAGCTTGCTTCTCCGGACTACTTGATCACGGGTTTCGGGAAACCATCCTAGGATTTTATTAGTTTAGACCTTAATCACCTTTGATTGAATTAATTCCTTTCTGATAATCACAATCGGACTACTGTCTTTTTGAACAGATGAGAATTTTAGTTTGAGTAAAGAGGGCTGGAGGTCTATGTTAGTTTTTTAGTGGTAGGCTTTTGTATATTTGTAGTCTTCTCTTAAATGAGTCTATTAAGAGTGCTTGCATCACTGATATGCTCTGTCAGTCAAACTCGGATGACCGTAACACGTCAACCATTTCTGTCAGTAGGTTCCAAACGTTGACTGCTCATTGTGAAAACTTCTATACTACTTGATCGTCAGTGACTGCGATCAGTTAGATGAAATGCCTTTGCCCCCAAATGCCCTGGTACGGCCGAGAGTGGGGAGAGTCCACTATCCCTCTCGAAATGCTCTCACATGGCCACGCGTATATAGCCTCTGCCAGGGAAGTCCTACTCACTGCCTTCTCGTGGCTGGGGTGTTGTTTACAAAAATGAGAGGACGAAAAGCGAATGTCCGGCGCTTTAACCGGACCCCAAACCAATGGTGCACATGGGCTCCAGTATCCTGAAGGAACAAATGGCGTATGAACCAATCGTTGGTCACTGGCTACCATGGGACTGCATCTCCTCACGATGCTCCACTGCCTTGTGGGTCAGACGTTCAGGTCGAAGGCTCGGGGTGTGGCCCCTTAAGAAAACCACCTGCTTCGGTTTGGGCACCCAGACAGTATCACAGCCCTCACACAAATCAATTGAGATTTGTGTGGCGCATATGTACTTGGTGCCTCCCTGTACCTATATTTATGTTAAAATAAATAAAAATAAATATAATAAGATGAAATGCCATCAAACTCCGAGACTAACACCCCAGTCAATTAACTTAAAATTAATCCTCTAAAACTCAGATTTCCCGAGGATAATCCATCTGGATATTGGCATCTGCTCTTTTTCGTCTTCGATTCCTCATATTTTACGTATTTTCACATGTTTCAAGCTTGAAATCGTCTATCAGTCAGTAACAACATAGAACTTCGTACGTACGTACGTCAGTTCAAGTTGCCATACTATATTAGCACCGAGATGCGGTTGTCCATTCAATCGCTCCCTTACTGTGTTAGTTGCTAGTTAGTAGGTAGCTATACTGCTGACTCCCAACGTTTCCTCAAATTGTATCACCATTTTGGTTAGTTCAAGGGGAATCACCTCCCAATGTTTTTACGGCATTTGCTGACTAAAAGTTTTCAATTCCAACCATCTGAGTTCCTGTCCTCTTTGGAAAGGTCTCATAGCTAACGAGTTGTGTATCAGTTACAGGAGTGTTTGTTACTGTTAAAATTTGTTCAATGATCTCGGACTGAAAAGCTTGCTGGTTACAACTACATATACACAAAATAAAGTGGAGATGAGTCTTCTGGCATTAGTGTTCCGGTTTTATGTAAAAGTTCTTATAATACTTTTTAGCTATATCCACTCATTTAATGGCGTTAAATAGTGTTCGTTTCATTATGATATGACTTTTGCTCATATTTTAGTTTCATTTATCTTACTAAGGAGACTAATCATGAGTTTTCGTTCTGTCAACAGATCCTAGTTTACTATAGTGCTACTTGAATACCAGATTACTTGGATTGTTGCCCCAGAACTTAAAGCATACTTTTAATTTTATCCGTTTCAGAGAAGCCATCGATAATGGGGAAGTCTTCACGTGATAAACGTGATATTTACTATAGATTAGCTAAAGAAGAGGGTTGGAGAGCACGTAGTGCCTATAAGCTGCTACAGATTGATGATGAGTATGGAATTTTTTCTTCTGGTAAGTGTGTGGTGGCTTAGATTTATAGGCAAAATGAAATATACCACTCGAGTTATATTAAATTTTTTTTATAGAAGTCCACCGATTGATAAACAAACTGATTGAAGTCATGGGAGAATCCGTTCTTATTATTCTTATGAAGCGATAGTGTGGGTACTGGCGTTATTCACTTGTGAACCTCATTAAGCAACCTAAGGGATAACTTCTAAGTAGCTCTAACATGACTGTTTTGTAAATAGTTGTTCCGACTTTCTTAGGGTTAGTCCACGTGTTTCAAATTACACTGTTAGAAATTATTATTTATTTATTTTAACACGTAAGTATAGGTACAGGGAGGCACCAAGTACATATGCGCCACACGAATCTGAATTGATTTGTGTGAGGGCTGTGATACTGTCCGGGTGCCCAAACCGAAGCAGGTGGTTTTCTTAAGGGGCCACACCCCGAGCCTTCGACCTGAACGTCTGACCCACAAGGCAGTGGAGCATCGTGAGGAGATGCAGTCCCATGGTAGCCAGTGACCAACGATTGGTTCATACTCCATTTGTTCCTTCAGGATACTGGAGCCCATGTGCACCATTGGTTTGGGGTCCGGTTAAAGCGCCGGACATTCGCTTTTCGTCCTCTCATTTTTGTAAACAACACCCCAGCCACGAGAAGGCAGTGAGTAGGACTTCCCTGGCAGAGGCTATATACGCGTGGCCATGTGAGAGCATTTCGAGAGGGATAGTGGATTCTCCCCACTCTCGGCCATACCAGGGCATTTGGGGGTACACTGTAAGAAAGGAGAATTATCGTGCTTATTTCACTAGCAACCTATTTCAACTCGGCTAATTATTTGTAAGCGGTGTCGACGGTTGTCTGGGAAAATCTGTTCCTACCACACTTTGAATAGGGCCAGTAGCCAGAATTCTTTTCTTGGACCTGAAATTCACTCCTTTCCGTTAGCCCACTTTCCAGAGGATTTGTCTACTAGCAAAATGAAAAGAGACAAGTGAAGTAGGCAATATAACTCAATTGTTTCGTCATAGTAAACAATTGTGACCACTGCGACAAAGTAGATGCCACGGTGTCCAGTCATTAATGGCAATGTAAGCTAGTAAGGCACATAAGTTTGAGACTGGTTGTCATAGATTTTTCTGTACTATTCCGACGGCTCGTCAGCTAAATATTAGTTTCCGTTCTTAGCTAATGAATAGTGAAATCTACCATTAGTTTAAGGTTTTCGTTGAAAAATCCACTTTGACCCTCATATCATCATAGCATTTGACTGACTAGAACATAGTTAAATTTGATACAGTATTCTACTAGTGCAATCTCAGAGCTTGCAAAGTTATAGATGGAAAGCGGTCGTACCATTAAGTGTCATGTCGATTGAAATAATCAAATGCTTTTAATGAATTCTGCACATCGTGGTGGTTTCAGATAGTCTTAGCGGCTACAACTCAAGAATATGGTGTATTTACTTGAGATTTTGTCAACTAATAATAATAGTTTTTTACATTTCCGTTTGTAAGTCGGGAACTTCTCCGAACTAAAGATCAGAGATCCGATTGCCATTTATTTTGCTTCCTCACTTTTATAGAAAATGCTCCTTTAGAACGAGTGGTTGATTTGTGTGCTGCACCTGGTAGCTGGTCACAAGTATTATCAAAACGTTTATGGGAATCGAAATCCCCAGAGGATAAAAAATCTGTACTGCATACGTTTTGAGATTTCATTATTGATATTTCTTAATGAAGGTAAAAATCGTTGCCGTGGATCTACAGGCTATGGCCCCAATACCAGGAGTTATTCAAATTCAAGGCGATATTACTAGTCAGGATACGGCTCAACAGATTATCAAACATTTTGACGGCAAGTTAGCTCAACTTGTTGTTTGTGATGGTGCTCCAGATGGTAAGTGAATTTGAGCTTTTCATGTTAATAGTTTCCTATTTATAAATGCATTGTGTAGGTTATGACTTCTGTCCGTTTAAGCTTTTGGTATAAATATATGCCACTTTGTATTAGTTTTATTTTATTGACTCTTTGTGTTCTACTACCAATTTTTATTGAGTAATGTTCTTTAATCTTAAAATTCTTACTCCACGTATTAACGATCTTGCTAATATTTTTATTATTTTTGTAGTGACAGGTCTACATGATTTGGATGAATATGTTCAGTCGCATCTTATCTTAGCTGCTGTAACTATCTGTTCAAGAGTTCTTGAGCTTGGTGGTACATTTGTTGCTAAGGTTTTTCGTGGACGAGATTCTGGTTTATTAGGTTCCCAACTCCGATGTTTATTTTCGGGTGAAGTTAGTTTTGCAAAACCAAGAGCTAGTCGGAACTCTAGTTTAGAGTCGTTTGTTGTATGTCGTGGATTTACGGGTCCTCGTTTACGGACAGATTTGAAACTATCCACACCTTGTGCGAATCACTCAAGCAACGATAATTTGCTATTATTATGGTACGACAAGGATAACTTTGAAGACGTATGTTAACATGTTATGCCTTCAATATTCAGTTTGTTATGCTAAATACCAAGAGAATATTTCGTTCTCATGTTCTGTTTATAGCTATGTGTATTTTTTTATCACATTTTTGAAGTTGGGTAGTGGTTGTGGTCAACCACTGATCATTCCTGTTTTCAAGTATGAGATTTTGAGGATTGATGTATAAAAATGTATGAAAATACTTCGTTATCCATGACTGCCGTAGGAATGATGAGCTTCAAATAATTTGTTACAAGTCAAATAGCAAAACGTTATTTAAACATCATTCTCTCAGCCTGTAAATCTAAATTTTTATCTTTATGTTGCATTAATTTCCCTATTGAATGACTAAGTAAATAATTGGTCACAAGAATAAGATGACCTTATTATTTTGGTTGATAGTCTCATTCAGAAATCGAATATAGAGTTAAGTCATAGTGACTTCCGGACATTTTTGTTTGTTTGTTAGGTTAATTCTTCTCAACAAGCTCTATTACCATTCATTGCGTGTGGAGATCTAAGAGGTTTCGACCCAGATGTCACGTATACTTTAGATCCTGATCATATAGTCAAGCCACCAGTACAAGTTCCTGTAGATCCTGTTTATTCCGAAGTTTGCCGATTCAGTCGCTTAAATCAACCAAATACTTCAAAATCTCAATCTTTGGAAAAGAATAATGAAATTGATAATAATGATGATATTTCTAGATTTACAGAACTTATGGAAAAGTTGTCTTTCGATCCAAGAGAAGATCATTTATGATGTTTGCTTTTTATGGACAAAACTATTTTATTCTATGAACAAATAAATATGATACATGTATCCTCTAATTTCTTTCCTCTGGTAGTGTTATATGTTGTGATTGTTGTTTATTATTTCTGAAATATTCCCATTATATTAAAACACAATTGTATGAACGAAGAATATTCTTTTCAATAATTTCTCATCAGGTTCTACAATTATAAATCCAAATTAATAATCCATAGAATTGGCCAGATTTAAGGCAGAGTACATCATTTGGAATTTGTGATATGTAAATCAAGAATTGTTATTTGTTATATAAAATCAAATCAGATTGTTAATGTTGAAGCTAGCTGACTAATATAAAGTGTTAACTTGAATCAGTTTATAAGTGAAATGAAATTGTGCGATAAATAATCAGAATAAATATGGTCAACATGGGGTGAGAGAAAAAATTTATGGGATAAAAACCGGAAATTACATAATATGTGAATTAGGTCAGATATAGTAGATTTAGGGGTGGATATTGAATAAATTCCTCAAAACGGTTATCAAATGTAGTGTAATTTCCGGTTTTTATCCCATAAATTTTTTCTCTCACCCCATGTTGACCATATTTATTCTGATTATTTATCGCACAATTTCATTTCACTTATAAACTGATTCAAGTTAACACTTTATATTAGTCAGCTAGCTTCAACATTAACAATCTGATTTGATTTTATATAACAAATAACAATTCTTGATTTACATATCACAAATTCCAAATGATGTACTCTGCCTTAAATCTGGCCAATTCTATGGATTATTAATTTGGATTTATAATTGTAGAACCTGATGAGAAATTATTGAAAAGAATATTCTTCGTTCATACAATTGTGTTTATTATTTCACCAATAATTAACAAACTATTAATTTAATTCGTTAACTAAACATTGATTTACCAAGCTTTGAACTACACGTTTTGTTTGCAGGTAGGGGGAAATACCTGACTTTCCAAACCTAGGTAAATAAAGATTTATTGCGATCTGTGGCGTAATGGTTGAAATTTGATTGACGAAATCATTCAACCGTATTACTATGAATATATCTATTCAACAAATGTATAGGATAGTTGTATAAGGGTTTCACATTAGAGGATAATTCCCCAACATTATTATTCACCGGGAACTGATTTCAGTTAAACTACTATGAAAATCAGGAAGCACATATAGACTCGTTTCTGGTTAAAACTTCTGACCAGTCCTTAATACTTGGAACCACCTAGTATCTGTGCGAATGCAATATTCAGTGATCCAAATTTATTTCTGAAATCAATCCCATCAGTAAGTTTTTCCCACCGGATTTGATTAATTTCACACATCATAGCACCTCTCTAGAATTCCACAGGATTCATATCGAAACTACTTATGAATGAGTGACCAAATGACTGTTTGTTATTACTTAATGTTTGTGGAAACGAGCAGATTCCCATCATGGTTTAGATTAATTTTCTGTAGCTGACATCGATTCCCGATAAAACGTGTTATTTTGATTCTTACCGTGAGAATAGGTTTTCATTTTAATCTGATTTTAGGAATTAGAATACTCACGATTATTTTGTTTTCATTAGTTTCGATGTGATGAGATCTAATGAGATTTCGCAAAACGGATGATCTGTGACTAACAGGATACGGCAAACTGGTTTCTTCCCGTTTCTGACTCGGTTGAATGTGTCTGCATATTAGTGTTGATATTCACATTAAGACTCAATACCCAGTACCTTTTCACTTCAAACATGATCGCGTTATTCACTGAGCTACTGAATCCGGGTAGACACTGATTTGTTCAATGGATATGGTACTTAAAACGTTATTAATAAAGGTTCCGGTTATTTCTTTGTTGGCTATCTAGAATCGTTCAAGCATCGGTTTATTCCTTGAACTGTGCTTCAATTCGATCTTATTTACATTCAAAGAAGGACTGTAGATGAAAACAAAGTGGACCTGAGTCCCACCTATGTTCCTGATTGTTGCTTACTTATTCATGTTCCATATAGAATCACATTTTTATCCACTTTCGGAAATGAAAACGAACTCAGTGAGGTGTCATTGTTAGACTGCTTACTCAAAGGAAGTTCAAATGAAATTCTGGATGTAGTCATTTGTCGTAAACCGACACGTTCTAATCAGTATGTCGAGTTCAATATCACATATTATTTAGTGGAGGAATTTTCAGGGCTTTAAATTCATTCAGAAGAATTACCAAAACTTTTAGATCAGAAGACGAATACAATCACGATCTTGGAGCTCAGTAACTTTCCTATGAATGCTTTTAAAACGGAGTGATTTGTTTAAAAATAAATCTAGTTTTGCCTTACTCTACAGTAGGATAGAATTGCAACGACTCTCAAAATTACGACTAGTGGAAGCTTATAAATGAGCCAACATTCTTCTGAATGCTTTAGTCCAAATAAAGGAAAAGAACTCTTTCACCACAACACACAATTGTGTCTACGGATTAAGTTGCGTTGATACCTCCTGATACCCGTATAGAGGAGTGCCCTCATTAAATTTTAAAACATCTAATCTACACGAAAAGATCTAATGAAACTGTAGAATTGGAAAATTTGCGGATCGACTCAGTAATATAGCAGTGCGTCTTATTTTCAACAATTATCAAATCGATACTGAAATGCATCAAAATAAGTCGGAAGTATTTTTCTGACTATCATGAAAGACGAGTGTCTGAAGCCTTTTAAATATTATTGAACCCTACTGTGCTCAGTAGATTGGAAGTTCTAACTATCTGAGCAACCACATTTAGTTCTATTGAGATCACTGTGCTAGGCTTTAAGTTATTGTCTATCTATCCTCTCACACCACTAACATACACAGATACATAGTACGTCTCACAGAATCACCTTGACCGAAATGACATGACATCAACATGTTCAGAAGTGTTTGGATTGTACGAAATATTCTTTATTTATTCTATGCCATGTAAGATATGGTTGTTTATATATTCTCTGTGGGTAGCAACTTGGGAGTTTCGATTTTCTACTGATTGGGACGTTACAAATATGTGACTATTTCTATATGATGAGTGAATCAGAGTTCAAAATTCTGATAATAATCTATTTAAACGTACGAACACTATTAATGGAAGTAGTGCAACTAACTTTCATACTTAATGCAGAATTCGTAAATCTAGTCTAATGCACGCAAGTCTATATCTAGCTGTGTTCATCACACACTTTTCTTCATCTCAATATTCTGTGTGCTTCATATTTTACAGGATTGTTAATGACAATGATGATGCATAATTCATACAAGTCATCATTTCAGTCCAAAACATTTCTTGACAACTATCCAGAATTGCAAACATATCAAGCAACTTCGGAAGAAAAATGCAAGACTATCATCATTTCAATATTCTATTTGTTGATTACAATTCTGGTTGGAGTACCTTTATGGTGGAAAACTACTACACCATATCATGCTTCATTGCCTTATAATGAAATTCAAATATTAAGCTCACGTAGAATTGAGATAACTGTACCAGTAAGTATCATCTGTTTGCTTGTGTATGTGTTTAGCAAATTTCATGTGGTGAATTGAGTCAGATGCGTTTATTAAGGTTTTTTATAACTTGTTGATGTTTTTAAAGTGAAGTAACATTGTTTAGCGATTATTTATTTATTTAAGATAAATGGGACTCTGAAAAGTTTAATTTCCGTCCAATTTATTTACAAAGTATAGATGTGCGTACCTGACTTTGTGGTTGCAGTAGTTATATTGAGGGCATGATATATATATATATATATATATATATATATATATATATATATATATATATATAACACCCGGTTGAATAAACGGGGATGAGAATTGTAGCACACGATACGTTGGTTGAAAGACGAATACTCCAGGTGATGGGCTACCTACTCTACATTGGTAATTATGTAAAACAATAGTCGGAAGAGTTAATTTTTGACCATTAAAGCCTAGGTATTCAAAACTCATTTCAATTCGATTTAGTTTCAAGATACCTGGGACAGTATTTCGTAAACTCGGATCATGAGCAGTGGTGGCACATATGGGAGAAGTCAAAGGCAGATGACATGATTGGTCTTGGAAACAGGAAGGTAGGATTTAGTCGTGGTGTTCTCATGTCCGGGTTGGTGGACACGGAGAGTCCACCTAAGGGAGTTGGCAAACCCTGATTCCAAACCAACGGTGCACATGGTCTTCAGGATCCTGAAGGAACAAATGGCATATGAACCAATCACTGGTCACTGGCTACCATGGGACTGCATCTTCTGATGTTGCTCCACTGCCTTGTGGATCAGATCTTTAGGTCGACAGCTTCTGTTGTGGTCCTCTAAGAAGATCACTTGCTTCGGTCTGGGCTCCCGGGCAGTATTACAGTCCACGCACAAATTGATATTATTGATATTATTATAATCTTTATTCAACATTATATTTTCGGTACAATATTGAATTCTCAGCATAAAGTATTTCAACAAGTTTCCTTTTCTTATATCTTGATCGATCCTGACAATAAATATTGAGTGATGGCCAGTTAGATGTTAGGAGTTCGATAATCGACATCTGAATAATGTTCATTCGTTTCAATGCACATTGCAAACCACCATGATGTCGCTTACTTACTTACTTACGCCTGTTGCTCCTCGTGAAGGAGCATAGGCCGCTCACCAGCATTCTCCATCCAACCCTGTCCTGGGCAATCCTTTCAAGCTCTTTCCAGTTCTTATTCATCTTTTTCATATCTGCTTCTATTTCCCGACGTAATGTGTTCTTTGGCCTTCCTCTTTCCCGCTTCCCTTCAGGATTCCAAGTTAGCGCTTGTCTCGTAATGCAGTTTGATGATTTCCTCAATGTATGTCCTATCCATTTCCATCGTCTTTTCCTAATTTCCTCTTCAGCTGGAAGCTGGTTGGTTCTCTCCCACAAAAGGCTGTTGCTGATGGTATCCGGCCAATGGATGTTGAGTATCATGCGTAGACAGCTATTAATAAATACCTGTACCTTCTTGATGGTGGTTGTTGTAGTTCTCCAAGTTTCAGCTCCGTACAGTAGAACTGCCTTGGCGTTCGTATTGAAGATTCTGACTTTGATATTGGTTGAAAGTTGTTTTGAGTTCCATATGTTCTTCAGTTGAAGGAATGCCGCTCTAGCTTTGCCAATCCTCGCCTTGACGTCTGCATCTGAACCTCCTTGTTTATCGACGATGCTTCCCAGGTATGTGAAGGATTCCACGTCTTCCAGAGTTTCGCCATCAAGAGTGATTGGATTGCTGTTCTCCGTGTTGTGTTTGAGGACCTTGGTTTTCCCTTTGTGTATTTTGAGGCCTACTGATGCAGAGACTGCTGGTACTCTGGCTGTCTTTATCTGCATTTGTTCGTGTGTATGTGATAGGAGGGCCAGGTCATCTGCGAAGTTCAAGTAGTCTAATTGGTTCTGAGCTGTCCATCGTATGCCGTGGTTTCCCTCAGATTTCGAGGTCTTCATAATCCAGTCGACCACCAGGAGAAACAGGAAGGGAGAGAGTAGACAGCATTGTCTAACTCCGGTTCTTACTTGGAATGCGTCTGTCAGCTGTCCTCCATGCACTACTTTGCACTGTAGTCCGTCGTATGAGTTCCGGATAATGTTGACAATCTTCTCAGGAACTCCGTAGTGTCGAAGAAGTTTCCATAACGTCCTCCTATCTACACTGTCAAATGTCTTCTTATAATCAATGAAGTTGATACACAGTGACGAGTTCCACTTAAGTGATTGTTCGGCGATGATCAGTAATGTCGCAATCTGGTCTGTGCACGACCGGTCCTACGGAGTCCAGCTTGTTGATCTCGAAGTTGAGCGTCTACTGAGTCTTTCATCCGGTCCAGCAACACTCTGTTAAAGACTTTCTCTATTACTGACAGTAGTGTGATGCCTCTGTAGTTTTCACACTTTCTCAGATCTCCTTTCTTTGAAATCTTGATGAGGTGTCCTTCTTTCCAGTCCATCGGCACCTGTTCCTGCTCCCAAATCTTCTTAAATAGAAGATGAAGCATGTTCGTAGTTACTTCGATGTCTGACTTCATTGCTTCAGCTGGTATATTGTCGGGTCCTGCTGCTTTCCCGCTCTTGATTTGTCTGATGGCCGTTCTGATTTGTTCGGTCGTTGGTGGATTGACATCTATAGGAAGATCTGTGTGTGCTGCTTCGATGTCCGGTGGATTTATTGGAGCCGGTCTATTCAGGAGTTCCTCGAAGTACTCTGCCCATCTGTTCCGCTGTTGTTGAATCTCAGTGATTGGCCTGCCTTCTTTGTCTTTGAACGGTCTCTCTGATTTACTATATTTCCCTGCTAGTTTCTTCGTTGTATCGTGAAGCTGTTTCATATTTCCTTCTCTTGCATCTTTCTCCGCCGTCGTTGCTAGTTCTCCCACGTATTTCTGCTTGTCGGCTCTAATGCTCTTCTTCACTTGCTTGTTTGCTTCTATGTACTCAGCTTGTGTTTGGAATTTCTCTGCTCTTGTTCGGCTGTTATTTATTGCTGTCTTCTTGTTCTTTCTTTCTTTGATCCTGTCTAGTGTTTCTATAGAGATCCATTCCTTGTGATGATGTTTCTTGGGGCCCAGAACCTCTTGACACATTGAAGTTAATGTTTCTTTGATACCTTTCCAGCTATCCTCCATAGTAGTTTCTTCTTCCTTCAGTAGATCCTGTAAGGCTTGGAACCTGTTGTTGAGAGCTACCTTGAATTCATTGAGTTTGTCAGTATCTCGAAGGAAGGCTGTATTGAACCTTTGTGGTGCTGTTTTTCCAGTTGTCCAGTTCTTCTTTAGCTTCAGTTTCAATTTGGCCACAACCAGGTGATGATCTGAAGCTATGTCCGCTCCTCTCCTGGTTTTCACATCTTCCATTGTCCTTCGGAACTTTTTATAGATGCAAATGTGATCTATCTGGTTCTCTGTGGTGTGGTCCGGTGAGATCCACGTAGCTTTGTGTATATGTTTGTGTGGAAATGTTGTACCGCCTATGACCAATTTATTGAATGCACACAGATTTGCAAATCTTTCCCCGTTTTCGTTTCTCTCTCCCAGTCCATGTAGTTCCATGATGTCTTCATATCCGGTGTTGTCCATTCCGACTTTGGCGTTTAGATCTCCCATCAGAATGGTGAGGTCCTTTCTTGGGCACTTCTCTATGATTGATTGCAGCCTCTCATAGAATTGATCTTTAACGTCGTCGTTGCTATCATTGGCGGGTGCATAACATTGGATAATGTTCATTGTGATCCCCTCCTTCTTTGTTTTGAATGATGCTTTGGTGATTCTGGATCCGTGAGATTCCCATCCTACAAGTGCATTTCGTGCTACTTTGGATAGCATTAGAGCAACTCCCTGAGTGTGTGGGGCATTTTCCTCTTCGTGACCGGAGTATAGCAGCATCTCTCCCATATTTAGCCTTTGTTGTCCAGCTTGGGTCCAATGGGTTTCACTGATTCCCAGTACTGCCAAGTTGTATCTCCTCATTTCCGTTGCTATTTGACTGGTCTTCTGGGTTTCCCACATTGTCCGGACGTTCTATGTACCTATAAAAATTGTTGCTCTGGTTGTTAGAAGGGGTATCGGCGTCGTGGCTTCCGAAGGAACTCGGCTTTCACCATGAAGCGTCATATTACCTCTAACTCCCAGGGTAGAGTTTAAATGGTTTGAGTTATTTTTTCTGGTTAGCTTTTTTTAGCGAGTTAGGTTTCTACGGGATGGGTACGCTAACCCCATGCCCAACCCTCCTCCTTTACCCGGGCTTGGGACCGGCAGTAACTCTGGAAGAGCTACAGGCGGAGTTATGATGTCGCTGGTTGTACCTTTTTGTAATCCGTACAGCGAAAGATTGTAAACTTTTCATAAACGCGCCTGAATAGGTTGTGAGCTCAATAGACATAATAGTGTGTTAAAACAAACAAGAAAACAGATAACTTGACGAAATATGTAGATGGGAGGAACAGGTAGCCCAGATATTCAAGCAGGCCGCCGATACTTAATTGGACTTGTGTGGCGCATATGTATCTGGTGCCCCTGTGCACCAATATTTGTGTTCCAATAAATAATAAATAAATAAATCTCATGTCCAAATAGAGATATGAGTGATCTTGACTTCGGAGTTACCCACGTCGAAAACGGATACGTTTGGAGTTATGTGAAAAATAAACTGGATTAGGAGGGTGGTGTTGGTAACACTGGCTTATGATCATCAAGCCCAGATAATATTTGATTATGATCAGTCACACACGCCTCTTGCGAGTAGGTTTTTATTTGTTAACCCCGTAATTTTCAAACCTTGTCGCTGACGACGGAAATCGGTGTAGCACGGCATATGTTATTTGTAGAGGGGACTTATTCTAACACGCTCCTTCTGTTATGAGAAGATATCATCGCTGTAGGTGCTGGTTGCATCTGGAAAACACTACACTGTAGTTACAGATTTATGCACACGGGAGTACAACTTCGCTTCTGGACCCTAAGTTTTCTGCTTTTAGTTTTCAAACTCCAACCAAACTATCTGTTATGGTTTCAGCTAGTTTAGTTTTATTGAGTTATTTAAATATCAAATCCCAACCGCCACGTCAAGGTAGTACTAACAGTTTTGTCTATTTGACAATTTACTTGGTATCATGAACTCTCGCTTGTACAGGTAAGTGCAGAACCCATTAGTTTACATCGATTAATTCGTATTGTGTTATGATTACTTAGTGATAGTTGTTTCAGATAAGTTTTTCTATTTGATGCACTAAAAAGTTGACCCAAGACTAAATTTTATTATTTAAGATATCCCAATGAAAGCAGCCAGTTGTAATCAATCCACATGAACAAACTGTATGTGTTAATTATGCAGCCGGATGAATAAGAAGTAAATACAGAAGGAACGAATTGAGCGAAGAATTTTTAAAAATTCTGTTCCTTCTCTTTTTCATATATTATGCAACGTAGCAACTTCTTGATTTAATAATTACTTTGAATATTAATAATCATCTTTCTTCATTATTGTAAATCATATATATATATATATATATATATATATATATATATATATATATATATATATATATATATATATATATATATTAGTGTAGAGCCATGATGAAAAACTAATTAAAAAGAAATTTCTTCGCTCAATTCGTTCCTTCTGTATTTACCAAATGTCCAAATGGGAATAAGTAGTTATCAGTTGGTGGAAACAAACTGAATGATAACAAAACTCCTACCATTGATGTGGTTACAGTTAAACATGGTTTACCGAGGAAAAGACAATTTTAGTTAGACGGACGGATGAGGTGGAGGGTGAGATTGATAATTATATTACCACCTGTTCGTTAAACAAACACTGAATACATGCTGCATTTGTAATTCAATACCTATTCATCGTATCGATAAAGCAAAAACATAAGGGTCGTTATTGAAACTTGTGTTTTTATTGTTAACTGATCATTCCTTGAAAGTATCATTATTGTGTAGTTAGGCCATTTACCATATGGTGCTTTTGCTCATTTGCTTGATCCCGATTGAGGCTTACATATATGTATATTAGCATTAAGAAGAAGAATAGTATTTTGTTGCCACATGCAATGTGCCGAATGATTCAAGGACAGTTAAAAATATGGTAATCTTTATTGTTACAAGCTGTTGTAAATAGGTTATTGTTTGTTTACTTCTATTTTCTTACCTCCCATCAGATCAATGTGCTCAATTTTCATGCTGAACTTGATGATCGAAATCTATACCAAATCAGTGAAATATTTACCCGTTTTAATTTGGAACAGCAAGCATTTTCGGTGACAGATGGCTCTGATGAAATTTTAATGAATTATCATGTAAATACCAGACAAATGACGAATCAGTTAGAAATCCAAACATATACACAGTCGCTTTCAAATGATATTCTTAGCTTTTGGTTAACATTTGAAAAAAATATAAGCTTATTGAAAGCATTCAATATAAAAGACACTTCGAAGAGCTTTGAAAAGTAAACAAGTAATATTTGATTAGTTTGGAAATATGTAGGTTGTATCCGTCGCTTAACGATTTTAGTTGACGTACCCTTGGAACGGGAGCGCGGTGAACAGCTATTTCCTCTTCCTCCCACTCAGCTATCTTGTGCCTCCGAATTTTCAGTGGTACCTCAACTAAGATCAATCTCCACAAAGGTCTTTTCATCGTTTTTTAAAATTAAATTAAGGAACTTATTATCAGAATGGGTTTTGTGGAGATTGTAGTAATTTCAATGGTTAAGATCATGAGTCAGTTGAAGTTGGACAACCATGGAAAACGTGGAAGTACTGGACGGCCGTTTCGTTCTATTATGGAACTCCTCAGCAGTGCGCATCCACCACCTCGCCCCCTGCGAGATTCGAACCCAGGACCTACTGGTTTTGCGCGCGAGCACTTAACCACTAGACCACTGAGCCGGCATCCAACAGTGTTAATGTCTAACTTCAACTAATCCACGAAATTGAGCATGGTGGTCCAGCTTCAACTGACTGAATATCTTAACCATTAAGGAAATTAGTTGAAAAAGCGATCTCAATGACGCCATTGAACTGTTATGGTACTGGAATTTAAATTGAAGTGATTTTATGGAGGTTGGTTTAATTTGTGGGTTGTATTCGTCACAGATTGATTTTAGTTGGGTTACTTTTGTAAACTAAAGATCAGTGGATGGCTGTTCTATCATTGTATGATGCTTTTCAGTATTGCGCACTCACAACTCTAACCATGATAGGTCTCTTGGCGAACTCCCAATCACTAAACTTTTAGGTCAGGTTCTAATCATCTGATACCATTGATGATAACTGTTTACTGTTGACATATCTTTAAGAAATACAGCCTACTACTAGTTAATATCAGTAGTAGCGTTTAAATTTATCATACTTTTCAGGACAAGACTGATATATTTATGTTTTGTTTTAATTAAAAATTTGTAGCTTTTCGGATAAAAAAGCCTAATGAATTAACTAACCTATAGGCTGTTAAATAATTTCTAAATATACAATTTTATATTGAATCGCTTATTCATAGTGGAACACTGTATACAATTCAAGTATTGATTATAGAATTAGTACTCAAGTTATTGACATAAATAGGGTTTGTTGATTGATTAAACGAACAAACAACCAACATTTTTTAAGCTTTCTTGGTGTGGTTGAACATACCGGTTTAGATCACAATATTTTATTAAAGTGAACATTTTGCCATCATTTTAAAGGTAGTAGTAATCGTTGAACCTCACTCCTGAATAAACTTTGTATCTCTTCCCTGCCCCACATATATGCCGTACATTAACAAAACCCTATGATAATATATCTGTAGCAGAACAGTATTAGCTTTATTTAATATAAAATTGTCAATTTTTCTGAAATTTTTGCTGCATACATGTTACTTTGATTTTTTTTCTTAAAGAATCGTTTAATTCTGTCTATTAATGGTGAAATGGTGACTTAACATATAACTTCTCAGTCTCTATTCGTCTGACTTTGTGACTCATATACGTCATCAGTGTATATACCAGAAATTAACATTGAAATGTCATGTAGTTTAACTAGTATAAACCAGAGTTAGTAACAGTCTCGACTCTGGATCTAATTACTACCAGTTATCAGTGAAAATGAGGACATTGTAAGCTAACTATAAATTATCATCCTATTTTGATTTCATAGCCCGGTGTTTCTTTGGTTACTTATATTATTGTTCCAGTTTTTGTCGTAAGCTTATCACATTTAGTGGTTTAGTGTTACTTGTTAGGATTGGTCACTGCGTCCATTGTTATCCATGAATACTCAATGCTTTATTCCCTCAACTTCAGTAGAATTGTTTCCTTATCCACTCAACTTACTGTTACAATAGAGTGAGATCATTCATAATTTCGTAAACATGATGAGCGACAAAATCAACAATTTTAGGAAACATTACTTCACACTGCATAAGCGTTTTGTCTGACATAAAAATAGGTCTTGAAATATTTAAGTAATTTGTTCATGGTCGTTATATTAATTCGTACCATTAGCATGGATTGGTAACTAATAAAGCTTCGGCATTCGAACAAAATTTTCCTATAAAAGTTACCTTCGGTGAAATACCTTTTATTTGGTATATCTCAGTTGATGTTTTCCGCTTACCTATTTTATTCTCACCGACTTTGGATCGGTAGTAACCTTTGAAGAGCTACAGACAAATAAGTGAATATATTTTTAGTATCCCGATTAGTGAAAAAATTAAATTTTCTGACGTTTCGTGACTCAGTGTAAACCACTTCTTCAGAGAATAAATAACCAAATCAAAATTAATCCAAGTTTAAATAGTACAATGGAACAACAATAATATTATGTGGTCAGTCAAAAAGTAGGTCTGAACAAATCAATGTCATGTCGTTTCGGTCAAGTTGATTCATAAGCGACAAGTATGTAAATTTATGTATATGTAAGTGTGCACGGTTAAGGATGAGAAACATGTGATGAGAAAGGATAGAGTTTTGTTCTCTGAGCTGGATGGTTTGGTCGTGGAGCTTCCATTGTTCTTCTGAACGACATCATCAGCACAAACTTCAGGTAGAAGTGAAGTGTTCGAATTTCTCCTCGTGTGGTTCACAGCTTGTCCTGTAGACCTCGATGTTGATTGGTTCTTGTTGACCTTTAATTTCTATGTAAGGTAATAGTATGAATTGTGAATAATATCAGACTAGGTGGCTAGGATAGATAGTCCAACTAGAATGTATAGTAAGGCGTTCTTTTCTATTGAGAGCAGTAGGATTAAGCATTATATGGAGCACTTCAGCTACTCTCCTTTCCTTGTAATTGGATAAACCTTTTTTTAGTATTTTGATATTTTTGAAATCGACTTGGTGGTCGTTGAAAATTGCGTGAACTGATTTTGCCAATGTGATTTGAAGTCCATCCGGTTCTATGGGATTATTAGATGGTTTCTTTGTGTACTTAATATGTTCTTTGTCTCGAGTCAAGATGTCACGAGATAGCTTTCCAATATAGAAGGTATCACAATTGACAAATCCCAATTCGTATACACAGTTCTGTGTTGATATGAAGGGGATCTTTTTTCTTTTAAGAGATCTAAAGTATTTCGAAGTGTGTTCGTTGTTTTGTAATATACTTTAATTCAATGCTGTTTTAAGATTCGTTGAAGTTCTTCTATTGTGCCATGGTATTTCATTCGAATTATTATTATAACGCAATGAAACGTCTTGTTTTAATATACTTCTAATAATTTTCATAGAAAAATTATTCGATTGTAAGTTGCCAATTACATTCTTTAGTTTTTTATGTCTATCTTCTTCCGATGTGATAATCTTATTAGCTCTTCTAAAAAGATTTAGGGCTAGCGAGATCTTTGTACTGAATGGGTGTGCTGAATTGAAGTCAATATAACGATTAGAGTGTGTAGGTTTTCGGTAGATGGATAGATTTAGAATTCCATTTAGATTTCTTTTCACTAAGCAATCTAAAATCGTAGCTCACCATGTTTATTTCCATTCCCGTTAGTAAATTTGATGTGCTTTTAAAGTGCATTGATCTGTTTTGAAAAAGATCTTAGATGCTCAGTTTATTCGAAATTATCAAGTCAAACCTTGATAATGATACCTAGCTACAAACGGAGTTACATGCATACTTACATTGACAAAACTATTTTTATTTCTTCATAACATTTAAATATCACAATGGTTGAGATCATAAGTCAGTTGAAGCTAGACCACCATGGAAAACCAAATCAAAATTAACCTAAGTTTAAATAGTACAATGGAACAACAATAATATTATGTGATCAATCAAAAAACAGGTTTTCCGCGGCGATCCAGCCTCAACTGACTCATGATCTCAACCATCGAAATTACTATAATATCCACAAAACCCCTTCTGATTTAAATATTTATTGAATTTGATAAGTGGGATTTATGTCAATATGTTTTTTCTGCACCTTCAATGCATAAGATGATTATGTGAATATTTTGGAATCTGAAACTGTTTTTTTGCTGGTGACAGTGTAATAACAACCGTATGAAATATCTCTGTGATTTCAGTTTGTCATAAAAGTTCAGTATTTTATTCGATCAATAAAAATTGAATTGACTAGTTAGTTTCATCACGCTCTCAACTAATTAGATATTTATATAGTATAGGGATAGTTTTTCATATATTATGATTAATTTTATAATCGACTGATCTGAATTAATAGTTTTATTTATTTGATTATGGTACGTATATCCACTATCTTCTAAACCGACTTCTCAGTGCATTAATGTTATGTATGCGTATTTGATCGGTTCATATACTTTCATTTTGATTGGATTATCACAATAGTTTACCGTTTTGTCGTTTACAGTGACCATCTTATTGAACAAAGAAGAAACAGCAGTTCATCTGTTTATCATTTTCTATTATTACCAATAGTCAATATTGATAATTTATGGTTAGATGGAATGAATTTTAACAAATCTACTACATCAACAAAACCATTTTCAATTATTAGAAATTTATTACATTTGAATTTAATCTACATTTTTATTCCACCGACAATTATATCAAGTGAAAATAGTCAACTTTCAGAGGTATTAGCATTACATATAAAACATTTATTAGATAATGTTTTAATACAAACTAATCATCTTAAGGTAAGTGAAATTACTCTGTCATACATTTACAATGGTAATTTTAGACTTAAATAATGTAAAAATTATGAAAATTTTTGGATTTTATAGTTTACATTACAGACTGACCCCAGTACTAAATAATAATCGTATGTTCACTTGTGATCAATTTTGTGCGATAATCCCCTGTAGTTCTGTTGTGGTTGATTTCGACTATGTTGTGTATGCAATAATTACCCACAAATGACATTGGAATATGGTTGGGAAATACTACGAATTGATGAAATCTACACATATAAGTCGTTGGACGCTGGTTCGGTGATTCAAAGGTTAAACAGTGGCCTCAAGACCTAAAGATTGTAGGTTCGATTCCCGATGAGGTTGTGATTATGTGTTGCTTAGGAATTGGATACTAGGATGAATCAAATACCCAATGCTTCCTGATCTGGGATGGTTACTTAATTAAGGTCAGTTTATGATGGAAACTGCACAATATAATTTGTTTCATAAGATTTAATAGTGGCCTATGAAATTATCTCTTGTGCTCGTGATAGTTGTTACGACAGCTGGAAAATTTAATCTCGCATTGGTTCATTTCGTGTTTCCTATTGATATCGTCAATCAACAAATTGACATTGAATAAGTAACTCGGTCAGGTTATTTTTGTAGAATGTTTCGTATAAATTACAGATTTAGTTTTTTATTGTTATATTCATTCGCATACATAAAAGCTAAGTCTCTTACATTGTTTCTACTCGTTATACATGAATTTGAAATACCAATGAGTTTTATTGTGGTTTACTTATTTGTAAATATCATTTAAGAAATTGTTATGTTTTATGAAGATACTCTGTTTAATTATATATATGACAATCACCACTACTACTCAAATTTTCGTATCAAATTATATTATAATTTATTCCTAGCTTTTGGTCTTTTTAAACCTACCTAACTGAGGGGAATAAATGTTACAGGATATACTAATGCTATATCTGACTTTACTCACAAGTAGTTTGCATGATATACCTAATTACTTCCAACCATATATAAGCTCATCTAACTTCCAGCCAAGTATGACTGTAAAAATTTGTTGACTGTTTGAAACATTTTGGTTAGATGTATTCATCATTTTCACCTTTTATCAAATTATACAAGCCAATGTATAAACATATTTACCTGTACATAGATGCTAATATATTCCGTTATGGTGAGTTTTATTCACTTTTATGATTTACTCCTATAATTCCCAAAAGATTCATATTTTCTTTATAGCATAAGATTTTACTAGAGTTATTTTAATTCTCCGGTCCGAAATTTATGTAGAAGGGAAACTATAAATTTTAACGCTTATCTACAGCTTTCTTATGAATGTTTAAAGCAATAAGTGTCCACTTTGACGCGGTTTTAATGTGTTTGACTTGGGATTATATCTGTTTAACTTTTTATAAGATACAGTGTGTTTTAAGCCTAATTCTTTTGTTTTTTATTGTTTCCTGAAACACATAGTTTGTGTCGTTTGGGAACGTTGTTATGTAGTCGTGGTTATGTAAAAGTTTTATTTAGTTGTTACTGTATGTTAAATTTAATAAACTACGTTCTCTTCTGCAAGTGGGCTGGTATTAAATATCTGCTTTCGAAATTCCATTTAGAAACTTGTACGAAAATACGATAATCCTGTAAATTTGTCTCCTGGTCAGTACAATCAAATCTCAAAAATTATAGATAAACCATTGTCTGTATCTAGTATGTACGATGTAACTGTTACAGTGCTTACACTCGATGATTCTGTTTCACAATTAGTAGAAGAATCTAATGAAATATCGGTTTGGACTAATGAAATGTTGATAAATCCTATACCATGGTTAAAAGCCCACGTAGGATCAGCTTTTAAAAATTGGTCGCCTTTTGTTCAAGTCGATTTCTATTCACAAAGACTTTATGGAGTTAGTGCTGAACTATTGAAAAAGAGGTAAGTATCATTATATGTTGGATCGCTTGATCAAAAATAGACTATCTACCAATGAGATCCCGTATAGTAGATAATTTTTAGGTATCGTTATTAAAGTTTGACTTCAAATAAATTGAATATCGGTTAGATTGTTGCAAAGAAAAATGATGTATTTTTAATATCCCAATGACGTTTCGTGACTTAATCGGAGACTAAGTAAACAAACTAAACTAACCCAAGTTTAAATGGTACAAATAAATAAAACAGAAATATTTAGTACGATCAATCAAAAAACAGGTTTAACCAAGTTAATATCATGTCACTTTTGTCTTTATGAAAAAGACTTTCTTACATACTTTTACTAAACTGATCAATACACTCTCATCCCATATTAATTTTATTTGAAAGGATGAAAATAAATACGGTCAGCTCTCATTTTTAGATTACTCAAAAGAAAGTGAATTGAAGCTCTAAATCTAACCATCTACTGAAAACTAACACTGTCAGATCGTCATATCAACTTCAATTCGGCACTTTGATTCAGTTCAAAAATCTTTCTGTCCATAAATCTTTTTAGAAAAGCAAACAACATTACATCTGAAATGGATAAACAAAAGCACATAATTAAAATCTTACAATTCAGTAATTTCCCTATGAAAATTATTAGAAAAATGCATTAAAACGAGACTTTACTGCTAAATAATAGTTTGAAAGAAGCGCCATGGATGGATAGTGTATTTTACCATACCGCCACGGTACAACAGAAGAACTCTAAAGAGTCTTAAAACAATACAGAATCAAAGCATACTACAAAACAACCACCATTCTGCAAACTTCTTCAGTTCATATAAAGGATAAGATTCACTTCAAGTCAACACAGAATCGCGTTTACAAATTAGGTTGTGTCGATACTGGTGCCTTTTGTATCGGAGAGTCATTTTATGTAATCTTGATTCAAGTCATCTTAGGTACACAAAAAGCCACCTAATGATCTTGCGGAACTTGAAAGACTCCAAATTGAATCGGTTTTAACAGTGCATGATATCTTCAATAACCATCAAGTCGATGTTAAGAATATCAAAATAATAGAAAAAAGCTTTTTCAGCTGCGAAGAAATGCCAGTAGCTGAAGCTTTCCATATATTGCTGAATCCTGTACCCCTTAATAGAATAGAAGGCCTTGGACCATCTATTGAGCTACCATATCTGGTTCTATTTACATCTCGCACTATTACCATGCATACAAATTCAATTCTATCCTTTAGTATTACATGTATCAAATTTTTCATCTATTAACACACAAAAATATATAAGAATGTCTTACATAAATTACCTTGACCTGGGTGACATGACATCAACTTGGTCAAACCTGTTTGTTTTGATTGACTGAGACACGAAACATCAGGAAATTTCGTGGTGCTCACTCCGGATATATCTTTACAGTCTAACAGCTAGGTGTGGTTGGACTGTGGTGGGCGCTACTTATATTGATATAATAAGTAGTATATGACGCGAGAAGAAGATCAAGAAAGGAAGAGCGGGAACACAATGGAATTTGTATGAAAACTCATGAACGATGAAATGTCAGTCAATGGATTGATATTTGCAACAGGAACAGTCCAGTTTGATATGAAGGTTTGATATTTTGCAAAGTAACGATTTAATATATGGTTTTTTCTATTTTACCAATTAATTCTGTAATTTGAGCTAAATACAATTCGGTTGTCCTCACCAGTGTTCTGCTTCACTACAGGACTACCTAATTGTATGTTCCATTATGGTATCAGAATTATGTAACTACTTGGTACGTGTCTGTCGTTTTGGGAAATATATATTGATAGATCTACAAGCACCGTTTTTTCGAGTTCGACAGACAAATAACTGATTAATAAATATGATTTCAGTTAAAATCCCGATTATTACGTTTGAACACTTGTGGAATACTTAAGTCGTATTTACTGTGATAAGTTTTAATAAACATTTTTTTCATTCTGCCAATCTCAACAGCTATGTGTCATGGGCGACAATAGATTTTTCGGCCTTTATAATCTAACACTCATCATAACTTTCTGATGTGGAATGTTTGTATTTAAGCTTAGTTTACAGTATAGTTGTCATTACTGACACACAAATGCCGCTTTGCATTGTTTCATTTCAATAATATGACATGAGTTAAGTAAAAGTGGATGGGGATTCGGCAAAATATTGACCGATGCTGGACTTGAATAGTTAGTAGGCGAAGAATGAAGCTGAGCATCAAGTTTTCCTGTGAACCACAACTGATAATCCTCTGTTTCGCTTTACAACTTTTATATGTTCACACTATCTTTTTGTTTAGTACCCTGAACACTTAACACGGTTATAGTAATTAACTGGAATACATCGACAACCAAAAACAACTGGATATTGATGTTCCAAATGGTGTGAAGAGCGATAGTCACAATATTTTTGATATCATGTCAAATATTCGGAGATAGAATTCCTAATCAATGATATGATGAATCAAACAGTTCCGAAATCATTAGAGAACTTCAATGTGATGTCACTTTCACAGTTAGAAAATTCAGATACTATCCAAAGTTATCTTAATAGTTATAAAGTCTGTATACAAGCATTCTGTCAAAATGGTTTACAGGAGAATTAAGGAGTAATAAATCACGTTTTGTTATTTATACATCAAAATGCACATTCATGTCGAAACTGGTAGAATGGGTCTCATATTTATTTCAGTTAGTAAATTCTCATGTGTAACCAGTACGTTCTCTAGTCACAACTACCGAATCAGGACTAGATACAGAGAACACAGTGCATGCACACTCGAATATATTGTATTGGACTGGTGAGATTAAGGCTTTGGTAGGAATGGAAAGTTAGAATAACTTAATAATACAAATAAGATTTCTAGAGGATTATGTACTCGAGTAATCCTCATCAACTTTAGCGAGAATAATTCAAAACTAGGAGATTACTATTTTTTCAACTGAAAATTATATCTTCACTCAGTAGCTTATATCTTTATGAGATATCTGCCATAAATATGATTTGTTTCGAACCGATTGCTTTCACTTTGTTTTGTAAGGCTTACTTTCTTAATCTTATTTTATCAACAACAAAAAAATTAATTATAACGATAACCTTTACTCTGTCTGTTTAAATTATATTCTACTTAATTCTCTTTCTAGTCAATTGTCAAAAACCGGAAACTATACATTTTATTCTCAAGATGATATATCCAATCTTATTAATTATTTAGAATCATTTTTGGGACCTCCTCAAACAGCGTATGCAGATAATCTCGATGTGGCTCTTTCTAATCCAGGTCTACATCTTATTTTGTTATTAAATACTTTTAAAAGAAATAATTCACATGGAGTTGACTGTCCTTTACCTTTAAGATTTCATATATCATCATATTCATCTGTAGTAATAACTGATTATGCACTTGTACCTCAATGGGGCGGTCTACTTTCTATTGATGCTTCTGATTGTATGGTAAGAACTGGGTGGTCAACCAAGATGATTGCACAAAAAATTATTTATGTGATACGTTCAATATTAGGTTTTCCACAAATCAAAGAAATGTATTTTGATCGGAATGTGGATAGTAGTCACGCCTATCATATTCAATCTAACATGGACTTAAATGGTCAAACAACGAATTGGGAGGTTTGTTTTTCTTTATAAATTTATATCTTTAAAGCACTATGTTTACAAAGTTTTATTTAGCTTAGATATGGAGTAGCTGGAAATTATTGGTTTAGCATGGTTTTTACTAATTTCCGCATTATTTGGCTTCTGAATCATTTCTTTTAATTTACATGGATTGATTTGGCTACTTTGCTTGTAAACCAGGTTGACTATGAAGTTAACTCAACATGCATTACCTATCATACATAACTTACATTTTCTGTCGGTATAATTGGTATTTATGAATTACTAGACAATTGATGAGTTAAAGTAATTCATAAACACCAATTATACCGACAGAAAATGTAAGTTATGTATGATAGGTAATGCATGTTGAGTTAACTTCATAGTCAACCTGGTTTACAAGCAAATAGCCAAATCAACCCACGTCGTGCATTATTTGCCGACGCTGAGACTGGTTGGAAAAAGCGGAGAGGTGGTCAGGGCATGAAATGATGTCGTGGGATGAAAGAAAGCTGCAAAGGGCTGGCTTCTGTTGGTCCTTCACGACTTCCTGGTGTTATAGCCTAAAGTCGCCAATCAGAAGCAGTGAACTATCGATCGAACCAAGGACGCGTAAACACGTGCGAGCAGCCTAGAGTTCTGATTGGTCCTGCTTTCCGCCTAGCCCAGCCAGTTAAGTCCAGAACGCCGATCTCAGCCTCTGCAATATGAATCATTATATTTCAAACATACTGAGTTTATATACCAATCGAACAGATCACAACGTAGCATAAAATAGAAAATAACATTCATACAAAATTTGGCCAAATGTGACTGTGAATGTGGGAGGCAGTGACTAATAGACAGGGCATAATTCAAGAATGGTAAAATGTATAATAATGGTTCATAGGTCAAAATAAAGCTTATAATAAGAGGAACATGAATATAAATAGTTTAGTTATTTAACAATTATACGATAAAAATAGTATTGGTCCACAAATGGGTCCCAAAATTACTATTCATTACTCTTGTCGGGACATAACACACCTCTCCTTTTTTGAAAATCCGGAGTTGATATTCCGATTTTGAACTTTCTGAGTCCATCCTCCCCCGCAAATTAATGTTGGGTCCTCATATACCCAGGTTACAATTAATTTTACTGTATTTAAAACATATTGAGCAGAGAATCCAGTAAAATTGACCAGATAGTGAGGATAAACGCCATTTAATCTGAGGTCATCAGAGTTTGAATCTTCTGAAATATTGTTATCAATTTTATTGGGAGCGTCATTTGTAGGTAATGGATCATCAAGATAATCAGCATCTATCAAAATTGTATTAGGTTTCTGATCATCATTTGACCCATCTGATATATTTTCTGGTAAACGAGAATCTCGATAATTAGATTCGTCAGAAACTTCTGTCGCAGAATGATAAGATCCATTTGGAGCAGCTGCATTCAGTGTACTGCTCGATTTGTTTTCTGTTTCTTCATGGGCGTTTATTGAGACAATTCTATGAACATTTAACAGGGTGTCTGTTTGTGAGCTGGATAAATCACTGTATGCACATGCTGTTGCGGGGATAATGGAGTTTGAATCCATTACCGGGCATGTTTCTGAAATGGAGAGTACTGGACCACTGGGCGTATCTTGAGTGACTGCTGTATCGTTTGGAATACGGTTTGTCGAGGAATGGTAAAACGTGTAATAATGGTTCATAGGTCAAAATAAAGCTTATAATAAGAGGAACATGAATATGAATAGTTTAGTTATTTAACAATTATACGATAAAATTATACGTTTAGTATTGGTCCACAAATGGGTCCCAAAATTACCATTCATTATTCTTGTTGGGACATAACACCTGGCTGGGGTCCTAGAGATGGTGTAACACAGTGGCTAGAGACTTTATTAGATATAGCTCAGAATAGAAGCCAGTGGCGATCTTGCTATAACCTTTTACTTTCTTCATAAAAGTGGTTGCTTCTTCCTTAACTGAAAGATTTCTTCTGATTGTACCTTTCCATTTCCCCTATTATTATTATTATTATTATTATTATCATTATTATTACTATTATTATTATTATTATTATTATTATTATTATTATTATTATTATTATTATTACACTACCTTACACTAATCTGTTCGTTATTTTTCTTTATTTACGCTCCTTTTTTTCTCTTCAAATTCTGATTGTTTTGTGTGGCGCATATATATTTGGTGCCCTCTTGTACCAATATTTATGTGTTCAAATAAATAAATAAATATACATCAATTGTCTAGACAGAAAGCTAATCACCGTCCTCACATAAAACGACAGATCGAATTTCGCTTTGGAATCTTGAAGCAACTCAAAAATTTTTGGCTTCATAGATGGTCTGCTTAATATACCTTCTATGTTCAATAATCCTTACAGAAGAATATACTTAAATACAGAAATAAATGAATAGTCATCCGACTACTTATTTCCTTGAGTTTATGCAGACTGCAGAGGTTTGTGGTTTCTTGGGAGGAAAGTCATGATCCGTGCATGAATTTTATAGATATGCTCAGTGAATTTGTATTTTACTAGCCTACATGTACAGTCTCAGAGTCTAAAAGCTCGTTTTTATCATGTGTTTCGTTATTATACATTTTAATAACTTCTATCTGTTACCGTATTCACTTAGTATGTTCTATCGAGAACTGTGCACATGTTCACTTCATAACATGGCTTAAAAACTTGTTTCTTAGAGCTTCATAGCGAGCTCAAATCTTAGCAAATCATATAACTAGGACATGTATCTTAATTTTGTTTGTTTACAGCTTAACTTGTGGTTTCTTCGACGAACTATTGAATGTCTTACTGAGACAAAACGAACTATTGAATCATTAATAAACATACTACAACGCCTTCCAAACATGATTATACGAGATGATGTTGCTCATGAAGTATATCACTCATGTTCGAATTGGTCATTAGCTCTTGATAGTCTCAAAAGACCTGATGAAATAAACAATTCAGCGTCGTCACACGAGATTATGTGCTCCTTTGGTGCTACATTCCAATATGCGCATAATGCTTTAATTTCCTCAAATGGCGCGTTTTTCGATCACAGTCTGCTTGGTCTTTTATATTTCGAGGTGAGTAAGCTTTTTATTATTCTCGCCATCTAGAGCGGTTGGTAAAAGCATGTCAAACTATGTCTAATTATTATGGAGTACTCACCTTATCAAATACCTGGGAACCACTTATTGGATTAAATGTAACCCAATGCTTTACTATATTAAATCCAGTGAATAATACCGAGTCACTATCCTCTTTCAATCTTAAGAATACAAAATCACCTTTTACGGAGGGAAGACGTCATTTTTGGGGAATTGGTCTTTAAAATTAAATTGTACGTACTTTTGACAGATGTGCAGACGCATAATTAGTATTTACTTTTCGTTGTGTATGTATTCTTGTGTAACTGGAACTCCGTATTGTAGCGAGGTCTTTGCTAATCTTAAGACTGTCAAAATTATTTGTGATTGATGAATTTAACCTTAGTGCCCAAGCTTCATTCTGTCCCACTAGCACACACCATTGTAAGTGATGTTTATTTAAACACATTGATACAAAGGAGTAACAAAATGTATATGCGCCACACAAAGTAGTTATCAATAAATTTGTTTTCGCCAAGGATTTTGTTGGAGTGCCCAAACCATAGAATGTGTTCTTGGGGGCCATTCCCCGAGCCTTTGACCAAGAGGTCTAATCCACGATGTAGTGGAGCAACGTTGGGAGTTGCGGTTTCATGGCAGCCGGTGATCAAGAATAGGTTTGGACGATATTTGTTCTCAGTGTTCTCCAACTCTGCTAAGCTGGCTTCATAGATGATCTGCTTAATATACCTTCTAAGTTCAATAATCCTTACAGAAGAATATTCTTAGATACATAAATAAATGAATAGTCATCCGACTATTTATTTCCTTGAGTTTATGCAGACTGCAGAGGTTTGTGGTTTCTTGGAAAGAAAGTCATGATCCGTGCATGAACCTGGCTTAAATGCTGGACATTCGCTCATGTTGTTATATCCTAGTGAAGATTGAATTACGAGTAACGTCTGAGATCTATTAACGGAATAATATTATCTATATATTCTTACGATATAACTATTCAGTAACTAGATTGTATATATCTATTTTCCCCTTATTATAAGCTTAATTTTGACCTATAGATTACTATTGTACGATTTACTGTTCCTAAGTTATACTCAGTTTGTTAATTACTGTCTCCCACGTTCACAGCCACTTTTGGCTATATTTCGTACGAGTGTTATTTTCTGTTTTATGGTGCGTTGTGGTCTGTTTGTTTGGTATATAAACCCAATATGTCTGAAACAAATGATTCGCATAGTGGAGGCTGTTATTGGCATCCTGGACGGGCTAGGCTGACCAGACCGGTCGAACGTCATTGGTTTAGTACAGTGTAAGAGCGAACAAGTCGTATTTTGATTGGAGAATAGATAACGTGATAACAAGCGGCTCGTAAAATCACAACACTCGTCCTCTCGATTTCGTAAACAACGGCTCCGCAACGTAAAGGTTGTGAGTAGAACTTCCACGGTAGTGACTAAATACACATAGTCATATGATGGTATTTCAAGAGAAAGAGCGAACTCTCCCCACTTTCGACCGTACCAGGGGGATCAATACAATTCGGCTATGTAGCCATTCCTTACGATTCAACATTTGATTGAGAATCTTGGTCGTCAACCTTACGGCAGAACAAAAAGCATATTTAAATCTAATGAGCGTTGCGAAAACGTCAACGTAGAGTTCATTGAGTACTTTCATTCTGATTATCACATAAATAAATAGTTTATGAAGACATAGTTTTGTTCTCATCAATTTACCTGTTCGCTTAATAATTACACAATTTACTTTTTGTAGGATGACCAAAAATATGGTATTTATACGCCGCTTTTCGTACCAATTGGTTTCGCCTTATTCCTGTCAACATATCGAACATTTAAACTAGTATTCCGTGACAACAACTAATAGGAAACATTTTTATTTTAATTTTATAATATTTGTTCGTACCGGCAAAAATAAAGTATCTATACAACTACGTCCCACCAGTTTTCTAGCTGTTAGTTATCCATCTGTATATTTTAGAAAATGGGTATTAAAGAAACCATTTAACTAATTACGGGAAATCATGATAATACAATGCAAGTTATGAGCATATAAGAGTCTTCAAATCATCCTTAAAATTATCATAATCTTGGTTGAAGAGAACACTTTCTGTCTTCTTGCTTATCATTCTATTGGGTGTTGCTTCGAAAACCTCGCGCCTACTTTGATTTATTTGTTTTGCAAGTTTTATTAGTTCGGGATTGACTTTGCTGATATTTTTAGGTTTGACAGAATTGCACTTGTCAGGTCTGGACTGGGAGTCTGTAAAATAATTAAAGCAAAAAGGGTTATTGTGATTACATCCACATAAACAAATTTATTGCACTGCTAAGTTAAAGGTGTTTACTTTCAATTAATTAATGCATATATATATATATATATATATATATATATATATATATATATATATATATATATATATATATATATATATATATATATATATATATATATATATATATATATATAAAGACAATGTATAGATCAGCATTGCATTCGAGACTGGCAAATTATTGATGATACATCATGAACATCTGTTAATTGTAGAGAAGGTGCATGATCGCTCTGATGAATCCGAGTAAATAATGTTCAACTTAGCTAGGACTACTTCTGTATTTGTAATGGTTGTTTGGATTCACGCACATGCAGCTGAAGAGTCTTGGATTCCACTGCTAGCCACAATAAACTTAATTCTGAAGTCCTTAACAGTGAAGGACAACTTTTGAGTCTTCTAAGCGTTTACATCATTTTTAGTTGTTTCACGTCGTCTTACCAGTGACACTCGTTTTAGATTACATACTACTTGGATGGGACAGTGGTGGTCCTTTTTCAGAGATTCCGGTTTTATTCATGGTTACTCACCAACATCAACTTCACATGTCAGGAATCCTCATAGATGATGTTTTGCAAGAGGTGATCGTTGAAGCCGATTTACCAGAAGATAATGGTGGGTAACATGGTGAGTACTGGTGCTACGGTGTTTGTATATGTCCTGCGATAGAAGACATATATAACTGTTTCGCTTCTTAACACGACGGGTGTTCATTCCCGAAAGCATTGAAGTGGGAACAGACAAATAACCTTATAATAAAACATAACCTTAGCATTATCTGAGAAAAAAATGTTTGACCACTGAAAAATTGGTCATTTTCTAGAGTTGAGGAAAGTGGATAACTTGCTTCGAGGACAATGCAGGAGGTCAGAGTAAGTAAACTGGTGTTTTGGCATTCAAGAGATCTGGCCAACTACTTGTACTCTAGATCGGGCCTTGTCAGCTAAGGAACAGCATATTATAGCACAACTAAATGGCTTGAACCCTTTAAATAAACAAATGTATAGCCACTAAGCTGGTTGCCGTCACGTTTGACGCACCTGCTCGTCCAGAAGTTAGATAGTTACAACGGAAAAGCAGACTATGATAGACATGTAGTAGTGAGACATTTCATTGAAGGATGACATTTCCCGATGATGAATATCGTGAACTGATGACAGTTCTCATTAACAAAGTCAACCAACTCACATCATGGACATTTTAATTTTGAGACACTTCCAATCAATATAGTGTCAAGATTCCCTTCAGATTCAATGCCCTTGGGATATTTATTTGTAATGAAGAAAGAAATCTATTTATGGGTAGATTCCTCATAAAGAACTTGGAGTATGAATAAAACTATTATCACGGGCATATGTTATTCTTGAGCATAAGTGTCGTACATTAGACTTGGCATCTGTATGGGTAGCGACAGTGTATATTGTCCTCTTTATAGTCCTTAAAAATACATTACCACTACCTCTGTACTTAGATTTTAGACGCTTAGCATTAGCGTAAACGCATCTTAGGTTTCGCAGAAGTGTAACAGGTTCAGTTAGAAATAATTTGTGTGGATGGTGCTACGAGCCCGAACACTTAATTTATAGCGTACATTCGTTGAACACCTTGTTGGTGACGTTATTTTGTGAGATCCGCTATCAGCTTTCCATTCGAGTTTTATATGATGGAGATTAAAAAACAGTACATAGCTTTTAGCACATGTTCAAGTAAGCAGGTCACAGTTATGCAGAAGAGGTAATTTCCTGTTATCATTTCGGCAACTACAGAAGACACGTCCGTCAAGTACGACTGTAAGAAACAAAAAATTAAGTTTAAGAATACTATAACTTCATTTAAGCCGGATAATGTAGTAATAATACATAAAAAACCTAGGGTAATCACTGATATCAAGGTAAAAAGAATTAATTAGGTCTATAGCTTTCACTGACTCGATAGATCATTTCACGGAACTCACTGTACTCATCAAAGCACTAAGTACGACATGAGAGATTAGCCGCAAGTCACAAAAGAGATGAGAAATACGTTGAAGTGGCAACCTTTTATCGATGTTCAATAGCTGTAGTGTTTAGTCTTGACAAATAATACTGGAATTCTCATTTTACGTTGCCAGTTGTAAATAAAAAAAGTTCCACAGTTTAGTTGTGGTATGAATGTTAGTAACTCAAATCCCAATTTCTTAAAACTCCATATTTTATTCATAATTTCCAAATAAACCATTCTTTATTTTTCACTTACTTTCTCACTTACATGTACTACATTGAAACAAATTAAATGTAAGTAGTCGGGACGTGATTGGTATATGGAGTTGAAAATTCTAAATAAATAGCACGTAACAGTAACTTTTTTGCGGATTTTCGCCAGTGACAGTGGAATTCTGTATATACCACGGGAAGGTGCGATAATCTCATTTCTTGTAAATAAGTGGTTCTACCGACGTATAATTTTCTAAATCGAGTTTACTGTATTTAAATGTTTGTCTTGTGTTGCAAATAACGGCGAACATAGGGGACATTTAGAATAAGAGCATATAAGTGTGCGTTAGTGGAAACGAACATTAGACTAATAACCAGCTCAAACTATACTAAATCCAGTTAGGATATTTCGACCTGATGCCTGAAGCATTTAGAAGTTCTACTTTTATTGGATGCACTTTCATATATTAACTTTTCTGTCGTACGCTGACCTATCGGTCTAAAGATGACATGTTAATCTGCACAGATTAATTAACCTACGTACGTAGCACCTAATTACGTGAGAACATGCTACTCGACCAGACACAGTAGGTTACAAACTTTGAGTCTGGAAAAAAATAACATACTTTTTTTACTTGAAAATATTTTCCAAGTAACTTTTTTGGAATGACGTTTTCGGTATAGTTCATTACGAAGACGTTTCAGTTGGCCTCTACTTTGGTTTTGCTTACTGGACTTACATCGTACCTGAGAACCGTGTAAAACGACATGAAAGATTACCTCACGTCTCCGAAACTCAGGCAGAGCTGGAACAATAGCAATTTGACTTAATGCTTTTTTCAGTAGTGACTTCATGGAAACCAAACGCCCGCCTCCTCAGTTTACGTTTTGAGAATGGCCTAGGAAATATTCTTCATGTAGGATCCAACATACCATTTTTTTTAATCGCATTCTTAAATAAGCCAACTGATTTTTTTGATCTTGCCTCTTATTAATTCGGTATGGTTTCACGTCTTTGTTATTATCCAATGAAACGTAGACCAATTAATGGATTACACGAATTTTTGACAGTTTTGTAGCTGTGTAGGTTTGCACATATATTAATTCGAATTATTTCGGTAATTTCAAAATTTTCGGATACCAGCAGCTATCATGTCATCAAGCAAGAGGTTGACTGGTTAATTCCAATGTGAAGAAAAAGAGAAAATTCAAGTATTAAGAAACGATCGTTTCTCTTCCAGATCATCTAGCCTGAGTGCAGTTTAGCCATGAAGTCTTAAATTCAAGATAAACGTGGGTCAGTGAAACCTATCTTCGCAGCCATATCCATGACGACATGAATTTTTGAGTCGAATGCTCGTAGTCAATGGATAATACACGGACCGTCATCTTTTGGTCCGAACAGGTCGTCCAACTGTCCCACGATATGGGAAAATTCGACGAGAACCATGTAGTATTTAGACAAATCTCAGGTATGATTACTGTAATCTGGTCTGGATAATTTAGCATTTGTGTGTGGGGGGGGGCTAATCTGTTCCTCCGTCTTTATCGAAGCAATACTTTCATGATTCTGTCAGCTCACTAAAGCTTTGTGTTCCGGCTTTGGAGTGATCGTTAATTTGTATCGTCACTTCACCTCGCTTTTTATGTACCCTACCGAATGGAAAATATTCCATCCCTTGCATGCTCACTTTTTCGTCCGTGATATCGGAGGATAGACACACTTCATTTGGGACTATAATCTCCACTCAAATCTTCTCGGTTTCTGAAAATCACAGCCGTCAAACACAAAGACTTGATTGTCATGGGGTTTGATGGTAGGGTTGTCGCGAACAAACAAATTACTGTGGTGGTGTGAAGGACTACGCTATGTGATAGTTGACCCTACTGTTACACATAATCTCCGACAGCTTTGTCCTGACTATCACCAACTGGCCAGAGTACTCCGTTGACTTCTATCCCAGCTGATTCTTGCGTGGTTGCTGATCATGTGGCGAGTCCCTTGATGGCCCACCGTTTTTCTTGCTCAACTCTGATTCGAAAATACTGTTAAACTGAAAGTCTCCTATTTGTCAGTAAGGTTTCTTCCGTAACGTGTGCACGATTTAAATCGATCCTTAAAGGAGGTTTATCTTTAGCTACATTTTGTCCTTATACACACGGCACAGTCATCATCTTTTGCTGATGCGCTAAACGATAGCAATTTCGTGTCATACCTGTGCTCAGATTGAAGAGGAATTTTGTAGACTAGTATCTCAACGGCACCTCTTTGCAACTAACTAACAATTTTGCACATGAATACCGTGAAGACCACAGTAATTGTCTGTGAAAAGTTTGAGAACTTATAACAGACCCGAAAAATAAATATTTGGCTCCAATGTTTGCAAGCTTAGGACCACTGCTTGGATATTTCTGAACTAAGTAACTAATTCCCACTTTCCGGGAAGTCAGAGCGGTTTTAGAGGTCGGAACGTTTATTAGCCTTCATCTTTTGATAAAGTGTACTTTAATCTGCGTCCCGACAGTGGAATAAGTCTTATTTATAAATGCACATAAATGACTTCGATTTCTTGGAAGTGGATTTTTAGTTTGGGAGACAATGTTGGAGAAGTAGAATTTACAAAACATTGATGTATGTATTTTTTGACGTTAAAACCTTATCTATCCGTTTTGTCTAATCAAGTGAAGCTAATGATTAGTATTTCCGGAAAAGTAACACGAGTGATAATTTTCTCGATAATACCTGGTATTGGTTACAAACTCGGCCACCAATAATTGATAGTTATAAGTTGATCGGATGTATACTATCATTTCATAGTGGCTCTATTGACACGGGTGAATCCGCAGATGGCCTTCAATACGCGACATAAAGTGTTACAACAGATAAGCAACAAACGTTTACTTCATTTTCGAATTATGACCTTGGATATGAATCTACTGAGCACATAAACCTCCATCCTCTCCACCCGCCGAGCATTTTCAGTGCTACCCTCGCAATTTCCAAAATTCTCTAGGCGCTAATCAATAATCTAAAATTTTTTGGAATCGTCAAGGACGATTGACTGGAGATAGTTGCTGCAGTGGCGGAAACACATCCAAACTAGTATCAGGTGTTGCGATTCATTTAACTTAAAATGTTATGTCAAGTGTGTGGCCTTTTCGTTTACTCGTCAACTGTCAGTAGGATTAAAGAAACTACAATCGGAAAAGAATATTCAGATGTTCCACTGTAGACGTCAGAAAAATCCTGGATGGTTTCATTTCGTATTTGACAAATGTGCCTTCTACTTTACAAAATTATCCCTCAATGATAGGAGCGTCAGATCCCATGTTCCATCAATACATAGTAGATTAGTTATAACTGAAGAAGTAAATGATGTTAAACAAGCTGCAACGAAACGTTCAGTTTCATGGAGGCGACACACATGATTATGACGAGAAACACTGGTTACGAAAGACGATTCGTCACGTTGCATGCTGTCATCGCGAAACGTAATAGGTTAGGTAAGGGAATGAAAGCTTAGAGACGGCTGAAGGTCCTTTTTAGAGCCATTCACAATTACACTTCAATGTATTCCTATTATTTTATTCAGTACTGTTATATGAATGTATTATTAAATGCAGAAAGTAGTTGTGATCTTACGATCTATGTGTGATTTATGTATTTTCATAGAGAATGCGATCGGCACATAACATTACGACTGTTCTGAGGTACATTGTACATAGTTACACTAATCGTCTTCGTACTTCTGTAAAAGTTAAGTTTGGTGTTTGTTGGTAGTTATTCACAATGACTGGAAGTTCGACGTAGGTCTTTATAATCGATCGGCATTTCTTAGAAATCCGCCTAGATCAGACAATGTTTTGACCACCACAAATTAATGTATAATGGTAAATAGTTATATTAAATGCTAAATAACATAGATAGCACAATAAAAATTGCGTACTAATGTTCCACCTATAGATCACTTTTATTTTGTCTGTATGTTGTAACATAGAAATTATCTGCATTATTCCGACTGTCTGATGATCAACACGTAAAGCTACAGAGCTTCACAATGGGAGGAATCTTGGTATATTAAAATTGCTTGAAATGGTCAATACCCGAGCTTCTTAGGGCATACCACTTTACGCTTAGGTCACTAGGATTATTACAATTTGTAATTGTACATGATACTTAGTGTTATTTGTACGTGATTTTTGACACATATAAATCATATTAATTTTACTTAATGCTGGGAGTGAAAAAATATATATATACCGTTCACGTGTTGTATAAAATGGATGCATCTTATACGTAAGTGCTTGCATTATTGACACAGAGATGAATTATCCATTCGTGAAAATTTGAGAGCCCATTCAGCTTTGCCGTTAATGATCTTTGTACATTTGTGTTAAGATATATTTGCTATTAGATTCGTTGTCAGGAAATATTCGTCACCTTAGTTTATGCGATGATGTCATGTCCAGATTATATGAAGTAATATTTACACTCCTCATCACTGATACCGACCTCGGTTAATGATTAATACAACTTAGGTAATATCGATTACAACAATTTTTGACCCTGAAATGGTTGATGCGCCTCTTTATAATAAAAATACGAAATGTTGGTTATCATTAACGAGTAAATATTTCATGACAATCATCAGTATATGGTTGTGCAGATTGTTCACAATAGAGGTTGGTCGTGGAATATCGCGGATTGGTTATAGTTGGACATTTACACTGTTGGGTGTCGGCTCATTGATCTGGATCTTAAGCGTTCTTGTGCGAGACCGAAGCTCCTGGGTTCGAGTTCCACATTCGGGATCCTGGATGCCCACCACTGTAGAGTCCCATTCCAGTACGAAACGGCCGTCGAATGCCCCCAGGCTTTCGCTGGTGGTCCAACATAGTTCGATACATAGTCCCTATCTCATGAGAAGTTGACAGTTACCAGGTAAGATCAACCCATTATTCTAGTGAACAGTATTTCAATGAATTAGGCCAATTTAATTGATGTTCGAGTCAGTCCTTATCAACATCTGGGAACAACATCTACTGAAGAAATAAGAATTCACCATGGAAGACAATTTGGAAGGAATCAAAGAAGCACAGAATTCAACGTGCCAGGAAGTGCTGGGCCTCAAGAAGCATTTTCACAAGAAATGAATCTATCGAAACCCTGAGAAAGATTCAAGAAGGTATGGAAAAGAAGACATCAATCAACAACAGACGAAAAAGAACAGAGAACGTCGAGGCACAAGCTGAATACACAGCAGCAAACAAGCAAGCAAGGAGGAGCATTGGAGTTGACAAGCAGAAATTTGTACAAGACACAGCAACGACAGAGTAAAAAGCTGCAAGATAAGGAAACATGAAACAACTACGTTGCACGGAGAAGAAGTCGACGAGTAAATATATTCATGGGGATTGAAGAACGGAGGAATAAAGGGGTAGAACACTTTAAGAAACTCTTAAATAGATCAGCTGCAATAAACCTACTGGAAATCGAAGCAGCACTTACAAACCTTCTTATGGATGTCACTCCACCAACGATCAAAGAAATCAGGATGGCCATCGGACAAACCAAGCGTGGGAAAGTAGCAGGACCTGACAATATACCACGTGAAGCACTGAAACCAAACGTAGGAGTAACTGCAATCATGCTTCGCATTGAGGGAAACATTTATATGCGACATAAGTATTTGCAATATAACCTTATAATAAATGTTTTTTGCTTGTTTCTCTAAAGTTACTATCCATTTATGAATGTGAAAAGTGTTGTTCATTCGGAGATATTAAACTCATATTTCGTTCAGTCTTTATTTAATATATCTTCTATATTGTCTTACCATCATGGTTTATTGATTGGTTTAAACGAATATGGAATTTTTATAAACACATGACGCGTTAAACTTATTCATCAAAACCATTAAGAGGTAAGCCAATTATTTTGTCGTCTAATAATTTCATTTGCTTCCAGGTACAATGAATACAATATAATTAAGTCTGTGTCTAACGATACATAACTTACCATTCTACGGAAGAAGTGATCATCGATTTTTTCTAGTTTACTTTGGTCAATGTTCATAGCGTTCCAGCCTACATAGAACTTGTATGTCCTTAGTTTTTAGTGATTTTCTGTTATCACGATAATTAACGACTTGAAATGACAAAACAGGACAAATTTCTTGCATTTCCACGTGATCTGTAGGAAAACCGATCCCACTTTACCTATCAGTATCTGTTACGGGAGAACTGAAGACATTTGGCTGATTAAAACTTTTATATTAAATATTGTTAATTTCACTGTGTTTTTGGATGTATTTTTTTTACTTAACTTCTGAACTCGTTTGTTTATATCATTATTTTCGGAAATTTTGGTTTCTGTTTGTCTTTGGTTCGGTATTTGGTAGTCTTTGCTCCGGGAACCTACAAAATTGAAGGTTGGTTTTGTAGTTGCTATAATTATTGTTGTTAGAACGACATTTTGGTCGACTATTTATGAATTGCGAATAAATTTTTGTGCCTAATTTGGATTTTGGTTCTGTTGTTAATTTGGGTTCGTAAATTGCAAATAGATCGACATACCGTACTTCAATAACGGTAAGGAGCAAAACTTGGACGTAACAGTATCTTTTAGCAATCCTTTTTATCAAATGAAATTGAAATATAAGATTGAAAAAAAAACACCCGTCAGAGGTTTTTTAAATAATAAAATTTTAAAGTGTAAATTTTACCATTTAATTTAAACATTTTATGCTCGATAGGTTTCAACTGATCGCATTACAACAATGCATCACTGTAAGTTAACTAACGATTTTACACAGACAAGAGATATTGTGTTCTTGAACTAGAAATAACGTTTTAGCAAAGTTGGACAGACTAAAAACTTTTCTGTAAGTGAACTACATCACAACTTCAGTACAGCATTCCACTTGGTGGTGTCCACCATACAACTGACTAAAATGACGCGTATCAAAATTACAGATCTATTTCTTTCCCTGTTAAAAAACCATTTGCAAACTCAAGCATTTTCGATTTAATTAAAAAATAGGAATCTAAACTAGAGAACGTTAATGCCTGGGGTGTCGTATGGAGTCGTATGAGACTCTTTACTACTTTGTTTGTTTGTCAGTAATCACCCAGAAAACCACAGGCATTCACGTTATATATATCCCAACGATAATTGATTATGGAAGGTCAAGAAATGAAAACGTTATTTACTGAAACATTAGAGCAGCCTTGTGTTGCCACCGAAGTAAACGTATAACAATTGTTTGACATTCACTCTCCGAAAGTCACGGTCAGTAGTATTTCGAACTTCAGAAAAGCATCAAGCCGAGTAACTCTTGTATGGCCATTGGCCATCAGGAATTACGAATGGACGAAACCCATATTTTTTGCCAACAGAAAGACTATACGTCAGCAACAACTGTTAGAAAGACGAAACAACTACCTACGTCACACTACTCCAAGTCTGAATGCAACTTTACCTAATAACTGTCGAGGTTATACAAAACTGCTAGACACTTACATCCACTTGCATCTTGAGACGCACAAAACTGTTATACTCGTACCATTCAGGGTGGTTGTGAATCGGCTACAACGGGCATGATAATATGGGTTTTAGGATTAGAGGATACAATCTACGATGACCAAATTCATCACCTAAGCTTGTTCAGTAGGACACAGGGCAATAATTGATGTGATGACAGCGTACTTCTAATCACCTAAATAAAAGTTACCCAACCGAGTGTATTCATTTTATTTCACAAAATAACCATCAACAAGTGGCGAATTCAGAACCGAACATGCAGGTAAGATTTGACTTGTCTTCTTTATCAGTCAACTCTGTCTGAAACGTCTAACCGGCAGACGCGACTTCATTGCACACCTCAGTGTATTATTTCTACAGCGCGATCAATGACCTGCTTACCCCTAGTTTGAACTTGAATACATACACTTACTTAATTTATCTACCGATTGGTTTCCTTACTTATGAAATTCCAGATGCATTTGTTCACTTTATTTAGCCGATTTTCTTTCTATTTTTTAGTCTCAAAAGCAATGGAATGTCCTATAGCCTGATAGCTAATGGCTCTAGAAGCCCCACCTGTCACAAACGCAATAATTTATGCACGTAACAAATCAACATCCAAATAGCTGTCAAACTCATTAGGATTAGTCAGGTTAATTATACCAAAGGCCTCCACCTAAAAAACAGAAGATCCAAAGTGCAAATGGTGAATGACGACAATTCTCCATCCACTGCGCATTTTCAGTAGAGTTTATTATTGCATTTTCCGCCAATGAAAAATACCTTGGAATCACCCTCTGTAATACTTTGGGTATATTTACCCGTCGACGATTCGCAACTAATAATGCCCACCGTGGTTTCATTAGAGTACAATCAGCATCTGAACTGCAGAACGATACAAAATTATTTTAACTGTTCGCTTAAGACATCATTTGGTAAAAAACCTAGGTTATATTCCCTTATCTCAAGAGAGATATTTTTCTTGTGGAATCTTTTCGAAGAATATTACTTGAAAATAAATCCTAGTTTTATCGCTTGGAAGCTCTTTACCTACCATCAGTGTAATTTCGGAGGATGTGAGATGATATAGACATAATGTATCATATTGATAGTAGTGCTCACCACCCAAATAGACCACTGACACGTTTGAGTAATAAATCTCACCGAAGAGAGCGTACACTAAGAATACAATACAAAAAGGTTTATCTGAAAATCCGCGCAGACATTTTTGCCGCTTGAATCAGTAGATTATAGACCCTCTAGTTGTAGCAGTGGTGATGGTTCTCTCTTCTGAGTCTTCAGGAGAGTTCGATAATTACTTAATCTCTGTTAGTACTATCAGGGAAATTGCTAGTTTTTCATGGTAATCAGGTTTATTAAAATTCGGTTTGCTAACTACTATTAGCCAGAACTGTCAAATTCGCCCTATGGTAGTCAACTATAGACTTGTTATGTTTACTAGTGTCCTCTCTGAGCTCAAGACACTCCAATAAGGTCTATCCTTAAATATGGAGGTCTAACACATTGAGAAAGGTTGAACCAGGCTCTTCGAACACATTGAATTGCGAATGGTCTGAGCAACAGAAATGGTTTTGCAGGCCTACGACGAGGATCTTTCATGATAGGTTTTCATATGAGCTTCTTCAACAGGTGGTTTCGCGAAAAATCATTCGCTCGACTTATGTTTTTGCGGACATTTTTCTGAATCACTCACATACGTGACCAAAAGAAACTAGTGGTTATAATATATTTCGATATTAAGAAGCCTTTGATAAAGTATCTCATGACTTCCTAATCAACAGACTTCAGTCAGTTGGAATCGCAAACCCCTTATTGCAGTAGATCAAGTCTTTTCCCACAAACGGATACCAAATAACCAAGATTAACTCTACAACACATGCACCTCGACCGGTAACCAGTGGTGTTGTGCAGGGTAGTGTTTTGGGTCTATCGCTTTTTACAACATCAACAATATATGCAAATGCTTTACCATAGATAAGGCCTACCTCTACGCTGATGACTTAAAAGTCATCTATAAAACTGACGTTTGCGATGTACGTAGTACTATGCAAACAATCCAACGTAAACCAAACATTGTAGACAACTGGTGTAAACGCTGGAGGCTAGAGCTCAACATAGAGAAATGTGGCTAGCTATGTACTGGGGACATGTTTCTTAAAATAAAACTAGCACCTAACGAGAACACATTGCCCGGACTGACATCAGTAACTAACGTATGGGTACATGAATCACACTGTCTTAACTTCTCCGAAAACATCTCAACTAAAGCATCTGAAATGCGGGAATTCCTTAGCTTCATTCTACGTAATTTCCTTCAAAATGAATCCAAAACCATTCTTTACAAAGTCTGTGTAATACCTATCTTTGAATACTGTTCGCTCTTATTTTCCAATCTACGCCTATCTAACATACTTAAGGTGGAAGGAATGCAACTAGATTTCACTCGCAAAATACTTAAAAACGACCCACTCATGGAATAAAGTTCCCCATGCCATACCTTAGGACTAGAACTTTTTGGAAAACAAGGCTTAGGTCCGATTTGATTTTCTATTTCAAACTTAAAAATATTACTTATTCCACGTGTAGTATTGCTCTTGCACAAGGCTCACATAGATATGACCTTCAAGACAAAGTATTCACTGTCAAAGTTTAGAAATACAGGTTAAAAACTCGAGAAACCTTTTCCTCATCAAGTATGCACTAATATGGAACAGTCTTCCCTCTGAAATACACATGGCAGATGAATTACATACGTTTATAAGACTTATTGAACAAACACTTGCACAGATTTAGCACAAACGACCCACACAGACATTATAGACTCTCTACATGTAAATACCAAATTGATTTATTTTTCTACTTTGTAGTTGTATTAGGTGCGTTTTCTCTCCTAATTTTTTACTTGAAGTAGACAGGTATCTTACCGGACTTATCGATTTTTGGTTGCTGGGACACGCTCACTACTACCCTAAGAAGTCAAAAGAACCACACAATCGACCACATACTATGCATCTATGGAACCTGTTACCCATCAACCGGTTAGGATAGAACAAAATAACATCAACACCAAGTTAATGTGAGTTCTTTCCTGTCTATTCTTTATAAACATTTTACCCTCCAGTGCACCACATTGACTTGCCATTAATATTATTTCACTGCTCGTTACCCTACCTACAGCTCATATATTTCCATACTTTTCCGCCTACTTTGGTAACAACTATCCTACAATGTACCGTTCTTATAGCCTATACTCTGATAAGCAACCTATACTTTATACTACTGTCAATTAAAACATTGCACCCACAGTCCATAATTCGTAACTGCCTGATAAGCTTATAAAATGGTACTTATACACCCAACAGCATGTGGGACACATAGCATTGTGAGAGATATGATACATATCCAAAAGTGTAAGCTTAAATGAGCATAACATCACAAAAGGATGAAGGATGGAGTTACTGACCAGCAAGCATTGATGGTGAGGGAGATGACTTCGAACTATCCATGTTTGTGGGGCGGAACATTTTGTTTGTATCGGGCTCTTTATGTTTGATAACAAGTCAATCAATTTGTGATATTGAGGCTATTCTCCTACGCTCACCATTCAGACTCATGTTTCCAATTTCATGCTGCATAAGCTGTTCTACTAAGACAACCTATAACATGCTAACTTGGACTTTTAAATTAAGACTGTGTGGCAGGCATCGGATGAAAGAAAATCAGACGATAAAAGACATTGTAATTAGTTTTCTTGACACTTTACTCTCTATATGCACTTTCTGTTCTAATGAACAGCTTTACTTATTCGAACCTTGACTTCCCTTCCTTCATTCGAACTTACCCCACCTTGGTAAACATCACAACTCACTGTTCTTTAATACTGCATTCTCTCATCTGGAGCCGCTGATTAAACTTAATTTTTATAGACTATATTTATTTAACATGCATACTGTGAAACAATAAATGATGTAATTGGTAGATCATGCGTGTAAAAATTGCGTGTATCTGCTATTGCAGAAATATATACCATATTATATTATTATATTATTGATCCGGAAGAATGGAAGTTGGTGGACGGAAATAAATTATCACTTTGTGGAATTTCATTTTCTGAATACAGGTTGCATCCAGTCACAGTTAAGCATATTTCGATCCATGCATCCAACAGATACTCGACAAGTACACGAGACTGTACAAAACGCAAATTAACTACCATGTATAACCAGCAACGTCGCACACCACATATAGACTACAGGACCACTCGTATTTTCGAAAGCTAACCAAATAGACCTCGATGACATGATAGACCTGTGAATCATCCAACCGACGAACAGTCCATGAACATCTCTCTCTCAAATTTTCCTTAGAAATGGCTGCAACGACTGGTGTCCAACTGGAGCTTACCAGTGACAGGATACGAAAACTACTCCCGATCGTCCCCACATGTCCTACATCCAAGACTAGACAGCTATCCTAAGAGATACAACTGTTTTCCCGAAAATCGATATGGTTAAATCATATAATCCAATTCTTATGGCTGCAGACGATATTTCTAAAACGGCTACCATTAGAACCTTCGAACTCAATGAATTCAATCGTATGCCTTTACGTTTGATAAATCTATTACAAGGTTTTTGGAAATTTATCGATGACGTATCTTAAAGTCTCAACAACGGATGCATGTATGTAGACGCCTGACTGATCACATGTTTGGACAGAGAATCTCATATCCAGCATCCGGACTTTGTTTTCGAACAATTCCAAAAACGCGGCATTACTGTAAAGATTCATAAACGTCAGGTTAGAACCGACTCATGAGTCTTTCTCCGGCAAACTATTGCCACACAGGGTATTCGTTCTTCACAAGACAAAGTGGGAGACATTTTGAATTGCCCATAACCAGCCACAATCAAATAACTACGTACGTTCAACGACCTGGTAAGTTTCTATCGAAGGTCCTTATCAAATTAGGCTTTTCTCACAAGATATTTAAGAGAACAACTTCGTGTAAGTCTGAAACCCGTCACTTTGGACGACAACGCGAAAAGCATTCTCCACACTTGAGAAAATTATCTAAGAGGCATCTACTCTTGGACACCAGGACAGCAAATCAACTTTCTTGAACAATTTTCAAGGAATCGACTTTCCTAATTCCGCCCAGTTTCAAAAAGAAGACATTGATCTTCGGCACGAGTTATCTTCGACAACCCTGAAACTACGCAATAAACGGGTGAAAAAAGCTATGAGAAATTTACGGTATGACACATGCATAGCTAGGAATCGTCCAGTCGTGTCGGAGCAGTACCGACGCATCGTCTTCAATACATTTTACAAACTTTCTCATCCATGTGTTCGTGCAACCATCGTGCCCATAGTAAAACGATTTTGTTGGTCTGGCATAAATAAAAGTTTGAGAGAGTTAGCACACTCATGTTTAAAATGCCAGAAATCCAAAGTGATTAGTCACAGTGCATTTCCCTGAGGCTCTTTCTAAATTTCTGACGCTCGTCTCAACCATTTTCATCTGGGTTTTGTGAAGCTTGTGTCAGGTTAAAATGGATTCTCTTGTCTCTTAACTTGTATAGTCCGTTTTGCGTGACGGCCTGAGACTGTGCTCATCATGAACACTACTGCTGAAACAATGTCTTTTGCTTGCGTCGAACGATTAGTAGCAGACTTTGTTTACCTTTCAACCATCACTACAGTCTGTGAACGTCTTTTGGAATCTGGACATGTTCGTCATTTCGCTTTACTACCAGGATCCAAGGTTATTAAAAACAACTGAATAATAATCTAGAAAACTCATTTAAGGTAATTATAATAGCTGATTACAGTTCAAAATAACAAAACACCAATTTAAAAATCAATAATAATCAAACGAAAATGAAACAATGAAAAAACCGAAACTTACAACTAAGGGGTATTTGAATGTAGGAAAATTGGAAGGTTGAACAAATTGCGTTTGCACACCAAGTTTTGGCTTCAGTTGGTGGATTGCCGATGCCTCAGCAGTGCATAAAATTTTGATTCGACTTCTCTTCGATCCGATTAATTGACTGCGCAGAATACTTTAAAAGAAGACTCCTATGAAGCAATGTGTCCACAGTTGATTAAATGCTCTTTTATTGAACTAGTAATAGTTCTGCATTCTCTTTTTAAAAGCTATCCCGGGTAGTATTCTGAGTTGCGTTTGAGAAGTGATCGCTTTGAGCGGCCAATTTAACCTGCCAAACATGAGCAATTAAATTTATAGATGCAAATTGACGTGTCTCAAGGCAGAAGTTTATTCTTAACACATCTGTGAATGGCAAATCAACCTCAGAAAACCATTCGGAGCTTAGACGAGTCAAAAATTTTATTCAGCGGTTTTGAAATCCGTTTATTCAAGATTTTAGCAGCCATATTTCCTTTAGATTCCGTATTCATAAAAAGGTCTTCTTTTGTACTGTCGATGTTTTTCCATGTAATGTCTAAGTTTCAAGTTACTATCGACGAATCCAGGTGAATGATCTCTTCAAATAAGAACCTGTGACTGGTATTTTGGTCTCCTATCAAGATTGATACCCCTGTCTACGGTCGAATTCTACCTCCCATAAAACTGATCATTATAATTTTCACCGCTATCATTAGTCCTAACTTTAAACAACAATAATTGCTAAACTCCTCCCTTCTTATGGCCTCTAGTTTTTATGATAAACACAACAAGAATCCAACCTTGTCATAGCTAAAGTACATTTTAACTAATCACTCTCTTACTTCAAGAGTCGAATACCTGGAGTTAAACAACCGGTCTAATAATATTACAAATAATTGAGAGCGAAGAAATTAATCAACACTAGAGCATCACAAAGACGACAAGCATTTATTGGATAGTGAAGTGACCTAAACTTGGTTGCATTTTTGAAAAGTTTATATGTTTTCGTGAGAACTTGGTCAAACAAGAAGTTTATTTTATTTTGTTCATTAGTATGACTAAGAAGTGAAATTCTACGGAATAAAATGATTTTTGAATACACTGATGTTGTGAAAATACAAACAGAACTGGGATATACTACTGTGAAGTGTTCGTCCACGACCACCGTACAAGTAAATGTTTCGTTCACTAAACCTAATCGGAATTCTGAAGGAAATAACCTCAGTGGCCATGAGATCCATTTCATTGTCGGCTTCACCACAGCTCTATGGGCTTCGACTATTGGGCATTCGTGATAAAAATATTATTTGTAACCATGTTTTATGCAGGCATTTGACATACTCTGAGGTTAAGAAAATGTATGGAATTAGAGACCTTCAGCTTACAATATACTTGTTTCCTACAAAGTTTGAAGAGGCAGCAAGAAACGATAGGGCAACTCTCTTTTATTTACATCAACAGGTAAATATCTTATGTGACCTTTATTTAAGTCGATCTTGAGACTAGAAATATATACTATTCTGGATTACAAAACGTAAAAGACGTTGAGTTAGCACTCGAAATAGGATGTCTTAATATAAGGTGATGCCACTGTCCCGTCTTTATTTATACCTTTAGGAGTTTTGTCTCGTCGCCAAAATTATCCGTTAAAGAAATTATTGAGACAGTAGAAAAGGTGCGAGATATTTCTACATTTTTCCCACCATCCGTCCTTCAGAATTTCAAGGTAAATTATAAAATATTTTTAATGGTTCTATGCTTCTGTTACTTACCATTTTCATTTTTGCAAACGCTGGACTTGATATACAAGTTTTTTGAAAGAAAAGAAATTTTGTTTTGGTATAACGAGTTGGAAGGAAACTAAATTTACGATACCGGTAGTTTAATTGAACTGCATCTTGGTCAGCTTGAACAAGAATATGTACAGCACAAGTTGCTCTGTTCACATCCTTAAAGCCACTTGCCAAGTGAACTGAACGACTTTGGATTTCCCACCGATGCATTTGGAATATATTTTCAGCTCCTTTATTTATGTACAACTAGGTTACCTTTATCAGGATAGCCCTTAAACAATTGAAATAGTCTGTGACCGTCTTATTAAGACTAAAACTGACTAAAGAGATCAGTAAAGCTGCTTTTATTACTTTCTGACTAATTATTCCATTTTTAAAACTTAGGGTAAAGCATTCAAAAAAGCCGTGCAAAATTACTTGGCAAAAATAATCCACTACTCTGAGGAAGACTGTGCACTGGACCTATTGAATCGTTATCTTGTTTTGCTACAATTTGATCGTGATACATTTAAATGCCGACTTGGAGTAAGTTCGCTATTTGTTTATAGATATTATTATTTGTCACAAGCAAAAGTGAAACACATTTGGTTATTTTATTTTGAAACTATTATCTAAACCACCATATAATAGATTACAACCGAGGTTGCCTACAAATGTTTGATTTTGCCTTAAAAATTTACTTTAAAATAATTTTCGTCCTTACTTTTGATTCTTCATCACGTATCTCTGATAGACTATTTAGTTTAACTCTGTATAAAGGTGTAAGCAATAATCCATTGTGCATACATTCCTTCCCAAGTAACTTATCTTGAATAAGACCAAATGTGATCAATTTTCAAAAATCAGTTCAAATTGGACATTATCTATTTTTGTAGTAAATTTTTAGGCTCGTAGGCACACTGTTCTTCCAAAATTCCTAGTTAGACAATTGATTTATCATTGGGTAGTGATCAGTGTCATGTATGTCAGGTCCTTCTTATTACAGATCTAATTTTATTGATCATGTTTCAATGTAGCCAGCTACAAAAATTTTCGTTGTTTCGATAAAAATTCATCAGGATATTGTTGAAAAATGAATACGTTTGGAAACAAGAGCCGCTGTTTTTTGAAAATAAGTCACGATACTACTATGCTTTTAGCCATAAAAATGAGACGTCAACTTAGATACGAGTATTTGAAAACATATTTTGTTCAGTGCTAAGCTCCTAGAAGTAGAATAGTTGGTTAAGTTGACACTTTGATAAGAATCATGACAGACTCTTCTGCCCCAAGAAAAACTGATGACAAATCATTAAACCAAATAAAAAGTAAGAACTAAATTCATATAAAAATTAGTTTGTGGATATTACACGAGTTCAACAGTGGATTATACTGTAGCAGTTTAACCTAGCACACGCTTAGGTGATTTGCCCCAAATTTCAGGCAAAATATGGTAATCGTTTTAGTTGTTCTGTCACTCATATTTTTTTCCTCGTCAATTGCTCATTTTCAAACTTGAGAATATGTGTATGATATTATATACATGTCTTTATGCCTATAAGAGCTTCCGTCTAAATTTGAAAGAATAGTTTCACGGCAGTTGAGCGCCGATTTAATTTAAGATACGAAGGAGAAAAATTGTTCATGTAAAAATCTCAGCGATTGAGTTTTAAGTAAATCCAACGTTTTTCTCGACAATCCGGTCCACACTTTTTCGAGGAAATATAACGAAGTATCAGAATTATCTAACATAAATAAGTACTAGGACCTCCAACTAAATAAGTTATCCGATTATGTTAGCAGTGTCGAAAGTATGAATTTACTGTAGTGTGTATGAGACATCTGTTTTTCAAAGAAAAGTGTGTTAAGATAACAGTTGCATGTATGTATGAGTGGCTCTGAGATGAGAAAAAGTTTTATTTACTATATATCCTATCTAAAGTTTTGATGAAACGGTTAATTTTATAGATGTTATGAGCTATACATGTCACAACATGCATAAAATGAAGATAAATAAATAAAATATAAAAATAAATGTTTGTCGTTGTGCTGAATAAGCTAACTGTTCATTATATATTCAGATAGACTAACTGATTATAACGGTGAAAAATAATTATTTTTGTTCAGATAATAAGCGGTAGATTAAATGAAGTATAATGTGATGAGCAGTGCAGGATCACTTATTAACTATTATTTACTTTAAGGCGGTTAATTTTATCCAACCACTCCTATAAATAGTGTTTGGATTTACACATATGTGTAGGGCTTATTTATATTTGATAACGTTGATGTTTTATTATATTTTCTTGAAAAAAACGTGAATCAGATTGTCGAAAAAAATGCTGGATTTACTGAAACCTAGATCACTGAAACTTTTACAAATGTCACTTCCCTTTTTCATGTCTATATACTTATGTATCTCTCCTGCATGGTTATAAAAGATTTCATATAATAATTTGCTGACTAGGTGTGTTACAGAAGTTATATATATGCCGAAGCTATATATATATATATATATATATATATATTCAGTGAATCTTTCATTGCTTATCTTCCGTTCTATATTAGTATAACCGAAATACTCATATCCTACATACAGTTCATATTCAACTTTTACCACCCAGATTAAACAAAATATGTATGGAGTAAATAGGATATACATTCTGTTGTCATCAAATTTTCCCAATTACTATATAGTTGATAAAGAGCTCTTAGATATAATACAACTCATCTTTTCGCCTTCTTATATGCCTATCATAACACATAAAATAACACTCAGTAATCATTCTGTTGTTTTAATTGTAAAACAGGTTGAAATAGAGCACTATTCTTTCTATAAACAGTTTAGCATTTATTTAACTTAACAATCTATAATTTTTGCACTGTCATACATAATACTACTGTTTTTAAAAAAAATGTTTTTTAGCCTGATTAGGTGTATGTTTTTCAATTAATTGATTCCAAAGCTTAAATAAAAATCTGTCATTTAATCATTTCTGCTAACTAATTCGTCAGTTCATATGAACATTGAAGCTTTTAAACAGCAACTAGTATTTAAATAAACTAATTAAAATCTAAAATTAATTTCGTGCTTTATTGTTTAATCATCTTACAACAATATAATTTAAAAACATCTACCTAATTGTTACGTTGGCATTGACTTTATGATCTCCTAAAATATTTGATTTAAACATTGTTGTAAAAGGAAAGAAATAACTTATTTGTTAGTAAATCATAATTGTGTACAGAATTTTGTGATTTATATGATTTAATATAACCGATTATATTTTATTTATGTATAATCACTTTGAATTTAACAGATAGATTAGCAATAATATTTATCAGAAGATTGTAGTAATTTCAATAGTTGAGATCATGAGTTAGATCATGAGCTAGACCACCACAGAAAGCCTGGAAGCACTAGACGGCCGTTTCGTCCTATTGTGGGACTTCTCAGCAGTGGGCATCCCGCTCTCAGGATTCGAACCCAGGACTTATCGGTCTCGCACGTGAGCGCTTAACCACTAGACCACTGAGAAGTCCCACAATAGGACGAAATGGCCGTCTAGTGCTTCCAGGTTATCCATGGTGGTCTAGCTTCAATTAACTCATGATCTCAACTATTGAAAATAATATTTATATTCATTTGTTTATTCCAAGCCAATGTATATTGCTAAACGCGTTTACAGTAGTTGATAAACGCATAGTTGAAATTTTCAAATAACTGATATTTTGCAGTGTGATTTTACTTAATGACCAAAAGATAAATTATTCAAACATTGTGGTTAATTAAAATTTTGTTTTAAGACAAATATAGTGTATAAATGAAAATATGGAAGTTTCTTTGAAGTATAAGTTGAAGACAAGCTTAAGAATGTTATTTAGTTAATTAATGAATTAAAGTTTTGCGGTGTTGTGTTTATATAAACTTTTCAGCAATGCAAACCTACAATCTTGATGTTCCTTGTGAGGTATGAGTTCAGCTACTGGATATATATATATATATATATATATATATATATATATAATGACTGATCACTGAATGCGGACTCAATAAATTGCTAAGAAAGTTTACTTGACATTATTACTATTAATAATGGCTTTATTTTTAGTAAAATATACAATTCTCAGTACAAAATATTTCATTAAGTTTCCGTTTCTTAATTCTTGGTCGGTCGCCAGTTAAAAAATAGCAGTCCAGGAATGGACATCTGAATAATGTACATTCATTTCTCTGCATGTTGCCAGCAACCACGATGTCTCTGATTGTACATTTTTGTAACTTGTACAGGGAAAGGTCGTGAAGTTTTCATAAACACACCTGAATAGTTTATGATATTTTAAAACAAACAAAAACAGATAACTTGTTGAAATATGTAGATGACAGGAATAAGTAGCCACAAACTCTAGATCAGGAAGGCTTTCATGATGACTACCTTCAATCACCTAACATCGAAATCCAATTTTCATATTCTATTTGACCTGTTTTCATTATACTTTATTAGTGCTGCAAATGTAACCACCATTTTAAAACTTACTGTTTTAAATTTCATAAAAGTAGTCACCGTTTCAGTGAAACAAAAAACCTCCCATTCAATTTTAGAGTGTGTCCTAATCATAATTCAGTTCGAAATGGTTCGGACTATTTTGTGTAAAATTTGGTTGATCTTGATTAACATCTTGTGTGGATTGCATCGATATAGCCATTATGACGAAAGTTAGTACAGAATAGACGGAATATGACTAACAATGAAATGCGGCATGCGCTTTTCGTCCTATTCAGGACTCGTCAGCTGAATGCACTTGCTTTACAGAACCGATGTCTACTTCGGGGCTTAAACTAGGTGCCGTCGACTTCAAACCTCACCGAGGCGGATTCCAATACTAACCACATTCCACCTATTCTACATTTCCTACCTGGCTAGATATTAACTACAACCTTCTAGTATTCAACTTGATTTGGTGTTATCATGACTGCATATAGCTTACTAATAATGTTTACCTTTAGACTGCTTAAGTTAAAGTATTAACTTTTATTATGGTTGGACGGGGGTTTTAATTTCCAGAAAGTTTATTAACATAAATTTTTAATAAAGTTAAACTGTAGATAGAAGTGGAATCCAAGACCTTTATCTGGCTCTATTTTAGATTGATCAGCTGGTCGGTAGTCGTACAAAGACTCAGAACTTGCACCTTTTATTCTACACGCTAACACGTTATTTACAGTGTCTAGACGATTATTACTCTGCCTAAATAAAACCTTATGATTAAAATGTAATGATGATACAATCCACTCAGAATGTACATATACAAGCACAGACTGATCATTTACATTCCTTAACACTAATAAAGGGAAAATGCAAACTTTTAGAAATTAAGTTTGCTGACAAATTATGAGTGTCGTGACATGTAAATGACTTGCCCTGAATTATTATTATTATTATGGATTTTACGAAAGTTAACATTAACCGAGATTATCTTTTTGTAGTTGTTGTGGTAACCAAAATATTACTTTTAGACTAGAATCTATCAGACTCGGATATTATTTGTTTCAGTATTTTCGTCATTTGTTGTACATACAAGGTTAACGTTTACATTTCTAGGCTGGATGGGGTATACCGGTGGATCTAATTATTGGACCACGTTTTCAAATATCTATAGTCGTTGAAAATGGACGTCAGGTTAGTGATATTGTAAACGTTAATTTAATCCAAAGTAATTAAAAAAAGTTTAATTTAATCAAATACATTAAGTGCAGACAAGTTTTTATTGATAAAAAGGAGTATATAATTTATGTAAGTCCTTCATGAGAGGCAGTTTCCGCTGTTTACTTAACTTTGATAAAAATATACTTTGACCGATCAGTGACTAATGATCAATGTTATGCTTTTCTAGTCTTTAGTGCTGATCAAATTTTTATTGATCAAATTACAACATGGTCTCAAACTGGGAAAGTAAGTAAAACAGGCTCAAATTTTATGCAGAACATCAGTTGCTTCGAGACTTTAGGTACACTTTGGTGAAGAGTCTCAATTCATCTGAAGCCTAGGTCAAATAAGGTTTCCCGCCTACAACATCTATTTATATAATATACTGTCTGTCCATGTGAATGAAATAATCACCGCTACCGAGGAAAAATTATAATTATATTACTAACTTCATGTTAAATTAACTAGTAAATCTACAAAAAATAAAGTGCAGGATTCTCATTGAATTCATTTCACATTCAGCTTTCAGTAGTTGTAAAGCAGGAGTTTAAAGCTAAAAAATTAAAGAATTTAATTATCTGTTGATTATATTCAATAGAATATAAATACAGGAATAGTGCTTTTATCGTTAGTTTGGTTATTATTTCAGACTTGAAGGAAGTTGAAATAACTCTTAGATGGTTTATAAGATGGGTGAATAGAGCAAATTATAATTTAACTCATTTACCTGTATTAATATTACATGATTACATATGCTTAACACATGTACTAACCTTTGTATTCATTTGAATGTCTATTTACTTGTTATACACATATATAAGCCAAGACATTTGGCTTATTTTGCCAGTATTCGACAAGTGATTGTCACTAAAGTACAAATTCAAGGTAAAGAATGTTATCAAGTGAAAATTGGCATGGAACAATCAATAACAGCAGCATCAAACAATAATAATCGTCAATTTGATTTTATTAGTTTTACGTTTACTACCCCTGAAGAAGCTGATACTGTGGTACATTTATTGGAAGGATATTGTGGTGAATCAATGGATGATATTTTATCTAATGGTACACTGAATTCATTAAATAATCATGAATCAAAATGGCAAATTAATTCAGGAGTTACATGTAGTGATTTCTTACCGAATGGTTGTCCATTTAGGTGAGTTGGTTAAAAAACAATTTGATTTTATTGAAACCAATAATTTTGAATGTAACACAAATATTTTTATTATTGTATGTTTAAAAAATGACTTACTTTTTAGTGAATTTAAACATCATTTTTAAAAACGATTCCATGAACCTATTCAATACTGTGTAACAGATCTTTAGTCTGTTAAACTAATACACAAGATTTTCTTCAATACGTAATGTATAGTGAAGTTTCTCAAAGTGTCTGTTGGTAATCGTCATGAAGACATGAACAGACGTTTAATGCTGAGTGACACTTGAAGATAACTGAAGATAGTGTAACTCATTTCTAACGAGTTTAAACCTTTGTTAACAATTTAATTTAATAGCCTCTACCACTACTATTACAAATGTGACCAATTACAAAATTAAGTATATCTGAATACAAAGTTTGTCACTACACTATAACTTAATAAGGTTTTCTTCTATTTACTTTATTTTCACAAAATAACTTATCGAGTAGTCTAATAGTTGTTTCATTGAGAAAAATGAGTACATTCACAAATTAATAACTGTTTGACAGTGGTTGGACACCAAGTTAATACAAGACATTAAAGAAAAAAATTATATTTGTAAACATTTCAATGATTGAAATCTAAATTAAAAAAATTTCCTTGGAAAAGTTTGAACCATATTTTCGAGCAAAATGTTAAATTTATTTATAGTTCAATTGCTATGATTTTCACAAGTATCGTGTTCCACTCTGATTTATGTTTTATTGTTACCAATAAAATAATTTGAAAAATTATCTAAGTTTACTGAAAAATCGATGAGTTCCCTTTTTATTTTAAAATAGAAAATTATTTATTTCTTGATTTACATCATTTTCCTGTTACCATATCAGTTTAACGGCTTTTAACTTTAAAACATCTTTTTATTTTGTTTTAAACAAAGTAATTAGATGAATATTACAATATATTTCATAGTTTTATATTAGTTTACTAGTGAAATTATCGAATGATTATGATAAACAAATATATAAATAGTATTGTTAGTTCTTGTTTATTATGATCACATCACATATACTAACTACACAGACAAATTAAACAGCTTTAAGATAGCGACCATTGAAACTTTGCGCTAAATTCACATATCCATATGCCTATAAACCATTATTTTTGGATTATAACTTGCATCGGTTCATAATTAAACCCAAAACTCTAATCCTTTAATCTCAACCAAGAACATTCTGAGGTTTACGAAAATTATTATGAGTACGTCAAGATAGATAATTTTTTTGCGATATACAGACATAGTCATCGACAGAAGACCCAGATAGATCCACTAATTATACGAAATCTGTTTACCATTTGTATTATTGACGATTTATTTTTCATAAAATATTCATTTACAAAGGCTATTTTCTGAATGACAAAGTATTGGCTAATGATACGCCACGGTTATTTTAAGCTCATCCTCATACTTTAATTGGCATAGGATATCTGTCCATGGATTTGAAGCTAATCAGTATGCAATATTCAGCATTCTTCAGCTCATTTAATAAATGAATAATGCATATAAGGGCATAATTTTCTCTGGAGATTTCATTTTATGTCTTAACTTTCACTTGATTTACTTTTTACATCCGAAAGTTAAGATGAGTTAAAGTAGTGTGCTCACAAAAGACATATAGATAGCTCTAGAGTCCCCAGTGGAAACTACACTCTCATACGTAGCACCGATACAATAAATGAACAGTAAAGGTACTCAAAAATGTAAGATATTGAATTTTTATTGACAATCGGTAAAAGATGACTATTCTTACCCCTACAATTTAAGCAACATAATCATCTTTTGAAATTCAGTAGTGTTTAGATATAAATATTTCGATGAATGATAGTGTCATCAAATACTTCGTAATGTATTGTTTAAATTCATTGCATCTTTATTACCAGAACTGTAATCTCATCAGAACTTTGAATGTTAAATAATTTCCTTCAAAATATCAACAAGAATTAAACAAAATCAAGAAATAACATAAACGATATCAATTTATAGTTGAAATCACATAAATGAGATAGTTCAATACTTGTTTTTTGTATTCTAAACATATAAGCGAGAATTTAGAAATCAACAGTGTAATTCCACTGTATTTCATGACGAGAATAACGGAATCAATGACATATGCAAAGATAACTACCTGTAAAAAGTTCACATTAGGATACTACACACAAATTCTGTGTCATTGTTGAAGGAAACTATATTGATAGCAGATTAATAATTGAAAAGGAAGCCAGCCATTGTACCCGTGACAACCTCATTGTGTTTCACATGGTAAATACGTCTACCGGCTTCCTATCTTTACTACTATTGTCTTCCGCATTCTGTATGATTCTTCCTATTCGCGATTTCTGTCTATTTTTCTTTATATTCTTTTCAACTTGATCTTTCTAGCCATCCTCTGCTAGGCATTCCACTTCCGATTGGTGTTACGTACTACTTGTATCTGTCGACACCACACTACTACTACTAATATATACTCGTACTGCTACTGTTACTACTCACACTACTACAATTACATTTTGGCTCCTTTATTATTCATCTTGTTAGACGTAACACATCATGTTATTAGGGCCTGATAACTTGGGCCAGATCATATTTATTCCATGCTGGATTCTGATTCTAACTGACTAAAAATATATACCTGATTTCTGTTTAAGTCACTGATGAATAGTAAGGATTGAGTGATACTGACAATATGAAATCTCATACTGACTAACTTAAGTCTATATTAAGAATTACACATGATGTATATTTGCTATTGAAAGATGGATATTGCTCAACAAATACACTAATCTACTGACAAATAACACATGTTTTGGTATTATAAAATGTCAAAATGTCATTAAAATAGTATACAGAACCCAATGAACTATCTACTGAATGTTGAAAATAACCGTTTTTCTTTTAAAACAAAATGATGGTTTGTTAATTGCCTTCCAGTTAGATTTATATATATTCGAAGAAATATTTATTCTCAGTATTCTCACCTAAACATAAAACGGTTAGATGATAAAGTTTTCACAGTGATAAAATGGTACTGTTAAAAACAACTTAAACTTTCATTAAGATGTTTGATATGAAATGATATCAACGAGAAAATTTTACTAATTGGTTCTATTACAAGAATGGGGTTTGTGCAGATTGTAGTAATTTTTAAGAGGTATTTTATGGAAATCTGATGAGAAGCCGTGGATAGTGGAGTTCAATCTGTGTCGGGTAGAGACAAGTATTTATCTCAGACAATGGATGAAGGGTTGCTCAATGTCATGAATCAATTGAAGTTAGACAATAACACAGTTGGATGGCGGCTTAGTGGTCTAGAGGTTACGTGTTCGTGCACAAGATCAAAGGTCCCGGGTTCGATTCCCGCGTGTGGGATCGTGAATAAGCACTGCTAAGTAGTCCCATACTTAAATGAAACAGCCATCCAGTACTCCCAGGTTTTCATTAGTGGTCTAGCTTAGATCGACTCACGAATCTAATTGTTAAAATATTCATCTGTTACTTTTAATTTCATGCTTCAATCAAGTCATGATAAATTTTTATTTAGTCATAACAATTAGTTTTTTACAAATGACATGATTAAAAAAACTCAATTAGAGTAAGCATTGATTTCAACGCATACTTCTTTGAAAAAAAACAATATCAAATCTATACATAAAATCGAAAGAAATAGGTTTGCCTGTACGCGCATTCTTACAAGAAAGAATGACACCATTTTTATGTTTGGCCTCATAAAACATAATGATCTTCTTTACATCACTGTTTCTAGTTTACTTTAAAAAAAAACATATTGATCGATATAAGTGAGGTTTAGTCGTGATAAATGATAAACAAAACACAAACACTGACAAAATCACATATTCATTGCAATTAAAAAAAAATTCCGCTTGTATCCATTTAGTTCTCATTTGGTTCGTTTTGTATATGTGTATGTGTGTATGTGTCAACTGTTATTTTTTTTCAATCTATCTTTGATTTTTTTAGACTCTGTAAAACCACTAAATCACAATTACAAAGTAAGCAATCTATTTTTTTAAACTAAATTAATAAATTTATTATTGCCTATCATAGTAATTCAATAATAATAATAATAATAATAATAATAGTAACAATAATAAAGACGCTTTTATTTATTACCTGAAGATAATAATTTTAATTCAACTTTACACCTAACGGTAAAATGTTCATTTATAACCGGTAGTTATGATCAAAGTAAAATAGAGAACAAACCATCATTGAGAATTTAATTTTTACAGTCAAGTTTTATTTATTTTTTTATATACAGAAAAAAATACCAAGAATATTGTGTGTTTAAACATTCTGTTTCATGATATTCTATAGTGAATAGTTGAAGATGGAAGAAAATTGAAAAAATAGATTTAGTTTTCAAATTCCAAAATGAATTAATAGAATTACATTATACCAATCACTACTGAAAGATCAATGATCTTATTTGATATGGTTCATGGTAGTAACTGATAATTCTTACTTAAAATAAAGTTTCAAAGGTCCTAAATTAATCGTGACATGAGTTTATATCTAATGTTTAGTCGTGAATTAATTCATTCTGTTATAAGTTGTTGTCTTGTGCCCTACGAATGTATAACATAATGATACCGCGAAATAGAGAACAGTGATTTATTGACTGAACCAATGACGCATAGATTTCTTACGAGAAGTCTAGAGTTTCTGTCGGCTCTTCTTCCTGTCTAGCCCTGTCTATTAAGCCCAGAACACCAATCACAGCCTTCGTGATATGGATCATGTATTTCAAACATACTGGGTTTATATACAAACCAAACAGACCACATCGTACCACAAAATAGAAAGTAACATTTGTACAAGATCTAGCCAAAAGTGGTTGTGAACGTGGGAGACTGTAATTAGTAGATTAAGCATAACTTAAGAACGGTAAATAGTATAATAATAGTCTATGCGTGAAAGTAAAACTTGTAATAAAGGAAGTCTAGATATACATAGTCTAGCTGCTGAATAGTTATACATTAAGAATATATGTATAATATTTGTCCATAAATACTTCTCAAAAGTTACCATTCGTAATTGTCGTCAGAATATAACAAAATGTATCTCACCAATTTATTGTATTTACTTTAAAAAAAACGAACCACAGTTATCATTCGGTTGATTTATTATTATTTTCAATGTCATCGGGATATATCACATTCATTTTTTGCTTGTCTGATTTTTATTAATAAATGTTGATGGTAGTTCATGCTTTACAATATCTAATTTAGTTTGTTTCTTTCTGTTTATTCAAAAATATTTTCTATGTTTGCACTATTAATGTCCCTACTGACATCATCTTGCTAGTCCTCTTCAGACGTACTGATATAAAAATAAGAAAACCTACATTCGTATACATTTTTGTACTAACTGATACATTAATTAGATTTTCTTTCATGGCATTTTCTTTCACTTAAGTAACGCTTTATGTAATATTGTATAGTATTGTGTTACTGCCCTTAAACGTGCATTTTGTTAGTATTATTTATCATAGGGAAAAGAAAGCTTGATTCAGTGAAAGGTAACAAGAATCCCTACACTTAAAATCAAATAATATTGTTAAAGTGACATAAACTAGGTGAAATAATAGGGTGATAATTATATGAGTTGAAGTATTAAAAGTTTACATTTTATATAAGATCATAACTATGAAATGTATTTCAATGGTGTATCTTATTGTTATATGTGTATTGATTGTTTTAATCCTTCATCTGATGTTTAATGTTGGAATTGATCAGTTTCTATTAGCATATATGGATACTGTGCATATCGTCTCGATTAAGTTACAAGCATTTTTAAACAGAGGTACATAAATTGCAGTCCCAAACATCAATGGGAAGATTAAAACAACCATAACATATAAATTAACATTTATCTTACCACACAAGCAAGTGGCTATTCAGACTCATTATCTAAGTGGATTATGTAAACAGTACTCATAATTAATGTTCAGGCTCCATAAAAAAACATGACTTACTGGTTGAGTTTATTTTGAATTGTAAATAGTATATCTGCTTTTACGCATAACTGGTCGGAAAGGAAATTTAGTTAATTTAACTGGTTATAATTTTTTATTGGTTAACTTTCTAGTCTACAGGAACAATAATCAATAGACACGATTCACTTTGGGACTTGAACTCAATGTTCTTTGCTTCATATTTCAATGTATTATTTAAATAACTGGTAGCTTGTTCAAGGAATACAGTAACTATTATGCTCTTTCATATAAAATTCATTTATTTTTCCATTGAATGAATCAAATTACATTGGTTTATTCGGAAAACAATAATACTAATGTTATAGATTTATTATCATACATATAAAATGTAACAGTTCTTTGAAAAGGGGGTTTAATGAAAAGTATCGCAATAAAAGCGCTTTATTTAACTCGATTAAAATTATATTCAACGTTTTTAGTGGTCAGTATGTATGTTGGTTCTATCAGTTTCAACTATTTTTTTATTTATTTAGTAGGTTAACTCTAGATGTTTGTGAACTTTACACTAGAAATTTCCTTTTAAATCTTAACTTGTTTAATATTTGTCTCTCACTCGAGATGTTGGACTGTATCACACTGGCTTGTTAGTAATAGATAACTGCAGATAACTTCAAATACTTGAAATGAAATATTTAGTGAATAATACTAGATGGACGGTAAAATGACCGATTGTACTGAATAGAAAATATTTATTCAATGTCAACCATAGACACTAAATCACAAATTTCAGTTTTAAATATTGATCATTTGCATGTTATACATATGAGATACTTGATCAATACGCAAACATAAAATTGACTTCAGAATGATTTGGTTTAGCTCTCTATTTATTGGTCAACTTCAACTTAAATCTTATTGAACATGTGCTAGCTTACGCGTATTTATTGATTACCGTAAATTTTCATATGCTACAAATATTATACTCAAGTCATATGATAACCGTTTTTGTTTGGATGTTCACAACTGAATTTTGTTGTTATGCTTTGAGAGACAAACTGAACAGAGAAAGCTTGTCAAATATTGATTGAATGGTTATGAATTGTATTACTCATTTGAATGAACAATATATATCCATTTTGACTGGTTTAAACATGACGAGAAAATGTAAATTAACCTGCGAGTTGGTCAACAAAAAATAAAATTGTGTTATCTTAGTAAGGTTGGATAGTGGCTAGCAGTGGAGATCCGCAGTTTTATCCCATTCGAAGTTCATCTTCTTGATTTCCCTACCTTTCAGTTTTAATGATCATGTTGGGACTTGAACTAAGTTCCATCAGCTTCAAATGTTTCCCTGCTATAGACTGAGCTATTGTGTCAAAATAGCTATTAGCCCGTACAACGGACATGATAAATTGGGTTTTTTTGACATAAGCAATGAGAATATACAAACCCTTACAAATAGTCAATTGGTATTGTTTGGCTTGTATTTTCCCATTGAGGTTTAAGACTGTAATTGATCAGTCCGATATTGGCATATGTGCACGTGGCTATCAGGACTCAGTAGCTGAGTGTATAACGAGATGGCGTTTGGAGCGGATGGTACTGGGTTCGAGTCCCAGAGTGAACATCAACTCTGAGATGCGGGTACATCCAACTGACGAGTCCCGAATAGGAGGAAACGCGCATCCTGGATTCCACTGCTAGCCACTATCCATCATTCCTTACAAACAGTGTTAGTATTTTAACTTAAAGGTTTTTAAATATTTATTGACACTGTAGATGATTTACTTCATTGATACTGACCTCAGCTGAGACATCAGTGAAAACGAATTGATGTTCACAATCAACTTTCTTATATAAAATGTCTTAATAAAGTTTCCACATCAAACATTTATGAAGTTCTTAATATTCATCAACATTTATTTTTTATCTGTGCATTTAACACACTGCAATGCATTGTCTGTTTATCAGCTTGAGTAATTAAGAGTTGAGAACGTTCGGTAAGTTCTAGCCGCCGACGATGAAAACAACGTTTTGAAGGTTTCATATATTCTCCAACGATGATTACAAACATGTGTGGTTACCTTATTTTTTATCCAAAACAAATGAATAGCTATGGAAATATATCTATTCATCAAAGTAATTTAACAATAATATAGATCTGTAGAAGAGAAATGTCTATTATATCCCTTGCTTCTACAAGTTTTTGTAACAGTTCGAGTTATTATGTCTATGGATTTGGGTGAGGCTTAATCAACTGGACCAGCGAGCGTTCGCGCGCGAGACTAAAGGCTCCGGGTTTGAATCCTGCGAGCAGGATTGTGGATGCGCACTGCTCAGTAGTCCCACAATAGGACGAAACGGCCTTCCAGTGCTTCCAGGTTTACAAAGGTGGTCTAACATCAATCGGTTCATGATCTCAATCAAAAAACTTAATAATCTCTAAAATCCCTCTACTGGTAAATTTATTTTAACACTATTCTTCTATTTGCCACACTTTCATATTAAAGAACTATTAAGGAATAATATTGTTTTTGAAACTACAATAAAATATCAAGTAATAGCACAAGTGTTGTGGAGATTACGGAATTTCGCTAACTTTATGTTCACATTAACAGTGTCCATAATCCCACACTAGTAATTATCATGTGCTTACTAGTGGCAAACTTTGAAAGGAGATTTTCAGAGCTTTAGTAAGAACTTGTGACCAGCGGAATTTAATCCCGTTGGGTGTAAGGAAATTACCTACTGGAGAGAATAGAAAGTGGTAGGGCAATGTAGTTTACACACCACTAAATACAGGCTTAATGGTTTACAGGTTAATTGTACACGCGCAAGACCAAAGCTCGATTCCTGCTCGTAGGGTCATAATCGAGTACTGTAAAGGAGTTCTAGTTCTTTCAGGTTTCCAATGGTTGTCATGAAAATTAAGAACTTTCTAAATGTCAAGATATATTACATTTTAAATTCATAACAAAATGGCTTTGTATTGTGGTGTAATTCAAAATATTGTGTGTATTTACATGTGCGTATGTATGTACTATTCTTTCTCCTTATTAATAATCTTCATAACATATAAATTGTTACTTTAAGTATCTCATTAAAATTGTCATATAGAAAAATATTTTATGAATATTTTGATAATGTATACCTTACATTATAGTATTGTGAATGCTTTTCTTTTTCTTAAATGCATTATATATATTTACACACATAATCTCACTAATAGTCTGTACTTACATACTGAGGGAAATCATTTGCTTATCAATGAGTACAATGATTCATATTGTTAAATGCTTTAATTTGTGTACATACTATTGAATTAAGGGTAACATTGATATTCATTCAACTGTTTTTTCTTGGATTAAAATCTTTATATTTTTTTGTTTTGTTTGCCGTCTTCAAAACTAGTCAACTTGATTCATAGAATGAATTTGATTGAAATATAAATAGTTAATTAGCTTATTGTAATGTATATCACGAATTAATTGTAGTTAAACAGCTATTGTTAGCTAGAGAATACTAGATTGCTATTTTATACTAGTATGTAACTACCATATTAAAATGACACAACTGTTCAGGTCTCTTTACTTTCCAGTGATTATCTAACTAAAACTAATTCCTAATATAAACTATGAAATTTGACTATTTCTATAAACCCACGTAGAGTAGCAGTTAGTAGATAGTTAGTCATTTATATTAACTTGTAAGTATATTGTAATCTATAAAGCATAAATAGCTAGGATACTGATAATGTGATGTGTGCTACTGATGTTCACAGATATAAGTAGTATTTATCATCAATAGAAAATGAAATGTTTGGAGGCAGAATGTTAAGAAGATCGAAGTAAAGAGAACGAGAACAAAGGATGATCGGTGTGGAAACGAAAGAACAATGAAGTCTGAGGCGATTGATGGACATTTTGCAAATGAAGTATTTACTGCATGGTTCTCAGATGTTCTGTGATTTTGTGTTCAAATACATTCGATTGTCCCCACTAGTGTTCGCGTTCACTACAATAGAATACATGTCTAATTCCTCTTTTTCTTTTGTCTCGAGGGTTCCACGTGAGGGCTTGTCTTGTGATGCAGTTCGGTGCTTTCCTCAATGTGTGTTCTGTCCACTTCCAGCGCTTCTTCCTGATTTCTTCCTCCACTGGGATCTGATTTGTTCTCTCCCACAGTAGGTTGTTGTTAATAGTGTCTGGCCAACGGATCCGAAGTATTTTGCGTAGACAACTGTTAATAAACACCTGTATCTTCTAGATGATAGCTTTCGTGGTTTTCCAAGTTTCCGCCCCATACAGTAGAACTGTTTTGACATATGTATTGAAAATTCTGACCCTGGTGTTGGTTGACAATTGTTTTGAGTTCCAGATGTTCCTCAGTTGTAAATACGCTGTTCTTGCTTTTCCGATCCGTGCTTTCACATCTGCATCAGATCCACCGTGTTCATCAATGATGCTACCCTAATATGTAAAGGTTTTTACATCTTTCAGATCTTCTCCGTCAACTGTGATTGGATTGGTGCATGCTGTGCTGTAGTATCGGAGAATCTTGCTTTCCCCTTTTTGTATGTTGAGGCCTACTGCTGCTGAGGCTGCTGCTACATTGGTCGTCTTCTCCTGCATTTGTTATCGCGCTTGTGATAGAAGGGCCAGATCATCTGTGAAGTCTAGATCGTCTAACTGCATCCTAAATGTCCACTGTATCCCGTGCTTCCCTCCAGATTTTGACGTCTTCATAATCCAGTCGACCACCAGGAGAAAGAAAAAAGGGTTAGCGTAAGCAACCTTGCCTGACACCGGTCTTTGCTTCGAACGAGTTTGTCATCCGTCCTCCATGCACGATTTTGCAATTTAATCCATCATAGGAATTTCGTATGGTACTGACTATCTTCTCAGGTACGCCGTAGTGTCTAGGAAGCCTTTATAGTGTTGTCCTGTCCACGCTATCAAATGCTTTCTCGTATTCAATGAAGTTGATGTAGAGTGATGAATTCTATTCAATTGATTGTTCCACAATGATCCGTAGAGTTGCTATTTGGTCTGTACACGATCTATCCTTACGGAATCCAGCCTGTTGGTCTCGAAGTTGGGCGTCCACAGAGTCCTTCATTCTGTTTAACAATACCTTGTTGAAGACTTTTCCTGGTATTGAGATAAGAGTGATGAAAAATAAACCTTTGAGTTAAACAAACTATCTAATTTACTAGTATTTGATCATAAATAGCTTTGAAGAACTGTTGGTGTATAATGAGTAGAGCCAGCTTTCAATACTGAAGTTAGACGCAGAGAAATAGGCAATAATAGCAAATGGTTGTTTGAGCTTATGAACCTTTGTCAACTGAGATGGTTCCGACATGTATTAGGTACACTTAATTCCTATCACAGATGCTGTTATAGGAAAAACCCGCGGTGAACAAACAAAAACAGGGGATTAGTTCATAAATTTAATGACTGTCAGTTCCAGTTGTGTTGGTTGGTACTCTCGCCACAAAGCCTGAAGGTCCTGAGTTCGGTTTCTTGTAGGATTATCGATGCTCATTATCGAAGAGTTCTATACCAGGGAGAAAAAATGTCTTGAGCCTCCTGTTTTTCAAGGGTTTTTTAAGCAAAGTCAGTCCGTTAATTTAAAATTGTACAATTCTGTTAGGTTGTGATTCGTAGAAAACGAGAATGCATTTATAAATTATCCACTTTAGCAAAACGCTTGCATAAAGTGTAAAATAATTAGTGTTGTAATGAAGACATGTTGAAAACAATGAATATATTAGCAAGTCTACTATTGAGGCAACAGTGCGACTAATAAATAAGTGACTAAAATATTTCGAATTGAGTTGAATTTTTCCATTGATGAATTCAAACAAATCGGGGAAATTACAATCAGCGCTGTATTACTTAAGTAAATAAATGGATATTATATGCTACAAAAATACCGAGAATTCTTCTTAGCCATTAGACAAATGAAAGATGTATCTATTTATGTAGTCGTTTTATTGAATTTGAGTTATTCATCGGAATCAAAACAGAAAACACAAATAAACAAAAATGAAGCTATTTCGAACTCGTCCTTTAATTCTTCCATGTTTAACTTTATTTGTTATTTGTTTTCCCGTTCATTATTAATCAAGATTTAATCCTAATAATTGATACACGTTTTTCATAGAATTTCGTCATCTAAGCTGAACTAAAGTTTTCACTCAAAACAACCTGAATAAATGAAAGAACTTAATAGGAATTCAAACAAACAGTAATACCCCTAACCTTACAGAATAAAGACAACATCCGGATGACCATATGAGAACAAAAACATTAAAGGAACTCAGAACTAAGGGTGATATTTTCATCATCTCGGAGGACAAATGATGCACTACAATAATTATGTATAAAGAGGAATATGTTAGGAAAGCCAAAGAGCTACTTGAGTACGAAAATATACAAATCAATGAACAGAAATTCATTCGAAAGGAACGACACACAGATCTATAGTACATTAAACAAGCTGACAAAACAGGCAACCACGCACATGTAAAGAAATTTGGATACCTCACTCTTACCTGCACTTTATTCTGATGATTTTATTCAGAAGGGTAACGAAAACTTCATGATTAAACCTCTCAGCTCAGAGAAAGAAACTCTACCAAAATCATTCACCTAAACTACAGATCTCCACAATCTCAAAATTAATAAATGTTATTTATCGTGCTATTTTGCCAAAGTGACCAGTTTAGATATGCAAAATATTTGTAATTTAGAGCGTATAATTAACAATTTTAAATAATTAACTGTTTTTTGTTGCGGTTTTTCTCTACTATTATACTCTGATTAAAAGAAATGTGAAGTATGCAATCTTTGTTTGTATCTGTGGTGATTATTATTTTGTCTGATATTAATATTCACAATACGTACTAGTTAATGAGTTTTGTGTACGCTTATCTATGTGAATGTGGTAGAACAGTGAAGTGGAGAATCTGTTAGTTAGTTGATCGATTTTCATTGACTTACAGAATATAAGTTTCTTTACTTATGAAGTTAGTGTAGGGGTTATTAGTTTTTATCGGTTTTTAGATTAATATTTCCTTCTCACTGATAACCATACTGTACAAGTCATCGTCAGTCATAGCAGTAAAAAATTATCTTGGCGAAAGTTAAATTCATAGTTGAGCTAACTAAAAGCTAATCTGTTTTCAGTCAAATCATCAATTTGAATTCCAGTGGCTTTGATTTTGATATCGATTGATTTAAGATGTAGTACATTGTATCATGTAGAGTAATTGGTGTTACATACAACTTAAGGTGCTATGTAACAAGAAACCATGAACATACAACTTTAATGTTATATATTATTCTTTTGTAAATGATTACTTACAATATTCTACATTTAACTGAATCGCACTATCTCTTAAGTATTTTATGGTTATTGGGTCTAATTTAAAACAATCGGTCTCTTTTATTACATCCTTATGTGCTAACTAATACTGAGCCGCATAAATGTCATATTAGTTTAACCAACAATTCTTTTAATCTGTTGATTGAAGGATTGGAAATAAATAGAAATTCAGTAACCTTGGAACAAGTACTTGGTGAAGGGCAGTTTGGAGACGTGTATAAAGGATCGTATCGTAGAAAAGTAAGCGTTAGTTGCAAATAGCGGTTTAAAATTTAAATGTTTTCTTCTAATTTACTTTTCAACAGCGTACAGGTCATTTTATATCTGTATATCTACTTAGGTATGTTCAGAAGGTACAGCGCAGTAGACTGTGTTGGAAATTACTGAAAGGAATTATGAAGAATAAGCTAAGATAATAAACGCTGAAGAAATTTAGTCATATCATCATATGAATGTATCAAGAATATAAACCCAAGGTTATATAATCTGTTAAATTCATAATCAGTAAAAGTAATCATGATTAAAATAAGCAAATTATAATGAGGGGATACTGAATGTAGACGTTTAAATTTAACTCATATATCTGAGAGTTAAATTAATAGTAAAACCGATAGTTTCCAGATCAATGACTACAAGTGAATATTGCTGAAGCGAACTGAAATAGAGTCAAACTAAAGTTCTTTCTAGTTTCTCATTAGTATTTAATTTGATTACACTCAGCGGTGAAGTACTATCCTTTATTATTTTATGGTTTTGGTAGTATTATGATTTTCATTTGTATTGTTTGTCTACGTTTTAAATTTCGTTGACAAATGTTAAAAGACGAAGTTGAATGTAAATTAACTCCAAATAGTGATGGTTTTCTTCAGAAAGTCAATAGAAGGTTAATTGCCTAACTAGCCAGTTTATTGTTGCAATCAAGGAGCTGATAAGTACTTTTCTATATAGAGCTTTCAGTCGTGTCAATCAGTTTACATTGATGAAACTGAATAGCGAGCCTACATTTTATTGACTTGAATATAATATAGGAAGTTTGACTCAAGAGGAATAAATAAATCCCGTTACATAGCTTTTAATCATTTGATTATCATTTTGACATCATGTAAATAAATAGCTTAAACTGCTTCAATTTAATTATTATAAAAAATAAACTTTTAATCTTTCCAAGTTCCGTACCAGGTTATTACCATCAAGCAAGTGTAAACTCGATTTATGTGTTCAAACTGAAGTATTTATCAAGTTTCCTTAGAACAGATGGATTATGACTAGCTGTTGAATACTGGATGCTCGTTTCGTTGTGCTTGGAACTCATCATTTAAGCATAATTTATGTACTCCTAAAACACATGTGACAGAATGCCTATTTTGAGACATTCCAAACATTAACCAACAATAATTGTTTTAAGTCCAATGTTGAATGTTAATAACGGAAGCGCTTAAACCCTTACTATTAACGAAACGGTTATCAGTTGTTATTAACAATTCGTGCCTTGTTAAATAAATCTTCCTGCATTATTTTCCCATATTTGATTACAATACAATTTTTTAAAACACATTTGTTTTTATCCGATTACAGCATAATTAGATTCTTTTTAATTCCACGTCAACTAAGTATAATACATGACATATTTAAAGTTGATTGTATCTTCTTGGTTAAATTAAGAACTATATATTACTAGTCATATTTAGCATATGTGCATATGTGCCTTCCTAATCTTAACAGGAAAATAAAAACATTTATGAATTCGATTTATTTGAGTTGTATGAACCGACAACTATCTAAAACTAATAGCTCAGTGGATAACGTTTTAAAAAGTTTAAAACATAAGGTGCTATGCTACAGTTCGAGTGTGTTCATCAACACTTGAATGAAGGTATGTTCAACTGATGGATTTTAAATAGGAAGAAACTCATGTCTTAGATTTCCGTATTAGCCATATATTAAATATGCTTAAAATTGGGTAATAGTTATTAAAATGCTTCTTAAATGAATCTACTAATTTACTACTGAATAACATTACTGAATATTCCAGGACGTTGATCTTTTTTTTTTCAGTGACTTATATTCATTTGCTTTTCTGTTTATTCATTCAGCCTAATTTCGATCCATTATTGGTTGCTGTGAAAACATGTAAACTGGACGCATCGTATGAAGAAAGAAAACGTTTTTTAGAGGAAGCGCGTAAGTTGTACTACTAAATATTACCAAATAAGCATAAATAAATTATTAAAATTAATTATTAATTTGTACAATCTTAGAATACATTTTTATTTTATTTCCACTCCATTGAAATTATTAGTTAGTTATTTTCATGCCCATGGAGAAACTTTTTGATTGACCGTGTATGTAATATATATTAAATTAAATATATAAGTGATAGATTAGCCTAATGTAATGTTAGTCATTAATTCGTGTTAGTATGCTGAGTTTGTTTTAATAGTTTGCAACTAATGAATTAAACCAAAGGAACTGTAAATCATTTTTCCAGTTTACCAATGTGAAAGATATTTTCCTCATATTTTAAACTATGCTTTAATGCATTAAACAGTTTATAATTTATTAAGTTGGTAGATTTGTGGAACTGATCTAATCGTGGATTGAAAATTAGGATACAGTAAAAGTATGTACATAGATAAAATTTAATTAAAGTCAGCGGTGATTGAATTTCAAGATCCGATTAACAGGTTAACTATCGAGTAGTCAAAACAATTTGAAACGTCCTTTTTGTAATCTATATTTTTCAATTGTTATCTAGTTACAGTTGGTCAGCGGTGTGAACTGTATTTGAATTTGTAAAACTTCAATTGTCAGCTTACTAGTAATCAAAGTCACAATGTTATTGAAATTCTTACAAAAATTCATGACTAGTAGAGATCAGATAAGTGAGGCGCGTAAAGGTTGTTACCATCGACATTGGATAATCGTCGAGTTTTATCGCAAATTGAAACTATACTAGTGGATCCAAACCTGAGAGTTTTGGATTCAACCCTTAGCATGATGGTGAATCTACATTAGTAATGAATCCCACACTAGGAAAAGAAGCTGTTCAATGACCCCTAGTTATGAAAGGTATCTAAATCAATATTGACCTGTGGTGAATACATTTTCCAACATTTTAGGTTACTTGTCTTATTCACCACCCGAGTAGCAGCAATTTCTCAAACCTTCAATCAGAATAACAGCAAGCCATATAAGTGGTTAAAGGTATTTTTTATTACTTAGATACAAAATGTGAATATAAGATGACACTATTTTCATGACTACTGGTGTCCACGATTGAAACACATAAAAATATTTTCTGAAACCTGTATAGTTAATTCTTTTGACTCTCCACAAAATTCGAATTCTTTCTGCCTCGAATCTCTTATCGATTGGCACTTTTTACTGAATGAATAGACTATCATTATATCAATTTTTCATATAATAAACACGTTTTGACAAGAAGAAGAGGAGAAGTAATGGGGTATATGATTTATGAACGTAGAAAAACAAATGAGAAATAATCTCTCGATCGATTTTCTTATCAGTTATGGCGCTCTATCCTTTTTTAATTATCAAACTGGTCTACTTATCTAGTTATATTATTTCGATCTGGTTATCGTTTGCCTTAATTATTATGATTATTGTTATTATTGAACATAAAAAGCATCGTTAATGGCTAATGTCCAGTAAAGTAATATAAACGTACAAAAACGATAACAGATAACTGCATATTTAATTAAATGGAATATAGTGGTTTCGATCCTCTTAAATGGATGATTTAATTAAGAAATCTCTTTTATTCTTTTCTAAAATATATCATTATCGTATTATTTTGCTTGAAAGCACTACACTTAAACAATATGGTTTGAGAAAGGAAATGAAAGTATTGTAAATTGAAACTGTCGAGTACAATTTCTAAAAGCTTACACACTCCTATTGTAGATATTAAGGATTATAACTGATCAATCTCTATTGGGACACGTGTAACATTTATTCATGAGTTATCATAAAATTTGGACTATGACCAGAAGTTATATCATGATGCTCATTCAGTCTCAATTGGAAATCACCACCTGGAAGCACCCGTATCCCACTGTAACTAAATAGAAATATTAAGGATACAAATATGCCAATGAAAACTGATCAAATAAAGTTTTAGATATCAAAAACATTCGAATACTATCCCATAAAATCTAACTCTCAAACCATCAGATAGGTTGAAGGATTAAGAGATAGCCGATTGGTGTTTGAATCGAGAAGTACTAAGATTGAATATCATTACGATCATCAATAGCTGATGAGTTTCAAATGGAATGAGAAATATGATCTGGATTTCACTTCTATATACAAATTCATTAAGAAATGTTGCATTTAAATCACTAAAATGAAAAACGGGAACAATATATAGGTATTGATCAACAAATTGTTCCGAAAGTCCCTTTTTAGAAAGAAGGTTCATGTCTGCAAATAATTGTATGGTTATTGGATTACTATTATTAGTTATTTGTGAACCTTTTAATTCATTGACTTACACTGTTTATTTCGTATTTCGAAAATATAGTCCGTTAGCTACAAATGCTTTTGAGCTTACTTTTATCGATTTCTCAATTATTGTACCTTTAAATTATTCCACGTTATATTTTGACAATTGAAATCGATCGATGAGTGTGCCATTATTGCTTATTGCAACTAGTTGGATTCTTTTATAATCGTAGCAAATAAATACGTTGCATGAAGTAAAACTAGTGACTAATTATATATGTACAGTTCAGTAAAATTATTTGACTTGTAATTTATCAATTCAGTCAAAAATGATTTACAGTAAGGCGAATGCTTTTCATTATATTATCAATTCAGTGTCAACATTTTCCTCTGTTCAGTAAATGCGGATTCGGTTGCTTGCGTTCAAATGATCGTTTTTTACTTCCAGTATTCAATTTCAATCATAAATTTTAATACCAATGGGTTAAAAAAATATTTAGAATAAGCTTAGTTAATCCTATCGGAATATCATAACCGATTGAATTTAACAATGTCACGGATTAAGGAAAGTACGCATTGAATAAAACTGTATAATCATTATGTTCTAATATCGAAACTAGACTGGATGTGGCTCATATGAACAACCAAATTTCGTCATTTTGTTATGTTGAAATAATGTTTGAACAGAAGGTACATACAGGACTAAATATTTGTTCATGGTCTTTTCCCTTCATCGTTGTAATCCAGCTAAAAAATCAATCCTTGGTAAAAAATAATTTATAAAGTGTTAGAAAATATTGGAATAATTTGAATAAATTCACTCGGTGTTGTTTTACTTGTATCTTCTCATTATTATATAGAACTGCGATTGATCAGTTTCATATCGGCATATGTGCATCCTGTGCGGATTGCCTCGATATAGCCTTAAGTCACAAGCTTTTTAAGCAAAGATGGATAGTGACTAGCAGTGGAATCCAGGACGCGCTTTTCATCCTGTTTGGGACACGTCAGCCTGACGTCCCTGCATCACAGAGTTGATGTTGACCACAGGACTCAGTAGCTAAGTGAAGAACGCGATGACGTTTGAAACGAACGGTACTGGGTTCGAGTCCCAGAGTGAACATCAATTCTGGGGTGCAGGCACATCTAGCTGACGAGTCCCGAATAGGAGGAAACGCGCATCCTGGATTCCACTGCTAGCCACTATCCAAATTTGAATAAATTATTGGCATAATTATTTCTGTCTTATTTACTGAAGCATATTTTCTCAACGGTTTACTGGTAAAGTTGACCAAAACAATTCAGATTGACTGTTGTAACCTTGAATTTTTTCACGATAAGTATAATGATAAAGTTAAATGACATAGAATTTACGTATTTACACTTGATTTTATAAGTTATTAATGAGTGTTTCTTAACTAAATACATTCACCACTAATCAAATATCTGACACTCATTAAATTCACAAGAGATTAACCGGATAAATTCCCTGAAAATGAAAACATTCACGACCTACATCAATCAATCATATTGCTTTGTTCTTTCATTCTCTACAATCAACACGAATATTTCTATCCCACGTAAATAAAAATTAAAAACAAAAAAACAAACAATCAAAAATTCATACTCAATATTCATTCAATTTAACTATTCATAGTCAATAGAAAGTAGTTTTTATCTTTGGAAAAATTCATTGTTTGTTTTTTTCGCTTGACTTTTTAAACTGAATTATTTAACAATGAATTAAATAAGATAAACAAATCTAATGTCAATTGTGACATCAATGTTTTTAATCTAGTTGTAAACAGTTTATTTTTCCTTTTGATTAATAGGAGTAAATTTTATAAAAATATCTATTGAATTAAAGTAGAGGTTAACTTAGATTCAATTTTAATATGCAACACTGATTTAAAACTTCATAGTTTACATGAAGATACTTGTAAATATTACAATGTCATAATTTCAGTAGTTGAGATCATGAGTCGAATGACGTTAGACTATGATGGAAAACCTGGAAGCACTGGACAGCCGTTTCGTCCTATTGTGAGACTCCTGAGCAGTGCTCATCCATGACCCCGCCTCGCGAGATTCGAACCAAGCATTAATCAGTCACGCGCCAGGTGCTTAACCAACTAGACCACTGGACGAACTAATGATGTATAAAATAACGTCTCGGATTTTGGTTCAAATTTCACTCATTCATTCGGAAAGAGTTTTGGCATTATATCGGATGTCAGTTGTTTTTACGGAAACCCGAAATTTTATTCCTAACCTTAGTCATCAATTGTATATCATAATTCTTATTCTACACACAGGTTTATAACCCTCCTTTGGTCCTAATTATCAGGTGGACACTCTCAGGGTCAGTCTGGTGTTGCTCAATGATCGTCCATAAATTATAGTCTCACCGTAGATAAAATAAGCCGAAACTAAGTTGGTTATATTTTTAATATGGTAAATTTACTCAGGCTTTTAAAAAAAATTTAGGAAAATATTAAATGAGAAATGAATTGAATTCACCGATTATAATTTTAATTCATCTTACTATTTTTAAAATCTGCAAATTGAACTCTTTAAGAATCTATTCGTGTTATCTCTTATATAATTAAAATACTTCATTTTAGATTCATTCACATTTAAATTGTTAGTGGCAGTAGGAAAGGCGATTTGGTCAATGTTACATTTTATCAGTTTTCATCAATTACCACTGGTGTTTTTTTTGTGTTTTATATGTTTTTAAAATAAATTTATTCGATTAGATATACTGGGAGAATTTGATCATCCACATATTATAAAACTATTTGGTGTATGTTCTGATGAACCAATTTGGTTAGTTATGGAATATGCTGCATTGGGAGAGGTAAGTTAATATTTTTGTTGTTGTGTGGAATATATTTTTTATTTTAAATTACAAGTGATATTTTTAATGATACAAATGAATTAACTTTTATCTTGTTAGTAAGTAATTCTATAAGGTGATAAGCAATCTGTTTACTGAACATAAGTGCTATACGTGTTATCAAGAAGAAATTTACTTGAAAATATCTGAATCGTTGTTATCGTTAAAAATTAATATTTTTGTACCATAAAATAAAACTGAATGGTTGTTTTTAGCGGTGAAATATATCGTTATTTTTAAGTAAACTCCTCGTTTTTGTGCTAAACTCTGATGAAACTCTGATTAGTATTAGAAGGGGTTTTGTAAATATTATCGTAATTTCAATAGTTGAGATTATGAGTCAATTGAAGTTAGGTCACCATAGAGAACCTAGAAGCACTGGAAGGCTGTTTCGTCCTATTGTGAGACTCTTCAGAAGTGTGCATCCATGATCCCGTCTCGCGAGATTCGAACCCAGGAATGAACAATCAACCTCTAGATCACTGATCCGGCATCCAACGATGTTAATGCTTAAGTTCAGCTAATCCACGAAATTGAGCGACATATTCACATTTTAATCTGTGATTAAAATCCACTATTTAAATTAAGTAATTAATGTATTTTATGTAAGATTAAACTGTGATTAAAAGTTTGGAATCATAATCTTCCATCTATAATTTCCTAAAAGCTTCATCATTCTTTCATTCCTGTTGTTATTACAACTACTCTCGTTTTACATTTCTATTCCCTTCAATTCGATCTATTCAACCTTTTACTCCCAGGCATTCTACTTCTGATTAGTGTTAAATGCTACTTATGTTGACAGATTTGATTTGACATATCCTCTTTTTTAGTATATTATGTGCGTATTTTTAATAGTATTATGTAAAATATTTTGCTCACTTCAATGAGAGTACGAGCAAAATTGTGAGTGTTAATATAAGAAAAGTTAGTTATTATTCACCAGAGATTGATTTTAATTGGGGTACTAATGAAAACCAAGGAGTCGCAATATAGCGCGTCGTACCATGTAGCACCCATGGCTACACTTGCGATCGGACACAAGAACTTCACATCTCATAGAGAATGCTTAATGATTAGAACCACTAAGTCGGAGGTCGCTGGCACTATTCTGATCTCTTTTTGTTTGCTAAATATCATACTATATCAAAAATGAAAAGTCCCTGATTTCCAATTGTACCAGAACTAAGATTTATCTGTGATGAATGCAACCACGACAAAACTCCTTTAACTAAACCTTTCTATTCATTCAATTGTACATCTTTATTATTTTCTGCCTTATTTAAACATGACCTAATTTTGATTTTATGTACATTTTATGTATAAATAAACTAAATATTAAGAATTAATTCAGTCATACATAAAACAAATCAAGATTAGAAAATAGTTATCACTATTAAATAAATTAGAATTTTTCTTTTTTCCGAGTTAACTAAAATTAAAAAGTTCTCAATTATTTAAATTTCAAACATGGTTAATATTCAAGTGATAAAAATCATGAAATATTGAACTATAACTATTAGACATTACAAATATGTTTCTATATATACGAATAGTTTAGGCGCCGAGTATAGAAAAGCATTATGTGTGAAAATTATATTATAATCATACATATATACACACATAGACAATTCGTTTCAGTCATTTGTTTTCACATAGTGAACTTTTCATATGATTCACATTTAACTGACTCATATTATCCTATTTACTAAAAATCGACTGAATTAGTACAATGAAGATTTGATTTAATATGATTATTACAACGCTATATATATCTTTGGGGATTTTGATTATTACCCTAAAGAAGCCCAGACAAATTAGCTGGACGAAATGTTGGAGATTATTTCGTAAATATTATTCGTAAATAATATTTTAAAAAATATTTTAATAAACGTACTCAAACCAAAAATAATTGTGGCTAAGATAAATTAATGATGCATTCGTTGCACTAAAACGTGACATATAACACTTGCTTTAGCAGGAACTACGTAATAGAACACCTAGTATTAAACTGTTTTTAGAAAAACAAAACTTTGGTGCAAAAACGAGAATTTCAAATCCACGCCATATCAATGCTAAAGTATCAGTTATATCCGGTGCTTTAAGGTGCACACACCTTGATAACGGATCAAAAAGAAAAGGAAACTGGCAAACATAACCGAAATCCTTAAAATAAACAACTTTACTAAAAAAATTCGTCCAGAAAATAGAAAACATTAGGTAATGAAGCCGTAATGGAACTCTAAAGTCATAAGTACAGCAGTCGTCATTTCATACATACCATACACGTCAGACGAGATAATAAGAGTACTCAACAAATACAATATCGAAGTCTTCTTTAAAACATCAGATATCAGGCAATATTATTTATGGTAAAAGATAAAATACTGAAGGCTTCACAATCTAATTGTATTTACATAATAAGATGTTTAGACTGTGATAGAATATACACCCTACAAACGTTTTAAGAAATCAAGTTCAGAACAAATGAACATCGTAGAGCTTCTATCGAACCACCAAAAATCTCCAAAGATTATCAAAATGTGAAAAGTATTTACTCATAGGTGTGCTCACTATAATATCAGGTCACTAGATTAGTACTGATGATACTGAAATCGTTTAGAAAAATTTTAAAAATCACAAAGAACTTCTCATAACAGGAAGGCTTAACATGAAATGTCATTCAAATTATCTGTATAGGAATGAGGGTTTAGGACGAAATTCGACCGGACGCAACAACTTCCACCCTCAGTTAACATTATCAACATAAATGTGATATGGAAAATGTTTCATCATATTAAAACACTTTAGTTTTATAACCCATACACTTATCAGATTTAATAATCTACACCAACGCATTACCTTTATGTGCTTATTCATTTGACAATTCAGAATTACTTCATACAGGGGAACATCGATCCAGTTACCATAATAAAACCTACGATTTTTATAACTTCGGGTTTTCTGTAACTTTGATAAAGCTATCAGCATCAAGTAGTAATGTAGCATATGCTACTTGTGCTGATAGATATAAGTAGTATGTAGCAGCATTCGGACGTAGAATGCCTAGCAGCAGAAGAGAATACGAAGGGAAACAGAGAACAAATGAAATAACAACAGAATAGGAAGAGTTATGAAGTATGTAAAGGACAACTGATGAAGGATGTGCAAATAATGTATTTTAATGTACGATTTTGATATTTTATAAGGCGTTCCTCATCTGAGTTTCTGCTCAGTAAAAAAATTTCATCACTTTTAAACTTATCACTAAATACAAATTCCTGACATCAGTATGCAGATAAATTTATGGAGACAATTCACATATACGTGAATAACATTGTCTTTAATTAGGTTGTCGTCGGGTTTCACGACCAAACCAATCAAAGTAGTTTAGATATTAATGCCAGGACTTAAATAGACTACATAACTAGGCATAATAAGTGAGAAGTATAAACCAAGAGTGAAATGACAAGTATACATTAGGTATTTCAACATGGTTATTGAGTTAACTTGTGGACATTAAAACAATGATGATTAATATCCATCTCAATATATTAAGTAGTAGTGAAGTGCTCAAATAATTAGATAGGAAAGTATGTATGTATATTAATGAAAGAGAGCGAGGAAAAATAAATATATAGAGGATAGGGTAAATGGTAATAACAATAATAATCAATGAAATCGAACTAATAATCCATATTATTATCGTTAATTTTCATTTCCTTTATTCATTTCCTTTTATTCACCTCTTTTTTATATTTATTCTTCATTGTATAATTATTTGAACATCTTTTACAGGCCAATTTTAATAATCCCTAATGATTATCATCTTGAAGTTTGTATTCTTACAGTTTAGACCTTATCCCTATTCTAAAACACTGAATCAGGCAGTTATACTTAAACAGTTCACTTTTACATGGAGCAAACACTGATAATTAGGTCTAAAATGAGAATGAAAGTTTCTCAATCACACCGCATAGCTCAGAAAACATAATATAATCAAGATTATTTTCACGGTTTAAACCATGAATTGATCTTAGCTAAATCACTGTTGATAAGTACTGAAACCTCACCAAAATATTTTCAATATAAATATTTTTTGGTAGTGTATAATTTCAAGAACAAAGTAACATAAATGACTTACTTGAAAAAAACATTAGAATGTTTTTCATTAATAATCTTAGTGAAACCTTAGGTTTATTAAATACTTACAATAGTATGCAAGTTCTTTTATCACTAATAGTCTTCTAAATATCAGTTCGTGATTAGGACTATGAATTACTAAGTATTAAAATCTATTTCTTTAGAAAATCTTCGTGAAATCTACCTATCAATTGTCACCGAATGGTAAAATGAAAACTTTAGGAAATTTTTTTCATTTTCCTAAATTATAATTATTCAGTTAGTTGCTTATATTTTTAATCGATAAAACTAATTCTCCATTGATATCATTTGATTTTGTTGTCCAGGATAAATGTATACCATTTTTTTGTACTGAACTATAGTCAGTCAATATTACCAACACTTTGATGTTGCATTATCATGATTATTTTCAAAGAATATCCTGTAAATAGAAGTTTTTAAAAAAAAATGTTATTTACTTGTAATTTGACACAATTAAACACCTGAATTATAGAATAAGAAACTTGAAGTCATTAGATTTCGGTCTTCAAAATGATAAGATCAAACAAAATGCTCATACCTTTTATCTTCAGTAGAAATGAAAAGGTTGGTTTTTATATTTCTGTAGTCGGTCCTTTACATTTTACTTTGAATATACGTATTAACCAGTGAAAATGTTTAAAAAGCAGTTAGAACGTTTTCTGTGTATTTATAAATTCTATTGATAAATATCTCATCGCATTCATGGGAATGAAAAGAAAGAGGGAGAAGGATTCAACTTGACATTGAGAAATATGCAGAACGGAATAGTATAAGTTAGTTTCTAAAAGGTTAACTAGTAGAACGCAACGCTGAATAAAGTACTAGCATTTATTAGTGAACTTATCAAAGATATGTGAATGTGAAATGGTAATCGGCGTTTATTTGGAATGAATAACGTTAATATCATATGGTAGATATCCAAATAGAAATATTATATAGCGGTCAAGTGATAAATGGTCCAGGAAAAATTTGAGGGAACTGATGAGTTATTTTAGATTAGCATAAGCTTGATATCTAGTGATCCCACTTTGCAAGTGGCTTTTTATCAGATGTCAATTTTTGATAAAAACTTCACTCCATTTTATAAATTCCCTACATAATCACATTTAATAATCCTAAATAAATTCATTTCACTATTGATTGATTTAATAGTACCAACCAGTCTTATATTATTTAATCCTTAGTGATATCTACAATCTGTTTTTATCATGTTGAAATCTTACTATCATTAAAAATGGGTTGACAGCTCGATAGTTTTAAGTACTGATCATATAGCCAACCACTTTAAGAATATCTCGTTGATGATCTGACAAGTTAAAGAAATCCCTTTCTAGTTAACAGATACACTACGTAACCAACCAAGATTCAGTACCGGTCTTTCATTAAATTTGTTCGAGCTGCTAAGCCATCTCAGTCTAACCTACAAATGATATTTTTCCCTTTCTATATAAAGAAAATATTCTCTTGTCAGCAAATAAAGACAATACTATGAAACTGCGACATCTTATGTTGGACGCGAAGCCGACCTTAGATTTGATCACGTGTTGTGGGGTCACGTTTGCCCACTTCTAAAGAGTCTCAGTTAAGTAAGAAAAACAACTGTCCAGTGCTTTCAGATTTTCGAAAATTGTCCGATTTATATCAGTTTGTGATATAGATAACATTCAATGATCTACACAAACCCACTAAGTCTATAAAATAAATTTTCTTCCACTTTGATTCATTTTTATAAACAGGTTAGTGCATGATTTAAAATATTTAGAACTATATATTTAGTATATTATTATGTCTAATTTTAATGATTTTGTTTTCTTTATTTTTTCCCACTCGTAGTTACGCCATTATCTTATAGCTAAACAAAACGAACTAACCATAACACAGTTACTTACATACTCTTATCAAATTGTAACCGCTTTAGCCTGTTTAGAATCTAAGAAATGTGTTCACAGGTAAATTAATTTGCATGTTTTTTAAAAGAATAATTAAATACCAAAATAACTAAACATTTCATAAGTATTTTCAAATTTTGGAATATAATGTTTTTTTCTAGAATGCGATGGTGGAGAAGATATGTAACTCAGGTGGATAGTGACATTGAGGTCGATTGAATTCATCAATCAATCAGAGAAATCGTGCACAAATATAAGATCATGGCTCAGGTCAAATGGGTAGATAATACAAACAACAATGCGTTAGAAGTCAATGGTGGCTAATCGATATCAAGGTAGATAGAACTAGCTGTCAGTTAAACGTGGAAAAACTGGAATAATTCACTTCAACGTGGGACTTATGTTGATGGTATTGTAATGAGAGATTCACGGATAAACCATCCAAGTCAGAGAATAAAACTTATGTCATTATTGTCTTCTACGTTTTTTAATACTTTCTGTTCACAATATTCGATTAAATAAAGTAAACAGATGAAGAAAAATCTGTATGGTCATTACATATTGAAATGAAAGGAAAGATTTAATGGATGTGTGTTGAGGAAATAGCTACCCCTAGAAAATTCTATATGAAATTTTTATTACTCCGATTACCATGTACAAAACAACAAAATTCACCTAAAGAATAATCCTACCCGCTATCAAGAACGTTTCCGACATTAAATGTTTTTCATCAAGATCTATAGGGATTAGTATTACCAACAAGTTCACAAAACCTATGAATTCGTAATTGCATAAACCAAGAGACACAGAAAGAAGAAAAAACAAACAAAAAATCTATAGGAAAAATTGGAGCAATTACAAAAACCACTACCTGGAACAAAGTGACCGCTCTATTAGTCTGGGCCTACATAAACAGCAATTATCGTTTTAACGCTGCGATACAACTTCGCTTATATCAGTGAGTGTGATCTACTATGGAAATGAGCTCCACTAAGAAAAGGTCAAAATACTGGACGTAAGGAACTCAAGAAAGTCAGAGACGTTTATCACTGCTGTAATGGGTCAGTCAATGAGCAAACAGAAATCAATTCAACCTAACAGCCAACATCGAACATGAAGAAAAAACTGCAGAGGTCAAAGATCGTGTTTCTCAAAAAACACAGTCGTAAAAATATACAAACAACGGCCACAAAACAATAGACAATAAATGAAGAATTTTTAAGTTAACAGAACAAGCTATAAGTTGCTTGTGGAGAGATTCCAATAATTTTCTTCTTTTAGGATTATGCACCAATGATGTTGTTTAGAAATACAGTGAGGGTTATGCAACTAAACCACCCAGTTCAAAGAACCTAACATCTCCAAGAAGTATAACAACAATAAATTCCATTTCTAAATACCGAATAATGAGCTTCTATCTCATAAGTGTTTATGTACAGGCCTAAATATACGAGTACTGATCTATACTAGATCCGTAGTGTGGTACAATCATGTTTGCATTAGACACATCATCTAATATCAAAATATGAAATAATTCTCATCATGTCAAAATTAAGACATATCACAGCATAAAAACATCACTATTCATTGAATTTAAGAAAAGATTCATGAGAGCTTTTCAATACATTATCATCATCATCTATCTCAAAATATTTCTCATCTGTTATAACTGAATCATCTTATTTTTATTTTCATTGTTCAAACATACCTGAACGTTCTCAAAAAAGCAAAGTTTATATAATGTCGAATTATTTATACTAATGATCGCATTAGAACTCTATCAATACAATTCACTTCACACTAGGAACTACAAATACGTGACATTGATTATTTATGATCCAGTTATGAATCTACATATAAATTTGTATATATCAATGAATATGTCAACCCATTTACACATATTTTTTAATATTTCTACATATTAATAGGAATAATAATGATAATAATTTTCTCAGTTTCTTTTCATATTCTAACGCCTATAGGTAAGAGTATTTGTTCAATTATTTCTCATACTGAACTTCTAGAAAGAAAAGTTGATTTAATTCATAGAGTAGTTACAAAACACACAACTATTTCCTTAAGAAAAAAATATTTCTAATGTTTATGAAATGTAATCACAATAAGCGTTTTTCATTTTTTTTTATTTTAAGCATGGAAACAATATCTGCCAACGTATACTTATTTTGTTCGATTTTATTACATAATAGAATGATGGTATTTAGCTCATTTAAACAAGTTATCATAAATTATATATGTATATTATCATTCTAAGTGTTATAATATGGGCATAGGTACACTTTGATTTTAATACTCATAATTAAATGATGTGAACTTCAGTAAGGCTTCGTTTTCAAAACAAAGGAAACTATTTTTTGTTTGTTTGTTAAGGTTAAGTTTATTCTAGCTGTTAGTGATCAATCAATTAGTTAAGATTAATGATTTAGATAATCAACAAATAATTCTTCCGGTTTTCTAAACTTCCGTACTTATCCATAGAAAATATTGATTAGTTTGTTTGTCAATTTCATTATTAGATGTAAAAATTGTTTAAATAATTGGAATGTATGACACTTGAAATGTTTCAGTATTAATTTAAAATCTAAATGTAATCTTTAGTAAAACTAATCCGCCAATTTTATTTTAAAAAAATCGGGATAGATGGTGGATAGCAGTGGATTACAAGAAGTACACTTTGTCATACTCGGAACTTATCAGCCGGATGTATCTCTATCCAAGAGTTCACGTTCATTTTGAGACCTTAACCTAGTTTCGTTCACTCCAAACCCTACTACATTATCTGCTTAGTTACTGATTCCAGATGGTTGCTAGCTTGTTCAGTTGAAGGGAATTTCAACTGAGATAAACCGGTGACGTACAACTCCCCTATGTCTAGTTATTTTAGTTCATAATCTAATCAATTACTTTTATCAACTCTCCTTATATATATATGTACATTATTGTCATGATCCTCTAATTTCTTTACTACATTTTAGGGATATAGCTGCTAGAAATATTCTTGTCTCAAGACCAGATTGTGTAAAACTAGCCGATTTCGGAATGTCACTTATTTTAACAGATAAAAATGAATTTCAAGGTACGTAAATATTTTGTTTGGTAATGGAAAGATTCGTTTTTATCTATTTCCTTTGAATTACCTCTATAATTTAAATATAACATTGAACGACGGTATAACTGAATGAGAATAGTTATTTATTGTAGTTTATTCGTGGAATTTCTGGTTTACTGTGTGGATTGGATTAATTTAGTCAACCCCCGTGAAACAGGAAATATTAAACATCTGTCTTATCTTATCGTAGGTCCTTTAATCATTTCTCAGTCACAACTTCATCATGCATCTAACCCAAGATCTTGCTTAGATCGATAAGAGTACTTTACTTTTAGCCCCTAAATGCCCTGGTTGCCCCCAAATGCCTTGGTTGCCCCCAAATGCCCTGGTACGGCCGAGAGTGGGGAGAGTCCACTATCCCTCTCGAAATGCTCTCACATGGCCATGCCTATATAGCCTCTGCCAGGGAAGTCCTGCTCATTGCCTTCTCGTGGCACCAGTGTTGTTTACGAAAATGAGAGGACGAAAAGCGAATGTCCGGCGCTTTAACCGGATCCCAAACCAATCGTGCACATGGGCTCCAGTATCCTGAAGGAACAAACGGCCTATGGACCAATCGTTGGTCACTGGCTACCATGGGACTGCATCTCCTTACGATGCTCCACTGCCTTGTGGATCAGACGTTCAGGTCGAAGGCTCGGGGTGTGGCCCCTTAAGAAAACCACCTGCTTCGGTTTGGGCACCCGGACAGTATCACAGCCCTCACACATATCCAATGAGATCTGTGTGGCGCACATGTATTCAGTGCCTCCTTGTACCAATATCTATGTGTTGAAATAAATAAATAAATAATCAAAATTGGAATTCGATCGTTCAAACTCCCAACTTTAGTCAATATGCTACATCGTTCAACCGCTACTTCTTACCACTGATTACACTTGTTTCATGCTTGTAATTTATATTAGCGGTTACGTTTTTGTCCTTTTTATATGAGTAAATATGTTCCCATATATATATATATATATATATATATATATATATATATATATATATATATATATATATATATATAAGAAATTCATGAGTTACTTGTTCTTATATTTAAACGGTAAACGCCAAATGTAGCGAGTATACTCTGATATTATTGCCGATATGAAATATTTAATTTTTTTTCTGTATATCTCTAATTGTTTTAAATATCCTATACTCTGTCAGATTGTTAGAGGTAATCAAACCAAAATCCTGGATCTAAGCTCGTGTAATCAATACTTGTCATCAAAATAAGATATAAATCATGAGAGAACTGATATTCTTCCCGGGAATAGACATTCGACTGAATTGCTTTCTATCATGTTGTCACCTATAAACATTTTTGTGTAAATATCAATACATTAGCGAATTAACCAGTCCGAGTTCATGTTCACTGTCCAAAAATGAACGTTTTGAAGAACCCAGTTGCATAATTTTATACATTTCTAACCAGCATCAATTTACGCTTAGTTCCATTTGCGATAAAAGAATATAAAACTTAAGCTCATTATTACGGATTAGATATTTTAATTCATGATTTGGGTTTGTCAACGTCAAAAGTCGCTTAAATATAATACAGAAATGGCTTACCACTATTAATTTTTTAATAGGGTCTATGTTTACTGATTCACTGATTTTCGATACGATGACAAGCGGTGACAATTCTAGATGTAACGGGGCAGTCGGAGTTAGTCGACAGGGAACCCCACTTGATCTAGATTTCGGGCTATTTCGGCACTAATAAGTGATGTTCATCCGTAATCTTAAGACGATCGATGCTCTCTGATGATTTCGATCCCATACCATCCAGATTCACAGTCAGATAGATTACCAGTCAACTTTCTCTAACCACCATCTTACATCTCAACATAGTGTACACGATGTAGGGTCACTTAAACCAATAGCCACATTGCAACTTGATCGATGGAATTTAATCAGGGCTAAATAAGACTCGATATACATACCTGACGTATAGATGTAACATTATTTTCTCACGTTACATTCGCATAAATTAACCGTCTTTTGATGGGAACGAAAGTTTATACAAACAAATTTTTATAAAACGTTAAACAAATGTTTAAATCATTTGATTTAACCGGTAAGCTAGCGAGATTAAATATTGGTAATTTTTTATAACTGAAAATTTTACAAAGGTGATAATTAGAGTAAAACAACTACACAATATTTCCTAGTTTATAACAGTAGTCTAACTGATGTCAGTTGGTCACTTAATCTATTTCTTTATTGACCAATCCTGTAATAACATGGAGTTGATTTATGTACACCATAATTGCTCATTTTAAGATCACTATTAATCTATATTACAGTAAATATTCGAGCTGGCCAAACACAATATAATTATGACCGGTTTATATTGTCACAATAACAGTCATCACTATCTTTTTATATGACACTATTATTGAAACTGTGACAACATTACGATGACATGTAATTCACATCTATTTCAATTACATATTTCAATATCTTTACCTGAGATAAAATGTCAAGTAGAAATCCCTATCTTCGATCTTCTTAAGGGTAGTGTAACTGTCATTGTTGAAGTACTGTTGCGTCGACTGCCTCAATCGATAAACATTTAGATTCTTATCCACCGATATTCTGTGTTTATCTACTAATTTACTTATGACCAATCAAGGCATTAACGTAAATCATTTTCAAAGAGTGAAACAGTTGAGTTCACTAACCATTCACATTACCTTAGAATAAAGTTAACCAAATGTAATTGTACGAATAATCATTTGCTTTAGTTTAATTTGTATGTGTTTAAGTTTTCCGATTGTTGAAATTTTGATCAGTCTCAGTTAACAATTATAGATACTATGGTGATTGCCTCGATATACTCAGGTGGAAGAAACACTAATCCTGGATTCCACTGCTAGTCACAGTCAATCTTTCTTACAGAACATTTATTTCGTCTATTGATCATTCATAAAATGCTATAGTACAAATGTATGTGTATTTTTGCCTACGTTAGAATACAGCGTAACACTGTGTTACTGAAACAACATGGAATCAGATATTTTTCATATATAAGTTATCCAAGTATTAGAACATTAAACTAACACTAGTGTTCTCCATAAGTACCTAATTTTGTAGCATATGATTTAATTTGAACACTTAATAGCGTTATAACATTTTAGACAATAGTAATATTCTCCTTAATACCATATCAACTTATGCACGGAGTTATCCTTTCAAGATTTATCTTGTCCTGAATTAAAATTTATGACAATGTAAATTCTCACATCACCTTATATATCATCTTTAGATAAAATGTGATTAGATTTAACTAGGAAACTTACCAGTTCTCGTCAGTTTCCTTAATTTACCCAGAGATGTTTGAGATCTAACAATAGTAATGATAAAGCAATATTAGCATTAAATGATTATAATAGAGATGGAAGAAATTTCATTAATGGAGACAAATTAATGAAAAAAAATTAATATCATATATTGCGTAATAACAACTGTGAAAACGGGTTAGGTGTAAGATTAAAATAAGCAAAGGTCAGATAAAACGTAGGAAATGATGAAGAAAAAAAAATGTTTAATTAGAAACACAAAGTGAGTCGTTACAAAGCAACCTTATCCATTACTTTTAAGTAACTTTTAGCATAAATAAATTTTTTAGTAACCTATCTCCTTCCCGTTTTATAATTTTCATCACATTATTTAACATTAAATATTTAAACAAATGAACATTTCCTACAATTCTTCCATATCTTATTGCTAAGCAGAGATGGGTGTTGGCCAGCGGTGAAATCCAGGACGCGCGTTTCGTCCTATTTTGGACTCGTCAGCCGGACGTACCTGCATCTCAGAGTTGATGTTCACTCCAGGACTCTAACTCAGCATCATTCGCTTCAAACGCTATCGCGTTATCCACTTAGCTACTGAGTCCTGATAGCCACTTGCTTGTGCAATGGGGTGAAGTTTAAATTCACTTGGTATTATTTACTTGAATCTTCCTATTGATGTTTAGGACCGCAACTGACCAGTCTCTTATTGGCATATGTGTATACTGTACGTATTGCCTCAATATTGACTTGGTTCACAGGCATTACAAGCAAAGATGGGTGGTGGCCAGCGGTGAAATCCAGGACGCGCGTTTCGTCCCATACCGGACTCGTCAGCTGAGTGCACCTGCATCTCAGAGTTGATGTTCACTCCGGGACTCGAGCCCATCATCGTTCGCCTTAAACGCTATAGCACCATCCTCTTAGCTTTTGAGTCCTAATAGCCACCAGCTTGTAAATTGGAATAAAGTTTTAATTCATTTTTTGTATTGGTGTTTTGAGTCTACAATATTGAAACAATCCTCAAGGATACTCATATGCCAATATGAGTCTGATCAACATCTGTCCTAAACAATAATGGGAAGACTCAAACGATCGATACAAAAATGAATTATATCTTATTACTGTTTTGATTAATCTTCAATCATTAGTATTACTGTGATATTATGATAATAAAGTACTAATAAGAAAGAAATATTGTAACCATTTAAACTTTGTCATGGGAGTTAAATAGTCTTCACTTAGAAATTTGTGATGCCTCATGGTGAAAGGCAATATTCATTGGAAGTTACGAGACCGATACTCCTTCTAACAGCCAGAGCAACAAGCTAGATTCCGCAGGGACCGATCAAGCATCGACTGAATCATGACACTATGAATCATTGTTGAACATTCAGTTGAATGGAACTTGTCACTATACATCAACTTCCTTAAATATGAAAAAGCGTTTGTTAACATGAATAGAAAAATCTCATGGAACCTTCCCCAACACTATGATGTACCTGAGGAGATTAATGACATTGAACAGAATTCATACGACAAACTACTGCAACGTCGTGTATCGAGTGTAGCTAACAAATTCTTTCTTGGTGAAGACCGGTTTCAGACAACACTTCCTACTCTCCCCCTTTATCTGCCTTCTGGTAGTCGATTAGATTTTTAGGACCATTACGTCTCAATGGAAGCACGGATTACAATGAACAACCTGGATGTGACCCAACAAACTGTACTTAACAGATGTTCTGGCTCTTCTATCCCATAGATAGCAAAAAGTGGGGGTGAAGATGTCCAGCGTAGCAGCAGCCTCAGCATACACACGGGGTGAAGCAAGATACTAAAACACAACACTGCGAGCACCATTTCAATTACACTTGACCGGGAGGCACTGGAAGTGGTAGGAACGTCCATGTGTTTAGGCAGCATCATCGATGAACAGGGGAAATGTGACGCAGATGTGATGGCACGTGTTGGTAAAGCAAAGTCAGCATTCCTACAATTTAAGAACATACGGAATTCAAAACGACTGTCAGTCAACATCGAAGTCATAATCTTTAATGTAGATGTCAAGAAATTTTTATTGTATGGAGCTGAAATGTGTAGAACAACTACAACCATCGACATAAAAGTACAGGTATTTATAAACATTTATCCACGCAAAGTACTCAATATCCGTTGGCTGGATATCACCAGTAACAAACTACAATGGTAGAGAACAAATCAGCTTCGATCTGAACAGGAAATAAAGAAAATATACTGGAGATGAGTAGGACACAGATTGTACAAATCATCAAACGGCATTATGAGGCAAGCTCTAACTTGGAATTCTGAAGGGAAACGAAAGAGGAAGGTCGAAGAACACACTACGTCGGGAATAAGAAGCAGACATGAAAAGAATGAGAAACTGGAAAGAACTGAAAAGGATTCCTCAAGACAGTGTTGGATGGAGAATGCTGGTGGGCGACCATGCTCCCCACAAGAGATAACAGGCATAAGTAAGTAAGTGACAATCGGGAACATAGGTGGAACACATGCCCACTTTGTTTTTATTCACAAAGACCCTCTTTGAAGGTGAATAAAGTCAAGTTAAAGCACAGTTCAAAGGATTTCAGGAATAAACTGATGCTTGATAAAGTCTAGATAGCCAACGATGAAATAATTCAAAGCTTTATTGATAGCGTTATAAACACCATATCCGTTGAATAAATCAGTGAGTTATAAGCAGTTGAAGATAAACTACAAAATAAATGACTTTAACTTCACTAATATCACTACTTCATTAAAAGTAATAATTAACTCTTGTTATGCACATAACATTGATACGTACACATTTATCGACGTATAACTGTAATCAATGTGGAGAGAGCAAAAATCAAGATTCGAACAGAACAGCATTAATTCATTTTATATTGTGTAGTTCTCATAAGCTTCTTTTAACCTGTAATGGTTCAAAATCATAGTTACGAAATGGGTCTAGCTCATATGAAATAGTTTAGTTTGAAGTTGCTGTTATCATATGACATTATAGAACAAATAAATAGAAACATATGGTTATATAGAGAACAAACGTTGATAATATTTAAGAGGGAGTAAAGCTCAGTTAATTGGGAAAATAAGCTCACTAATCAAGATAGGAGTCTAAATAAAAATACTTAATTATGCAATCTATCGGAAAAAAGAATTGAACAAGATTTTACGATGTAGTAAAGAAATGTTTGTATTGCCAGAGCAGAGAACAACTATCTCCCTTTGAATACACAAATCAGACTTCTGATACATGACAGTGATGCGTTTAGCAAACTTCAAAAGATTGGAGTTTAGCTGTTTATTAGTCACCTTCGTAAGTTTAAAAACACCAACCTGATGTTCTGTGTCCAAGAGATGTTTGGTAACTGTACAGTTTGAATTGTTTGCAACATTTAAAAAAATCCAAGATATCCCCTCCCTTTTATTCAACTGATTTAGTAAACATTGTATGTCTTTTAATGTTGTGCACTTGAATGATAAAGCATTAGTTAACTAAACCATTTTTTACAGGATTATTTACACAGCTTAATTTTGTTTAAATTAAGAGCGGTTTTCTTGATCATTCCAAAATCATGCGTATAACGATCTTTTATGAATATTCTATGGGTACAAAGAGTCCTTTACAAATACATTTAGTGATACTATCTTGTGAATAAATAACAATATTGAGCAATAAACAAATAGATACTTCCATATTATTAGTTAGAACAAGCAATTTACACTTAATTAGATTTTATGGACAGTGGAAATATATTTTACGTTTTCATTTTTAAAATTTCCACTAGACTCATCTTATTTTCTCCTCTCTACTCAATTAGCTGAACAAGGTAGGAAAATGCCTATTAAATGGATGGCTCCAGAAAGCCTACATCAACGCCGTTTTAGTTCAGCAAGCGATGTTTGGATGTTTGGTAAGTTAGTCTTTTCATTAAATGAGAAGAAATGATAGCATTGGTGGTATTTTCCAAGACTTTCTCGAAATAACTAGTAAGTATATGTAATGAAAACGTTAGAATCGTTAGAGTCGTGGCTACTGTTTAACTGTTCTTTAACGATGTAGATTATATTAAACTTGTTGGTTACATTGTCGTTTTAAACATTATTATCAGTGCAAGCTTCAAATATCACTGAGCTTTATATAATTTGCATACCAATTATTAAATTTCATGAACTGTCCAATAAACACGGGTCCCTATTTTTAAGACATAAGTTGAAATATACTTAGCAGTAAATTACCTCAGCTGAAATTAAAAATCATCAAACAATTGATTAAAGGTTTATCAACAATAAAGGGTAGATAGATTTAAAAGAAAAGTTTCAATCGAATGGAATACTTATAGTTAGATTAGGTTTATAATCCAATTATTACACTTTCAAGGTTTTAATAGGGATTTATTATTATCTATTGCGATACAAGTATATGCCTCTCCTAAAATCGATTGATTGTTTGCTGTCGTTATGGTTAAAAACATTACATCAATATGGCATTGTTATGGAACACATTGATTTCCAAAAAAATAATTATTATCAGTTTCAATTTTAGTTATTTACTTACAAAAGACAATCATTATGGAATTGAGGACGTGATATATAAAAAGGAAAATTTTTTGTCAGGTATATTATACTACTATTATACCGAGATTATAATATCATTAGATTTGACACTCAGTTAATTCGCTATATACAGAATGAAACATGTTGTACCAGGTATACTATTAGTGACCAAAAATAGAGAACTAGATCTTAGGATACACAGCACTTTATTTAACACAACTGCAAACCGTCTACACTCAGTAAGTCCAGAGTAGAAATCAATTATAGAAAGGAAATTACATATTAAATTGTCAGTGAGCTCAGTGGCTACTTTCAATAGCCACATATCAAGAAGGATAAATAACAGTTAGGCTTCATAACGAGCGCATGATCTTCAGTCCTCTGAGTTGTGACCTAATGGTTTACAATTGTATAGTACAAATACACGTACGGATATAGTACGAATTGTTGTAGCATTGTCAACCTTTAAAATGATCTTGAAAACTTTTTTTAAGTGATATTAATAATTTTTCCTTGTCTATAACATTGTTTACTTATATATGCAAAAATAGAGTAACTTATCAGTTCGTATGAAAATATGGAGCAAATATACACAATCATTAGGAAATACTAAATACTCTAAATGTTTATGATAGACTGTTTTCCTATTACTCTAATCAAAAACAGAGAACATGGCACATAATTGATTAAATATAACTAATAATTTTAAGATAATTAGTGAGTTTTATACTGATTTCGTTTATTACGAGGCTAGGTTGGTGAAAGTATTTGGCAGAAAAACATAAAACTAGTCTTCATATTAGTTAGCATTCGTCAGTAAAGTGTTTCTAGAATCTTGAGGAAACTGACGATCTCTGTAGAATTCGAACTAACATCCCCGACATTCACAGTCAAAAACGTTATTAGTAAGACATTATGTTCACGAAAGACTTTTTGTAGGACTGGTATCTGCAACTGATTGATCGCTGAGTAGTGATTGATGTCATTTTTATCTAGTCCTTAGAGCTGATTGAATTCAATCGGTCAAAACAGAGTCCGTGTGATTTTTGGCCACGTAGACTAGTGATCATATTACAACTTGAATGTTTAGATATGATCAGTACTAAAAGACTCTAAATGTGGCATTGGCCAATACTCAGTGATCATTCATGTTTGTCAGTTGCACATTGTTATTGTCAATGACATCTTGAGAAGAAGAGAAAATCACTCGTTAATTCTTTTCTCTGTTACTATTTCAGCTGTATGCATCTGGGAAATTCTATCAAAAGGAGTTAAACCATTTTCAAATTTAACTAATGCAGAAGCTGTAGAACAAATTGCTCGTGGTGTTCGCCTAGAAAGACCAGACAAATGCCCTCATAGTTTATATGAAATTCTACTACAATGTTGGAATGCTAATCCTACCTTACGTCCAACATTTTCGATGCTTAAACCTAGAATAAGGTAGGTAATATATGTCTGAATTATGAGATTAATTAGGTATAAAATGTTTCATTTAGATTGTTGTATTATATTACAAACATTTAACACTGTCATTAAACATTAAGTATGAAGTTATTACTACACTAAATAACTACTTAAATGTTTTTTTTTAATTATTACAATAAATGGGTTGTTGTTAGGAAACGGACCTAGGATGGAATTTTTATAGTGTTTGGGATTCGTCAGCTGGATGAACTATGTGTCAGTATTGATTTTCGCTTTGAGATTCCTATCCGATATCTCTCGTTCCAAATGCCAATGAGTTATGCGCTGAGCTATTAAGTCTAGATAAGTACCAAAATTTTCATTGAATATGATGTTTATGTCATTGATAATCTCAGTTTGAAATATGTCTATACATATCCCAACAAAAACTGATCAAAATTAAGTCCCAAATAACAATAATAGGAGCAATAAAGGGGAGATTTGCATGCACATAGCATACAATGATCTTCGAACCTAGCACACAACAATAGAATCATTTTCCGTCGCCCATGGCAGATCAGGCAACCTGAAAGTTACGAGAACACCATCAGTGCATACGACAGGCTAGGTACCCCGTAGTCTTAACGATAATCACAGTGTTCATTTTTACCTATTAACGAAAATAATCGGAACAAACTTCTGTTGAAAGTTTCACATCTTACATGATTAGTATTAGATGTCTTTTGTGACCACCTTTAAAACTCACTGAACTGTTTTTTCTTGTTGATTTTTATACAACCAATGAAATGATCTTTCATGAGAGGACTATGCTCATTTTTACACTGTTACTTGTTTGGGATGAAGTAAATTTTTTCATTACCTTTAACGTATATAAATATTTTGCTTCTTAGTACTTATAAACTGTTTCTAAATTTTAACTAGGTTAACGAGTGTAAAATAACTTTATTCTATGATCAAAATTGAATAGATGATTGGTTTTAAAAAATACGCTTATTCTTGAAATATCTAGATTTATTTGTTCTAATAAAACTTCATTGTTGCAGTATATAATACTTTTGAATTTTTGTTAATAAGATCACTTACCAATTATTGTCATGGACTTTATTAATTAAGTTCATGAGTCAATTGAAGCTAGACCATCATGGAAAACCTGAAAGCATTGAATAGCCATTTCTTCCTATTGTGGGACTCCTCAATAGTGTGCATCCACGATCTCGTCTCGCGAGATTCGAACCCATGACCTATCAATCACGCGCGCGAACGCTTAATCTTTAGATCACTGAGCCGGCCGGCATCCAATGGTGCTAATGTCTAACTTTAACAAATCCACGAAATTGCGCCACCGTCCACCATTTTCTTCAGTGAGCAACTGCCTCACAACAGACGCATTTGAACTCCACTGGTCACGATTGTTAGGTCCTGGGTTCGAATCTTGCGGGTGAGATAATGGATGCTCACTAGAATGAAACGGCCATTCAGTCTTTCCAGGTTTCCCATGGTAGTCTAGTTTCAGTGGACTCATGAATTCAATTATTAAATTATTTTCTTTAATATTTAACAACTAAGTTCAAATAGTCTGAATATCGATATGTAAAAGATTAATCTACTTGAATTTCGCCTTATATAAAATGAATTTGAATATACCCACAATACTATGAAGCAATCAGTTCATTTGTATATGATAAATTATGACTCAAAGAAAAAATTGTTCACAGAATTTTGCTTTAATAATGATAATAATAATAATATCATCACAAAATGAATTGAATAAATTCAAGTAAATTATATTGAAATGAATTTTATGGAACGTGATTGATATTTAACTAATATGACTTCTCCAATTTTTCCGAAATCCCCGTCGCCACTAATATGTCTTATCGGTTGAACACTACTTTTTATATCTGGTAATTGCTGATTGTTATGTCAAAAATTGCTTATCACTTATAATTGTAAAGCGAGAAACCACTACAGTTCCTACGACGCGAAAGTAAAAACACAAAGACTGGTATAAGTGAAGATTTATTAACCCCCGAAACACGACGACGATTGCAGTTGAAAATGCACTCATTTATATGTTGATTCCTACACCCATTTTTTGAATAATAATTAGGATGAAATCACTTATATGAAAAATACTTAGTTATAACAAATTATATGCTGAGTACAGTTCATGTTAACTTAATACAAGGATATCGTATGTTACACAGAATAAAATGTTATACAGGGAAACAAAACAAACAATACATTGAGTAATCATCACATTAAATTAGAAAGGAAGTAATGTTGAGCAAAAATCATAATGAGGAAATCAGTCTAATTTGGACTTTTCTTCCCATCATATCGTTAACCAAAAAGACTAATTGTAATACAAAGGACTGCATATAATTGATGGCAAGTTAGGAGAACATTTTATGACAAAACACAACAAGAAATATAGAAACACATTTATAAGTAATAAATTTGAACACGGCATCGTAATTTTAGGATCTGCCAACACAAATCACCTAAATCTTGTTTAGTAATAAAAAAGAATCTGAAACTGTGTTATATGGTGGGACGCGCGGATTGGAGGACAGTGAATTATCGATCGGACCAAAGACGCATAAAACACTTAAGAACAGCCTAGAGTTTTGATTGGCCCTGCTTCCCTGTCTAGCCCAGCCAGTTGAGTCCAGAACACAAGTCTCAGCCTCGGTGATATGAATCATTATATTTCGAACATACTCTGTTTATATACCAAACAAACAGAATACATCGTACCATAAAACAGAAAGTAACATTTGTACAAGATTTGACCTCCAGGAAATGACACCATTTCTCATTCAGGAATAGCATTAGATAATTTCTGGGGTATTTTCTGAATACCCCAACAAACTAAAGTGAAGTTTTATCGAATACCTCGATAGAGCAAGGTTACCCATCGAAAACAACGGAATATTATCGGACAATGTCTGGAAATTGATTGAACTGAGACATCTAGACAATTGAATGTCAAGTGAGTTGTCTAAAGATTAAGTTCTGTCAACGAGACTGAAGGTTCGGATTTCAATAAACGGGAGTGGGATAGTCCATTCTAGAACAAATCAGCTATCTATGCCAATAACATTCCATAATTTCTACAAAATCTCTATACTGATACAGTTATTTATTCTAACTGAATAAACAAAATACCGTAAACAACAAATTTGTTCATTTACTATTCACTTAATATAGCAGAATATTTTAGAACTATAGGATATATGTTGTTGTTTTATTCAATGCAGATAATATTGACTGAATAACCTTTTTTTCTTGATACCTTACTTTATATGTATATTTAATAGAGAATTAACTATACAATATAAATCAACTTCAGCTTCATTAGAACCTATGTATTTAAATTGTGGTAAGTTTGTCATTCTCTTTTTGTTCATCTACATGTTGTTTGTCTGTTTATGTGTTATAATGTTCTTGTCATGACAACTTTGTTTATTTGTTCACGTATTTTAATTTGTATTAATGCACTAAGTAACATTATCTATTATCAGTTATAACAAAAGAAAGAATGGAATTCTATTTAATCGTTTTATGTAATATTAAATGTAACAGAATTGTCATAAAACTGATGCACTGAAACACTGTTGAATAATTAGGGATTTCAATGTAATATATTCGAATCTTGTCAAGCAGAATCGTGGATGCGCACTGCTGAAGAGTTCCATAATAGGACGAAATGGCCGTCCAGTGTTTGCAGGTTTTCCATTGTGGTCTAGCTTCAATTGACTCATGATCTCAACTATTAAAATCTATATCTCAAAAAAAAAAAAAAATAATAAAATGATTCGTTCAGTGTTAACATTTGGAATTTTTACATTGAATATGCAAGGCTAAAATCCTAGACAAAGTATACTTATAATCGAAGTTATAAATCTAACAGGATGACAAATTATCAATAGTTATCTCGTAGTTTTCACTGAAGATTCTACCGACTGAAACTGTCTTTCGAGTTCACTTTTTATAGTTATTAAATTATACAATTCAATCTTTTTTGAATAGATGGTTTGTGGTTAGCAATGGAATTTATTATATGCGTTTTGTTCCATTTGAGATTCGTCACCTGGATGTACCTGCATCCCAAACTCGTTGTTTATTCTATGACTAGAATCCAGTATCTTTCATTTCGAACACTTAACTCGTTATTCACTGTTTTACTAAGTCCGAGTACCCTCTTACTTGTTTATTGAATATAAAGCTTATATCATTGGTAGTGAAGGTTAAATTCATCCTATTGATGGTATTTGGAACTGAATTTATATCAGTCATGTCGATATATCTAGAATTAAACAATTATACTACTTTTCTCAGAGAATTATTCATTTTAGTAGACTAAGCTGTTGATTCGATTTATATTACGGTATAATATATTTTTGTGTCTGGTTAATTATCACATCAACTGTTAAATTCAACCAGCCTCATTTTTTTCAGCAAAAGATTATCATTAGTCATTTCTAAGGTTTTTTAAGTGAATCTCTTTATCAATCCATAAACGTTTCATTCGTAAAATCAACTTGATGTGAACATAATCCTCCAATTTGCTTAAATATACTTGATCTCATTACATTTCTGTTATAGCAGATTGTTGAACAGTTACGATTATATTTATGTGTCAAGCTGGGCGAAACAAACTTAAAAAATACAGGTTGAGGAGAAAAGTTCGAATCATTTCGATTCCGTTCCATCATACTAGAAATGTTTTATAAATAAAAAAGTGATTGTGGTTGATTCTTAGTAGAATGGAATTTTTAGACCTCATTTTAAGCGTAGAAAATTATGATAAAATATTTATACATCCATGTCCCAGGCAAAACAAGAGTAGTGCTTAAAAAACTGTTGAAGAGCTATTCAATTTCCTTTCTGTATTTAAAAAGACTGACTAACTTTTAACCGCTGAAAAATTCCCATTATATTCCAAGCACAATTATGCGAACGAAAAACATACTGTTCAATGAATTTCTCATCAGATTCTACAATTATCTCATATGCAAATTAATAATCCATAACAGTGGCCAGTTTTAAGGCAGAGTAAATCATTTGGAAATTGTAATATATGTGAAACAGGAATTGTTGTTTGTCATATAAAATCAAATCATTATTGTTGGGGCTGATTAATATATATGTGTAAATATATATGTGTATGTATGTATACACCACTCCACAAACACATAGTGAAGCATAGTATTAAGGATGTATTCCAATCCGTTGGCAAGATTATAAACATAAACACGAAATGATGATGTCCTTAGACGTAACGTCATTGTTCACAAATGTCCCACTCAGAGAAACTGTAGTATATATTTGTGAACAATTTGGAGAACAAGAACTAGAAACGACAATCCCTGTGGAGATCATCAAAGAATTATTACTAAAATGTACTATGAATGTACATTTCAAATTCAATGGTGAAATCTATAGACAAATAGCTGGTGTCGCGAAAGGGTTCCCTCGTAGGTTTTATATTGGCTGACATTTTCCTCTCTAAACTAAAAAACGACCTACTGGCACAAGTGGTCGACAATTTTTCATTTTAATGCCGATATATGGATGATAAATTTATCCTTTGTAACAACCATGCGGACTTCATAGAAACAGTCGAGCGTTTCATCACAGTTCACCCGTCCATAAAATTCACATGTGAGAGGGAAAATGAGGGTGGAATCGCCTTTCTAGATGTTCTGCTTACAAGGAGAAAAAACGGGTCACTAAGAAGAAATATAAACAGGAAAATTGCCTGAAAGAGTCATTATACAAACTACAACTAATGTTTTCCGCATGTCCAATAATCACTCGGAGGTTGAAAGATAAATTGCTTAGACTAGCCACCTCTTCCTGTATCTATCAATTCAACTGCCCCTGTGGAGCAAGTTATATTGGCAGATGTTCCAGGAATTTTTATATTCGGGCTCGTGAGTACCTCCCATTATGGTTAAGCAAAGGTGTAATAAAAAAAAGGTTAACAACCAACATGGAGCAATCTTTCACAATAATATATCGTGTTAGCAGGAGTTCACCTAATTCCGTCAGACTGAAAATCTTGCAGGCGGATGATGCAATTGCTATCCGGATCAAAAAGCCAGAGCTTTGAATCCAAAGGAAATATTTTCAGCCACTCCTTTAACCCTGGCCAACTTTGGGGCCAACTAGTTAATAATCAGTCTCATAATACGGTGACCTAATTTGATTAATGTTCATTTATACGTCCCAAAATTATTATTATTGTCTTTACCATTATTATTATTATTCATCCCTATCTACTATATCTGACCTAATTCAAATTATTCTACATATTATGTAATTTCTGATTTTTATTCCAATATTTTCTCTCTCACACCATGTTGATCATATCTATTGTAATAGTTGAAGTCATGAGTTAATTGAAGTTAAATCATCATGGAAAACCTGGAAGCACTTGATAGCTGTTTCGTCCTCGTATGGGACTCCTCAGAAATGAGCATCCACGAGATTCGAATCCAGGACGTATCAGTCTCACGCACGAGCGCTTAACTATTAGAACACTGAGCCATCTATCTGACCATTTATCACACAATTCCCTTTCGTTTATAAACTGATTTAGGTTAACACTTTATATTAATCAGCCCCAACATTAACGATTTGATTTTATATGACAAACAACAATTCTTGATTCACATGTTACAATTTTAAATGATGTACTCTGCCTTAACTCTGGCCAATTTTATGGATGACCAACTTTCATTATTAGTTTACAAATAGTCTATTTATTAAATTAATCCCATAACGACAGTAATTTCTCTTGCGTTCTGATTTACTTCATTTGTTTCGTTTCCACTGTATTGCCTATAATAACAAAAATTCTGACTTTCTATAGCATATCTAACTATATTCAACTTTTATGCATACATTACTTAAAAATGAATTGTTAATTAGAAGTTTTTCCTATTAATATTCCTTATGTTGACTAAGCTTTACACATATATTAATCGTATCTCACCAGCATCCGTAAAAAATTTCATAGTTTCATAATTTATTTTCAAGTTTGTAATTAAACTCTTAACTGATAGAGAAAATTTGCAGCTTAGATGAATACTCTCGGCAGTAATGAATTTTCTAAGCTGTACAATGGCTGTATGGCATAAACCATAATTAACAGACGGGGTTTTGTGGAGATTTTAGTAATTTTAATAGTTGAAATCATGAGTCAATTGAAGTTAAATCATCATAGATAACCTGGAAGCACTGGACGGCCGTTTCGTCCTAGTATGGGACTCCTCAGCAATGAGCATCCACGAGATTCGAATCCAGGACCTACCAGTCTCACGCGCAAGCGCTTAACGCCTTATTCTCTATGATCATTCTGTTTAAAAGATATTAGTTTCTATATGAATACACTTGATTAAAGTTGTTCTTACTTCAATGTTGATTGAAATGATTTTTATGAACTTCACTAAAACCTAAGTACTACTTTTTTTATTTTATATAAATCAAGAAATAACCCGATCATCCCAATAGTTTATTGAAGATAAAGATATTTATACTAAAGTGTTTATTTTGTTAGTTTGAATATGATAAGGATGAGAGCGGTAGGCTTTCGCTAGAAAATAGTCCATGAATTAAACAATACCATATTGTTCACAACAAACCCTATTGGTCAGTTTGCTTCTCACTTGACCTTAATATGTAAGAGAAATTTACGCAAGATGATTGTCTTTGTATATTAGAATATTTTACATGATAGACAATATTTAACAAGAATTTCGTCCTTCTTAGGAGTAAAGTTTACGAAATCATCTTTTCAGTTAATTTCAAAGTACTGTTTAAAACTCTTGTTATTATGAATCAGTTTACATACTTTTCTAAACATTACTATCGTACATCACAATTGCTGCATACTATATTTTGTCTACATACAAATTCAAATGATAAGTAATTAGTTCACTTAAGGAAGATCATGAACTGGTTAAAATGTACTTGGCTTTCAAACTAGTAAGTTGTATGTTTGAAAGCTAATACAGTCCATGCAAGTAGCTAGTATCATTTGCTCTCAAGCAAACATTATGACTAGATCTGTGAGCACAAAACGGCTTCTGGTTTGTCAGTTATACGAAACATCATACTCACTACTGTATCACACGGTAAACATCACGAAGAAACAATGTGAATAGTCTTTTTATCTCGTCAATTTTATCAAACTGAATATTGCCCTCGTCGTATTCAATAGCGGCAACTATTATATATATATATTATAATTCATTAAAGTCAGTTGAAATTTTCTTAAAAATTTTCAAACTGTCAAGAGAAAAGTGTAAACACTTATGCTACTTATTTATCATTTTAGTAGTTAGAATTACGCTTATAAAATGATTTCATTAATGTCCTCTACCATTCAGCTCTTTAAATACTTAGTTGGTCGACCCATTTCTCAATAACTAGATTTAATCAAGGGGATAAAATATATTTTATTTAATCATTTATCTGTAACAAAGCAAAGTTCTCAAATTTTAGTAATGTTTCAACTTAGACTTCGGCATTTCAAATTCTAACTGAATCATAGCTTGTGCAAAAATCATTTACTGATTCTGTTCTTAGGCACGTTCAGAAACTAATAAAGATTTTCTAGGGAACATTCTCATTCAATTATAATATTGACTTTTCAAAGCTTATTAGGGAAATGAGTTGTATCATTTTCATTGCTTCAACGATAATAGCTCTGAAGCAATGAACTAGAAGTTTTGTTTCCGTGAATCTAACATACATATTCCTAATTTTTTTTAGTTGGTGTTGATAATCAGAATGACCAATCCGATGTAAGCAGTTTCCTCTATTATATTATTTTTCTGTAAAAGAAATTACATTTATACGATCACTCTTTTTCATTGTTTACTCCTGAGAATACGCTGTTCTAGGTAAAGATACGAATAAATTTATTGATTTATTTTGATCTCCATTTATTTTTAATTGACTACTAACCACATAATTCGAACGAACCAAAACGAAAACCGTGAAACAGGTTTCTTTGTTTAAAAGAGCCTACTTCATAAATAAAGATCAGCTTGAAGCTGCACAAAATCTCTGAAGAATCGCTCAGATGAAAGACGGAATCAGTAAATACAAGTTTTGTTTATTTGAAAAATGACTGTATAAACTGTAACATTCATCTAAATGGGTTAAAACTAAAGAGCGATAAGATATTACGCATACAATCTATGAAAGCTGAAATACAATTATACATATTCATATCATTCAGACAGGAGACAAATAATATGAACTTCGAAGACTATCCAGTTTTTCATAAATGCATACAAAAAGTTTACAAAACCTTCCAAAATGCCGGGGCCATTTATAACTACTGAAATAAACTTTGGTTGTTAAATGTACCCGATTTTGCTATAATGTCATTTGTTGTGTTACTCCTTTCAAGTTGCCAGGAGTATCAAAAGCATTGATGGAAGAGCTAGTTTCCTCGGTATACGAAGCTGTTGTTATAAAGATAATTAACCAGCCACAAATGTTTGGCGCATTAATATCCAAAGGTCTAATTTAGAGACTTTATTCAAGGGTTGAAGTTGCTACACTGACTACAAGTTCAACGTTAGCTTCTTGAGTAATTTGCTTTGATGAAATATATCATACAGTATAATTAAGATTTTAATATATCTTCTACCGTTTACTTACCATTAATTCTGATGATATTGCTCTCTATGGGAAATATTGTTTAATCAGCAAGCCTCCATTGTTAATTTTGATTTCACCAACATCATCCACTTCAAGTTGAAACAAGCTCTTTGAAATCATTCCAGTATAGAGCAGTTCTATTATTTTGAGGACCTTATTGGGGACTGATCATCTTCACTGGCATTCTTTTCGATTCTAGTTGACCGTACTATTTGATTGGTATCGAACAATAGAAATTTTGTTGAACGTAAATAATAAATGAATTCACCATAGAAAGATAATGCTATACTCAAAGTAGTTTACTCATGTTATCGCTCGAAAATGCTATGAAATATCACAGATTTAATATAACTATAATTTTCATTTTCTTCTTCGAGGATAACGTATTCATATATTTTCTTAATGATAATATATTATGGCATGTGCTCAATTTGCACTACAATCTCCTTTAACCCATCACTGAAGAAATTCAGTTTGCATAATTCATATTCAAAGTTGGAAATTATTAATCTGTCCATGGATAATACTGATTTAACCAAACTATTGAGAAAAATATAACTTGATGCGTATCAGTCTAATAATATATCAGGCTAACTACATTCGCACCTTATAAAACCATCGATGTTATGAAATTAATGGTTGTTTATTATTTTTTTTATCTTATATTTTTAACGACTATTTTTTAGAGAACATATCAAAATCAATTCAGAATTAACTTAACACCATCAAAGCCACCTAAACAGTCTCCAATGCAAACATCTAAACCTTATATGAATCTACAAAGTCGATGGGATGAAGCCAGTAAAGTGAACTGGACTAAACTAGATAATCCATCAAGTCGATATTTATCGAATAATTTAGAAAAGTCCTATAAAACTATAAGCAATTCTCCATCACCAAATCGTCTGGTGGATATTGATCTCAATTCAAATTCTCAAAGAGATATTCCATCATTTCATGATATTGAAAAATATAATGCTACACGAAATGCTTCGACATCAAGTGTGAATTCATCAACACTTGGTTCAGTATCAGTAAGATACATTTTTCATGAATTTCTTCATAACATTTATTGTACGTTGAGGTCTCGTTCAAGGACATTTTTACAATGAGTGTGTAGAGTGACCTGAAAGATTTTTATCGATATTTCTTGATAATAAGTACACATCTTCTAGTGTATTGAACTGTAACGCATTTATATATATTTAATTGTATATAGGAGAGTTGTAACCAGATACATACTATAAGACAACGTAAACTTTACAACATTTTTATGATTTAAAAGGAAAGGAATATGAGAATTATTTTGTTAGCTTATTTCAGTAATGAATTTAGTAACCAATGATCCATCCATAGTTGACAAGCCAACCGGCATCAGCGACGTTGATAAGTTAACGAGTATAATTATCTGCAAACTATGATGAAATTAAACTTTGTCTCGAAAATATTCTTTTGATCGGTATTCTCACCCTGTTACTCTAAATAATAGATATTAGATTCGATAACCAGTTGTACCAATGACGTCAGCATGAAGTTGTATTGTAATTTTTATGTCACGAACTGGCTTTATTTAGACGAATATTGAAATTCAAGAAGCACTGGAGAGTTGTCTCGTCTAAATATGGCAAATGTCAAAGGTAGGCATTAACGAACCCATCATTGTTTGAGAGCTCTTAACCCTCGTACTTCTTATTTGCTGTAATAAAAACTTATAAATTCAATCAAATCTCGATACTGAGCGACCAATAACAACGGCGAAATCCAATAAACTCTTACCTCTTATGCAAAGTAATCTGTTTAGATTATGATATTTAACAGATAGATTCAACCTGTTCAGCTTTTTCATAAAGTTTGAAGAATAGTAAATATGTTAACCAGCTGGATACTCATATCGTCTTTAGTTCATTCACTGCTCATATTCGAATTCTTTTTGATGTTTTGTTACTAAGATTCTTATACTATTAAAACACTATTTGTTCCCATATGAAACTTTGAAAATGAAGTAGCTGATGGGAAACCACGAAATTAGCTGAGTTACTGTAATTCTGCTACGTCAGTTCGTGATGCTGCATTCGAAAATGGAGTGACCGAAAAACCTAATTGATGTTTTTAAGACAATAACGATTCAAAAGCACGAAGTACTTAAGAATATAGTACTAATTCCATAATACTGAAGACTATATCTTTCATTACGCCAGATTTTGCAAGTTAATGATTTATTCATCATAAGATGGTACAGATTTATATATCGGCTGAACGATTTTAAGGAAATTTCATTCTTTGAGCTAGATGGTTTAATCATGAAGCTTTCATTGTTCTTTCTAAAACTATCATAAGAACAAACGTCAGGTATTTGTGAGTTACTCGAATTTCCCCACAAACGACCAACAGTATACGTTGCCGACCTTGATCTTGATTGGTTATTGTTGACCTGGAATCTATCATAGTCACATATTAAATATTCTAAAACTTGTTATATAACTCTGTGCCGAGATAATCCCTTCAAAATACACATAAAGCAGTAGAAACTGACCAGATGCAGAGTTACTTACCAACAACATGAATTTATAGTCAATCACACCTTATGGGACCTCAAGTAATCAATCATTTCCTTGAAATGCCGTGCTAGGAACAAACAGCTATGTCCAAAGTTATTTGATTTTCAACAATTTTCCAAGTGATATCAGCTAGCGATATAAACTAACACAAAATATGTATGAACAAATTAGAAATCCACTTAATATGTTAACGATTAATTTTGTTGTTTCCAACGTAACGAAGTCGTGGTACGGATTTTCAGTCTCACACTGTATGTAATCAGTAATTGTTAGAATAATTATGAAAGTTATCATTCTATTCGTTTAATATAAAAAAAACAGAAGAAGCCTATATTATCAATACAATTTATTTGAGGTACTATGAACAGGTTGCTTTTTATTTCCTGAAGTTTTATACTCGAAAACTTTCTGTTGATTACTTATCTTTTGTTTTCATCTTTCTATTTTGTTGTGCATTTCTTTCAGAGTACAGTAACTGTGAAAGGACAATCACCTGATATTACCAGACATAAATCAGTTCTACCTCCACCTGTTTGTCATAATTCAACGAAAGTATTTGATTTTACATCGGAATCACGAAAATTAAATGAACGTAGAAGTGATGATTTTGAGAAAAGATACAAATCTGAACTAAGGAAAAATACTTCAATTTACAGAAAAGTAAATTAATATTAACTGTAATAATAATAATAATAATAATAATAATAATAATAATAATAGTAATCACAGTATGAGTTATTCTAAAATCAACAAAAAGAACAAGACACTAATTAGTTACTTCAAGTTAAAGAAATTCATTTACATTCTTGACCAGTATTTTTCAATTTAACTTTTGACTTATTTTGTGTAAACTGTTATTTCCAGGTAATATTCTTTGTTCACATGTGTGTCTTAATATGATGAGGATTTTTGCAGAGAGCTGGTTCAATAAAAATTATGAATTATATAAAATAATTAAATTCATTACCTTCTTTTTACAGTAAGACCATAATTGGCAAAGAATATTACATAACCTTCTTATGATATTTGTAAACTTTCATTAATAGACTTATATATATGATCACACCGCTTCCGTAAATTACATCGTCAAAAACAAAGTTTTCTTGTTGAAATTTGTTGACAACATAAAAGTTCCGCTTACCATTAAATCTAGGGTTATTCGATATAATTTATTGGTCATTTATATGAGACAAAACATCCTGTTTGTCATATGTACAGAAATTTGAGTGGCTCACTTCTATCGGAATTTTGTACTGACGATTTTATTCCGAAAGCGTCATGATTGGGTCACCACTATCAGAGGACAATACTCCACTGAGATTACCCACCTAAGCTACAAATCTCCATCATCTCGAAATCATGTCACAAGTAATTGTAAAACACTAAGAAATCGATTATTTTAATATCCAAAGAAATTGAGAAACAGCTTTCATTATGAATAGATATCTTCAAATGGACTACTATAAGATGAAACAATACAGCAGTGAAATAAAGTATTTTAAGCTTTAAAAAGAAATGAACTATTTTTCTCTAAAATGAAATTTTAAACTATGAAATTTGACTACAATAGTTCATTTTATTTTATAGACTCAAAGCAGTAAAGGTTTAAAACCGGATTTAACATTAGTTCATTTTTATATTGACTTTTTATATCTTCTCACTAACATGTAAGACTGTGATTGATCAGTCACTTATTGGCAAATGAGTAATAGAAGATTGATCAATTGCAGTCTTAAACATCAATGGTAAGATTCAAATAAACAATACAAAAATGAATTGAACCTAACCCCAAAACGACAAGCTAGTGGCTATCTGGGCCCAGTAGCTATGTGAGCAACTCGATAACGTTTGAAACAAACAGTACTGGATTATAGTCATAGAATTCAGGTTCATCTAGCTGACGAGTCCTAAATAGAAAGAAACACGCGTCCTGGATTCCAGTGCTAGCCACCAACCATCTTTGCTTATAATGAAAGTAACATTCTTGTGAAAAATATTCACTTACTAAACAAACTTATCGCTTATTTCTCTTTTTTTCAATCGATTATTAGACGATGCCGCCTTCATTACCCACTCAAGGTGAGTTCTAAATTTCAATGACAAAAATTTTCGTTCATCGATAAGTAATCATGTCGCTTAATAAAAGTGTACTTAGAAACTTAAGTTATTTTGAAATTTATTTTGATTTAGTATGCATTTTAAAGAGAAACTGTTTTTATTTGTATAACTAACTTCTACCTTGTTATTTTCCGTTCTTCATGATGGCTTTTTTTCATTGCTTCCATTTTCTTTTTTCTCGAAAGTTTAAGATAATAGGTGATGTGATTTTTTTATTTAAGCAAATTAAACTATATTCTCATTGTTAATTAATGAATACATTGAACATTTTTAAAACAGTTGTTATCTGTATGAACAGCTATCTGAGAAAGATTACCACAAGGAATCATATTTCATCGCTAAATCATTACTGACTATCATTTATCGTATAAAACGATAGTTATTTAAGTCCATACTTTCACCTTAACCACATTGATAGAAACGGCTGTCAATATTTGTTGAAATCATGAACCGATCAATGATGAGCCACCACTGAATGTCTGGAAGTACTGGACGGCTGTTTCCTCGTGGAACGAAACTCCACGACCCACCAACCGGGAGTCCAGCCCAGGACCTTCAATTTCAAATGTGAACGCCTAACCTATAGACCGTTGAAGCGGTGTGGAACAGAGTTAATGTCTAGCTTCAATCGATTCATGGTATTGTGTGACCATCTTCCTATACTAGGACGAAATGACTGTCTAGTTCTTCCATGTTTTCAAGGATAGTTTATTTTAGATCCGTTTATGAATTCAATGAAATTTGACAATCTCCACGATCCCCTACTTACTTCCATCACTTAACTTTACTCAATAAAATAAAAGACCTTAAATCCGTCAAAAGGTTATTAAGTATATTGTACAATATCTCTTTCTGCCACATTTCGACAAATAAGTTAGTTAAGAACTATAAACCAGTTAATACAGTATTCAATTTCTATTCATAATGATTAAAATTATTAATTGGAATATCTAAAATCATCTCATACGGTCATATTTTTCGTTTCAACTTCTTTTTTTTCATGTTTTCCGCAGTAATTAGATTGAACATTAATGAAAATAATAATTCATCAACTTCGATAGAATCTTGTTCACTATCCCAAAATACCCATAAAATTCGAAGTTTCTCATCTGATGGTGTGCGGTTAGCAAGTCATCAAACAACTCCAACACATTCAAGGAATACATTAATTTCTCAGTTAGTGTCACAACATTCCTCTAATCAAAGCATCAAAGTCTTGAATAGTTCTACTCGTAATATTCTCATTAATCATAACAGCAATAATGATAATAGTTGTATTCGTAAATATACGGCAACGGATTCAATCCCTAATCGCCAAGCTTCACTGAGTAAACGTAATAATAATAATGATAATAATAATAATAATAATAATACTGGTCATGTAGACCCAGTGTTTTCAGCCACTGTAAAGGTTGTACAAACTGTTAGTCTGGTTAGTCAGCAGATAATTACGAGTAAACCAGAGGAATATAGTACCTTGATAAAAGTATGTTTATTGGTTTATTCTTTTTCTCTAACTTGTGACTGTTATCCTCTTTTCATTTACTAAATGATACTAATTTCAGATTAAATGATTTAGTTATAATGAACTGAACATTATTTGTTTGTGTGTAGATATAAATAGTGTGTGTGTGTGTAGTTAAATGACAAGTACTCATGGAAGTCGAATTTATAGTGTAAAGCCATCAATGAATGGATATCACAAAAGAGTAGGACATCTGTCCAGAAAAAGGATTCAGCATTTCACATAAACATGATATAAGTTATTCACTACTCAGAGACCGTTCAATTTTGGGACATTAGAGCATATAACTGTTTCAAATCACCTAGAAAATCATTAAAAAAACACAATATCTTACTATGTAGGATTCCACAATAGTGGACAAATACTCTTCGACTTAAATATATTATGTTCACTGTTACACTAGAAGATGACGAATTCTATCCGAAGTTGAGTCATAGGAGTTTATTATTAGTTAGTCCCCGAACAACAATAAAGCAGTTGTACAATACTTCTTGAGGTCAAATGATTCATTAACTGTTATCAGTTCTTGGAGGAAATACCTTCCAAGTCAAGTTGAATAAGAAGTTTCATTAATTTGAATTAAGTTCAAACATCTCTAGTCATTTAAATTCACATGGATTAAAATAATTGTTATTGGCTTTTTCTTCACTCAAACAGGCTATTGGTACATCAATCAAAGATTTATTCTCTGCAATTCAAAAAGAATTCGGTGATCATGCTTGCGAAACAGTAAGATTAATTCATCTGTTTCTTATTATTTGATTTTATGCAATTAATTTGATGACAATTTTTAGTCAGTTGTAAATAAATGAAGGTAAGTAGGTAGATAAATAAATAAAAATCACTCCTCGGTGATAACTAATGCATATATACTTGTAAAACAAGACAATCGGCAGGTGGAATGAATAATCATTGCAAGAATTTATAAAGTATTTATATAGTACATATAAATAGCTTTCGATCATCCACTGGCAACTTTGGGTGTGTTCCAGCATCTGAACTATCCTCTCGTCCGGTCTCTAAGTGTTCAAACTCTTTACTCCGTCTGACAAGTGTTGTAACTTCAACATCACGCTTCGCTACACACTACCTGCAAACAGTTTTGTGAGTAACGTCCACAACATGATAACCCTCTGAATAAATTTATTTTATTGTTTGCTAAGGAACAGATGAGTCTATTTATGTATGAGTTCTGGTGAAATATCTTCACAAAATTAAGTACTAAAAACCAATGACAAAACCTTGGATACTCGAATAACTAAAGTTTACTTTAAATGATAATAATTATCTTTAAAATGTAATAGAAAATTTCAGTGAATTAATACCGTCTGAAAAAAACTTTTATGAAAATTTAAATATGATAAAACATCATTAGCAAACATAAGCATATTCTTATCGTGTAAGTGATTAATAAAGAGGATGGCTTGGATAAAATTTCGATACATAAAAGAAACATATTCTATTAGAGAATTCAACTGTCAAGTTGCACACTCTCTTCCATTGTATCTTTAATATTTTCCTACTGTATTAAACATTAATAAATTCCTCTGTCCTTATCAATAGATGTTTTTTATCAGTTGTACAGTTCTTAATAAGCAGATTTTATGGAGAGATTAGTTTATGCTTTCTTTGACCATATTAGTGAAGCATAAATTCAAAGTGGATAGTATAGCATATGACGTAACAGAACCTTGTAATCAAATCCTTACAAAGCCACTATCTGACAATACCATAAAGGTCGTTCTCCAGTACTTAAAACAGGACTACAGTATTATACACAGAATTTGTACATTTTGTCATATTTAAAATAATATTATATAAATTTCAAAAGGCCTGTTAAACATAAAGCTCAAACAATTCATTATTTGAAGAAACAAACAAACAAATGAAGTATTCACTAAAATCTAAAAGTCCGTCCATAGAAGAAAGATTATTAAACATTAATTAACGTTAGTTCTGACAAAACAGAATCGTGATTGACTTTGATTTATTGGTTATTCCCAACACATATTTGTTCCCTACAGATGTAGAAGTAAAAAACTGAAATTAATTGTACTTAAGTACATTTTTCATCATCATAGGATTAGAGTTCACAAATATAACGCAGTATTAATTAACACTTGTCATGAAATTATACTTTCTCCAAACCAATACTACTACGAGGAAGTGCTCATCTGTAAAAATGATTTTAACAGGTATCTTTAAACTAATGAAATATTTTGAGAATCATTTTCTTTGTTCAAATAAATAAATCTTATCGCTTAATTTCTAAACTTCTAGGTTCTTCTAGCTGAACGTCAATTAAATTCTTCAATGTATTCCCTCATAACAACTACAAAAAGTGCTAAATTACAAAATAATCGAGGTCCATTACTGGAAGAATATCGACGGCATTTAATGGGCTTAGCTTATGCGATTGCAGCTGATGCAAACACTTTATATACAACTGTCTATGAAAATCGCATTAAATGATAATACTGGATAAAAATGTATTAAAATTATTACCACTACCTATTAATAATGGGGAAATATTCCCATTGAATATTACTATAAATATTTGATTGTGAGGTATATTCATTTTTCTACAATGCTCTTTTTTCTTCTGTGTATTTCTCCTTAACACTTGAGCTACTACCATTTCCCTACATACTACTGAAATCAGTAGGCTGTACATTTGTATAGAAAGCAATAATAATAATATCAATGAAGTAATAATGCAACAAATGCTTTTGCTTTTCCTATCACCTTTCTGTCATTTCTACAATTCGTTTTCATTGTTCGCTGGTTTTATTTTCTGTTTTTTTACTTATAAACAATTATTGTCGAGTTTTTTTAATATTATTTGTTGTATTGTTTAAATTTGAAAACTGTTCCCAAGTGGCCACAAATCGTGATGGATAAAAGTCTGTAAAGGAGTTGACGAAAATATAAGTTATCATCAATTATCCCAAACAATTATTCGCTTAAAATATACATAGGAGTTAAGAATATAGATGTATATTAATACAGATATTTAAGGAAGATAGGTATTTTGCAATTATTCTTATTCACTTCAACATTATTCACAGTTCGGCAGGGGAACCTGGAGCCTGTAAATCGATAACTTGATAAGCATTTGTTAGGGCCTCTGGCCATTTTATCCATAACTAACTTAGCCAATTGAAGGTGCTGCATTAATTAGCCTTACTATTTCTCAAGACGCTGCATTTGAGATGTTGCTCCTATCTTGTCGATGACCAATCTGAGAGTCTGCCTCACTCTACTACCAAGTATATCGCTTCTTTCAACCACCCTAGTATTCTGCTTAATTCTTTTGTAAAACAACTCTAGAAAGAGTTTCGTTTGAGTATCGGTATGTCAAAACCATCTCCAGCTCAACCTATACTGCACATTGGAATGATGGGTTGGACATATTATGGGAGTTCAGTGATTTACAAAACTCTTGCCCATAACTACTTTATAATTGTGAATCCCAAACCCAGACAAACCAGGAGCCAGGAATCAAGGAATCCGAAGATAAACTTGGATGATGATTGATATATCGAGTAGTACATGAAGAATAAGTAACAAAGCGTACCCTATTGTGATCTGGTAGAGGTCCTATCATATGAAGATGAACGTGGTCGAAGTGAGCATAAGGGTTGGAAAAAGAGCTTCTCTATGGTTACAAGCCCGTGATCGCGGTCTAAGGAAACAATAAGGAGCGGATTTAAATTAAGAGCGTAAGCACTTTATATCAAGTGAGGCAGAATGTTCACGACGTGACATTTCTGTTGGTTGACTGTTTTCTTATTGTCTACTTCCCATCCGTCTATTTTTATAAGTTAATTTTGAAGCTCAGCTTGGTCCTTTTCGTTTTCTATGAACCTCCAGATCTTTGCGTTGCCTGTATAGGTCATTCCTACTGAATCAATTTCATCTAACATATCGTTAATAAAGATTAGAAGTAGGAGTGGTCCTAAAATTACTGTTTGTGAAACCCCTGACGTTGAGACCTTCCTAATCGTATACATTGTATTTACTTTGGTACGACACATCTTGTTCCCTGGAGAGTTTTGAAGCCACGATAAAAGTCGATCAGTGAAACCCACCTTTGTAACCTTCACTATGAAATGTACGTGAGGTAGTGCGTCAAAAGCTTTCTTCGATATAGGGTAAGTATTTTAGTTTTTATCCATGTATTCCTTTATTTATTCATTGACCAGTCTTTTCAATGCCTTAAACGATATTAGAAGTAACACTACTGGTCTGTAACAAGCCGGATTTTTTCTATCGCCTCCTTTGAAGATTAGGCAGAAAGTGGTCAACTTCTATTGTTTTTGCGGATGGTGGGACTCTAGTGATTGCTTGAACAGGCCACACATTGATGTGCTGACGGCTTATGCGCACTGTTTCCGAATTATAGATCACATCCTGGTGAAACTCTTAAGCGCATGGATTTTTATTTCTTAAATACTTACCTGTGAATGAGTTCGACTTCTCCCACACACGTAAGTGGCACACTTGCAAGCACCCGGTATATTTCGCATATGAATTTGACATTAATGATCTCCATCATCTCTGAGTCGATGAGATCTCAGCATTTAGACTTATAAGTTTATAAATGATTATGAAATTGTACGCATATTTGGAATTAGCTTGCATTTTCACTGCTAGCTTAATTTGAAGACGTCTCTCGTTGCTGAGTACTTCGGCATTGCATCTGTTTCTCAATGTCATATAAGAGCTCACATCAGAATCTTTAAGAGGGACTTTCCTTTCGTGCCAGGCTCTCTGTTTGTCAAATGGCAAGCGTTCCACGCCTCATTTAACGCGGAATCTTTGCCTTCCATGTGTTCTTTGTTCGAGGTGCCTTGTGTAAAATAGCGTTCTGATTGATGTCTCTTTCTATCTCCCAGTGGTCATCCAGTGTTAACTTCTACCACTCTCGGGTCCATGAGGCATATTCAAGATGCTTTCTCGTTGTTGTACTGTCTGCCTCAGCGTAGATAATAAGGGAAATGTCGTCACCCCATTGAAGTATCCCGTTTGTAACCATGTTCAATCCACTTCAAACTTCCAGTTGCTGCAAAAAGTTGACTTTAGAATCACTCATTAGTAATTGTATTCTGTATACTAAAACTTGGGGATCAAGTAAATAAGTTTTCAGTTAGTATTACTTAGTCAAAACTCAGGTGTGGTTGTTGCAAAGTCGTTTGCATAGTCTTACTTTTGTAAGAGTTGGTACTTGTAGGAGTGATAGTTTATTCTTCCATTTGCATCGAAGCAATACTATTATGATTCCGTCAGGTCATATAGCGTTGTGTTACGGCTTTGAAACGGCCGTTAGTGTATATCAACATTTAGCTTAAACATTTGCGTACCCTATAGAATCGGAAATGTGTCATCCCTTGAATGCTCACCTCATCGTTCGTAATATCAGGCACTAGGAGAATAAAAGGCTATCTGATAATGTCAATCAATGCGGCAAATACTCTGAGTCACCCAACTATCCTACCACGACATTGATACCACACTCCTCGAGGTAACCTTCGAAAAATTACATATCAGTGAGCAAAATCCAGAGTATGCCCTTCCTTTTTCCCAACAAAATTTAACTGTGTTTGGTGTGGTGGTTCCCAGCAAAAAAAACTTATACAAGATATATTAATACACCAGGTTACTAATAATAATATGCCAAAAGAGTTAACAGTGGAAACCCTAGGTGTCTGTGTACGGTAAAAAGGAAACCAAGGGTAACAAATATACAATTATAAATACAAGTGGTGTATTGAGCAATATGGTAATAACAATTATTACAGAATGAATGTTACTTGAAAGCTGCTCCCTGGGATGACAACCACAAATAAGTCCACTCGATTTAACGTAGGTTCTTCTGCGACTGATGGCACCAACGTCGTGACTAGGAAGACAGAGGCCAATAGTATTGTGTAATAGTGATCCGGGCCAAAATGCCAACGTAGTGCAAAGAGGCCTATAAGGATATTATAATACTATTATAGTCTTCGATCAAAGGCCGTGGCCAGTAAAGCAGAAGAGCAGACGACGTGGATAATGTATTATATTTTAATCCGCGCGGTAGTAAAAAGGGTGTTCAAATCTTATCAAAACAATTATCATCTTTTTTAACATAAGTGATACAGAAAAACAACGGATATTGAATAAAAATGTGGTTACAAAAAATCACGGAATATACGTCACCATATAACTCCCCCCCTAGGGCATACGTCGGTGGAAGTATGCCCGACGTAAAACTCTAAATGTTTTGGAGGGAAAAGAAAATTACACAACAAGAAGAATAGACAAATGTTATCAGAAAAAAAAAATCGTATGCGTATACCTGTTTACGAACAAAATTGTTTTTCTTGCGGTAAAGAGAAAAAAAAATCGTTTCTCATTTTAATGTATATAAAAGGTTTAACAATAATAATGGAAAGTAGAATAATAATAATTATAATAATAATAACAATAATAATAATGTTGAATAACGTTGCAGAAATAATAATAATAATAAACATCATATGAAACGTATGCACATGTAGAGAAAAATATAATGAGTTTATCAATTTTTGTAGTACATACGAAATGTTTTTTTTTTAAAATAAAATTGCTCGAGAAAAAAAAATGTTATTAGTAACTGCTAATATAGATGTTCGCTTACATTACCAAAATGACAGAATAAAGATTAATTAATGAATTCAACAAAACGTTTAGGAAAATGTACATGTCTTCCTGAACGAGTTGTTTTAGGAGCAGGTAAAATGGCGGAATTAGGAGCTACATTTGTGGGGGGTGTAACTTTAGAATCGTCCATTTTACGCAGTGTTGATGTCGCCGAAGTAGGTAAGGAATTATGTGGAAGTTCAGGAAACTGCGTTGTACGACTGCTGCTGTCTTTAGATGGCTTTTGACTGTCATGTGTTTCGTATTCTACAAAAGCAGTTTTTATCCTGTCAATTGAGATTGTCTCGTTTTTTCCGTTCTTTTTGATTGTGAAATATTTTGTTTGCCTCTCAATTACTTCATACGGTCCTTCATACGGGTGTTGTAAAGGACGTCTTACAGAGTCAACACGAACGAATACAAATTTACACGTATCTAGATGTTTGCTAACTTGCTCTTTTAAGACAGCTGGTCGAGGTGAAACAGGTTTGATGTGATTCATATGGCTCATTAGTCTTTCGCAAAAAGAAGTGGGATCCGTACATACGGGTTTGCAACTATGCGTCACTAGTTGACCAGGTAAGGTTAAATTAGTTCCATAGACGAGCTGTGCAGGAGTACATTGGAGGTCTTCTTTAATTGTGGAACGTATACTAAGTAAAATAAGAGGTAGGGATTCGCTCCATCTAGAAACATCAGGTTGTACCATCAGTGAGCTTTTTAGTTGTCTGTGGAATCGTTCTACTAGTCCGTTCGCTGCTGGATGGTATGCTGTTGTAGTGATGTGATGGATTCCCAAAATGCGGGTAAATTCGTTGAAGAGGTGAGATTGGAACTGCGAACCTCTGTCAGAAGTAATTGTGGAAGGTACACCAAAATTAGCGATCCATCTGTCGAGAAATACGGCAGCAACATTTTCAGCGGAGATGTCTTTTATTGGGCAAGCAATTGGCCATCTGGTAAAACGGTCTACCGCAGTAAAAATGTAAGTAAATCCGTTAGATGGGGCTAAAGGACCGACTAGATCAATATGAACATGTTGAAAACGATGGTCGGGTAGACTAAATGTTGACGGTGTTGTAATTGTATGTCTATGAATTTTGCTGCGCTGGCATTGTAAACAATTTCTAGTCCATTGTTTTATATTTGCATTCATCTTTGGCCAAACAAATCTTTCCGAAATCAGTTTCACAGTAGCGCGGATTCCTGGATGAGATAGAGAATGAAGGCAATCGAAAACTCTTTTTCTGTACGCTATTGGAACAAAAGGTCTGTGTATTCCGGTCGAAGTATCACAAATGATAGTAGAGTCAAAATGCGGTATAGGAACACTTTTTAAGGACAGGCTCGAATTTTGTTTACAAGCTACAAGGTCGGGATCATCTATTTGTAGACGTGCCATCTCTGATAAATCGATTCCTTTGGTGAAGGAAATTGCATCGACATTGAAACGTGACAGGGTATCCGCAACAACATTTGATTCTCCTTTTATAAACTGTATGTTGGTTGAAAATTGAGAAATATAGTCCAATTGTCGCGTTTCTCTAGGAGAATATCGATCACTTTTAGCGTTGAAAGCATAGGTTAAAGGTTTGTGATCCGTGAGTATCACAAAATCTCTGCCTTGAAGTAAGTGGTTAAAATGTTTAACAGCCAGATAAATAGCCAATAGTTCCCTACCAAAAGTACTATATCGCGTTTGAGTTGGTTCTAGCTTTTTTGAAAAGAAGGCAAGTGGTTTGATCTCATTATTCACTCGCTGTTGTAGTACCGCACCTATTGCTGCCTGAGATGCATCTGTACACAAGATTAGTGTTGCTTCCGGATCAGGGTTTATGTAGGTCAGCATAGTTGTAGCAGCGATTGCTGTTTTAGCTTCAGAAAAAGCATCTTTCGCTTCGGGGGGTAATGTGAACCTTTTAGCTTTGCCTTTTAACACCTCGGTCAAAGGTTGTAGAATGGCTGAGCAATGTGGAATAAAGCGACGATAAAAATTGATCATCCCCAAAAAACGCCGAAGTTTATTCAATGAATCGGGTTCTGGGAAGTTCTTGATGGCTTCTATTTTTGTATCCAACGGTTTAATTCCATGTTTGTCGATCATGTGACCTAAAAACTCTAAACTCTCGACCCCAAAAATACATTTGGATGGATTAATAACTATGCCATATTTCTGAAATCTTTCGAATAATTGATGTAGGTGTTCGTGGAACGACTTGCTAGCTATCAATACATCATCAATATACACGAAAACGAAATCTAGGCCTTTAGTGACCTCATCCATAAATCGTTGAAAAGTTTGTGCGGCGTTCTTTAATCCAAATGGCATTCTCAGGAATTCAAACAAACCAAATGGAGTAATGATGGCTGTTTTTGCTATGTCCTCGTGTGCTACTGGGATTTGATGGTACGCTCGTACAAGGTCGATTTTAGAAAAAAAATGTTTGCCGTGTAAAGTGAGCGAAAAATCATGTAAATGAGGGATTGGGTAACGGTCCGGTAACGTTAGGTTGTTCAATGACCTATAATCACCACAGGGTCGCCAATCCTGATCCCGCTTGGGCACCATATGGAGTGGGGATGCCCATGGGCTACTTGAAGGACGTATTATACCTAGTTGCATCATGTGGTCAAATTCAGCCTTTGCAACATTCAGTTTGTTCGGTGGTAATCGGCGTGGACGTGCCGATGTTGGTTGGCCTTTTGTGATTATCCGGTGTACTACAGAATGTTGGACCGTGTTTTCACTGTAGTCCGGTTTCGTTATTTTGGGAAATTTAGATAAAATAGTGGTGAATATGTCGTTTCCTGGAGTGTCAATTTTAATACTATGTATGTGGTAGTCTGACTGAATTCCCAGGACTTGAAGTTTAGTGCAGGAATCAATAAGTTTTCTTCTTTTTACGTCAACTAATAAGTTGTAGAAGCTTAAAAAATCTGCACCTAATATGGGGTGGCGGACGTCAGCAATAATAAATACCCAGGTTAAATGACGTTTAATTCCCAAGTCTAATGTTAGAAATTGTTCGCCGAATGTCTTTATTTCAGTCCTGTTAGCCGCCCTTAGGGTATATTTTCCACCCTTAGGAACAGGTTTGTTGGCTAAGGTAACTGGAATAACACTGACTTCTGCTCCAGTGTCTACTAAGAATTTATATCCTGAAGTTTTATCAAGGACATGGAAAAGGCGAGTATGAGGATCACTCGAAATATTTGTTGTTACCATGGTTTGGTTGACACCTTTAGGTGAGGAAAATGACTTGAAAAATTTACAAGACGTGACGCATTTCCTAGCTTTGTCACCGTATTTTCTATGGTACCAACATATGTGATCATCATATTTCTTTCCTTTTGAGGTGTCTCGATTCTTACTCCCTCGGGAACTGGAGCGAGACCTTTTAGATGTGAGATTGGAAAGTAATAGTTGTAATCCATCTAGTTTATTTTCGAGACTGGCAATGGTTCGTTCGTGATGTGCTCGTAGTTCGCCTAATTCGGCTGTTAACGACGCTATTGTAGGAGTTTGCCTGTCATTCGAAGTCTCTGATAGTGTCTGCACATACGGTGTAGTACAAGGTGTTACCTCTAAAATTTTGTCGGCCATGCTAGCTAGATTCTCTAAATCTAAAGGTTGGCTAGAAGCACAAAGAATTTGCTTAACTACCGTTGGTAAACGTTGTAGCCAAATTTCCTTCAGAAAAACATCAACTTTATAAGGTCCAGCTAACTGCCTCATCTGGCGTAATAATTGGGAGGGTGACTTGTCACCTAACTCACACTCGTGTAGGAATTGTTGTAGCCTCTTTTCGTCCGATAATGAGGTACGTTGGATGATGGCCTGCTTTAACTGGTCATATGCATTAGCTGCAGGGACATTATCGATGAGATCCGATACCTCAGATGCTACTTCCGTCGGCAGTATTCCAAGCACAAAAGAGTACTTTGATGTCTGTGAACGTATGTTACGCAGCTGAAACTGTACTTCCACTTGTGCAAACCAAATACGTGGATTTAATCGGCTAAATGGAGGCACATTCATCAAGTTTAGAGCGTTTAACTCTGTTGAAATGCAGTCCTGGCTAATGCCATCAGCGTCGGATGGATACATTACAAAGATATAAAAAAAAATAATTACTACCAAAAGGAAAAATAACGCCGAAATGTTTGTGAGTGAACTCAAAACTAGTTTCGAAAGGAAAATTTACGGGCTCACCAGATTTGTGGTGGTTCCCAGCAAAAAAAACTTATACAAGATATATTAATACACCAGGTTACTAATAATAATATGCCAAAAGAGTTAACAGTGGAAACCCTAGGTGTCTGTGTACGGTAAAAAGGAAACCAAGGGTAACAAATATACAATTATAAATACAAGTGGTGTATTGAGCAATATGGTAATAACAATTATTACAGAATGAATGTTACTTGAAAGCTGCTCCCTGGGATGACAACCACAAATAAGTCCACTCGATTTAACGTAGGTTCTTCTGCGACTGATGGCACCAACGTCGTGACTAGGAAGACAGAGGCCAATAGTATTGTGTAATAGTGATCCGGGCCAAAATGCCAACGTAGTGCAAAGAGGCCTATAAGGATATTATAATACTATTATAGTCTTCGATCAAAGGCCGTGGCCAGTAAAGCAGAAGAGCAGACGACGTGGATAATGTATTATATTTTAATCCGCGCGGTAGTAAAAAGGGTGTTCAAATCTTATCAAAACAATTATCATCTTTTTTAACATAAGTGATACAGAAAAACAACGGATATTGAATAAAAATGTGGTTACAAAAAATCACGGAATATACGTCACCATATTGGTGTGTGCTCCGAGTTGAAGTAGACAAAGCCCTCTCTGTTGACATCTTCAAGCATGAACTTCAAAAACACGTACTCACTGATGGATCACCACCTCCCAATGACATGTCTCATAACTTACGAACTGTTGTCATTACCACATTTTATGAACTTGTCCCTATCCCGGTTATCATCATCTCCGTTTAACCTTTTGTTCTTATACGTCAACCTCCTCACACTGATCGTCATACAAATTAATTAACTTATTGTACATTTGTCTAGTTTTTAAATCAACTATCTCTTTGTATTCGTATTAATAACTAGCCAACCTCCTGCTTGATAATATGATGGCGATTTAGTATCCAAGAAACACTACTTCTCTGAGACAGTAGAACTCCCTCAAATTACATGTACAAATCTCACAAAGTGACTAGAATTAGTGTAGTTGGACGTCTGAACTACCTTTCACTGGATACAACCAAATATCTGATCCCGCATTAAGTCATTGAAAAGAGTGAGAGCAGTGAAGTCAGTAGGTTTATACAAGCCTGTGACAAAAATATTGAATATATTAATGGCAAAGTAGCGCCAAATACGGTCTTTGCGTTACGTACTGTAGAATATGGATAGACCATAGCCACACCGCTAATCACCCAGTGTAAAAAGGCTAGTTTTTCTACGTTCAGAGTTCATAGAGAATTACGAATTGAATATTTGTCCACTAAATCCGAGGTTTTATTTTCACTGGTTGTTGTGCAATATGAAGTTCGGCAAACTTTTAGGATTCCCAGAAACATCAGGTAGTCTTATCTGAAATAAGCTTCTGTATAATGAGATATAAAAATTGCTAAATACCTTAAATGATTAATTGTAGGCTTCTTCTATAGGATCTCGTAACTACCGCATAAAACAGCGTTTATCAATATATAAATTATATAATATCACTCCTTATCTTTTCTATGTAGCTGTTGAGTACTCGCTGTTCTTACTGCATTGTTTCACGTTTTAACAAGTTAACATTAAATGAATTCAACTTGTCAAAATATCTCTTATTTACGAAGCCTAGTTGTCGCTTGTATGGTTCTAATTGTAGCTTACAACCGAGTGTACAGCTGCTTAATTTTCCTTTAAGCAAAACTCAAACGGATACATCAAATCCTTCTCGGTTACTTTGTGTCCAAACGTTCGCCATCTGCATAGCAGTATTAGTGCAACTGCCTTTTGTTCTTCACCGTTACTTCTAGTAAATCTGGACCAGAACGTTTCTATAAGAATATGAACAATATAAAATATACGTTTGCAAACTTTTTTTATAAAAACGACGTTTCGTCGAACGGTCTGACTACAAAAATGCTTGTTATAGCCTGCTGCAACAAAAACTAGTTCATCAACCCTATGAAAGTTTATGCAGTCGAACGTTTGACAAGTGTATGATGCCTCGCTCTGAGGGTTTCAGGTTTGTCATTTATGAAGACCCAATTTTTCAGGATGGACCGTTTATATAAATTTTCGTTGTAAGTACTAGTCTATAAGGACATGAAAGTTTTGAAATTTATTAAACTTTCCCTTTGAAAACAACACTTTCAAAGATTTGATAAAATATTTTCTAAATCTTTATGCTGAATCCTTTCACAGTGTAGACATGAGTGTCCAATCTTTTCAATTGTCTGAATTAGAGGAAAAAGCTCGTGCAAGTGCACTGAAAAGAGTTTCTGATCATTTTCAAGTTAGTTTGTATACATCTGATTAATTAATCTCTTTTCAGAAGCCAGAACAACTGGATAAGATAGATATTATTAAATCTAGATTTCTAAATCAAAAGGTTAGTCATACTGTTCTTAATACATTCACATATTCATTCTGTACAGACTGCCACAGAAGCTCAGTTAAAAATGGCTTTATATAGCCAGTTAGACGGCAGTAAAGTCGGTTTGGAAAAACTGGATACTGCCCTCGCTGAATCACAAACATGTAGGAACAGGTAGATTTTACTTTTCCTATTATGATCTAGACTCATCCAACTGGGATCTTCTTTGTCTGGTTTGTCCGGCTTATCGCAGCAGTTGCATGAGTTAAAAAATCTTTCAACTAAATACAGTCAAGTGAGTGTTCTTTTGCTACTACCAAAAAACTGTAGCTTGGTGCTGCTATGGAAAATATGAGTTATCTTGTGAAGGCCCCTGAAACATTTGAACAGGCTCGAACGTATCTGGAGTCAGAAAATCTCTTAGAAGGTCATAAACTGTAAGTCCCTTCCCTCTTAATTCTTTTCTTTCCATTCAGAATGCAGGATTTGGAAGGAATTCGAGATGAACTGATGTTTGAAGTTTATCGACAAAAGTCTATGGAAGATTTAGATGTATGTGCCTCGATTTTCAATTACACTAACTCTCCTTTCTTTATCCGTTCTGTAGACATTGCGTGCCTTTTTCCGTGAGCTTGAAAATTTAAATGACACGTTTAGACACAAAATAATTGTTCTTGGATCACGTTTAACTAGTGCCGTAATTACTCACAATCGCTTTGTAGTTAATTGTGTACGTGTTATTGACCGTGAAGAGAGGTAATTTTTCGCGTTCGTCTTGGTTCCTTAATAGTATGTTTAATTTTACTTTGACCGCCAGTATTTTTTGGTATATGGTCATATCGTATAAAGCGACGTGATCTTCAAAAATCCAGCTTGCTAATTAAATCGGATGCACACTCATATTCAGACTGACATTAGAAAAAAGAGAATGGTTTAACCAGATCCTTTTATCTCATACACACGAACAAATACAGATGAAGACAACTAGTGTAGCGGCAGCCTCTGCATCAGTGGACCTCAACATACACAAATGAAAGAGCAAGATCCTCAAATACAACACGGAGAAAACCAACCCAATCACATTTGATGGAGACGCTCTGGAAGTTGTAAAATGTTTTACGTACCTGGGAAGCATCATTGATGAGCCAGGAGTATCGGATGCAGACATAAAGACGAGGATTGGCAAAGCAAGGACCGCATTCCTACAATTGAAAAAACATACGAAAATCAAAACAACTGTCAGTCAACGTTAAATTGAGAATCTTCAATACGAACGTCCAGACAGTCCTACTGTACGGAGCTGAAACGTCGTGAATTACCACAACCATCATCAAGAAGGTACAAGTATTTATAAACAGTTGTCTACGTAAAATACTCAATGTCCGTTGGCTGGATACCATCAGCAACAGCCTACTGTGGGAGAAGATAAGCCAGCTTCCAGCTGGGGAGGAAGTCGGGAAAAGACGTTGGAAGTGGATAGAACATACATTACGGAAATCATCGAACTGCATCACGAGGCAAGCGCTAACTTGGAATCCTTAAAGAAAACGGAAAAGTGGAAGACCGAGGAACACACTGCTTAGGGAATCTGAAGTAGAGATAAGAAAGATGAATAGCAGACGGAAAGAACTGGAGAGGATTGCACAGGGTTGGATGAAGAATGCTGTTGGGCGGCCTATGCTCCTCGACGAGAGGTAACACGCGTAAGTAAGTAAATATTTTAGTCGAGGTTAAACATTCGCCCACGTTTGTAACTTTAAATACAGGCCCAATACGACGCAAATCTATTTAATTCAAATGTATAAACTCAGCTTTGAGTCGTATAATCTGTACGCTGACAATACTATCTGGGGTCCAAACTAAAGTAAGTGGAGTGGAATTCCCACCTGTTGCCTGCTAATTGAAGGGATATTTCAAAGTACATAAGCGGTTTAATACACAATCAGATAGAATATCAGATTTGCTTGTAAGTAACATGCGATGACAATTTTGTTATAGTCTTTTTACTTCGTGCTTCTAATAAATATCGCATATATTAAGTTGATCTTGACCGTTTCGTAAATGTATGTCGTCTTTTTTATACCTAATGTAATAGAGCTGATGTTGCATACGGTTTTTCCAATCTATAAGTTTGGACAGCGGTCCTAGCTCACCAAAGTATCCGACTGTATCTACCAGCTAACACGTATTTGTTAAAGCACATACACTGGAAGAATGGAAAGGAGGTTTAGTGTTCCACAAAAGCTGAGAGGCTAAAAGAACAACATATTATCAACAGTGCAATTCCTCATTATTCTATGCAGTTAGTTCCCTTTATGAATCCATGGATTCCATGAAAAGCCGTCCTCATTATTCGCCTGACAGCAAATATGTTGTTGACGTTTCAAAACAATCAATAAACAAAGGATTCAAAATTTATTACTCTTTACTGATGTTGCTGGTAAAAATCAAATTTACATATTCCAAGAGATATTTCAATCTTGCTTTGCCTTGGTAACCATAGTATCTAGAGTTTTATACATATCATTTTTCCAACAACCTTAATCATAATTCCTTTCGTTTTTACTTTCTACCTGAGCTAGTCATTTTTATTCTTATGTTCTACATAACTTTACTTACTTACACCTGTTACTTCTCTTGAAGGAGCATAGACCGCTCACCAGCATTATCCATCCAAACCTGTCCTGGGCAATCCTTTCCAGCTCATTCCAGTTCTTATTCATCCCTTTCATATCCGCTTCTATTTCCCGACGTAATGTGTTCTTTGGCCTTCCTCTTTTCTGCTTTCCTTCAAGATTCCAAGTTAGCGCTTGCGTCGTAATGCAGTTTGATGATTTCCTCAATGTATGTCCTATCCATTTCCATCGTCTTTTCCTAATTTCCTCTTCAGCCGGAAGCTGGTTGGTTCTCTCCCACAGTAGGCTGTTGCTGATGGTATCCGGCCAATGGATGTTGAGTATCTTGCGTAGACAGCTATTGATAAATACTTGTACCTTCTTGATGGTGGTTGTTGTAGTTCTCCACGTTTCAGCTCCGTACAGTAGAACTGCCTTGACGTTCGTATTGAAGATTCTGACTTTGATATTGGTTGAAAGTTGTTTTGAGTTTCATATGTTCTTCAATTGAAGGAATGCTGTACTTGCTTTGCCAATCCTCGCCTTAACGTCTGCATCTGAACCTCCTTGTTTATCGACGATGCTTCCCAGGTATGTGAAGGATTCCACGTCTTCCAGAGTTTCGCCATCAAGAGTGATTGGATTGCTGTTCTCCGTGTTGTATTTGAGGACCTTGGTTTTCCCTTTGTGTATGTTGAGGCCTACTGATGCAGAGACTGCTGCTATGCTGGCTGTCTTTATCTGCATTTGTTCGTGTGTATGTGATAGGAGGGCTAGGTCATCTGCGAAGTCCAAGTCGTCTAATTGGTTCTGAGTTGTCCATTGTGTGCCGTGTTTTCCTCTCAGATGTCGAGGTCCTCATAATCCAGTCGACCACCAGAAGAAAGAAGAAGGGAGAGAGTAGACAGAGTTGTCTGACTCCGGTTCTTACTTGGAATGCGTCTGTCAGCTGTCCTTCATGCACTACTTTGCACTGTAGTCCGTCGTATGAGTTCCGTAGTGTCGAAGAAGTTTCCATAACGTTCTCCTATGTACACTGTCGAATATCTTCTTATAATCAATGAAGTTGATGCACAGTGACGAGTTCCACTTAAGTGATTGTTCGGCGATGATCAGTAATGTCGCAATCTGGTCTGTGCACGACCGGTCCTACGGAGTCCAGCTTGTTGATCTCGAAGTTGAGCGTCTACTGAGTCTTTCATCCGGTCCAGCAACACTCTGTTAAAGACTTTCTCTATTACTGACAGTAGTGTGATGCCTCTGTAGTTTTCACACTTTCTCAGATCTCCTTTCTTTGAAATCTTGATGAGGTGTCCTTCTTTCCAGTCCATTCGCACCTGTTCCTGCTCCCAAATCTTCTTAAATAGAAGATGAAGCATGTTCGTAGTTACTTCGATGTCTGACTTCATTGCTTCAGCTGGTATATTGACGGGTCCTGCTGCTTTCCCGCTCTTGATTTGTCTGATTTATTCGGTCGTTGGTGGATTGACATCTATAGGAAGATCTGTGTGTGCTGCTTCGATGTCCGGTGGATTTATTGGAGCCGGCCTATTCAGGAGTTCCTCGAAGTACTCTGCCCATCTGTTCCGCTGTTGTTGAATCTCAGTGATTGGCCTGCCTTCTTTGTCTTTGAACGGTCTCTCTGATTTACTATATTTCCCTGCTAGTTTCTTCGTTGTATCGTGAAGCTGTTTCATATTTCCTTCTCTTGCATCTTTCTCCGCCGTCGTTGCTAGTTCTCCCACGTATTTCTGTTTGTCGGCTCTAATGCTCTTCTTCACTTGTTCGTTTGCTTCTATGTATTCGGCTTGTGCTTGGACTTTCTCTGCTCGTGTTCGACTGTTGTTAATTGCTGTCTTCTTGTTCTTCCTTTCTTTGATCCTGTCCAGTGTTTCTATAGAGATCCATTCCTTGTGATGATGCTTCTTGGGGCCCAGAACCTCCTGACACGTTGAAGTTAATGCTTCTTTCATACCTTTCCAGTTATCCTCCATAGTAGTTTCTTCTTCCTTCAGTAGATCCTGTAAGGCTTGGAACTTGTTGTTGAGAGCTATCTTGAATTCATTGAGTTTGTCAGTATCTCGAAGGAAGGCTGTATTGAACTTTTGCAGCGCTGTTTGTGGTGATCTGAAGCTATATCCGCTCCTCTCCTGGTTCTCACATCTTCCATTGTCCTTCGGAACTTTTTATTTATGCAAATATGATCTATCTGGTTCCTCGTGGTGTGGTCCGGTGAGATCCATGTAGCTTTGTGTATATGTTTGTGTGGAAATATTATGCCGCTTATGACCAATTTGTTGAATGCACACAGATTTGCAAATCTTTCCCCGTTTTGGTTTCTCTCTCCCAGTCCATGCAGTCCCATGATATCTTCATATCCGGTGTTGTCTATTCCGACTTTGGCGTTTAGATCTCCCATCAGAATGGTGAGGTCCTTTCTTGGGCACTTCTCTATGATTGATTGCAGCCTCTCATAGAATTGATCTTTAACGTCGTCGTTGCTATCATTGGCGGGTGCATAACATTGGATAATGTTCATTGTGATCTCCTCCTTCTTTGTTTTGAATGATGCTTTGATGATTCTGGATCCGTGAGATTCCCATCCTACAAGTGTATTTTGTGCTACTTTGGACAACATTAGAGCAACTCTCTGAGTGTGTGGGGCATTTTCCTCTTCGTGACCGGAGTATAGCAGCATCTCTCCCGTATTTAGCCTTTGTTGTCCAGCTTGGGTCCAATGGGTTTCGTTGATTCCGAGTACTGCCAAGTTGTATCTCCTCATTTCCGTTGCTATTTGACTGGTCTTCTGGGTTTCCCACATTGTCCGGACGTTCTATGTACCTATAAAAATTGTTGCTGTGGTTGTTAGAAGGGGCATCGGCGTCGTGGCTTCCGAAGGAACTCGGCTTTCACTATGAGGCGTCATATTTCTTCTAAATGAAGACCTTCTAACTCTCAGGGCAGAGTTTAAATGGTTTGAGTTATTTTTTCTGATTAGCGTTTTTTTAGCGAGTTAGTTTTCTACGGGATGGGTACGCTAACCCCATGCCTAACCCTCCTCCTTAGTCCGGGCTTGGGACCTGCAGTAACTCTAGGAGAGCTACAGGCGGAGTTATGTACTACATAAACTATGACGCAATCTTCGATTACTGAAAATTCTGTTTTTTATGCTCGACAGTGTTTTCTTCTAGAATATTCATATATTTAAAGTATACATGAATAACCCTTTAAACCGTTTATTTTTTAATTCCTTCCCAATTCTTGTGTTCAATATTAACTTACATCTACACATTTTACTCAACTTTCATCAAAACTTTACTGATATAAAGTATTGATGTTCATCTTCTTGTACACAATTAGAACTGATGCTAATTGGAGGAAACGATCAGAGAAACATGGTTTTATGCCAGATGGACGACCGAAACAATGGAAAAAACTGTTATTTGACAGTATATTTAATACTATAAAAAATAAGTGAGTTAAATTAATTCCATGAGGTTTTAATAATGTCATCAATTTTCGTTACTATCAGTTTTAATGAGTGAATCGATTAACCTGTTAGAATATAGACCACTTTAGTAAATACTCCAGTATTGCACCCGGTGCGTTCGCCGATTGTTATGTATTATGAATAGTTGCTAACATTTAAATCCAAAATGGATATTTCGTCTTGTTAAAATCCCATCGGCTGAAAGCGCCTGGATCTTGACGTTTTTTCACAAACCATCAAACCCAGTACCAATTCACCTTAAATACTCAAATGTTTTGTATCAAGGTATTGAGTTATAATAGCCTGTATTACTTATTTGGCAGTTATTATTTATTTCTTTAAGGTTATATACTCATCTGTTATTGTGGGGTTCTGAGCTGAATTTTATAAACCTCTATCGTTATATGGCCTCATTGAATGTGTGTCTTAGTATTACTGCTTAGATTCACATTTTGGTGATAACTTGCCCACTATGATCCAGATGCATCCGGCTAAGAAAATACATAATGGATGTTCTGGATCCCTTCGCTAGCTACAATCCAAAGTTGCTAAAACTTAAGGCTAAATGACAATGTCGAGACAATTTACTGAAGATACACAACAATGAAACTTGATTAACTATAGTCCTAGATGTCAACAATGGGAAAATTCAAATACTTTCAAATATCTGCAACATTTTTAAAACGAATATATTTCCATAAATTAGAATCCGCACCACCTCAGCTGCGTAGTTATTAAGTTATCTAGGGCAGCTGCATTGGAAACCGCTCCTAGAATTCAGACAGCAGTTACGTATAGGCGATGTATCATCGGTTGCTTTCTGTTGAATAGACTTGGGACCAGTCAGTCAGACTCAACATAGAGTCTGATACATGTGTACATCGACTCATGTTGCCATTCCTCACTAGCTCAGCCAGATGAAATCGTTGGGGCGAACCCCAGAATAGAATAGTTGTTGACAGTATCAGTGGTAATAGAAAAGATTAGGTACCGAAAATACGATCCAAGGAAATATAAAATTAATGAAATAGAAAACATTATGCGAGATTTAGAAACTTAGAATCTAGGGAAAGACAAAGAATAGATACATCTGTGCCATCACAAATGGTCTTGCGCCATGTCATTCAGCCCCTAGCCACTGATTACGATAATTACACGGACTCCAACCGCGTGGTTCACATCCGTTAACATGGATTGGCTCAATTGTCATTGAGTTAATGGGACGGGGACATGCTTTGGTTTACAATTGATTGATCACTGGGTGACCAATGTCATGCGTGTCTTGTCCTGTCGACCACCTCCAACCACCATCTAACATGCTTTGGTTTAGTCACCCCTAACTCTCTTCGAGCCTACTGCTGCATCAGATATCCCGTCGAAATAGGAGGTGGTTGGGGATGACTTTACACATGTCCCAACCACCTCAGTTGATGGGGATTTAATACCTCATCAATTGACTTGCCATCTTTACCTTGTACCCTGTCCCCAACTGGGCAACTGGTTACCCAGTCACATTTGTGATTAAGGACTTATAGAACGATCAGTCGGCTATGTTATTTTCGAATAAATTAACTATTTAGGATTTTCAATATTATTTTCTACCAGCTTTTCATCACTTTTCAGCAGAATACCTTGAAGATTTTTTTATCTATTTTAATATAAATAGGGTGTTCGGAAGCGCTCTAGACAATGAAAATGATAAAAATAAATTAGTTCGACACAACGAAGCCATTAGACAGCATACACTAGCAGATTTAAAGATAGCAAAAGTGAGTAAACGCATTTGTGTTGTATTATACAATGGATTACTTTCTAAAATTACAAAATAGTTTGTTATGTTCTCTACAAAATTCGATAATTTGTGATTGCTTTTTACAGAAAATGAATATGAGCTTAACACGACAATATTTTCGACAAAATTTAGTAAAGTATTTATAGTAAATTTAGCTAGGGTCTGGGACAAACGTATCGTTTCAAGTTGTCAATATTGCATGAGGCAAAATTAATACAATATAAAGCAAAATACAGGGAATAATATTAAACTACAATAGAAGTCTGAACAATTCAAAATAACTAATAAAATTAAAGAATACAAAGTTTGAATTGATGCCTGACTCGAAATTTATAAGAAATTAGATAATAACTCCAGCTACACTAATGTAACTAATCTCATCGTTTCATCTCCCATTGCATTTAATGTTACATATATAGTGGCAATCGGAAGATAGCCCTGCTGAACCTATGTTCCTTACTAGTTCAAACTAGTCAGAAAAGGGAATCTTCAATCTCACAGAAGCTGATACTCTGTGAGATTTCGGTAGGACTAACAGATTTACATAGGTTCGTCAAGGAGTAATTACTGATATCATGTTACTGATTGAGTCCTACCAATCAAGTTCCGATGTTGCCGATTTCTAAAGCGATATTATTTTCACATCGAACCTGGTTATATTTTCCTGATTCAACATTTACTATTTACTAATTTCCGTGGTATTACTCCATGAAGTCATGATCTGTTGGACTTAATGGTTTTGGGTAGGTGATAACTGCTTGTTTGGGGTCGGCTCGGTAACTGCGATAAGTGGTTGGAGGTTTTGGGGTGATATGGCTCAGAGTCGATTAAAATGGTTCAGATTCATCCAGTCTTTATCTTCCTTTAGACTTCGTTCTCAAACCATACTGTCCATGTCTTATGTTTTCTATTACTTTTGATACCACTTCTACTATTACTGCTCTGTCATTTGTCTTGATAATCTCATCCCACGGCACTAATTTTTTATTGTAGCAACTTGAGTCGGTGCAAGTATGTGCCAGACTTTATGTTGCTTATAACTTCCTGACTCAGTTACTATCGCTAAAATAAGAATATATATAGTATTTAACATTAAAATACATCACCAAATGTAAATCGCATCTGATTTATGTAATTATTGTTATGATAAATTATAGTAAAATATTGATTGTATAGCACATTCACTAAAAATATTCTTAGGTAAATCTGTACTCTGATTAATGTTGTAAAAGGAAACACGTATGATCATATTTTTATTATAAATGTAAAAGAGGAACATTCCAAGGCTAATTCCATTCTAAAAAGACGTAATAATGTCTAAAACAAGAACACATCTATTTCATCTGTCAATTTTGTAATGGTTCTTTTCTCTATACAATCTGAAATCAGAAACTTAATGACCTTGGCTACGAAATTAGTTTGATTTTTTAGTCTTGTATACTTTGTTTTATCTCCATATCATTCAACTTTACTTTCTAATCGGTTCCATAAATTATGACTTGAATAAACTGTACGTGAATAAATCATAAATGCTTATTGAAGCGTTATTTTCAGTGAGTATAAAGATGCGAATTGTTATTGCAAACATTCCATTTAAAGTACTTTAGGTTATTTATTATTTGAAGGATGGAAATAAGCATTGTTATCACATACGAAATCTATCTCATAAATACATGAACTACAGTCATCACACTGACTGATGTATGTCAATCTCATTCCCCCCAACATGCCTCCCATCCGATTTGCTACAATACGCTAATCCTATCTGTGTTTCGACTGTCTATAACATCGCATTAGAGTTCAGGCTTTTAATTTTCCCTGTAATTTCGCATGTTATCATCGAAACACCTTTTTAGTACCGTCTCATGACTGGTTTATTTTTAAAAAACAAAGCGGAACCATAGAGTGTTGCGTTTGATGATTAGCCAAGGTAAAACTAGTTAGGAACTCCCAAGCAGTCACTCCTGAACATCCAAGTCAATATTTACTGAAAAATTCACGTATGTGATTAGTATGCGTTCCAGATTGTACCTATTTGGCGTGCCATTAAGAACCAGGAGCATTGGACAACTGTTTGGTTCTTTAATAGAACTCCTTACCTTTACACACTCTTGAATTCTCCAGAGGTCGAACCAAGTAAATTTAGATCTCTCAGTGAACCTCCAAACTTAAAGCCATTGTGATATTCAATTCCAACTTCAATTAATTCACGATATAACCCGACGATCATCTATTTCGTTTGGTGTCGACGACTCTAAATATGATCCCGATTAAGATTAATTTATAACGAATAGTACCGATTAATTTATTATTTATTTATTTATTTATTTAAACACATAAATATTGGTACAAGGGGGCACCAAATATATATGCGCCACACTTTTGTGTGTAGGCTGAGATACTGCCCGGGTGCCCAGACCGAAGTAGGTGGTTTTCTTAGGGGGCCACACCCCGAGCCTTCGACCTAAAGGTCTAGTCCACAAGGCAGTGGAGCATCGTGAGGAGATGCAGTCCCATGGAAGCCGGTGACCAAGAAATTGGTTCATACGCCATTTGTTCCTTCAGGATTTATTTATTTTATTTTAACACATAGGTATTGGTACAAGGAGGCACCAAATATATATGCGCCACACAAATCTCAATTGATTTGTGTGAGGGCTGTGATACTGCCCGGGTGCCCAAACCGAAGCAGGTGGTTTTCTTAGGGGGCCACACCCCGAACCTTTGACCTGAACGTCTGATCCACAAGGCAGTGGAGCATCGTAAGGAGATGCAGTCCCATGGTAGCCGGTGACCAACGATTGGTTCATACGCCATTTGTTCCTTCAGGATACTGGAGCCCATGTGCACCATTGGTTTGGGATCCGGTTAAAGCGCCGGACATTCGCTTTCCGTCCTCTCATTTTCGTAAACAACACCCGTGGTGCGAGAAGGCAGTGAGTAGGACTTCCCTGGCAGAGGCTATATACGCGTGGCATTTCGAGAGGGATAGTGGACTCTCCCCACTCTCGGCCGTACCAGGGCATTTGGGGGCTCCTTCAGGATACTGGAACCCATGTGCACCATTGGTTTGGGATCCGGTTATAGCTCCGGACGTTCGCTTTTCGTCCTCTCATTTTCGTAAACAACACCCCCGCCACGAGAAGGCAGTGAGTAGGACTTCCCTTTTACCGATTAATTTAGAGAAATTTCACAATTCACTTCAAATAAACCATGTATATGTTGATTTAAATATTTACAGATATTTTTTCTAAAAAGTCATTGTAATAAAAACAAATATCTTATTAATATTTATTTCGTAAATGTTCATTTATTTACGTGTCGTCCAGAATATATGTCCAACATATTTTCCAGCAGATTATGCTATATTTGATCGATTTGTTGAAATGTATCATGAAGCTATTGGAATGCATGTAAGTTTAGACAATAATAATATACATTATGTTTTAATCTATACATACAGGTTGAAAGTTTAGTACTTGAGGGTCTGTCTGATACAGAGATTGTACAACTACTTGGTTGGATAAATTCTTATCAGTAAGTTGCTTTGATCTCTGTCATCGTTACAAAATTTATTTTTAGTACTGAAGAATTCATGAAAAATCCTTTCATGAATATTGACTTTAATCGACTGAATTTAAGACATCCAATTAATTTGTTACCTGATGAAAAATTAAATTCACTTCGAAAGCAGTAAGTTTTTAGTATCATTATAAACTAGATGATCTATAACTTCATTAATAATCTTGTTTTCTTTATTGAAAACACTCAACTTAAACAACCACTGAAAGCTTAAAAGCTCTGGACATCTGTTTCATCCTAATATAGAACTCGTCAACAGTGCACCTCCACTACCGTTCCACAGGGCTCGAAACAGCATCCTCGGTCGCCCACGCGAACACTTAACCACTAAACTAACTGAGCCTCAATTCATTGGTGTATGAGTTTAACTCCAGTCAATTTGTGAGATTACGTGACCATCTTCCATTGTCTCTTCCGTGTCATATGTGAGGGATGCGTTCTACATTCCAGTGACAGTCATTATCTAACCTTCATATAAATCTGTTCAGGTGTGTTTATCTTTCAGTACTTAGCACTCGATTTTATGGACGGTATGACTTCATTTTCTTGTTAAGTACAACTACTGTATTGGTACTAATTCAATAAAACAAGATTTACCTTTGTCAAGAAGTTCATATAAAATTATTCCGTTGTGTGCTACATGCACCAATTATGCGATAATCACCTATTCCGATACTGCTTATTCTGTGGGAAAAATTATTTATTCAATGTCCTTGTCGAATGGATTATATCTGCCGGTAAAATCCATGATACACATTTTATCTCCTTTAAGACTCGTGTGTAGATACGTTTCACATTAGAAGAGAAAGTACGGGATCGGGATCTAGGAGTGAGCGTCAACTCTAGGATTCAGGTACATCGAGCTAACGAGTCCCAAATAGGACAAAACGCATGTCTTGATTTCCACTAAGAGCTATGATCCATTTATCCTATAAGAGCTTGTTGATAAAATGGTTATATCAAGCCAGTACATACTGTATACCCACATTTCAACTGATCGAAATTCAGTCCAGCTTTATATCAACCGGATACTTCAATTCTTTCCCAGTGATAATGTAATCCTTGTTGAATTTTGTTTTCCTTCTCACTTTTTCAATAGATATGTTTCTAAGACGATTGAACGACTTAAATCATGGTTAGCAAATTCACTCTTAAAGGATACTTCTGTAAGTTTTTCATTGTTGATTTGTTTGTATTTTTATTTATGATTATATGTAATTGTCGGTTGTGAGCTTTCATCTTTCTTATCCGTTTTAGTTTCAGAAATTAGCTTATTATTTCAGTTTATTTTCTATATATATTGATCAAGTTTAGTAAACACTAATCACAGTTAATGCTTCTTTCCATGCCATAGAGTTGTGGTGATGTTCAAATACATGGAACTAATGACATCAGTTGTCCAAAAAATATCTCAATTGTGTGTGTTCTTTAAAACGCCTAAAAATACAAATGATTATTTACGTTTTTTAGATTTTTAACTTCACAAACACTGTTGAATCAGACGCCATAAAACTCAGATTTCGAATGACTAGTTTTCAATGACATCACATAAAATTTAGGAATACCCACGTTTCTCCTCATTTATCATCGTCGGTTTATTGAGGACTAAACATTTTTCCCTTTTTGTTTTTTCAACGATTTGACGACCAGATCAAGCAGCTATGTGGCACAATAAAAATTCGGTTGAAGCGACCTACGTTGTATTTATTCATTCCGTTTACTAACGCGTTATTTCGATTTGGATACCTAAAGCCGCGTCATAAAAGTCTTTGAAATATAAATATTTATATTGTAAATCTTCATCTCTCTGTGTCATTTGTTCGATTTTGCGTAACTTTATAGTTATTTCTGAGAGAGACCTTGGGCTTATCAAAACTAGTCTAGTTAAAACTGTGTTGTCTATTTTTCTTAAAAAAACTTTGAATTGAATCTAACCTCTAAAGCATTATTGGTAAGCTATTCATGTATCATGTTTAATTGATTTAGGATTGGCAACGTTCAACTGGGCCTGAATTAGATGGATCTTCTAATTATTTTACCGATTTGCCTGTATTAGTCATGACACCTATCAATGAAATGGTAAGTTGCTATTATGATTGTTGTTATTACTTAATAAGTATTAGGAACTATCGGTAAACGGAATTTTATGTATATCTTCGTAATATGGCTATGACATAGGGTGGATTCGATTGACTTGACCTGACATACATTACATTGGTCACCACTCAGTGACCAGTCAATTGTAAATACATCTCATTCCTGCAGAAGGTCATTTGTGGCCCGGCTATTTCAATGGTAGCGTCCTTCACCGCGAGGCTGGTTAAAAAATTATCGAATCCGCCAGGGAGCATCAATCCCCTCAAGATCAGAGACATGCCTTGCTGACGAGTGCCAAATAAAATGAAATCTAGGTCACGTAGGATCTCTTGCCAACTACCTCCAACCACTACCTTACAACTTTATCTCTTTATATTCTGAATCCCAATATCCCTTTACACGTATGTTTACATTCTTTCTTCTCGGGCTATATTCTCAATGTTAAGTCTTTATCATCGTTTCTACTGTAATTCTTTCGGCTTTTTTACTATTCATCTCTTTAATTTCGTCTCATTGGCAACATTTTGCCAGATTTCGGATTGATTGTGATTGACTAACATGTTTTAAAAGAAAACTATAAACAACCAATGAATTGCTACCAAAATATATGATTGTGCTTTGAAATTAATTGACGGATTTCTCTTCATTGTTCATAATCTATAGCTGTAAAAACAATCGTCTAACTTAAATTCAATGCCTTTTTGTAATAAACACATGTTAAAATACAAGATTTCCTGTGTTATCTAAGCAAGAACAAAGAGCGTAGCGAAATAAGATGAATTCATTTACTTTGTGTGGTTTCTCTTCAGGGACTTACAAACTAAAAGCAATTATTTATAACTAATATACATACTTTATTTCATATTAAGGATGATCAGTAAAATAATGCCAACAGTTATAGAACGAACACTAAATTGATAAGGGGGATGAATATTTATATATTACTAACTGAAAATTTTAGAAAAAAATCTTGAAACACGCGAAGATAAGTTTCTAAAGAATAAAAGTTGATATCGAAATTACACAATAACAGCCATAAAATTTCATAGATTAACAGAGTAAGATTGATAAAGCTCAAAAATGACTGAGGAATAAAAGAAAGGGATTTGTTACTATGTGGAAGACTTGCAAACGTATTCTTTTAAATAAATGGGTCCAGTTTCAGCGTTTTTGTAGTCATGGCCACCAAGCATATTCGAAGTTGTCCGATTATGAATTTCGAACTATTTTAGAACATCAACATCATGTCCGCTGTCAAGAAAATGATGGGTAATGACGGAATTAAAAGAATATTGACCTTTTAATCCCATTTTTGTGAAATGTGCACCTAGATGCAAACAAGAACCTCTGTTTTCCGTCCTAATGGAAATGCTGTAACACAAACATTTGTATTGATAAATATATTTGGAGGTAACGCGAGGTGGGAATTTTTCTGCATCAATAGACACAATTCAGGTCAATGACCGGTGTCCTCATTTTATTACTTGTGAATATTTCACAATTAGTTTGGGTCAGTAGAAAGATTTGAGGCCATCGATTGCTGTACAGTTGCAGTAACACAGAGTATTAAATAATCATATTTCATTTCTAGTTCAAAACAATAGATATTGATCACTACAATATCAGCGCCATGTCTACACAAGCTAAAGTATAACATAGTGCCGCTTTTTTGTGTCCAATTGGTCTGGGTAGGAACCGATCCCACCATGTTAGGCGTATCTTATTCGCTTGAGACTATTAACCCAACCACTGAACTATTTCCCACACTTTAACCAAAAACCAATTGAAAACACCGAGTATTCCTAAGCAAAGTGTATATTATATAGTATTATGATAAATGTAAGAGCCAAGAAAAGTTTCTGTTACAAGTCACACATTTCTGACTATCCACCCATCTGTTTAGAATATCAACTAATCACCTTTGAGTTTCACCCACACAATAGCCGCCTAATGTCTTTCACTAAATTTGTGGATAATCTTTTAAATGCCTCGGAATCTTGAAATATAGAATAAGCTATGTTTTAATCCACTATACTGTTCAATAATTTTCTTTTACAAAATTGGACTAGTTTACAATATCAGTTGATGAGTAAAGATTCTATACTCTAATGCAATATTTATTGATATTTTTATATTGTACCTCATTGACGATCTTATTGGGAAGAAATATTTCTCCACACAATTTGCATGTTGTTTTTCTTAAACCTATTTTTGCACAGATTGGTAAAGGTAATTTATTGCATTATCTGGGCAATGCTGTAAGAGAACAATTTTTTACTCAATGTGTTGAAGAGATGGCGCTTTTTGTGAAAGATTACGATGGTAAGGGTTGTGCTTCTTTGCTTAGTTACCTTATTTACTGTTAGTTGTTCGATAGCGATCTGTATTAAATTCTTGCTTTATCAGTATAGGATTGTGGAGACTGTTGAGTTTAAATTGATATCATGAATGGATCAATGTTAGACCACCATTCAAAACCTGGAAGCACTAGATGGCCTCCTCAGTAGTGCACATTTGCGATCCCACACATGGGACTCGAACCCAAGACCTTCGGTCTCGCGCGTGAATGCTTAATCTCTAGACCACTGAACCGCTATCCAACTGTGTGAATGTCTAAATTCAACCAACCCATGATATTGCGCGACCATATATTGGCAGATTTTACTTAGGCTTTAACCAGATACGATCTATCCATCACTGCGTTCTGAATTTCGCTCAAAGATCCAACTGCCTCTGTCTTGAATCTGATTGGTCCGTCGGCTAAGTATATTTTTATTGTACAATGAAATCAATGATATTTATTTTGTTTTTAGTGCCTGTGATATAACAATGATAACTTTTATGATGAAATCGCTATAACCCAGTTCATACATGTTCATGTCATTAGTTTTGTCGCACACATGCACACACTTAAACGTATAAATGATACACTACTCAGTTTCCCAAATGGCATTAAGTAACTTGACATGTTTTAATTTACAATCGAATTATTGTTGATAGTCACTAAACTATCACTTCGACGGTAGTACTTAATAATGCACCATAGCTTTCGTTTTATATTCTATATTGCAGCTCCACAAACTATACTACCCATCGACTGGATAATGTTTGCATATTTTAATACTGCAGTGTACATAATTTCATTTTGTTGTATATAATTTTTTGTACCTTACATGTGCATTGGTTATTAGATGATATTAAAAAGTACCGAGCAGCCTACATACAAGACAGATCAAAATTTCCATGCTATATAGAATACATTGTAAGTATTCCTTGATAATTCCAGTCTTTCTGTATTATTATTATTTAATTCGTTATGCTTAATTTTACGGTATGCATGGTAATGATGTTGATATTGGTCGCGCATGTATGTGTTAAGCTATGTGTAACACTTATCTGTCTGTTTCTGTTTATCTCACTGAGCCATAAACATAAGTAAAATAGATATGTACTTTTCACCTTTTAAATGTCAAGTATTTTAAAAAATCTCCAGGACCTCTGTACCTTTATTCACTTTTTGAGGTGACGACCCGTTAGGAATATCATTGGAAAATTCTTGTATCTGACTAGTTGTGTGAGTACTGGTGGTAGTGTACCAATTTTTAAATAATGAAAGCTAAAATGACTTATGTCGATCCGAGTCATATTTGACCTTTTGATGTATTAAATGATTCGAATTAGATGAAAATAGTTTCAAACTCATAACACCGTTGTCAATAATAATAATAATAATAATAATAATAATAATAATAATAATAATAATAATAATAATAATAGACTGATCTACTTTAGTCATTTGGGAAGGTTCAAATAATCAATACATATCAGTTAAACCTTACTCCGTTGCACAAACCAGTAGTTATCTGGACTCAGTAGTTAAGTAAATAATAAGATGGCATTTGAAGCGAACAGAGTTGAGTGGAGTGCACATCAACTCTGGCATGCAGGTACATCCAGTTGACAAGTCCTAAATAGGATGAATTCCGCGTCCTAAGTCTCATTCCGTCCAAATGTACACCCAAGGACACAGCTATTTTCTAACCGAGCTTCATGGTTCAATAGACTAACCTTCACTGTCATTATAACAGTTATTTCCTTTTGATCATTTAACTTCTTTTTTCAACATTTGTTTCAGTTAGCCAATGCAAATGGAGCATGTATGATTGCGCATAGTTTTGTCACAGTAATTATGGATGAATTGACTGAAGATTCACATCTTAAAGGGAATCTGACAGCTAGGATTAGTCATTTGAAATCAGAATATGAAAAAGTAGCTGAACAATGGTGAGTGTTTGTTGTTTCATCTGTTGGCCGAATTTTGTTATAAGTTCTACGTGGAACTCATGCTAAATATCATATAATGTATCCGTGAACTAATCCCTTACAAGTCACTTATCATTACTATTTGCCTGAATTTTAAAATCTGGCATCCTAGGAAATATTTGAAAGATATCAGTCAGTATTTGGTTATTCAACTTCATATTTAGTTTAATTTAAAACTCTTTTCGTCGGGACTAAAACGGTTATGATCTCGTTAACATTGGGTGGATAACGCACATTGTATTATGAGTTAGCTTAAGCTAGAAATGTAGATCATTGGATTCTAACTCAGCTGTTCGTAGGCATAGTGTTATATGAGGCTTGGATCGTTACAGGTAATTTGGATGCCAAAGTAGGTAGGCTAAATTAAGTTGAGAGACAATTGAGTGGACCTTTTGATTTCTCAATTCAATGAACAAGAAACAAAAACTCTGTTGCTCAGATGGTCCTTTATGTCTACCAACCACCATCTTTAAAAACTCGAAAAGTTCTCTTCTGACACGTTGATTTCAAGAATTAACTGGACTGTGAACGAAAATGAATAATATTACCATTAGTCATCTCTAGGATACCCCAATTAAAACTTCTGCTCTGTCCAAGACACATACTGGACTCTGACCACTCTCTGCTGCAAGTACGCGTCCCCTCTGAACCTTACTGAAAAGTCACAGCGTAAAAGTATTAGGAGTTCAGCTCAACAATAAGTATATTTCAGGAACAACTAAAGAAGAATAATTACAAAAGTAATGCTCACACCGATGCAGTTTAATTCACAACTAACGATGTTAGACTTGAAGGTTCTAGGTTGTATTCGATGTACGGAGAGAGTCATGAGTAGGAATTGATCTGAACCTTTGAAACTAGGACAAGACAAGTTAAAGGTGTGCTCCCTAATTTTCCAGTTAATTTCTGTCTTTAATGAGAAGTTTCTGCAATTTTTAACAATCAATTCAGTATCTGTGAGATTTCACCGAAATTGTTATTATTTGACACAAACTTTGTATAGATTATATATCGTTTTCTCCGATAAATAAACTGGTTGTGGTTTGTTCTCTTCTAAGAGTATTTACTTATCGTACAATTGATCCAATATGTGATGTCACGACCTTAATTTATCTGCTCACTAGTCTGTGCTTAGTCTGTAGCGAGAGAGAGTTATCTCAATCTATTTTACGGATTTGATATAATGGGCTACTTAGCAATACCTTAGAACTTGTAACGCGCGTGTTCAATGTGCGAGTGAGCGGCCTTGGAAGTAATAAAAGAGGGAACCATTCTACCTTGTTTAGTTGGCAAGCAAAGAGAGAAAACGACTTGCCTGAAATTGTATATCTGATTTATTTCTGATTCTATCAAGGTACATGAATAAATATATGACTAACAGAAGCATAGCACAAAAGGAATGAGGAAAATACAGTTACATCCAAACTATAACATTAAAGTAGACAAAACGAAATCCGAGGGTCACGTTTAAATTACAGTGATTTTGAGATGGAAGAGAACATAACAGTTATTTAAACTACAAACGAAAGCTTGTGATTCGTAGATTAAAGTAGGCTCTATACTAAATCTTAGTATTGTACAGAGTTTGGATTAAGTGCGATTAGGTCCCGAGAAATAACTTATGTTCATTATCATTGCTCCGTTATTCCTTTCTTCGCGTCAGAAGTATTCTTATGCTTATTATCTTAATTGTTATGATATAAAAATTATTTCATATTATTCTGCGGCAATATTCGTTCTTGTTTTATTGAAATTCATAAATGAAACCAGTTGTATAGTAATATCTATAAACACTTCGATTATTTTAACGATTTCAAATCTTCAGTTGACAATTTATCTTTATCTAACAAAATTTTCCCATATATGTAATATTTTACTATAGGATAGCTTATGCTGAAGAAACCGTATTCATGGATTTAAATCGTGTACTAAGCGTGATCATGACATCTCAATGGTGAGTACGTATGTGCATATGGAGTTAGCAAAAATTGTGTTTTATACTTATTGTAGAAATATCTATGGTTTTACACTGAATACTTTACCCAGTACTACTTGCTTCAAGCGCCATCGCGTTATCCATTCAGCTACTGAGTCCTGATAGCTAAGTTTCGAGTCCCGGAGTGAATGTTAACTATGAGATGCAAGCACATCCAACTGACGAGTCCCAAAATCCGACAACACGTGCATCCTGGATTCCACTTCTAGCCATTATCATCTCTCTGTATAATGCTTATGACTTAAAATAATATGGAGGCAATCCGCACAGGATGCACGTATGCCAATAAGAGATTATTTTTATTTTTATTTTATTTGAACACATAAATATTGGTACAAGAGGTTACCAAATATATATGCGCCACACAGATCTCATTTGATATGTGTGAGGGCTGTAATACTGCCCGGGTGCCCAAACCAAAGCAGGTGGTTTCCTTAGGGGGCCACACCCCGAGCCTTCGACCTGAAGATCTGATTCACAAGGCAGTGGAGCATGGTAGCCGGTGACCAACGATTGGTTCATACGCCATTTGTTCCCGCGGGATACCGAGGCCCATGTATACCATTGGTTTGGGATCCGGTTAAAGCGCCGAACATTCGCTTTTCGTCCTCTCATTTTCGTAAACAACACCCGTGGTACGAGAAGGCAGTGAGTAGGACTTCCCTGGCAGAGGCTGTATACGCGTGGCCGTGTGAGGGCATTTCGAAAGGGAGGGCGGGACCACCCCACTCTCGGCCATACCAGGGCATTTGGGGGCCGATTTGTCAATAGATGGACAAGTCTTCCATATCCAGCTGGTTCGCCTCCACCAGAGAATATTCTCACAGAATGGTTCACTCTTCTCTGAAATCGATTTTATGGGGAAAGTAATAGCACTCATGATGATCAATAAGAGATTGATCATTTGCAGTCCTAAACATCAATGGAAAGATTCGAACAACCAACACGAAATTGAATTATATTGTTTAACATTTAGGTGCACTAACTAAGGCATCATCATGTATCATTATCATTTTACAAGTTACGTAACTGGTTATACTTCTTTTTTACATATCGATACCGAGGTCACACTTGTCAAATAAACTAACAGTTTCGATCGATTTATTGTTCGTTCATCGATTGCCTACTGGATAAGTATTGATCTCCGTTGAAATCATATACTGATCTTAGCTAGACCACTATTGAAAACCAAGAATCTTTGGACGGATGTTTATTCCAATTATTGGACTCCCAAGCAATGCGCATCCACGATCCCTCACGCGAACGTTTAACTTCTAAACAACTAAGCCGCCATCCAACGGTGTTAACGTTCACGTTCTTGTTCAACACGTCATTCATTGCTTGCGGTAGATAAATGTCTTACCCACAACATGGATTAAACCTAATTGGTCACGGCTTCTGACTACAACTCCGGGAGTTACGTCTTGAAGCTAGTCACTGGTTAGCACGTGGTTTTCTTAGTACGGGGTGGTGGAGATTGTAGTTTTTTCAGCGTTGAAATCGCGAACCCATCTCAGCTAAACCGCCATTGGAAATCTAGACGTTAACACCATTGGATGCCGGATTAGTGGTTTGGGAGTTAGTGGTTCGGACACGAGAGCAAAGGTCCTGAGTTTAATCCTCTGTTGCGGAGTCGTGGGTGCCTATTGCTAAGGAGTCCCGTACTAGTGTGAAACGGCCATCCTGTGCTTACAAGTTTCCAGTGATTGTCTAGCTAAGATTGGCTCATGTTTTCAACGGTAATATGCTACAATCTCTACAAATCCTGTATGTCTAATAATAATCTGACTAGAGAATAATATCATTTATACTTCTCATGGCTGGAACTCAGTGAATAGTTTTGCTTGTCTTGTTGCTGACTTTTGTCCCGTTTGCCGGTTTAGAGGAATAGTAATCTCTTCAAACGTAGCTTTGGTATGTATTATTATTGTATATTAGAGTAAAGCCTGGTGAGAATCTTACTGAAAATAATATTGTTCGCTTATATATGTTGTTCTGATTCACAATATTTAGTGTTAAGATCTTGTAAACAGCAATTTTTGTTCACGCTCTGTCACTCCATCCAGATAAATTGTTTAGTATATTTCTTACTTGGGATATTTTTACTCATTTCTCCTTATCGTTCTGCTTGCTCAGTCTCCCTAATACACTTAATCTGTATGTATATTTTTATTACTATTATTGTCATTATTCTACAAATTATTCAAAACAGGCTACGCCCGGATGATATGACAACACAATATCTGGTTGGTACATTAGCCGATTATGACGAAACATTGAAGCATACGAGACAAAATTTATATGATAAATTAGCTGAAAAATTGGCTGAACGAATGTTAATTGAATATTTGAAAGCATTAATAAGCCGGTATAACAATTATTCATAAGCTTCAGTATTATTTGTTATCAATGTTATTTCAATTATAGTTGTTCTAATAACAATTTACTACATATTGTCTTCAACAAGTACACAAATTAATGTCATACAAACTTTAATATAATTTAAGATGATATTCTTATCTCCTTACAAAATAATTCTCATTTATGAAACAATATACTTGCCCTATGTGATTTTCCACTGTCCTGAAGTCCTTTAAAAACCCTGATAAGTTATTGTCAAATTCAACTCAATAATTATCTGGATAAAGAGTCAGTAATCAGAAAGCATAAAAAACCTTCAAGCGTTCAGTATTTTTTCTCGACATAAATGATCGAGAACTTTCCTAACGTTGTATCGGCCTTGTTATCCTCAAAGCTCTTAACTAAACTCTTGATTTGTAATTTTCGATTATTCTGCACTAATACTAGTAACATAAGGAGACATTTTAACAGTAGACTGTCGACAATCCACTGAATTATCACAAATATGAGTTACCAGGTGTGTAAGAATAATCTTAAAATATCTTGCTGTTGACATGATATCTGGATCACTTTAAATGATCTGGTAGTTCAGTATGATTGTTTTTCAAAGAAGATTTATTGACCATTTTATAAAAAACTAAATGTGTTCCAACAATCTCATTTATACCAATATCTATAAAAATCCAAGTAGGATAAATACAATCTTCATAATAAGTAAACCTCTCTTGAAAAGTTTAACCGTAAGAATCGACTAAAAAATAGGTTTTGTTACATTAATTTGATAAAGATAATGGAGGAGGAAACAAAACAACAACTGAGAATTTAATTAGCACATCATAATGTACAGATAATTAATAATACAAAAAACCAGCAATATATCAGTCAATTAGCGGAATATAAAATTTAAACAAAGCATAAAGTATGTTGGATTTCAAGCATTTCATTATATTGTCAAACATAAAATGGAAATGAAATTTTCGAATATGTATGTTTATTTTGATCTTATTGTGCATAGACGAAGTCCACTTTCTACAGAATCTGATAGAAAAAAAGCTGGTGAGAAAATCACACGAGATGGACATGATTTAAAGAATTATTTTGAAGAGAAAATGAAAGTGAAAAGTGAAGTAAGTAGATTTATATTGATTAATAACTAATTTATCATTTAGGATATGGGTTACATATTGTATATTTTTTTCAAAACAAAGCAAATATGCCACAATTTAGTGTCACATTAAATAAAATAATTTTCGTTGCTTTTTTATGTAATCTGACCTTAGCTGTAATCTTAACATGGTGATTATACTTGATGATGACTCAGTCAAACCATTTTGACTGACATTTATTCCTTTAGATCTTACTTTACCAGATATATCTGTTGAGGAATTGTAAAACTAGAAACAATGAGCTAAGATCCAATGGCTAATTCGTACTACCGACTGTAATAGTATGTGTTGGTAGTACGACATTTCCCTTAGACAACCAGCATCTACAGCGGTGTTGCAGGAGGGGGACAATTAAAAAGATCGACCGTAAAAATAGTACACTTTACTTTAATCCACTTATAACCATCATTTGTGTTAAGGCCTTAGATGTAACTAGTTAACTCACCTAAGGCTTCTCACACTAAGGCCTTGTGTAGCCGTCTCCAACCCATTGTCTCTTGAATTGTGCTACCAAGGCCACCTCTGACCCAGTATTTTTTCAGGTCCCTCAAGAAGAAGTTTCTCTCCACAATGGGACAGTTGGGAAATGAAATACGAAAATATCGTAAGCATTTTATAATCTTATGGTTCACAGAAACTACTGATTCACTTACTATCAGCAAAATATTCATGTTTTTAAACTATTTGGTAAGGATTTCTTGTTAACTGCATCATAGCGTTTTATTCATCCACTGAAATTCATAATTGTCAGAATCCATTACTATTATTTCGTTTCTGCAATCAATATACGACATTTCAACTACGTATATAACATAACATACCACTAAAAGCAGTCGGTAATTCTTAGTAGTGCATTTGACCAGTAAAGTAGACTCCAAAAGTTACTAGAGGAACTGAGTAAATTTGTTGTGTGGATAGGGTGCAATCTTAGTTCCACGTTTTGTTGTATTTAGGACTCGTCATCTAGGTGTATCTGCTTTTCAATGTTAATTTTCACAGTAAGTCTTGAACTCAGTATATTTCGTTGCAAACGCGTCTCACTGTGAACATCAACACGAGTAAGGATACATCCAGCTGACAATTCTCAAATAGAATGAGATTCCACTGCTAGCGAAATACCAAACATACTAAAACACGGAACATCTCTATGTCGAGGCAATCTGCTTATCATTTTCAGTCCTAATTCTCAATAACGGGAAGTTCGAGACCAACCTTACTATAAATATTTTCGCAATTAGGTAACTGTAAATCTATGAATTCAGTAAATAGTATTTATTTAGCAAATATTGCAGGACATATATCTATATTTCTTATAAACAATTTTAGGTAATTGTGGCATACGACGCTTTAACAACTATCGGTCAGTTGTTCCTTACTACTGATACATCAATGTTACCCTTGGATATTGCTGTAAGTGTTTGTTTGTTTTGTTTACTTATATGGATGGGTCCAGCTTTCTTTTCTTATTAATTAACCAACAAATTCTGTTCAAAATTTTGATTTTCGTTGTAAACCTGCTATTTTGGTCAACATTTCTAAAATGTTAGCCTACTGCAATAACCATGGCTCATTGTTAGACTAGTGTTGCACATTAGTTTCACTGAATTTTTGTGCTGCTTACATCTATCATATGGTTAATACTTATTTTTGTCAAAATTCAATTATACATTCACATATGTTATATAAACCAACCACCTTAGGGTCGTACGTTGTATAATTTTTATTATACTGAACAAGCTTAATATGTTATTAAAACGGTTTTGTAATTGATTAGTGAACAACAATCATTTTAAACCGTTGTCCAACATTCTCCACAACCTTGTATTGACGTATAGTCTAATTACATACGAATTGTAATTTTTTATTTGTTCTGCATCGTGGTCACGTAACTGATCAATTTCATCCGATGAGTTTGATCGTTTGTGTCATTGGCTTAAGCAAAGTTCTGTGGTCCCACACACGTAAAGCAAATTTACTGTTAGTAGACTCAATAATTAAGTAATCCAACTGAGTAGGCGTATGGAAGTTGATGTCATAAATTATTATACAAAATGTATCCAAAGTAGTTGTTTAAAACGAATAATTGTAGGATAAGGATCTGTGTAGATCATTCAGCAGTCAGACACACCATACATTTATCCTATTTCATATACATCAATAGAAAAAAGTTTAGAAGAATAACAAATCTACGATAAATTCTATCATTCATATCTCATGAATTCTAGAATAATTATATTAAAATCAATAAATAAATATTTTTAAAAGATATTTAGAGATAGTTACGGTCATGTTAGTAAGAAAATTGGTTCATTATCCACCACTAATAATTTAAAAAATACATTTTCAGAGACGTCTGATCATTTTAAATACATAAATTTTCTCATTTGTTACTTACTTTCTGTAGTACTATGTTATAATTACCGTGTTATGATCCGCATCTCTGTCAGAAAATAGAGTCCCTAGACTTAAAAGAGTCTACTGATAACGAGTTCATTTACGCGTATCAGACCGGTATCACAAATCACCTCTGATACAATGTCATTGAGTCTTGTAGAATTTATTTATCAATATGTGTGTATGTGTATTGCTTCTAGAATTTGAAACGTCAATTTCCTGATGTTCGTTCCGATCAAGTTTATGCCTTGCTTGTTGCTCGTGGAGATGTTACATCTGACAATGCTAAAGGAGTAAGTTTCAAAGAAAAATAAAGAGCTTTTCCAATAATTAGAAGTATTCAATTTTTCTTGTGGGTTGTTTTCATTTTAGCTTCGATTGTAGTTGGCTGTTTCTCACTGTGGTTAAATGGTATTTTATCGAGGTTGTGTGGTGAAGAACTGTGGAATCCAATAGATGCATTTCACCTCATTCGAGATTCATCAACTGGATATTCCTGCATCTCTCAGTGATGTTCACTTGGAGATTCGAACCCAGCTTAAGTATCAACATTTTATTCGTTGAGTTGCTGATTCCCATTACTTACCAGGCCTCTCGTTAGATATTGACTTGTGTTGCCATCGTATCCCAAGTGTCTTGGATAATGGCTTCCTTTCCTTGTGATTCATAGAAGTTCAGCTAATACTAAAGTTACTCGCTTAACAATCGCAACGCTAACGAGAATAATTGTACCTGATACTACTCCATTATTCGGAACTTCTAGATACAAGTAACTGACAGCTGTTAATCTTTATTAATATAGAAAAAGTATCCACTGATTCAATACAACTCTCATAAACCAACAAAACGAAATGATGGCTATACAACATGCGTCTAAACTCCCAAGGTCATCGATGGTGACACTACGCAACGGAAAACGGAGATTGAGTGCTTTGTTCTTAGCCTTGAGGTGCGTTGCGAAGAGGGTAGGGTTATAGAAGAGAAACAACAAAATCAGGCAAGCTATAGGCACAAACACATACGTAAGGTGCAACTACTCACTCCAATGCTGTCTACTTGATAAATTGATCCAAGATTGTAATGCACTCCTTATTGCTAGCTGCATTTTCCTGGGATTCATTATATAACAATCGGCTACGGCTTAGAAGTAGTTTCTACATGTTTCTTCAACTTTTAGCTTATCTAATTTCGTGGTTAGAATTTTCTTATTACTTTTCAATCGTATGTGAGTACTATCACAACCGATTTTCGTTCCAAAAACCTATGAGCTTCAGTAATGCTGCATTCTATTGTTCAATAGCTTGACCGTTTTGTCAGGCATTTCCTGGATACTCGGACAGGTGGGGTGAGTTAGCATGTTTATCCATACTCAGATGGTTCGGCATTCTTAATGTCCATTGATACCCAGTGAGTACCGATAAGGCGAAGATTCCATACTAAACCACAAATACTCCCGAGTCCCGGTTAAAACTCAGTGTTGAGTAGTAATTGTAATTTTTTTCTGAAAGCCAGTACATAATGCACCCCAGTTTACAGGCGTCATCAGGTTGACACAAATTGTTAGGTAAGCCTTAATCCACTTAATCTGAATAAACATAGATTTCAAGTAACTTCCGGGACGAATTTAAATTAGTGAGTATTGAACAATGAGAGCTGTAGGGAATGTAAATGACTCAGTGTACTGGTTTCGTAGCATAACATTTATTATTTGTTTCATGTTCAAAGATGATGTTGCTTTTAGTTTACAAACTGCCACTACTGAACATTTGGATGCTCTTAGAATAAAATATGGTATATATTCTCCATAGATGGTACTCAGAGTTTCCTAAGCATGACTTTCCTAAACTAACGCACCTACTGCTGGGTATACACTTTCTTGAAGGAAAGCAAAGAATACAAATTTAGCGGTACAGAGTACAGGCTCATATCTGGATATCTAGTAGCTTGTGAGACTGTCAAGATTTGAGAAGCTAGCAACAAAAACGTCCACCTTGTATGCTACAATTATTACCACAGTTGTAACGGACTCAATTACTTTTTTCGCCTTTTAGCAAGTCTAACGGTATGTCGTGAATTGATTTCTCCTGGGGATGACATATAACAAAAAAAGTTTCTGAAGGATGGTGAGATGTATGTTATACCGTCCGTGTTCTTTTAACTTACTCAATGTGGTTCCTTAGTTTACTGTGAGATATCTCTGTGATGCTTAGTATTGCATTTGAAAACTACTAGCTTAGTTTACTTGCCTGAAATTAAGTATAAGAATAGGCCTACCTCGCCTATTTTAAAGGGTCCCTGCTCTTATATACCACATCGTCTAAGGTAGCTCTGAACACAACCCATTCTCAAAGTTTCCTCTATGGGATAGCTCTGTACTCTTTGGGTTTCAACCGGTTTACATGAATAATCAGCAACCATCAAGCGGACATACACTACATATGATATTGCCCTAGACTTACGCTCGTACAGTTTACAAATAATGCGCCATTAGTTTTCGTGCCTTCAAGCTGACTAAGGTTTCTTGTTCTTAAAGTGTTATTTCATTTGATTATCCCACGCCAAAGTCTAAGATAGTATTTCTTGGATATTGGTTTCTCATCTAATTCAACGTAGTCTCTAGTTTCAGCATTCGATACAGCCACATTCGTTAATGGTAAATCAGTGTTAATACTTTTTACTTCGTACTGCGACGTGGTATAGGCTGCCAGTTGAAATTCGGGGAACAGATACTATGAACCACTCGCGATATAAATGGACTTCTGAGTGACTATAAGGGATTGCTTAAGCCACCAGTTTACTTGGACTTTATTTCTTTTGTAATTTCCATAACACCAAAATACCTTTATGTACTCACTTTTACACTAAAATAAGTCTACTAATCACTTTAAATACTTGTCTTGTGGTCGCTTTAGAAATTATCTGACTATTCGATACCCGACACAGAGTGTAGTCCATGAATATCGGAAGCATGTTCTATTTAAATAGACAAATATATACTATGTAGTACAATATAATAAGTATATAGAGCGATCTACGAAAGCTGTATATAGTTCTCTGGTCACTTCTTGTTTGGCGATATATGTCATGACTAAGAAGAAATCTATTCACAACATATTATTAAACATAACGATCGGTAAAAACCGTAATTCAATCTACTACAACCGTGGTTTAAATTAAGCGGACCCCTTTGTCTTCGTGCTTGCCTCCTTCTCATTTTACAGCATCGTTTTCTTGTTCGTTGGTCAAAGACTGTCCTTTAAAATAAATATGTCCAGCTTCTGCATTTGTCCCCTCTAGCAAGTCGTGATTGTAATTTTTACGAGTTTAATCTTTCACTGAGACTGGCACATATAGTTCGTGACTGACAAATTCCAGAATTAGGAAACAGGAGAGCAATATGTTTATTACTGTTCATTATTCAGTCATCTCATTTTTTATTGTTCGGTTGCTCCTTTTATTATGCTTATTTTCAATTCTCATTGAAACTCTTTGTACTCATTTACTTTTTGATTGAGTGGATCAGCCTTATTGTCACTATATTCGGTCGAGCATCTAACAGAAAGAGAATTGTGGTATTCTGGTATCAAACCCATGCTTAAATGTATTTTCAGTTTAAAATATATGGTGTTAAATGTTCGAATTTATGCCTTTGTGTTAAGTTATGAAAGCGTTATCATAAATTAAATTACTTACGACAAGTAGTAGCATTTCACTTTGAGACCATTGTGTGAACTCGAATTTTTCAGTTGTATCTAACCATAACACTGTGATGTACTTTCTTAGCTTTCAGCGGATTCTCATTACGGAAAAGAATTGTCACAGAAGCCATCACCGTTCGCAATTTTCACACGATTAGTTGTCGCAATGGACACACATTAGTGCTCACTTTCTGGCGGAAAGAAATAATGTCAAGTTTATCAATTTCGGGACTGTTTTTTTAATCCTGTTATTCTTATCTTTATAATATAATCACTGAATTACTTTCTACATTCTGTTTATTTGTCTTGTGCTTCAGATAAACCCTTACATTAAGTCACGTATGTAGTGTTAATCGCGTTAATACCCAATACTCCAAAATTTATATTCTAACCACTTTTATTTAACTGAACAGAATATCAAAAGTCACATCTGCAGTTCCATCTTTGTGCCATATCATCAGTAGATCTATCTTAATAATGTAAATACTAAGTGCTACTGGAGATAAATTACTAAATTAACATACAAGGCCTTCATACCAGCAGGGGAACAGGTTTAGTTGCATAAAGATACAGTGTACTCCACAAAGACTGGAATGTACGAAGCCATATTTGCACATTGAAAAGAAAAACTGGTTGACTAAAAACGCAACTGGCATTCGGGACTGGCTATAATTGCGAATAGCTCAAGTTTGGTTGTAGTCAATGTAGACATCAAGGGCCTGGATCTTGTAACACATTGCGTCACAAACCTCACGTCGTAATTCGTGCAAAGTAAGAACATTCTGTGGAATTCAAATGAAAAGCATTAGGAATAGAAGGATAAAGCATCATGAGTCGAAATTCGTTACAACAATGACCAGTCGTGGTTATTAAGTAGTTCTTTAAGTCTTCAACATTAAAGCTAAACTCAATAGTTTTACTGGACACACCCTTGCTGATGCCACTCGTCTAAGCATCCACATCAGATCACGATTGGTTATCCCATGCTACAACTGTCCAGCTTAGGCCAAATGCTTCTCGATATACCGACAGCTTTCCAAATATACATTCGAACACTTTCGTTTCCGACTAATGATTTGACTTGCTTGGTATCCCACAATCATAATGGTGTAGTAAAACTTTAGATAACTGTGGCACTTTCAGTTGCGATCCCGATAGACAACAAAGGTTTGACGGTCTCCTGCGAGAGTACTTCTTATCTAAGTTTCCCCAACAGCTGCAGACGGTTATGGTCTTACTCAAAAATAACACCGTACACGAACTCGCAGCAACTGTCGATCAAATTACGGAGATCTCAAGCACCCATGGTGATTGCACAAATGTCCCCTAGGTCAGTTCGCAACTCGCGATTCTCGTATCGAACATGTTCACCTTGATTCGGTAGGACCTTTCAGATTCATACGAACACCCACCTATTTTGTCAATGACATTACTGTTGGTATGATCGAGAAAAATTCTCGCCTAGGAATCGATTATAGACTTATCAGTTACTGCTTAAACAGAGGCCTAAGTCTATGTCGAACGATGGGTGGCAACTTTGGCAGCTATCACTATTGTTCATGAATGCTGTGTTGTGTCTGGACCTTTTCGTTGTCTTACAACACAGCTGGAACTCACATAATTCCGAGCGACCTGCTACTACAGAAAAGCTAACAGGTTGGTAGAACGATTTCACCGACAGTCAGAAGTTTGACTCTCAGCTGCAAACGCTATAACGGACGGAGGCGCTTCCACCCGTGTTACTCAGCATTAGCGATGCAGCGGAATCTGGTTATGGATGTGCTGAGACCTAATTTGTTTTCGAATCGACCCACCGACTTACAGATATAGTGAAACTTTCATTTTCAGTGAATATGTACTTAAACTCTAGTAAGACCAGGCTTAAAAACGCAATGCGTTCGATTAAACCTGTCTCCACTTCATTGCAATCAATGGTGGTTTTCGTACAACAAACCTCACAACCGAATTTGTAGAATTACGGTCTACTATGCTATTAGTACTGTTCTAATAATAGACAGAATCCATAAATTGTAGATTTGTCATGATGCAACTTCCTAATCTATAAGATCTTACGTGGAAGTTACATCATCGTCTACACCAACTCATTGCATTGTAACAATTACCAATACGTGATAGAGAACATGCTTAGGCTAGAGATAGAATATATATTTAATATGAATAAAAGATACAGGATAACATTCAGCTGGGACCACGCCTGCAAGGCCGAGCCACTACAAATTCACATGTTTTGTATGCTGTGATTCATAATGACGACTACTCAAAACGGGATACGAAGGACCTTCCAAAGTCTTTCATCGCTATCCTGAGCATTGTACCATCGACAAGAATGGAACTGACGAAGGCGTCAATTCCATTGTTATAATGATTTTCCTTTCGTACAGTTAAACGACATGTGCTTGATAATCACTATGCCTCTTCCGACAATAAACAATGACGATGAAGCATCATTGGTGTCTGAAAACAGGTCTAAAGCAACTCTGGACTACCTGAGGCTACTGAGCAAAGCAAGATGTATCAGGAGAGCTTGCACACGTCAAGCTTGTAGGGCCAGTGAAATTCCACTGAGTCCTGGTCAAATCATCCGGCAAATCGGTCATTGAATATCGAACAACTCATCTATCCTCGTCGATGTCAAGGACAACCAACACGCATCAGTTAATCGTACGCCATGGACTGGCCCATGCGGCAGTGATCTTACTTTCGATTGTATCTAATTTAACTAATATATTTCTGTAATAACGTCCTTTGTGTTTTACAATCTTCAAAGCATCTATAGTACCTTGATACGTCAATGGGGTAATCCACGTAAGGTGCTGACCGCAAGGTCTGACTTCAACGTTAGCTAGTTTGTCCCATCATTCACGCCTAACTTGAGTAGGCCTCCGATCATTCGACATAGATCATCTACGTTGGTGATCTGCAATCTCTTTGAGTTTCAACTCCTGACTGGCCACATCATAGGTTGCCACTACCCCTACTCAAAATGGATGAGCAGAAACGATAAATAGGTATTCGAAATTAGTAGTTCTTTAAGTCTTCAACATTAGAGCTAAACTCAATAGTTTTACTGGACACACCCTTGCTGATACCACTCGTCTAAGCATCCACATCAGATCACGATTGGTTATCCCATGCTACTACTGGCCAGCTTAGGCCAAATGCTTCTCGATATACCGACAGCTTTCCAAATATACATTCGAACCCTTTAGTTTCCGACCAATGATTTGACTGGCTTGGTATCCTTTGATTATAATGATGACGTTGTAAAACCCTAGACACCTGTGGCACCTTCAAATCGATAAATTCCATGTTCGCACAGTGCTTCCTAAGTTATCAGCTACGACTTAGTATTTAATTAGTCAAATAGTATTGTTTCGCTGGCAGTACAGTAGTAGTCTCAGTTGTGTTTTATTCAAATTGGAATGACATCGATGCATCAGTAAATTTCACTGTTTCTTTTCCAGATGTTAGGCACAAGAGTGACGTTTGTGTTGTTAAATAACTGTTATGTCAATCCATAAATATTCGTGGACTGTTATCAGTAACCACCAAAGTACATTTACATAAAGTCTACGAATTTCGTGTCTACGTGAGCAAATCTTTCTGATTGTAAGTGAGACAGCAGTACTCACATAGTTTTTTGAAGTTATTAAGAAAGAAATACAGTTTCGTAGCAATCTAGCGTTTTTTTTTCTGATCTTGTGGCCCTTATGCAGTATTTCTGATGGTGTATGATCACCGTATCTGGTCAGATGAAAGCATGACACATCTCTGCTCTTAAGGTCGATAACCTAAAAATATCATGCCCATTATTGTACACAATCATATTGTCTACATGGGTGCTTGCAAAACACTTTTGTCACCAGTCTGACATTTTTCACTCAATTGCATGTCATGGTGAGACATAAATTTCGATTTATTCATAAGATTGTCTAACTAGGTAGAGGTTGCATTAGCAGGGCTAGTGTTCACATCGATATTATACCATTTGTTCAAAAAAATAAAGTCAATAACGTTAAGCCATAAAAATGCGATTACATGTACAGTCTTACATTGAAGGGGAAATATAGTATTTAATTGTCTATCAAAATTATCAAAATACCATTGTATTATAAGCGTCAGGTTCTCATAAAAACGCACCTAGATATATTTTGCAGGTTATTTGAAATACATAGAATAATTTTTTAGGTTGGAAGTAAATGTTTCTATAGATTTTTCAACCTTTTCACCAATTTTTGGTACACAATTTGAAGATGGAGATTTTTGAACATCCTGTCGATCTGATCAAGAAAATGGCACAAAAACCAAGCGTTGTGCAAAAATAATTGAAAGAGATTTTGAGTACTTTATCTTCGGGGGTAAAATTTAAAATCTGCACTTAATGAATTAAAGTGAATATTGAACATATGAAAATTCCCCTACTTTTGATATGGCGCTTGGTACGGTTGTATGTTCTGTAGCAGGTTGGACTGTTGATTACCAATACTGATTACAATACAGTCTTGATCTGAATCTTGTGTTATTTATGATTGTTATAGATTGTTAACATTGAAAAATATATGGGAATTGTTTGCCTTTTCTTTGTTGTCGATTCACTTTTTTAATTTTGCAGCCCTCAGTGATATTACATGCCTCCCTACTACACAAAGTAGCTACTGGCTAGACGTTGAATCGCCATAGTGCACTTACTGTGTTTCCTTTCATTTTGTGCTCCGAATAATGTTCCAAAGTTTGTGATACACATGCCGCTTTTCGAAAATATCCGGAAATGTGTTTGTCGCAGACATGGCTTGTCTCGTCGCTTAACCAGGGTATTATTCAATGTAAAGATTAATGAATCTTTTAAGTCACAAAATATCCCGTCACAGATTCGAGTAAGTTTTTGTTCTTAATATGATCGTCTAGGATTTATTGGTTTACATTGCTCGTGAGGGAGTAGCCGTAACGGATTTGTTCAGAAGACCTGGAAACCAACAAGATATGAAAAAGATTATCTCTGACCTTGAGGCGGGGAGACCAATTAGATGGACGGATTACAACTTTTATACCCTTGCAAATATTGCCAAACGGTATTTGCTACATATTGAGGGCGGGATTTTGGGTCCTGAATCTGAAGAAAAACTGCTTTCTACTCTTGACATTCCAGATGACCAAGCGCGAATCGAAGCAATGCACTGGTTAGTATAGTTCTGAAAAACATGTTTGACGAAACATTGCGTTTTATGTCATAGTATGTTTCATAATCAAATCGTTTTCCTAATAATTCCAGCTAGCTATGAGAATATAATTTATGGATGATCTTTGAACGACACTAAAGTGACCTTAATAGCGTTCACCTAGTAATGAGGACCAAATGAGGATTAGAAATAAGTATGAGGAGTTAGAATTATGATGTACAGTTAATGGTTAGGGTTCTCATCATGAACTGACATCAGCTATAATGACAAAACTATTGAGCCAAATGGATGGGTGGATTTCGCGTCAAAATCCAAGACCTGTTATCTTATACCTTATTGTTTCGTCCATAAATTATAGTCTCGCCCAGCAGATGTTTATGCAAACCGCGGGCTCTAGTTATTGTTCATCTGTCAGTCTTCAGGCAAATACATCAATCCTGTTCTTTAACAGTGCAGCGTACAGCCAAACAGTCTGATATTCATTAATCATCAAATCATGATAGTTCTCATCTATCCCACTCTGTTTTCTTGCTGCATACATTTTGCAAGGGGACTAAATTTTACTGTATTTGTGCACTTTGAATTGATTCTGTTGTCTAGACATCTCTAAATACTGATCATTGTGATAGTAGTCGTATATAAGCGTTAAAATTACATCAATTGTTTTGTTGGGTTTTTACTACTGCCTGATATCAGAGCGGTCCTTCAAGTTCGGTGATATCCGTACTACCTCTACTACCCCGGTTTATGATCTGACAGTTTCATCTTTCCGATTGACTTACTCAGTTTAGTGTTATAGTCATTTATAACTTCAACGTTATTTGAACCTTTGGAACTTTAGTTACATTGGTGGTTACCATTTTTTACTAATGTTTACTATACGCTTTGTATTTGCTGTTATCTCACACGCTAAATCATGGCTCGACTTTCTTATAACTGAATCAAATTAACAAATTCTAGCTATCGAGCCTACCAACAGAGCCGTTGATATTGTTGCCACAATGTGGAGTCAGTTATTCACCAATAGCGTCCATACGAAGACAGTCGAATATTCTGGTTTCGCACGTGCATGTACAATAGGTATTACCAGGTATATTTATATACGTACTTGTTATTTAACCTGAGGTGAGTGCTTCATACAGCCCTGTTAAAGTTACTAATCTCAGTATGTCGAAAATGCCGATCACACTTCTGCTCTGTTCATTAACTTTTATGGTAACAGAAACCTGAAGTGCTTTCAGTTAGAGATTTTTTTCAAATATAATTATTTCCAGTTGTATAAAAATTAATATCCCTGTAAGGATTTAAGAATTCGTTTTCCTTTCACGATGATTGAGCTATAGTAAGTTTTCTGGTGACTGCGTGCTTTAGCTTCTAACATGTTGATACTCGTCCATTATTGATCTCCAATCTGGGCAATATGGTACACTTCATATCAATACGGTAATGACGAAAATCAAGATCGACCATTGACGTCGCGAATCACTCATCAGATTATTTTCTGAGGCAAGGCTAAATATTACATCTACTCTATTTTAATGATAACACAGAAACTTCGTATTTTACATTATGAATATTTCGACGAACTAATGTCCTGAATTCTTTTTAAAACGTGTGTTCTGATTACCATTCCTACATTTTCAGTGTGATTGTTTCTCAACCAAAGCCTGTTCAGCAGTTACTTGCCCTACTATTCGGCATCTGGTTTCGAATGATCTATCATACTGAAGTTAATGCTATGTCTGTGGAAGCTGTTGCTAAATCTGTTGCCGGGTCTGTTTTCCCCAGCTGCACGACTACCCCAATAAAAGTGAGAGATGCTTGTCTTATGGCTCTTAACTAATCATGATTTTATTTTTGGGTCGAATAATTATTTTCAGAAAACACCATTTGTATACATGGTTTAGCTTCAGTCTTGTGAATAGCTCCCCAACGTTCTCGCATAATGGACTTACTCTTTATTTACTCATACAGTATAATTCTGTGAATGATTATCACAAAGGTGTTGTATTGTTAACCTCAAAAAATGTTTTTACCATCTAAAATATTTTATCCACTTTTCGAATAGTAGCACACATTAGGTCTTGTATATACTTAACTAGTTTTTTTCTGTATGCAGCTAGTGTCTGTCTTAATTCCATATATAATCCTATTTCAGCAATTATGATTTGTTATACTTTTGTCGTAGTAGATTATTTACATTGAAAATAAGATATTTATACCTGAAGAGAATGGTTGTGTTTAAAATTTCGCCACAATAGTGACCGAAATCCCTTGAAAACTATGGTTCGTCTTATTTCAGGTTGAACGAGCATCAAAAGTTATGGAATATCTCATAACTGGCTTTGCATCTGCTGATCTCTTCAGTCGTGAGCTTATCGAATACTTCACATTAGAAACGAAAACTAGCATTTCGAGAGTGGAGAAGTTCAAGTACGAGTTTCGATTCCCTAAAGACGTACCAAGTAGGTTCATTTGCATTGGCTTTTGAAAGATTGTTTTATTTATTTGAACATATAAATATTAATAGTTGAAATCATGAGTCAATTGAAGCTAGACCAACATGGAAAATTTGGAAGCACTGGACAGCCGTTTCGTCCTAGTATGAAACTCCTCGTCAGTGTGCATCCATGATCCCGCCCCCCCCGCGAGATTCGAACCCAGGACCTATCAGTCTCACGCCAGGACGAAACGGCCATCCAGTGCTTTCAGGTTTTCCATGGTGGTCTAGCTTCAACTGACTCATGATTTCAACTACGATACTCCGCTGCCTTGTGGGTCAGACATTCAGGTCGAAGGCTCGGGGTTTGTCCCCCTAAGAAAACCACCTGCTTCGGTTTGGGCACCCGGGCAGTATCACAGCCCTCACACTTATCAAATGAGATCTGTGTGGCGCATATGTATTTGGTGCCTCCTTGTACCAATATCTATGTGTTGAAATAAAAATAAATAATACCAATTCTCCACAAAACCCCTTCTGAACATAAATATTAGTAAATAAATAATATATTTGTAATATACCATTAAATAGAAAGGGGCACCGACTACATATATGCCATACAAGCCATTTGATTTGTGTGTGGGTCATGATACTGCTCGAGTGCACAGACCGAAGCAGGTGGTTTTCTTAGTGGGCCACACCCGGAGCCTTCAACCTAAAGGTCTGAGATTCAGTCCCATGATAGCCGGTGACTAACAATAGGTTCGTACGTCATTTGTTCCCTCATGATCCTGGAGCCCATATGCACCATTTGTTTGGGATCAGGGTTTTCCAACTCCCCTAGGTGGACCCTTCGTGTCTACCAACCCGGTCGAGACGCCTGACATTCGCTTTTCGTCCTCTCAATTTCGTAAACAACGACGCCACGAGAAGGCAGTGAGTAGGACTTCCTTGACAGTGACTGTATACGCGTAGATATGTGAGAGCATTTCGAGAGAGAGAACTAATTCTCCCACCCTCGGCCGTACCAGGGCATTTACTATTATTGGTTTTTCGATTTATTACGTAAATGTAGGTTTTCACCTTTTTATCAGAATTTAAAATGTCTGAATCTAGGTTTGATGAAACTTCCCCTATCGAGTTTCTGTTGTATTATAACACCTGAATAACTTCAACCGATGTGTTCTTGACGCATCTATCAGAAAATAAATTTGTCCCGTTCCATGGAGTTTTAAATGTAATTTATAGCAGGACTGTATTCATATATATCATTTACTTGCAAATAGTTATCCATACTTATATATAACCATTTGGTTCAACTAGAAGCTCTACTCAAGTCCAAAAACAATTCAGTTTCCTATCTCAATAGCTATGATCAAAAAATTGTAAAAGGTCTACAGTGATTATTGATTGTGTAATTTTCACGGAAAGTAATAATAGGGATGTTGTGTTGTTCATGTTTAAACAAGGATCTTATCGTAATGAGTACATCACTTATTTATCGATCGATAGCCTAATCTGTACATCTGTATGTAAAGATTTTAAACAACTATCCTAATTTACTTGTTAGTAACCCATAATTGACAAGTAATTAAAGCTGTAACTCGTCCAGGTTTCATCCAAGGTAACTGATGTACAAAAACTCATTCTCACTAATATCAAAGCAATGGTTGGAATCAATTCAAAGGGCAGTATTAACTGTATGGATTACTTTGTGACTTAAAGCCCCATATTCACCAGTTTTTAATGTATAGTAACTTGTGAACAATCTCGGTTTTGAAATCACTCATCAAATGTTATTAACATATTTTCGGATGAACTTGATGATCGAAAGTTTACAACAGTTATACTTATCCATATTTTACTGTTGCATATTGCGTACTTGAGTTTTTAGGCGAGCATGACAGTGTTATCGTTATGTTTTGCTGACTATCCTACTAATTAAATCCCTAGTTTATTTCTATATAAAATCGAATTTTGTTTTCTTGCTCATCTTTCTTACCTTCAGTAACTTCTTGGCTACACCGTTGTTTTAATTTTGCAGGAGAAAAATCTGTTCGTCTTTTCGTTCGAATGTTATTAGAAGAAGGTAGAAAACATGGATTTCACCTGATTAAAGATGGTATGTGTTCAACTTTTGAAAAAATACCTCTAATGAGTTTCACATATTTCACAATAAAGCAAAAGTAACATAGGTCGTAGAGTTAACGATAAATTCAGTTCTATTCCGTTGACTTCTACATACATACAGGTTTATAGCTCCAACGTTAATGTGACGTTTTGATAAACAGTAATATAATTGAAAATTTCAAACGGAATAATCCATCGAGTAACTAATATTAAATTTTATTTCAGCTTATAACAGTTGGCAACTTGACTGAATTTTGATCAGTATTAGTTGGTATATGTTCATCCTGTGCCGATTGCATCTATTATGTTTGCAGAGTGCATGGAATGTGACTAACAGTAAAACCCTGGGTGCGCGTTATGTTCTATTTGGGACTAATCAGCTGCTCATTCGGACTCAATAACTAAGTGAATAACGCGTTGTATGTTTGAAATGAGTCGCGAATAATACTAAACACACACCTTCGATTCTTCTACTAGCCACAGCTATTTTATAGTAAATAGTCTGTAAAGCATATATATATATATATATATATATATATATATATATATATATATATATATATATATATATAGGGTCGACCCTTCTATTAAGGGAAGACAGTGTTGCTGCAGACGTTGCCCTCGGACCTCAAGTTTGGTACATTTAATCTTGTTTTCCGGCCAACGTGGTAGGGCCTAAAGGAACATTGGTTACATTCAATGTACCTCCGTTGAGTGATCATGATAGACAACCATGACCGCACCCGCTACGGTTGGGACTTTGCAAACAGTTTGTATTCTCTTTATGAATTACTCAAATTCAGGTGTACAACTACTTTTCAGTCACTAACTTTCGATGAATCAATTCAAGGTTTTTTATTAATTCCTCCGAATCATATAACACTTGAATTTGTTTTGTGTTATTTTTAGCCGTATCCAGGGAGGTTTTTGAAAAAGCAGCTTGTAATAACATATCTACTCCAAACAATACAGTGAACTCAGGATCTAATCAGGTCACTTCTCGTCCAGATGATAATTTGCTAGTTGGAAATATCCCATCGAATGTTTCGTACATACAGAATATCAGTTCCACACAGAGTGAGAGTTACATATCTGGAGATGGGACTATTTTATATACAGAGGCAAGCTCTACGCTAACACCTACTCTTCTAAGACGGGAAAATCGACCCTTTGAAATAGGTATGATGACTATCTTCCTCAAGTGTTGTGCAGATATGTATTTTGATCTTAATTCAAACAATAACATTTCTCCCTTATTGCACTACTCACTAAGTGGTATTTTTTATTACTCATTATCAATTTTTCATGCTCAAAATTGTTTCCTTAAACTTTTTCAAATTCGCTCAAATAATTTGTTTCATTCAAGACTTTGGGACATTTAATGGTGAATCATTTAATTATAAGCAACATAGAACCTGCACTTATGTCTATCGGTTTTAAGTTGTCACACTATATCAGTACCTAGAAAAATTACCGAAATAAATAGGAAGGATGTAAAGTAGAAATAGTAGTAAGAAGATTAGACAGACAATATGGTTCTAAAGAAATAAATCCGCAGATTAGGAGGTTCGTGGTGATTTCGAAACTCGAAATATAGGGAAAAACAAACTACACGCATTTGTATCATTGTGATTAATGTTGAGCCATGCCACTCAGCGTCTACAATCGTTGCTTATGATAATTATGCGGATCCCGACCAGGTAGTCTACGCGTACCGAAATAGCTTTGTTCAATAGCCAATAAATCCACGGACTAATATCACATCTTGTTTTGGTCACTTCTGACTTTCGTCTAGCCTACTCCTACGCGAGCAAACAACACTCATCGAGGTACTCTGTGCTTAGCCGTACTTAATACATGTCCCATCCAATTGAAATTCGTTATCTTGCTGGTCGATCCACCATCTTTATATTTTATTAGTGAAGCTCTTTAGATTTTACTCAGCGGTTCACTACATTTTTTAAAAACTGTCGACCTGTACAGAAATTCGCTAGTTAGTGTGTTAAGTTCTGGTGTTTAATGTGTGTAGTTTCACATCTCTGCGATAAGTTTTGTTATCTGAGCAGTCCATTTGTCACTACAACACCTCTCTCATTATCTTCTAACTTCTATCACCACACTACTCTACACTTGTTGATTTGCTTACCAGGACTGATTAACAAATGAAATTATTCTTGCATTTTTATAAAAAATGTAATTTTCAGCTACTTCGTTTAATTGCTATGTGAGCTTCCGACCTGTAATCACTAATGCCTCGAAAATACTAGATCACTGTTTCTCTAAAATTAGTTATCATTTTTTGCATCTAGAAATCTATATTACGCAGTGAAAACAATAGAACCGCCTTTCGTAAATACGGTTTAATCGATTGTTTTTTAAACTACTTTTTTCCCTTATATACTATATGTCTGAGAATTCATGTGTCACAGAATGTAAACAACAAAAAGTAGTATGTGTTTATTTAACTTGCTATTTTCCGCATGATTAGGATACTGTTAAATTTAATAATTAAGTATATCGGTTTAGAATGTTAAGTGATTAGGCATTTAGTAGTTTGCTAGAAACCCCCGGACACAGGTTCCGTGTTCGTTGGCCACTCATTAGCAAGCGGTATCTGCAAACTTAAGGGGGCTAACTAATGTTTAATGAATTCGAACTTAGGTCATTCGTTTTCATAGTCTAAGATGTTACCATTGAGCTATTTGGTTCGTAACTGTGAATATCTTCACTTAATCACAATTATGACTTACCTATATTACTCATTTAAAAAAATTATTTTCACATAGATACTGGGGGATTTGACATACTAAATGCTCCTATTCAGCAAACATCGGAAAAACGTACATGTGTTACTACAACGCCTATTGGAAAAACCTCTCATCATACCACTCCAGTAGTCAACTTAGATCCATTAAATGCACATGAGTTTTTAAATCCTATAACAACAGTTATAAATTCGGATAATCCATCTAAGAACAAAGTTCCCTCTGTTGTTTCATCCATTTCATCAGTCGCGAATAGAGAATATAATGCTAAATTCAAGGTAGGTCAGTTGGTATTTTTTAGACATTCTTACTAAGTATCTACCTATTGTTCCTTCCTACTAATTGAACTAGTTGTCCGGTTATTATTGATCCTGTCCAAATGTGAAGTGTTTGCCAAGTTACTGCATTCTTCTGTAACCACCCATCTATATCACCAGTAAATATTAGAGATATCGGTATCAAATAGTTATTAAAATTAATTTATTGCTAATATTTTTTGATAACGTAAATACGTTTACCACCAATCTCAAAAAAGGAAATACTGTTGGAAAAATTTATTTTTCTGATTAAACCTCCCTAGTTACCCCAATATAACCTGGAGTAAATGAGTTTCGCCTTACTTCTTGAAATACTCTCGCTACTTGATATCTTAACGTATTCCAGTAAAAGTGAGAGCGTGTAAGCGGATGTTTTAATCTTAGTGCTCATCGTAAAACATGTGAGTCTTTACAACTGAACCAAACACGTGCGATAAATATTTTTTGTTATGCTTCGAATCGGCGTTTCAAGCATATATTCAAGTCATATTATCGTCAGCCAATTTTGGCGTAAATGTCTACAAGTCCACCTCCCCTTTTGAATAGGCTGCTTGAGTTTTAGTCATTCTGTTATATGCTTTCTGACTACTGCTGACGACTTATTGACACCGTTACGTTTCTAGTAAAAAGCATCTGTAATGACGAAGACCGAAATTTAGTTCAAACGTGCTCGTTAGTCAAGTATAAGAGTCTCATGTAATAAATGCCAAAAATGTTTCTAGTGAAAACACTAATTGTCAATAAGGGTTTATGTTGAAAGTTAATCTTAATGAATTGTAATAACTCTGAGTACATTTTGTTACTGTCCTTTATCAAGTCAAATACTGTTAGCCAAAACTTGATTTTTTAACAGTTAGTTTGTTGTTTGGTTTCTAATGTTAAGGGCACAGATTTACAGTCTTGTTATTAATATATAAAATGACTGAGTAAAATAATTTTAACTTTTACACAACAGAAAATTCTTTATGGGGTTTCAGATATGTTTCCTGGCATATAACATTTGTTTCTCTGTATTCTTTACTGCTAAATTTCTTGTTATCTGTTTGGTAAAATTATTACATTGTACAGAATTTTTGGATATGTTTCCAGTGGTTTAAACACACATTTTCCATTTGTGTATCAGGTAATGGTTTTGTCTGAAATTTAGACATTGAGATATTATGTTGGATACCTACATATACGATTAATGTAAGACAAACTCTAAGTACATAGATCTGTATTTAATTAAAGTTATACTCATTCCTTATGCAAATTCCTTAAAGTACTTGATGCAGTGAAATTTTAAGTGTATTTTCAATTGTCCAGTGTGCATGTGATACAATATTCATACTGAACACAATTTATTCAAACGGGATTGCATGGTGTTTTACTAAGTTTAAACAAATCAAGAACGATAATATTATATTTTTAGAATACAACAAATTCATATTTATTCCGTTGATTTCTCTTCAGCTGCATGCCGAGCTATTATGTTTAATAGTTTCCAACTACTAACATAATATTGAAAAATTATTCGTCAATCAGTATACAAATAAATTGTGTTTAGTTTTGTGAAAGTTAAAGTTTTAAAAAGAAAACTTCTTTTCACAATATATCGAGGTATTAGTTCTAGAATGCTAAATTGCGAGATCTTAACAAAATTCTGGAAATTTGGAAAGAAAAAAAGGAAGTGCGAATTTAACTTACTGAATTATGATTACAGTTAATTAAAACAGGAGGTCAAATTGTTATCAAGGGAGTTGAAGGCTAACTACTGGTTCTTTCTAAATATTAAGACCATATGTAATCCTTCTTATTGCTTTGTCTCCTTCAAATTTTGATAACGTGGAATTGGACTGTTTATTAGTAAATTTGACCTAACTTTATTGCATCCCTATTGTGCCCTGTGTTTAGCAGGTGGCGTGCTATTCAACTACGTAGACAATTATGTCCTCGACATCGTATATATTTTGAAATGTATTCGGTATAACGAGTAGAAGCTCACTCTTCAGTCCTTCAAATGTACAGTAAATTGATATATGCGGTTGGAGGTGACAGGTGATGGATATTTATCTAATTCTATTTTTGTTATCGGACATTGTGTTGTGTATAGCGTAATCAATTTCGTAGTGACAAACGTGTTGTCCGCTCTAGGTGTCTTTTCGATTCATAAACATTTGACAGGTCCCATCATTTCTTCTGGAAATACCTCAATCGAGGAAGTGGGACGCGCTGTTGCTTTCATGTTTTGCTGAATTTGATACTAGATTGAAATTTACCAAAAGATTTGTATGGTTCATGTCTCTAAATAAAATAAAAGTATCATCAGCGTAGATTTCTTTAACTGTAGTCTTGTTAATAACAGGTCTTATAATTTTGTTCTTTCCAAACCTCCAACAAGTATGTTTTCAGTAAATGGTCCTAAATGACTGCTTATCGCCTCACTATCTGCTTGATAGTATATTTTATTAAGTTAGAAATGTATGTTCCTGGTGCATAGTCTTGGTAATCAGACATACTAACTTGTATGTAACAAGACCAGCAAAATACAACGAATTCTTCGTATTTTGCACATATTATCGTTCCTGCTTTGTTTAAATTTATGAAGGAAAACCAATTGTATAAACTCACATCAAATATTTTCTTATTCAATTGTATGGCTAATTGTGGAATGTTTATTGTTTTAGGTGAATGCTAGTATACTGTGTAACATAACTCACCAACATCACTATTCCGAGTGCATATATGCATGTACTGTGTGTATATTCACGATTCTTTTTATATTTTTTTTTTGTTAATTGTTAAACGTGTTTCACACTTACTTAGTTCTCATCGTAACCGTGTGTTATCCAGCTATCATGGTTACTACTTCTGTAACAAGAAATTGAAATCCAAATAAACAACTGTTTAGGATTATATATATCCCCAAATACAATTTACAAAGAAGGTGATTTTTCGTTCAGTCAACTGCAATACAAAGTGAATTCTATTCGTTAACTCTCAGTGTATTGTCAGTTGTAACTAGTTATTTGATTGTCAATATACGGTTGTTGTATTAAACATATCTTTTTTTATTTTTTGTTCAGTGACAATTAGTCAGTAGATAAAACTATTTAGTGATCACTAAATTTGATATATGACTGAATCAATTTACATGTAAATATGAATCTTCTCTGGACATTTCCGACAAATTTTCTCAGCTAGATTCACCTTTTGGAGTAGTTAAGGGCTAGATGAAAGCAGGTTTGCTGTATATGGTATCGTAGTTGTAGCTAAAGTTACTGCCGTATACTTCTCTCCGTAACTGCTATGGTTTTACTAACATCACAATTAAGATAAATTATATTTTATAATAAATTCATTGTGATTATATTTTTTTAAATTTAAAACTTATACTCTATCTTTATATATTTTCCCAGAATACAACTTATCGAACACCATCTTCTCAATCAGTTTGTTTTAATTCTGTTAAACGACGTCAGTTGGAACGCTTACAAAAACGTTCTGATTGGTTTCTTAGTCCCCCAGCCGGCTTACGTTCATCCACTGGTTTAATGCACTTAAATCCTAATACTCCTGGAAGTGAGTCTCAGTGCAATTGATACTTTCCTTCTCTTATTTCGTAATCTTATACTATTGTATGCAATGAATATTTCGTATAGTTGTTTATTCGGTATGTACGATTTTTCTCTTGGAAGTTTGGTCGATTGCCTAGAATTCTTAGAAAAATATCCTGATAAGCGACCTTAAAATTACACTTCATACAGTACTTCGTAGATATTATTTACAAATGAGTCTTGATCAGTAGTCTAGTATTGTTCTTGTCTGTTTTTTACTACATTAAAACAATTGTATTTTTAAAATTATTGACTATTTCACGAAAATATTTTTACTGTAGTTATCTCTATGCAAGGCCAAACTAAAGTCTGTATTCATCATAGATTAATTAAACCAGTTAATCCAAACAACGGGTTCTACTTTTCGTGTTATTAATCATGCTATCGTGGTGAAAGTGAGAAATTTATATTCAATGAGTGTAGTGAAACTTAGTAAGAATTATGCGACTCAACAACTAATTACGGGTTTCATGTGTTGATTAAATTTACAATGGCAAGTGCTATATAAAAAGTTAAGTATAGTATTTCGCTTCTTAGACCTAACTGATGGATAGGGAGGTAAATGTATCCGCAAATCCTCAAGTCGCATATTCTTTCTGATAATAAAATGCTATTGATGTAAGAAAGCAAGATCTCATTGATGTTTCTTCAGTTGGCAATACGATGCATAAGAAGCGACCTACAGAATAATTTCTTCAAACTGACTCTTAAAGTATGGTTTTAACCGAAACAAAAAAGTGTATACTTAGTAAGTAGGTTAATAACAAGCATTAACCTCGTTGCATTTTAAAATTAATTTCTTTAAATAATAAGACACTCAGTACACTTGATTAATGATATTAATCATTGTCAAATTAAGTACTTGACTCTTCATAGTCTAGTTTATACATATGTAATGTTTATATGCAAACTGTTATAAATTGTTTTTTTCTTTCTTTGACTAGCTGTACACGGTTCCATACCCCAAATTCAGAATAAATTAAACGCATCTCAAACTAATAATAATAAGACTAACTTTAGGAACTATCCTATTGTCGCTACTGAACCACATTCATCATCTGATCTTGATTCGTCTTCATTAATGGACATTGATCTATCTGAGGATGCGACAACAACAAACGATTACATCCAAAATCTAAGTCAGTTCAACAATAATGGGAATGATGTTGATGTGAATGATATTGGACATTTAGTATTCACCGCTCCTGAACGTATATGGAATTGTAGTAGTAACAGTATCAGTAGTGGTGACCCAAATAAGTTATTATCAACTACGACAACTGGTTGTAAACGTCATTCTCATACACTTTCTACAGCTGAACATACTATGCCACTAACTACTGGAAGTTCACCGAATTGTCCGTTGCTTCCATTGTCGACGTCAATAACACCAACAAATTGTTTTAAAGATTATCCAGTCAAACGTTCTTCTTTTCAACCAGCAGTAGTTGAAGAAAAAGAAAATTATCCAGAGGTATAATCTCGTTTTTTTTGTTGTAGTACTTGTTATATTCAATATCGTTTTTCTTCCCTGTTTATCTATTTTTAGCTTGACCTACTTATTTCTCCCGTTTTTTGTTGAACTCTTGAACAAGGTTGTGTACATGTGACCCATATATATATATATATATATATATATATATATATATATATATAGCAACTGTTTGTATTTAGTCATCTGTTCTATTTCAGTGTTAAAATTAATACATTTAAGTATTTTATGTTTGCTCTGTAGCTTATAGATTCAGTTGTATAGGTAAAATCGTAAGGGGAGCAGTAAATATACTTATGGATTCTGAATACTTTCGTTATTAGTTATTAGTGACTTTTGTCGTTCACACTATCTCTTCTGTTTCATAGTACCTAGTGTCATTCATGTTAATGCATTCTTTGTTTAATATGGTATGTAATATATATGGTTTGGTTCTTACACAAAAAGTATACAACTGTTATCTTTTCTGATCGTAGTATATTAATGGTAGAAAGTATTGTGTATTGTCCTTGTTTTTAAGGCCCTTAATTATGTTTAGTTAAGTAATATTTGCGCTGTTTTTATTATTATCATTTCTAGTATCAAAACTACTTTTGTATTCAGTTTAAAAAGTTTGTAGCTTATGTCTATCGTAGATTGTTCTCGTTTTAGGCAACATCGAAACCAGGAAATTCTGGACAACTGTTTTCTCTTGGTATGGGATTCATCAGCAGTGCGCATCCGCAACGCTACTGAAGGTCGAACTTTGGTCTTTCAGGTTTTAAGAGGAAGCACTTTTAACTATAATCGTTTCTCTGTATCACGAATTGATTGAAGTTGGATAATGTAATGTTGGAAGCTAACCTCAGTGGTTCTATTGTATAAGCGCTTACAATTAAATTGTGATCAGTCTTAGTTGTCATATATGCATCCTTATCAAATTGTCTTGATATAGCTATTTTCTACAGTAGAATCCAGGGTGTGATTCTGTGATGGTACTTCGATCTGGCAAATCCCACACAAGACAAAACGAGCATCCTGTATTCTACTGCTAGCCAAAATCCATCCCTTCTGTCAAGGGTTGATGTTGTTTTCTAAGAACAGAAACAAAACTGTATATTGTTAAGTATAGTAAACAATAGTTAGGATTTTTGTGTTTTTTTTAAAGAGTGGCTGAGTTTCAGGTTGGTACTCCTTTCCATATACTTCAGTTTAGACCACCGATTCGTATCATTAGTTCTTACAGTAAGTGTGACTTGAACCTAAGTAACTGCTGTATGAGTTTAGTATTATTACTATGACTATTTTTATCCAAGACTAGATGGTGAACACTATGGGAGTATATGACATTTGTGTGAAATAACAGCCTACTTAAATTCATGGTTGCCAGCTGACTCTTTACAAACACTATAAACAACGTAATCAATGGAACTTTATTATATATTAATTACTGTTCGTTAATCGCCTTGTTTTTACAGTCTGTATTCGTGTTGCGCAACGTTTTTCAAGTTTTCATTTGTGTTTTCACATGCTTTTATTCGATTACATTATTCCTAAGGTTGAAATACGATATTACATTGTTGAGCGATATTACGGTCCGGAACCTCGACCACCGCCATCAAACATTCAACAACGTCTTGTCAATCACAGTCAAGAACTAGCTACATAATCTCATTGTTGTAGTATGTACAGGTTCAACGATATCTATGGTGTATATTTCACTTACTTGATATGTTCTTTTTATTCCACATACATGACCATATATATTCTCATTCGTTCATACACCAACCACCTGCACGTAAAAAGTAGTAATTTTCTTGTACGTTTTATGAGCCACAAAACTTCCTTTCGCCTTTATTCTTCCTTTTTATTATTATCATTATATACTTCTTGGTTTTCACTTTACCTTTTTGTTAATTTGATGCACATTCATGCAATTATTGTATTATTCACACAATGTGCCTACTACTACACACTTGATGGAGAAGTCTACACGTTGTTAATGGTAATACTTGTCTAGTTACCTGTTGAATTACTTTTCCTTGAAAAGAGTCCAAGAAGGTCAACCGGGGGAGAGAAATGAAGCAGATAGCAACAACGAATGATGCCCGATTCTGTGTAGATATATATTTGCTATCATTTTGTTTGTTTACTTTTCCAAGAAGAAATGACAATTTAGGTTTCTCTTCAACTAACATGAACTAACCAAAAAAGTTTCATAAAAATGAACAGTGAAACAACTCATTTGTTTCTCTATAATTTAACGTAACCGTACGTTCCTGTTTTTTTCTCCCTACTATATACTACTTGACTGTTGCCTATTTTGTTTTTCCTTTGAGAAATTACAAAAATAAACACTGATATTCATTTATTTTGAGATCATTTTTATTCTTACTGTATTATTCGTTTTTAGAGAGTTTTCATGTCGTTTTATTACAATTTTTAGTAATTATATTTTATTTGTCCAGATTGCGTTTTTCGTACCTGTTAGTGTCTTATCCACGATTTCTTGTTACTGTCTGTATCTGTTAGATTTTTCTTCCCTATTCTCTAATGAATTGCTTTCGTTTACCACTCTCAGTTGTTGTTTAAAGTCAATTGTCAGTTAAGGCCAATATAACTGTCTTAATGTCAGCTGTAAAACATACAAACAGAGACAACCATAATCAGTTTTTCTAGAGATGGCGGCGTTCTCCTTTCTTGTATCTTCAGTGCTTGAGGTATTATCGTTTGTGTTGCCTTAAAATTACTCAGTGAATTTTTTTATAACGAAGAAACAGTTCATTTTACTTCTTACTTATATCGTAAACCCTAATTTGTCCTGAATGTGCACATTTACCAATTTTACTTGCCTTCATTGATATTAGTAATAGTAATAGTACTTCTCTGGTTTATTATGTCAACATCGATTTATTGTTTTCAACTGTAAACAGTCTATTGTTGTGTAATTCACAATCTTCATTGAACAATCCATGCTTTACTTGATAGTGTTTTTATTTTCTCATTGTCAGTTCTTTATATTATAAATATTTTTATACTTTCCGAATAAACCAACTACACAGATCTATTTTGTGATAGGTCATTTCCTTATGTCCACTCTTTTTACACCATATATATATATATATATATATATACAAACGCAATTAATTTATGTGAAAACTTTTTATGCAAATAATTTTCTTCGTAAACACTTCTCATTAATCTGTTTGCTTACCTGATACACTATCTATCCATTATTGTCTGATAAATATGTTATTTGTTTTTACGTTGGTTTGCATTCTGTTTCGTTTCGTTTTGACGAAAACATTTATAAAATATAGTTCTTGTTTGAAAAATAAAACATTGTCCTCCAACTTTTTTTAGTTGTTACCACTTTTGTTATTATCACTGTTTTAGTCAGAATTGAAATTTGAGATATACATTTGTGTAATAGTGAAGCTTAGAATTACTATTCTTAGTCAATTTTTCACTTAATTGGGCAGATGTTGCATTTACATTTGGTATTAGTTCAGTCATATAGTATGAGTTTTGATATAATATTAGGTAGTCGGCAAGAAACCAAAGATGTAGGTTTTGTGCTAGTTGGCACTTATCATCAGGGTGTACCTGTAATTTTGACATACTCATACTTGACACGGTATGCGGACCAGCCTAACGTTCACAGTTATGGATGTTACCTTCGTGTTAATCGAGTGATGACTGACCTATAGGACTGAAATATCTGCATCTTTAATCACAGTACCATGTTTGTATAGTACTTTAACGCTCGTCGAGTTCTATCTATCAGCTTAGTCTCGCCACTACTTTAAATGACGTGATTTCGCTTGCACTATGTTGAGGTGTAAATAGGTTGTTATATCTGTCTTTCGATCTGATATCATTTCTGTAGTTGTCATTACAAAAGCAAGATCTATTCATTACCAGTGTACATTAGTTGGTGGTGTATAGAAATTCGATTGACTGGAATACAAGCCGATGTTTATTTGTAATCATTTACAGACACCACTTCAGTGAATATAGCTAATAAAACATTTAAAAAGCTGTCATTTGTTGATTTCAAAGTGAGGACACATGTAGATGTTTGTTTACTTCGAATGATCGTCAAGATTAATGCACTTAGTAAGTCGGCGTTACGGTGGGATTTTCGATTGCTTATCACAGATGATGACTATGCCATTCCACGGTAATTTCAGTTGAGATAAATAATTTCTACATGTTCATCAGTTAATAATAACCTACAAACTCATTGTTGACATCATGAGTATTAATAACAGTTATAGAAGTGCTAAACTTTACAAAGTGAACCAATGGTTACATTTCACAGTTGATGAGTTTTTATTTTAATCTACGAATTGGAAAATATATATTTATTTACATTGATGTCTTAGTTTTTGAATGCTGAAATATACTTGAAAGATTCTATAACCGTCACTTTTGGAAGGGCTAGATGAATATTAGAGGATTTGTATTTCTAAAACTCGTCGTTATGTCGTGTTGTAAGACATTAATATGTGACATTTAGTTAAACACTGAAGCTAACTAGTTCCAATGCATTTTTGCGTCGTTCAGCACAGGACGTACTTTTGTGTAAAATGTCAACTAATACACTGCATCAGGAAGCAAGCGCCAACTTGGAATCCTGCAGAGGAAGGGTAAAGGATACACAGTCGAAAATTGGAGGCAGATATGAAAAGGATGAATAGCAACTGGAAAGGATTGCCCATATCAGAGTGGGATGGAGAATACTAGCGGGAAGCCTATACTCCGTGGAGGGGGTAACAAGCGTAAGTGATTAAATGTAGTCTAGAGGTACGGTTATTCATGGGATGTGTTATCATTTCTAGAACGATCTGACATGATTGTCCGGTCTTCCATCAGGTTTCCTCCGTGCTAACTAGGCTCCTAAACTCTTTCGCGATTAATTCACTTTTCAGTCTTTAAACTGCACGGTTTAAAATCTAACAGACTTGACCAAATAAGATAAATTTAATATCATCAACGTCATTAAACCGGACGATCGATATCATCTCGATTTGTACAGACTCATAATTAATCATTTTTGTATCACGTGCCTATGTCGGCAAATGACGTTTAATGATGTAGATATAGGTTGGGAAGAAGCTAAGTGTGACGAAACCTAAACGTGGCATTAGTTCCCACAGTCACTGACTGGTAACCGTCGCTTTGTTTAACTAGGTCTGTGATTCACCGCTCGTCAGCTTACTTTCATTAATATTTTTTCAAGACCGGTAATATTTTATCTAGCTGTGTTATAAGTTTTACGTTGTTTTAGTACTCAGTTTCGATTGTTGTCAATCTATTTAGGTTCTTTCCACTGCAACAAGCATAATGGTAGTCAATGCCTTCTCGCTGTGTTTCGATCGTATTTTCTTGGTCGAGCGAGGCCCAACTGTAGTGAAATTTATATATAAAGCAGACTATGAATGCTGTACAATAAGCTATGTAGTTCATGAAAATTTTTAGTAAGTGTACAAATGTGTCCTAAACTTGAACAGTTTTCAGACGAATTCACTTCTAAAAGATTTTATAGGTAACAGTGAATTCTCTGTAAAACTATTAAAATTAGTATGAATATATTTATATTTAGATAAATGAGGTTTTGTAACATTTCTATCGTATTAATATAGGTAAACTGATAATAAGTCATGCAAAACAAAGAAACTTTCTACGAAAATAGCCTTTATATCTAACAAATTTAATCAGTCCCACTACTGAATGATTTTCAACAAAACAAACTTTACTCATGAACTAAAAAGTGGATTCATAATATTACCAAGTCATTTCAACAACACTGTTAGCTTATCCTTAAACTATAATTACACTAACTTTTTAATATATTTACAAATGAAATGTATACGTAATAAAAAGAATAATTTGTTTTAGAAATGATATATCCATATATAATGTGATTTTGTCATGAATATTTTTTTCTTTAATTTGGCTAAATATTATACAATTAAATGAAATAATTATTTTCTGACAGAAAAAAAAATAAATAATCATCCCAGACATAGTTTGATATGTTATCTATTTCTGTAGTAATGCATTAACTTGTTTCTTTTTTTATCACTTTTTTTCCTCTCCTTTATTCAAAGTTTTGTTTTTAGTCATTCATCTATCTATTTGATTACTATGTTGAATATATATATTGGCATTCATGCTTATTTCATGCGATTAACATGTTTCTATTGCGCAATGATTCTGTTAATGATAATAATTACAACAATATTTTATAGATTCATGCCACGTGTATAGATTGACGTCATTCTTTCGTTTTATTTTACAGTTGTACATCTTATTACTACTTTTTTTTTTATATTGTTGTTATTTTAATCTAAATCCATTTCGATAATCCTCACAACCAAAATATGTATGTAACTATAAATAGTCTAGCTTCAACATACTAACTACCCTATTAGATATATAATCACTTTTTTGTACATCATCATACAATACACAGTAGTTGGTGTATACATGTAAATATATGATGTGTGTATTTGAACTTTTCAAGCATAAACTATATTAATAATAATAATAATAATAATTATTATTATTATTATTATTATTATTATTATTGCGTTTATATACAATATAAATGCCAACTTGACCACGTCTATAAGTTGGCGTGTATACATACAATAATTATTTTCAGAATATGTTGAATAATGATTTATGTTATTGGATTAGACTAACAGTAAATGAGACTCAGTTTCTTAACAAGCAAACAAAAAATTTACCAACAGTGTAAACCCATCACATACTGGATTTATAATTTGAATTTACATTAGTACACTGAAAATAATGCTTGTTTCTCATTTATAACTATTCATCTGTAATCATATGATAGACCACTGAGTTGATACGGATAAAAGCAGATACTTATGTTATTCATAATTCTTACTATTTTGTTCTTTATTACTATTCTTCATGAAATCTGTTTGACAATAATTACACTTAACGTTTAGTTTATGTTACAATTTAAAGACGTAACTATTAAAATATGTGAATGTTTTTTATTAAATTCGGTAAGCCGAATAGTTTAAGTATAAATTTTTTTATTGTCCTTCGTTGAACAATTAAAATCTTATCGAGAACTGTGTTAACAGTATTATAATTAAGTGATTTACATTAAAACAATCCTATTTTACTGCAAGTATCTATTCATCATTTTAATCTATTAATCTCCTATACGTTTAGTTACATTGATGATTCCGATTACAGTACCAACAATAAATATTTTTTTAATGAATTTAAATTAAACTCAAATATAAAAATAATTAATTACATAAGTAGTGAAGATAAAATAAACTGAGTTAAGCTAAAAGTAGTGAATCACTGATAAAAAAATTGTATATGGTTGGTGGAATTGTTTTAAACTACCTTATTCTGCCAGAGCGAATAATTATAGTAAATTCAGTACGTGTCAATGCTAATACTTAATTCACCAACAAAATTGAAACTGGTATTTTCTGAGGTAGTTGTTCTTTATCTAGGCAGGTGTCGTTTATATGAATCAACTGTCAGTCAGACTTTAAATACATTTCGGTCAATGAATAGAACCCTTCACACATACTATTATTTGATCGTATTTAATTTAATAAGATGTATAGCCACAAATATTCGTCATGATGATCAACAACTGACGTTAAACGAACTGTTGAGTAAGTAACCTTATTCAAGCTATTCAGTAAAAGATATTTACAATGGGAATTAAGTTGTTATTTTTTTAGTTGGACATGTTTTGTGGAAATCCGTTTTAATTGGTAGGTTGCCTCCACTATAGACTGTTCATATCTGGGGTACCTTTGATGATTAGAAATTATCGGATAGCTTATTCTTCGAAATATGGGACTTCTCAATACTAAATTCCTACGAACACGCCAGGAATTGAATGCAATAGGACCATCAGATCTCGCGGTGAACACCTAACCATTATAACCACTAGGTAAGCCTCCATTGGAACAGTCCCAACTTCAATCAGTCTGTGACCTAGCTAAATTATCCCTAGTGTGTTTGCGAGCATCCACTGCTGAGGAGTCCTATACTAGGGTGAAACGTGTGTCCAGAGTTCCCTAACCCTTAACGATAACTTTAGTGAGATCGGCCTGTAACGAGCAAATCTACAGCTGCTCATTTGATTTGTTTGTTTGTTAACTTCAAACGATTAGAATACTATAACTCATATTATTTCACTAGTCATTAATTTTAAATTCTGTTACGTTATCCTAAATAATAATTTAGGTTTGGCTTCTAATTTTAATCAATATTCTTATGGTTATCAAGCGACCATATATTCATATGATACATCTCAACAGTCCACTTATAAATAAATTGTTTATATAAGTTGAAGCTAATAGTCATATAGGTTCTACACTACTTTCCCTGAAAATCATTAGGTGAACTGAAATGTAAACTATATTAAAAAGCGGAGGATACATTAGTTCAATAGATTTCCAGAAACTGCTTAACTGAATGATTTCCTTTATTCATATAAACTATATATCTGATTTTTAGTCTTATCTAATATTTTAAGTTATTCATTTTTAATCTTATCAGTTAATATTGTTTCCTATTTATTTCACGATGTTCATTTTTGTAAGAAAAAACAATTATTCCTGTTTTCGCATGCATAATATATGATGATGAAACCAGAAAAATAACCTTTTTCCGTAAAAAGCAAGCAGTCGAAGCAAAAAGTATGTTGTTTTTTCTCTCCCCCTCTTTAATGGATATATATATATATATATATATATATATATACCTATTCTCTCTGATACTTCTTACACTCACTTTTTTATTTCTCACCTTTAAACCTAATAAAATTTCATGCTGATCCAATAAAAAAGAATTACTATTGTGTTACATATGGTACCTACCGCAATTTATTGTTTATTTGTTTTCTCCATCGATCTTGCATCTAATTTAGTAACATGTTTATTTAATTCATAATATGTAAAGAGAAAAGAGAGAGGTATGGAAAGAGAGAGAGAGGGGTGGGTGGGAGTAAGATAGGTGAATCGAACAAACAATAAAAATGTATTTGAACTTTTATAATTTGGTACATTAACTGGATATCACCATAGATAATGTAAAAAAAATTCTCCATTTATAGAATACCAATTACTGTTATTATTATCATTCTACATTGTAATCAACTGTAATTAATTAACAATATACACATATACAAGTAAGTGTCTAATTATGGAAATTAACGAAAGTGTAAATGTTACGAAAGGAAACTATTTCTTTATTTCAATAGATTTTCCTCAAATTCAAAATAGTCATAAGCTTGTTAGCAAATTTAAAATAAAGACATCATATTTATAAAGGCTTCCATTAGGTGCGTGTGCTTACATTGCCATTTTGGATGTTAACACTGAAACTAAAACCCTGGTATCTTTTTTTTCAAATGTCAATGTATTGACCATTGATCTAAGGAGTTCAGATAGTTACTGGCATGTTCAACGAGTGTGCAATGAGTGGATCCTTTTTTGTGATTCGGTTGCAAGCTTTCATTGAAGCAGTATGAAAGCTAACAGTTAAATTCAGGATATGTGTTTCGTCTTGTCTGAGATTCATTAATCGGGGTTGCTTGAACCTTAGTGTTGATTTTTATACGGAAAATCCAAATCAATAGCGTTTGTCTCAAATGCTAATGTGATATCCAGGTACCACTGAGTTCAGGGAGCCAATAGCTTGGATGATAACTATAAACTGTTTGTTGTGCAAAAACATCTGGCTAGTTGGTACTACCGAATGAATTCACTTACGATCACATATGTCATTAGGGGCGGACCAGTTAAAAGTCTTAACTTCAACAACAGGAAAATGCAAACCCTTATAAATGAAATTTACTCTGCTTAAACATGCTACTGGCTAAATGAACACCGGAGATCAACGTTTAACTCATTAACGTTTGAATCGAAAGATACAAAGTTCAAATCTTAGTATGAACATCAACACTGGGAATGTAAGTACATACAGCTACTGAGTCCCTTGTAAAATAAAACTCCACTCTTCGAATACATTACAAACCATTTTTTAATAGATACGAAATATATACTGAGCAAACTTGTACTCACAGTATATTTGTTATTGATATAGTGCTTCGTACTTCCCATAATCCACACGAGAGATATTTAAGTAAATTTGTTTGTATCAATTATTTTTAGTTTTGTATCAAGGGTTGATCTTAGTTTAACAATTATTGAAAATCAGGATACAGTTAATGGTTGTTTCATTCTAGTACATGATTCATCAACAGCGTACACAGACGACTACATTCGGGATCAAATTTAATAGCTTTGATTCGTTTGGTGAGTTCACATTTAAACTGTTAAGTTGGGGCTCATTTGTTTGTATTTCTAACTCTAGAGAAATCAAAATATTCCATAGGCATCATGCACTTATAGTATGTTAATAAATGAAATCATTTCAGTTTTATATTGATAAAAACATTTCAATTTAATTTTATTATTTTACTGTATTTATCTTTTTAAGATGTCTTCTGTTCTATTCTAATCACCTGATGTTCTTTTATCAGTGAAGTCATTAAATCTTAGTAGTAAGAAAAAAATTCATGATTTTTTAGTAGATAGGAACAAATGTTTTATTACTTGAATATCAATCTAATAGTAATAATAATAATAACACTTACCTTTTACAAAATGTATGCAACAAGATATCATTTTTAATTTTTTTTTAATCATCTAACAATCTGTAGTTGGTATTTGTCATACATTGACTTTCTTTGTTATATATGTGGAAATTAATGAAAACTGAACAGATGTTTCTGAACTCAGGTAAGACTGTTAATCAATGTTCTAAATGCTTACCTTGAAAAATTCACTAACCTTATGAGAGAATATCAGTTTATAATTCCTTAAATAATTCAAAAAATTTTGTTATACTCAAACAACTTTTTTCCATAGGAAATTTACTGGTCTAAATTATAATGATAATTTACAACATATGATTTGTATCTGGAATAGACGTATTATGACTGGAAACCTAATCCTAGAAGCATTTTCATTCCTATTTAACACTTATATTGACTGACGAATTTATAAGGAAGACTAATGGTTCAAAACAAATACAATAACTATTGCATGTTATTTAAATGGCAAAAGTTTGAGGTCTTGACTGAGCAATCCATTAGGTTTATTTACTGACGATTGTTTTTATCTTCTTTCGATCAACTGTAAAAATCGTTTTATGAAGAGGATTCTGAAGTTATATAATATTTACCACTTTTTAATACTTAACTGTCAAAACTTTACAAGGTGCATCTACAATCTCGAAGGTAATTAGTGAACTTAGTTACTAGGGTCCACAATCTTACAGTGAGACTCAGTTTGTTTAAGACAGCAGGTACGCCCTGTTAATCACCACGAAATCTTGGTTATATAGTGTTTCCTACTGATTACTTCTAACAAACTAACATCCCAACATAGTGGACACAAAGTTGAGTCACTCAGACTAGCGGCCTCTCCGGAACTTGATCAATAGAATTCAGTAATTATTAATGGCTGAAAAATTCCCATTATATTACTTATGGACTAGACAAACATGACACTGGGTACTACTTAGTAACCAATCAGTAGTAGGTCTTAATATTTAATTGGTAATACTTATTAACCACCAAACACAGTATAGGTTTACTCTTCACTATTGAATTCTTCAAGTTTCCTTAACAACAAATCACCTGTTTGTATAACATGGATGGTATTCCGTTTCAATATTGAGCTTAGCTATAGTGGCAAGTAAATGTAACTGAAAAAAAAAACAGAATAAGTTTTACGAGTTAATTACTTAATACCTTTATATTTCTAAGCTTAAAAAATAAAATCAATAAATTTAAATTTATTTATTATTATTTCAGTTAGATACTCAGTTCATTTCAATTGTTTCAATCAAAATGTATTAAACGTTTCAAAATGTAGTTGTTTTCTTTATTACCATTCACAGTTTAATTTAAATTCTCTCTGAAACATTCATTGTTGTAAGTCGCCTCGATCGATTTCTGCAATGTAAATGAAGTAGAATAAAGTCAGATTACAGTTATGAAAATAATTTATTACATCAGAACTTATGACATAATATTGCATATATTCTATTTTATGAATGAAAACGAAATTAAGACAAAGATTTTTAGTATAGGTTACGTGTAGTTAGTTACTTGATTGTGAAATGTTATTGTCATAACCGAGAATGAATTAAATTTATCCATATTTCTTAAACTCTTTCAAACAAACACATATTAAATACATCGTATCATTTATATAGTATTCTATAGGCTTCATTTATACGAAAAAGAAAATCACTTCTGTGGCGTATAGATTTATACTTTTACTAATGATAATATTAATTTTATTGAATTCTGTAGGCTTGGTTCTAAGGAAGAATTTTCAATACTAAAAATACAATACTGATATAAATGTTTATTTTTACCATGCAGATATACCATTTTTAACTACCCAAAACATATTTTAACAGTGTTTATTCATAATTTATCTTCAGTTGCAAAATATTCAAGTCAGGTAGTCATCATCTGTGAAACGTCTGACATAAATATGTAATGACCTGAGTTGTCATATCAAACTGGCACGATAAGATGAAGTTAGAAAGATGAATAGTAAACAAGTTGAGATAAACATGGTGAAAATGATCATGAAATAGACTGAATATTGGAAGTATGATTCACGTAGAAGTAAATGAAAAAATATATATAAAAAAATACTGAAGATCGAGAGGAATAAAAATAGTAAATACATTTTCGCCATTATAACACGTTCTTGAATGACGTAACGCAACAACTTGAACCAGGCAATCTGAATTTACCAAAATGAAATTTTTCGCTCATTCTTGAACCACGTAACACGTTTAATGGATGAATTTTAGTAGATTCTCTACATATCACTTCAAGGAATGCATATGAAGGAAAATCTACCAACCGTTCTGCCGTTTTGATTTGGATTTATTAGTTTCACAATAGGTTTCGTGCTCTCAACAAAAGTGAGTGTATTTTGTGTGTTATACTAAATTAGTTTCATAGTTTTAAAAGACAAAGCCTAAATATTTCATCAGGCAGCGAAATCAAGTATACAGTTTAGCAGTTTTAATTACCGGCAAAATAATGCACGTTGACCAAGATATCATGACATATTTGTTAAAGCTTACTTAACAGGCTGTGTACTTTCAGCCATTATGGAAGCGTTTAAATTCAATAAATAATCTTCATTTCTTCTACCTGACCAACTTAATTCATCGATTAATTCTTGTGGTGTAGGTCCTGGATCATTAATGCATGCATTTGGTTGGATTGCTTGTGTTCTTAGTTTACTGTAATTTGAAAAAAGGAAAACAGATGATATGTTGAAATTTATGGATATTAACATGGATATTACCATGGATCTTATATTTGGACATGAATCGATTGCTTGTTATAGACGCTTCTAACTACTTAATATTAAACGACATTCACTATGATTTCGAGTCACTTCGTCCTGGTGACAGCATTGCAACCTGATTGGTAGTATGCACTAGGAACCAAGGATCAGATGATTAAACACTGAGATTATTCTTTGATAAATTATTCTATCTGTCAATTTTCGCTGGATATATTTAACTGCCTTGTACTTGATACTGGAGACCCAAATACACAAAAAACACAAAGACTACTGATATGAATTTACTTGACCACCAAAATAAATAAAAATGATTTATGAATACAATACTTTTGCTTACAGTCAAATTTGGACAAATTGAACTGGGTAATCCTTAACACCAATACATCACTAGCTTACTATGTGATCAAATATTTTATACTTATAGGTTTTTACATTGACTTGATTTTACTTTTTTAATCTTGCCATATCATAAATGATCAATGAAGGTTGGTTATAACACTGCTAGAGGATGTTGTGAAAACTATTGGATTTGCATTTTCACACCACTCACTAATTTTAGTTAGCCAATCAATGAAAAGTAAGAAAAATAATGAACAGTTATTTTGTCCCAGTATGGGGCTCTACAACAATGTGCATACACCACAGCATGGAAGTCTTAATTCTGAACTATGACTGATAATCTACAAGACCATATAAATAGACAAGTTTCTTCCCATTATACAACGATGAAGATAATTTCTGGAGTTGTGATAAAGGATGAACCTATTGCCAGGTAACTAATTTCAGTATTGCTAACGAAGATGAAAATGGGACAGAAACAGTAAATTGATTTTATGTGCAAATGCTAGAAAGTGGAATATATTTATAGACAACTTGGATGAACGTATCTGTTTATCAATGAATTTTTCGATGTGTCTTTTTTGTTTCTGTACTAAAGTTGATATCTTAGTTCAAACATAATTTTAAGTGGAGGTAATCAACTCATCAGGATGTAGAGAATACGATTTAGTTAATTCTGCTTACGCTGGTTCATAATGTTATCAACTGAAGTACTTAAAGATTTCCTGAATAGTCGAATACCACTATTTTAACCAACGGCGTATGCAAATATGCCATGAGATATAGTGTGATCAGTGAAGTTCAGTCATGCCGAACATGAGAAAGTCAGTCACTTAGAACATTTAATGATGGTTGTTCAACATTATATTTTGCTTGAAGTTGAGCTTGCAAAGTGATGCTGAGTCAGTGGTTCAAGTGTTAAGCACTAATCACAAGGCTTGAAGGTTCATGTTTCGATCCGTGATGGAGCAGGGGATACAAACTGCTAAGGCATCCAATAATATGACAAAACAGCTGTCCATTGCCTCCTTGTTTTTCAATGATTGTCTAAGCCCAGTCGGTATGTTCACTATAATGACTCATGAGTTTTGCTACATCAAAGAAATAATCTGTTAAACTGGCTGATTCCGTGATAATGTACAGTGATAATGAACAGTGTAGCTGAGAGATTAGACATGACTGGTGATCCATTTAATATGTTATGCTTATGATTTGAATGTATTATTATTGACCATACTGTCACGAAAAAGGAATTCATGTTAGTCACAAAGCCATAATCTTCATTCATTCTTAGAAAATCTTATATTTCAAATTTTGTAACCTTAAAATAACATTGAATCATTCAAGACATAATTAGCTAAAAGTACGGTTCTTTCTTCATCAGTTCCCTAAAACAATTTGGTTTACAAGATAATTAATGAACAATTTCCATGATCTTTTCACCTTCCTGTTATATCTACTCAGTGACAAATGACTGAATTTCATGAAATTTTTGAAAATAAAATTTTCCATTAAATGATATTGTAAATAACCATTAGGTAAGACACTGTTTATGATTTCTTTTTAATATTTAATTTAAATCCTTGAAAGTCGGATTGAGTACAAAATGTACAAAATAACAATTCACCGTAGCAATTGTGTGAAGTTTAGTTGTAAACTATTCATTTCATTATAAACAAAGATGGATGATGGCTGTCAGTGGAATCCAGGACGCGCGTTTCGTCTTATTTGAGGCTCGTCATTTTCATAGGCGTTCAGATAACGTTAATGTGATCTGCCGAGGACAAATAGGAATTAACTCAATATTGTTGTTTAAGGGACTTTGTGTTGATTGATTTGATTTGTAGGTGTTTCATTCTACTATAAGACTCCACACTAAATAGCATTCAAAACCCTACAAGCGATCGAACCAAGGACTTTCAGGTCTCGCCATTCAAACTACTGAGTTGGCGCTCAGTGATCCGACTTCAAGACCAATCAATTTGCGAAGTAGCTCAATAATCATCTCACGTAACTGTGGTAACAATTGTTTAATTTCTGCCAATTATGAACTCGGCGAGATTATAATTTATGGGTAAACCAGTCAGAAATAAGATAATAGGTTTTGGATTTTGGAGGGAAATTCATTCATACATTTGTCTAAATAGCGTTTTGGCGCTATAACTGATATTAGTTCGTGATGTAAACTATAAATCTAATTCCTAACTCTAACCATCAACTATAAGTCGGAATTCTAATTCTCACACAGGTTTATGACCCTTATTCAGCCGTAGTTTGTATATGGACATTTTCAAGGTCACTTTAGAATATATAGAAAATATAGTCTCAACGAACCTTCTCATAGGAACACGAAGGCCATGGGTGCTACCACTGACTGGGTCGAGTTCCCTCTGATTTTCATTGCTATCACAATGGTGATCAATCTGTATCGACAGGGTTGTGCCGTTAAAGACTACACTCAATTTCATATTTGATCTCTTATTTCTAACACCTTAGTTCTTAGCTAAGTTGATCAAAATGTGCCATAGGACTTTTATTTGTTGGAATATTTCAATATGTATCACTAAGTTGTATCCCGCATCATAATAATCTTTATCAGTTAGGTGTCAAAAAGATTATTTTGAAATTTCGAGTTTTCTAGTAAAAACTGTTTAGAAGTTGAATTCCTGATTCATGGATCATTTGCAAGTCAAACAGTGATTTTTTTCTAATATAAGTTTAATTTATAATGGTACAAAAAAGTTGTAAGTGAAGTAGATACTACTTCAAACAGACCTCTACACAGAAGTAGATGCTGATAATGTTATCCAAAACAATAATGAATACCACACAGTTAATCCATTCACTTTCAGAGAGCGCAATACTATTAACAGTTTGACATGAATGATACTTCATACTTCCTCATGCTAACCTATTGTTCAATGAATACTGTTTATCAAGTTTTACGTTGAATATATAAAAACTGCAGATTCACTTCAACTCAAGTTAACTAGCTAATAAACTATAGAAGCGACTTAATCAATACAACAAAATAAATAATTTACATTTGATTAAGAGTTAATTAAGGTCATGTGTTTCGGATGATGCTTTCTGCCTTATTTTGTCTTCATGCAACTAAACTTAAAAAAGAAAAGTGGTTTGTGAGTTTTGTTTCTCATTAATTATTGCATGAACATTATTTAAATTGATTGCTTCCTTACTTTGTCGACATGAATAGAAAAATAAATTAGTTGATCATACATAATTGTATGACTTCCATGAAATAATATCGTCACAGTGTATGGTGATTATTACCAATTATTACTAAACAGATAACAAATGAATATGAAATAATAAGTATTACTAGTAGTAATAATAAGATTAGTAGTAGTAGTGATTATCTTTCGTTTAGAGTGAGATATTTATATTGACTGCTCAGCGTGCAGTGCGCGCACTCTCCTCGCGGGATTCGAACGCAGTCTTGAGCGCGAGCGCCTAACCACTAGACCACTGAGCCGGCATTCGACGGTGTTAATGTTTAACTAATCACCAAATTGAGCGACACATCCACCACTGTCATGCATTGTCATGCGCACAATAGGACGAAACGGCTGTCCAGTGTTTCCACGTTTTCCATAGTGGACTCATGATCTCAACTACTGAACTTACTAAAATCTTCACAGAACCGCTTCTGAAATTAATCATCTTTAACAAAACGTTAAATCAATAATAATTACTATTCAAGTAGTTCATTTATGAACTATAAAGTTTTATATCAAACTGATAATGGTTAAATTCATAATAATCTATTATAATGTGATTTGATTTTAACCGACAATTTGATAATACATGGATGAATCATAATTAAAAAAAAAGAAGAAAAGAAACTACTCTTAAATTAATTTATACACTCAAACATGTACAAACATGTACGCTAATATATATGTCAATATATGTTTGATGGATACACATATATTTCCCAATATAAGAATTCAACAATTTTGCATTTTATCATGAATCATTTTAAGTATTAAAATAATATATAATGAATGAATAGAATGATCAATGATAAATAAAGACTAAAGAATTTTCTCGATGTCAAGCTACTACAAAATCGTAATCCAGAAGAAAAGCGTAACTAGGTCCTTTAATTGTATGACATCGTTACCTTTGTAATAAATTATTATATTTATGATTAGTATAATTTCAGTGAAGTCCGACTAATGTCTCTCTTTCCACATATGTTTATGTATCTGAGTATATATGAGTAGTTCAGGATTATTTAATCAATTTTGTCACATATTTCAGTGCTAATTCAGGCGGAACTTGCTTTCTGGAAAATATGTATAAGAATATTCGCAATTATTGATTAAAGTTATTTGTTACTAGTCAAAGAGAAGGTCGGTTGTTTAATAGGGGTATAGGGTAAACGTAGTCAGTGGACTCGGTAGTCAAGCTACCTGATTTTCCTGTCCTAATTAAAGAAAGAGTGAACAGCTTTTAAAGCAAGCTCACTAAGAACTAAACAACTTTATTCACTAAAATATGGGTTTTTGAGGTTAGGTTGATTTTAAGATAGCTTTTATCATAAATGGACATCAACTGTTGGGGTTTTGATAGACAGTTCAGATTGGATTAATGTTCCTTTGAAGTTTTGAAATCTTAAATAATGAATAATTATTACTACACTAGGTTCGACGCCATGATTTTAAAGTTTCATAGAATGTTAATTCTAAGTATCTTCGTTTATGTCCTCAGTTTTTACCAGTGTATTGTTATAGTTGCCCATTGCTAGGAAATTCCGAATTAAGATGATGCAGCTGTCTATCACTTCATGACTTTAAAATCACCCCTAGACGATGTCATTTCTTAATTAAAATGTAAGTGTAATTAGTGGTTTCTGCATCTTCTTAGACAAGCAAAAGTTATAAAGGTATGATTTTATGCCATTTTTGTAACACGGATATGCAATAATCAAGTCTACCCAACTAATCTTTATGAATTATAGACCACTATCCTTTACTTTTACGTTGGAATACCTTTAATAACCGAAGACAATAGATTAAAAGTTTTTTATAACAAACGACAAGATAGAAGTACTCATTCAATATTCACTGTATACATTGACACATACATTATTTAACCCTGAAAATGTACATAAGCAGTGAATGACCTTCAAATGATCAAGTTATCGACCATCGAATCGAAAATAAATTGTTGACCTACTAATTTTTATTTTCAAAGGATTGTTTACAGGATGGTTTTAATTCAGCTAATCAAAATCCCTGGATAATTTTTGTACTTTATAGAAGTTTTTTAATGCATTCAAAAAGCTAGGAATTTTATTCACGGATTTTTCAAGTATTCTGTCTGTTTTAAACCAGTCATATTGTTTCATAATCAGAGGTTATTCCACATCTTAGGAACAGAAAGCAAATGATCGGTTCGAATCTTACTATGAACAAGATAAAGCACTTTGACAATAAACAACACCTTGACATCTGAACGTTATCACTGATTGGAGTGGTTGTTATCTACAGGCGTGTTTAATAAACAACTGTCTAATAACTGTAGCGCTTCGTGAATTTCAATGAATAGCGCCTAAGGTGTCATACATAATTGTAATTTTCTGTTGATTATCTTGCAGAATTGAAGGAAGGTAATGTCATGCACTAATCTGTTTTAATGAATTCCCAAGATATTACAAACTCCAGTTTTAAAACTTGTCTTATTTCTGTTTCTATTGGTTGAGATATTTCCAGATATCTTAGGAAGATAGGCTATTCAGCTTCTTCATTATTTCAACATTTGATCGGACTGTACAGACACAAGCAGATGCTTCACTCAAATTTAATTCATTATCAACCATCCACAGTGAATCGCCCTTCGGAGAGGATAAGAAACCATCTGGGTTTACGGTTTTCATCGACACGAAAAACTGACAGTTATCCTCACTTTACATCATTCTTGAAGTACACACAGCCAATAGCAAATCCCTTGAAAACATTGATATCTTCAGTGTCTTATCTCCATAATGATCTCTAAACATTTCATGGACGTTCTGAGAGTTATTTCATAGTTTTGCATTAGTCACTCAAAAAAAGCCAGTTTCATTATGCATTTTGTATGACGTTAAGCCACTGTAGCATGTTCACTTGATATTGTTTTTGTTTTTCATTTGTTTGAATCTTCCCATTGATGTTTAGGACTGAAATTGTTCAGTCTCTTATTGGCATATGTGCATACTGTGCGTATGCCTCGATATTGCCTTAATTTACAAGCATTATAAGCAAAGGTGGATGATAGTGGCTAGCATGTGTTCAACAACTTTAGAAAGTATTTAATAAATAAACCGAATAATTGACCTAAACTGGTCAATAAATATTGTTTAAGCTAAAAATCAAGGCTTACATATCTGTTTAGCCTGATGATTATTCTTGAATACTTGGAACGTTTTCATTTAAATACAAATAAATCTATCCAATAATTTTGAAATCAAACATTTTCAATTTCTTTATCATTGAAATTTATCCACTTTTTAGATTCTTCTTTAAAGAGTATCTTTTTACGAAACTAGAAAAATATGTTTTTCTTCTCGAAATTGATAAATCCATGATGATTAGTTTTCTAATTTTAATTCGAATCTAACTAATACTATCTATTTAACATTATTTAATTCACATGTATGTAAACATCTATGTCTGCTTATTGTAACTTTTGTATGTTAATTGTATTGAACTAGAAATTTTGAAGTATTCAAATTAAGTTTTGATGAGTCGATGATCCAACAAGTGATTAGAAATGTGTTTTTTCCATAAATGAGCTTATAGAAAATGTTAGAAGTTGATTAAAACGACAATCATTTCTTGTTGTTTATAAAGTGAGTAAACTTCATTTTTGAATCTGTGCAAAATAATTGACAACTATATATAGATGTCTTATTTGAAAAATGAAATGTAAGGAATACCAACTGTGAATATCAGCTTTACAAAAATACCATAGTGAATTTGTATTGAATGTTTTAATTTTCATCTGTATTCAGCTAGAACAGTTTTATGCAATTGTAAGTATAATAGCAGGGTAATGTATTCCGTGATTCATAGTAATAATCTGTTGGTAGTCTTTAGTAACTTGTTGTCCGTTTTATATGCACCTAATACTTTTATTCTCTATAGTATAAATGATTAGTATTTATTAATGTTAAATTGTTGAATGTACTATGAGTTCCTTAGTTAGTCTATTTCGTTCTCTCATTATTTTATTGTTTTAAATGACTAACTATTAACTGATCATGTCTTGTATCTTAGTAGACTTATTGTACACCGAAATCCAGTCTCTGTTTTGTAATTATAGTGGCGTGAACACTCAGAAAGTGTTATAAATAATATAGCGGTTTGTGGGGATTTTTTAAATCTCTAATCAACACTGCGCAATGATATTAGTCAAGTAACCACTGGAAATCAGGAAGGACTGGATATCACTGGACAAGTCATGGGTTCAATCTCTGATGGGAAAGAGTAGAAGGTTGAGAATTTGATTTTGAAACTTTAAAAAACTTAACTTAATTGAGATAGATTGATCAGTTCATAATCTGGATTAAACTTAATTTTATTGGTGACCTTATTTTAAAAAATTAGTTGCTTGAATTATATGCTCTTGAACTTATCTTCAGTTTTGTTTCATGGTTCATTTCAAATGATAACTTTTACTGTTTCAGTGAGTATTTAAGGCTTACTGTTTGACAACGCTACAAACTATTGCAATCATTGGTCGATATTACCTATAACTAAGTATCTTCCTCTTCCAAATACTTATTAAACATGATACTAGTCTACCCAAACAACCTCTTGTAATGCAATCAATTCTTTTCATGAAAATATTAATTAAATATGAAACATGTCAACTTACGTATTATCAAACATTATTATTATCTACATTAATTACTTTCTGAGTAAATGTAAATTTTATGTTTGCATAGTCCTTTGTTCAGATTGAATTTTACTGATCATGCATCAAGGAATTTAATAACTTAACGTTGTAATGCACTACTTTACATGAAAAGTGGTTGTAAATAATCGGTACCAAGCCCTATAAACTAGATCTTCAATCATCATAGATATAAGATCGCTGAATCACTTCACTGGTGAGTTCCAACTAGTATGAAACCAGGGTCTAAAGCTCCCTGATGGTTGATGTCAACTGGCTAATATAACTAGTTCATAATAAAACTCCACTTTTGGTCAACATCGTCATGCTGGTGTGAATTAAGAAGCTACTCTTTAAGTAGTTCTAAAAAATTTTAAGTTGGCAACTTTTGAATTTATTAACACTCTTCTTTTGTACTTTTTAAGCTTATATAATTTTAATTCGGTTGTTTGTTTACTCTTAAGGAGTGGCTCACATTAAGTCACGAAACGTCAGAAATATAATTTTCCTACTCGTTGGAATATAACGACAAAATATTTTGTATTAATCTTCTATCCAACGCTCAATTTATTTGAAACTATCAAGTCCAGATTTGGCACTGATACCTACAAAATCTTCATAAGCATTTGCATAAGCATGTTTAGTCCACTTAAATGAAAATTATCTGTCCATAGTGATTAGATATTGGTCTTGCCTAGAAATGAAGATATAATATTCAGGCTAATAGAGTCATTGTTTGATTGAACTGGAAAAATTGGCATCTATAAGCCTAAAATGAATTTTTTAAGGACGTAGATGCTAACAAACTAGTGAAATGAAATTATGTTTGCATACGATAAACATTTAGGTAATAAAATAGCAATGATAAAAAAATACTTACGTATAACAAATCATCACTTTCCGCATTGCTTCACGTGTTGCATTCAACTGACCATTAAGTGAACGGCAAATGTTGACTAGTTGATTTTCACGTATTTTATAAGTTGCATTCATATCAGCTATTAAATGTTTAAGATATTTTTCTAAACCATATAGACCTTCACTGACAATTAATTGATCATTGGATTTTGTAGCATCTACTAAACGCTGAGCGTAAATTGAATGACAAATACAGTGAATTGGTTTTGCATCTTGTTATCATATTAATTGGTAGAAGGTAGAGAAAGCCTTATAGTTAAAACTTAATGTTAGTGGGGACTTTTTAAGAAGTAATCTTAAGATGTCTGAACTTTCTCACATGATTCAAACCAATGCAGTTCTTTTGTCTCTCGATCGTCAGCAATTTAAAAGCTAGTACATATTTGCGTCAGTTTAAGTTTTCACGTAACAAAAACACAGAGAGATGAAATCATTAAGAGTAACGCATGAATAATGGTAGTAACAGTACCACTGGTAGTAAAAAAAACTAGGAATAGACACCATGATTTGAGAAGAAAAACTGAATACGTGAAATAAAAGTGTAGGTATTTTGAGACAAACAGTAAATATATGTGTCTTGAGCTGTACTACATATTGTCCTACACATCGATTACACTGAATCTGGTCACCCGTAGCTTTCATTCAACCCACTCCTACATTATATGCAATCACGTGTCAAGTTAGACAGTAATACGTAATACATGTCCTAATCACCTCAATCGGTGAATACCCAATACATCTTCAATCAATTTAAAGTGTACCTAACCTGGAAACTGTTCATCTGGTGGCTCCATAATAATTAGGGAATATTTTGAAGAAGCCTAGAATCATATACTAACAACTTATTCTCCTTTATCAATTATTAACCAATGAAAACTTAATCTATTGAGCAATATATTAGTAGATTTCTATGTTGAGTTAGTGGATTTATAAAAAAATGAGTCTGTAGCTTTTTTTTGATATCTAGTCAATTTTTATCTGATATTATACTGATTTTTCCTTCCATGTAAGTCATATCACTTTGATGGAAGTACTCAATATTAAAAGTAAAATGAAATTATAACGTTCTTTAAGTCAATAATGATAATAATAATATTGAATTATACTGTGAATCAAGACTTCAGTTACCATTCAAATGTGATATAAGTCTAATAATATATCAGATATTTTTGTAATAATATTAGAATATACCATTCATAGTATAGATATTTGTTTTGTTTTGTTTCAAAGCAACTAATCACTAGAAAGACATCTTTTATTACCTAAATTAGTTTACCTACTATAATTAAATATTAAAGGGATTTTTACAACTCAATGGTTTTAATCAATAAAATTTTTACTAATTAATCAGTAAAAACGATGTTTTGTTTACATGACAAATTTGTCAAAAATTAATTTACATGAACTGTTTAGAATCAGAAGGGTTTTTGTGGAGATTTTAGAAATTTCACTAGTTGAAATCGCGAGTAAATTGAAGCTAGACCACTAGGACGAAACGGCCGTCCAGTGCTTCCAGGTTTTCCATTGTGGTCTAGCTTCAATTGACTCATGATTTCAACTATTGGAACTGATTATACTCAATAATTTCATATGTAAACAAAAAGTACAATGTACGATTCTGATCCATTTGTTAAATTGATGATTACGTACTGGTATAAAAAATGTAAAGTAATAGTGAACTATGTAAGTGATTCCCATAATTTGTTCATATATGAAGTTATCTCATATAAATTTATGATTACAAGAATTTGATTTGATTGACTTTCGGAGTAAACCTTTGACGGTAAAATATGCTTTATAATTAAATTCATTTAAAGGATTATAGTATTAAAGTTTTCTGAAGAGAAAATAACAACTACCTTCTATATGTCTGGTATTCTCTTCTGCAGTATACATGACATTATCTATGAATACTGTTGTATAGTTCATAATCACGTGGTACTGCAGATAGTTAAAAGATAAATGGAAATGAGCAGGAATCAATTTTAAATGTCATAGTTGGATAGCTATTGTACATTAATGGAAGTGTCATTTGGTTGGAAGTAGTTTATAGGAAATCCTACATGACCTATGTTTGATACTAGTTGAAACTGATCATCACTTAATGAGGGTTCAAATCTAATAGGGTTCATCGGTTCCCTTAAGATTACAGATTTGCTTTCGTACAGAGAATCAACTAACAGGAAATCTAGGTCACGCAGGGTTTCATGTTGACTAACTCCAATTACATAATATTCATAAAGTATAAATACTACGTTATAAATCGCAACCTACAACATATTTTTATCTGTATATTATCTAACAAATAGTCTTACAGTTATTCCATTTATATGATAAATTAAACGAGCTTTAAAATGATCTAAGAATCGGGCCAATTTTCGATTCGTATTTGTTAATTCTATTTGTAGTTGATCACGTTCTTTCATGATTAAATCCAATTTCTAAAATAAAAGAATCAAATATATCAAAAATGTAATGAATTAAAGAATTAACCAAACACATTGGAGAGAATATGTATTGAATTATTTACTGTTCAATGTACTTGACAAATTTCACTGAATAAACAATGATAACAGTATGATAAATCACAAATTATTGAATTTACTAAAAAAATTGATTTATGAAGATTCACCAGCCAATCAGGTTGTTGATAGTGAATCACAATGCATATGATGAAAGATTTTGGTTAATGTTATCATTAAAAACTTCACATAAATAAAAAACTTCAAAGTGAGACAGAAGGAATTAACGAGAGAAAATTAACTTGGTGAGAAGTAAAAAAAAGTAAATTTATATCAATTTCAGTCAGAAATTAAGCATACGAAACAAAAATCATATCGAAGAATGAGAAATATAAGTAGTGACAATAAACTTACGATTACGGAGATTTAGTAATAAATAAATCAATCAGCCCATGCTGCCTAAATGTCTGTAATCGTAGATTACTAACATATTTTAAAGTCAAATCATGAAATGTGCACCTGCCAATATGGTGTGGTTTATTAAATATAAACCAAATAAACTATACTATTTCTCAACTTGATAGCTCCTAGATTCGTACTGAACTAGTTCTATACCATGGATGAAGTGTCTGCGATAAATGGTTTTAAAATGACTTTTATTCATGAAATGACACCAGAAAGAGATTCAGATGGAGAATGTCATAATATAGCAGCTATCTTACAATCGATTTCGATAATGGCTAATTTTGGTTAAGCCCTTTTATTAACTTACTTAACAGACAATGTCACTTGAACAGTAACAAGTCGCATATTTCTTTGTACTGTTATGATCACTAGAGCACATGACAGACTAGCTAAAATGTTGAATGCTTAAATACTATTCTATGACTCATCCTCCTCTCCATATATGTAAGCGCTCAAATCCTACTATTAGCTTTTTCTTTGCCTTGCTGCTCACCTATACAATTTGACTATGCATTTGCCTATATAACTGCTCGCATATACTTATTCGCATCTACGCTAAAAATTCGCTCGATGTGCTCATAGCTTTGTGGTTTGAGCTATCCGCTAACAAGCTGTAGTTACCGTTTCTCTTAGCCTTCTTATTTCAAACACCGTTGAAGTTTAAATAATAACGGTTACGAGGGTGATTGGTTAGCGAAGCAAAGCCTCTACAATAGGAATACTCTCTCCACAGACATTTCAAACATTTTTTTACGAAGTATAAATCATCTCCTTTAAATATAAGATCAATGTTAATATGGCTAAGCATTCTAAAATACAGTAAAAATTATAAGGATATAAACTCCTCCAAATTCGGAAAACTTTCTTTTGAACATTGAAGCAAAGCTTTTTGGCTTCATTCAAAATTCAAGAACGATAAAGTCTAAGATGATTGATTGACATTTACAGAAGGAACAGTCAAGTTTGAGACAGTTGATTAACATTTTACAAATGAAGTATTTACCGTATGGTTTTCAAATTTTACGAAGTTGTTCTGTAATTTTCTGCTCAAATACATTCGATTGTCCCCACTTATGTTCGCGTTTACTACATAAGAACTAATGGATAACATCAAGAGATAGTATCACGAGTTCTGGTGAGAAACAACAATAAAAGGATTTTAACCTTTTCGGCTGAGTGCATTATAGGAAATTAATGGTATTTAGACTTGTATACCATTGGATGACACCTTGGTGGTACAGATGTTAGGCGTTCACTTTAGAAAAGAAAGTCCCGGACTCAATCCCATTAGTAGGACCGCAGACGTGCACTGTTAATTAGTCCCTTACTAGAGTGAAATACCCATCTACAACATGGTGATTTTAAATAGTTGTCTAACTAAGATTAGATTGCGATGTAAACTAAGAGAGTATAACTTCGCAACGAAATTCAAATAATATGTCAAAATAAATATTAAGAATTCAAAATGCTACACCAATTGCTTTTTGTTGCTAAGACATATTTTATTTTATTGCTTTTATAAGAAATGTTTTTTTATTAATTACCAATGTAGTAGTTATTTTATCGGAATAAAAAATATGAGTGCTATTTTTTATTTTTTCAAAAAAAATACAGAACACTGTTTACATTTTCGGAAGCACTAATATATAAACAGTATGAAAATTAAATCTCTTTTTTTTCTAGTGCTTAATTACAACGGTGTGGAGGTTTACTTATCGATGGTGAAGAATGTGGATTTTTCATGACCACAGCTAATTGTATTATTTCAGAAATATGATGGAATGAACCTATATTGATACATTCACCTTTCTATTTTTATCCATTTATAAATATATCAAGGATTTTTCACGTAATTTACGGTTGTAATAAAACTCATGTCACTCACGGTTTATATATTTTATCATGGTGTTTTTTTTCTTCAAATTTTGTAAAAATATTTGACATTTGACAATATGACATGTAACATGGATTCAACATCAAATGAATAACAAGCCAAATTAAATCATTGACATTTTAAAATGTGTTTAATAAATATTTGACTCATAATTTAAGTTTTTAATTCAGATAATAAAAATATTATTATGACAAGAGTAATGTAGATGACATAGGCAAAGAAGCAGTAGAACGTGCATGATCAATGGAAGTATTAATCTAGTACGTAGACCTTCATTAATAAAGTAATCAAATATGTATCTTTTTTAAGATTTAAACATTTTTGGAATTGTGTAGTTTTGTGTTTCCAACGTAAATCATATTAGCATTGAACCAATTATTTGACTAGTTTTCAATTTCAATCCGTTCCGTGTTATTTTCTCGGGGAATATATAATATTGGTCAAACAAATAAAATGTTTCTAACCTATAAAATTCACCCCCTCAGTGACTTTGATTTCTTTTTTAAATATTTCAAGTAATTTCATCTTGTCATTAAAGTGTATATTGAATACATTTAAATATACATAAAGTGGACAATGAAAGAATTCTTAGATAAAGGTAGGTAAGAAGAATTCATAGTGCTCTATTATTTTTTTACTATTAGATTTCATAAATTGTCACAGATCTACGTTTTCTTTCTCTTTGCCAGTATAGAACATAGAGCATCTCGAGAGACCTGATGCATTTCATGAAATTAAGAACTGTATCACACGAGGTCATAATCAAAGATTGTAACAATGAATTTCTTGTTGAACTGACATGCTTATATCAATGAATCACATTTTGGTAAGCAATATCATCTTGTCTAAACATGATTACCAATTGAATTCTATAAAACCAGCTGGAATGTGGTATTAAGTAAGGTCAGTTCTAACATTTCGATAAATAATAGTCCATTCAAGACAGCTTGTACGTCTTACCGGTGAATACCAAAGGTCATGAAACCATAGTTTATGGATTTGAATATTGCCTAAAACTATTTTATGTCAAACGATATAGATTTTAATGTTAAATCCGTCAAACAAGTGGGCAAGATGACAGTTATTAGATAGAGTGAAATGGATGAAGAGTGTAAGCCTACTTCTAACACTTTATAAATGGAAATTCACGTATATTAAAGCTCCGCATAAATAAAGCACATAACAAATAAACTATTATTTGAATTATACGTGATTGCTAACAGTTTCCGTTATATCAAAGGAAAAACATAGTAAACTAGTATACAATGTTAATGGTCTTGCAAGTAGACTTCATAATTATATGTATTTTTCCATTAAAACAGTAGCATATAAGCAGTTACTCCGCCTGTAGCTTGTCTAGAGTTACTGCCGTTCCCATGCCCGGGTAAAGTAGGAGGGTTGTGCATGGGGTTAGCGTCCCCATCCCGTAGAAAACTAACTCGCTAAAAAACGCTAATCAGAAAAAATAAATCAAACCATTGAAACTCTGCTGTCTACTCTCTTTTTTCTGGTGGTCGACTGGATTATGAAGACCTCGACATCTGAGGGAAAACATGGCATACAATGGACAACTCAGAACCAATTAGACGACTTGGACTTCGCAGATGACCTAGCCCTCCTATCACATACACACGAACAAATGCAGATAAAGACAGCCAGCATAGCAGCAGTCTCTGCATCAGTAGGCCTCAACATACACAAAGGGAAAACCAAGGTCCTCAAATACAACACGGAGAACAGCAATCCAATCACTCTTGATGGTGAAACTCTGGAAGATGTGGAATCCTTCACATACCTGGGAAGCATCGTCGATAAACAAGGAGGTTCAGATGCAGACGTTAAGGCGAGGATTGGCAAAGCAAGGACAGCATTCCTTCAATTGAAGAACATATGAAACTCAAAACAACTTTCAACCAATATCAAAGTCAGAATCTTCAATACGAACGTCAAGGCAGTTCTACTGTACGGAGCTGAAACGTGGAGAACTACAACAACCACCATCAAGAAGGTACAGGTATTTATCAATAGCTGTCTACGCAAGATACTCATCATCCATTGGCCGGATACCATCAGCAACAGCCTACTGTGGGAGAGAACCAACAAGCTTCCATCTGAAGAGGAAATTAGAAAAAGACGATGGAAATGGATAGAACATACATTGAGGAAATCATCAAACCGCATTACGAGACAAGCGCTAACTTGAAATTATGAAGGAAAGCGGAAAAGAGGAAGGCCAAAGAACACACTACGTCGGGAAATAGAAGCGGATATGGAAGCGATGAGTAAGAACTGGAAAGAGCTGGAAAGAATTGCCCAGAACAGGTTTGGGTGGAGAATGCTGGTGAGCGGTCTATGCTTCTTCAAGAGGAGTAACAAGCGTAAGTAATTAAAATATAGTCAGTGAAATGACTTTTTCTCACGTGTAAAAAGCCACTGTAACTAATTTACATTAAAGTTGATGATGTTATGTCAGAAAATGTCAGATTAGAATTTTTGACTATTATAATAACATTGATAATAACCAGAAAACTGTAGAAACTACTCCGTTAAGGTAAGGGAATTCTCTATTTTTCTGTACTCGCGACCCTGGTGGGGATCAGACGTAGGATCTTCTGTCCAGTGGATCTCAAACACGTCAGAAAAGAAATACTTATCAACAACGAACGTCAGTTTATATCACAAATTTCTTAGAATATGAATCATACCACTAGACTGAGACTCAATAGTTTCAGTGGTTGAGCGTTCTTCGTGAGAAGTGGAAGTCTTGGACTTAATCTGCAGCATGGTCATGAGAGCACATCACTAAGAAGGTTTATACTAGAACAGAACAGTTATTGTGTGCTTAAACGCTACCTAAAATAAGATACATTTGTAGTGAATAAACCTTTGAAAATCTGCTAGTAACTTAATCGATCTTAATTATATACCTTCTAGATGTCATATCAACAAATAATGTGTGATTATTCGCTTCTTGGGTCATTAACTCGTGAATTATTTCTTTTTAATTACAGCTGAATAGATATAGATAACAGAAAAGTCATATTTACTTTAGATAAGCGAATTTCACAATCTAAGATTGGTTTAAATAAATATAATTGATTGTTTTATGGTCAAATCATATAACAAATTTATGGTTTGTTAAATATCTGCACATCATACTTTATTTCAGTTAATAAAACTCTGTTTAATAACATATCTGCTATCAGAAGTCAGCCAGTCAGCTACAACGTAGGACCAGGCACATATATGCATCGGTTCAAGTTGCCATACCGCACTAACACAGCAAGATGAACACCGGATTCATAGAAGCATTTAATTCAATGGTGTTAATATATAAAAGAAAGATTGCATATAAGGATATAGTACAGGAAGAAAGAATTAGTTGGTAGAAAGAAAGATATAAAACAATTTTAATCTCATAGTTTGAGGGAAGATAGAGAGTGTATACACCTACCCCATTGTGATCGATTCTGAGCCATGTCACCCAGAGTCTCCAACCATTGGTAACGACAGTCACGTGAACACCAACCAATTAGTCTGCATCTACCAACATGGCTCAGACTAGAAGTTAGTGACCTCAAGCACTAATGCCACGTTTTGGTTTGGCCGCCCCTAACTTTCTTCCAACAATCCCCAACAGCATTTAGCATTGGTAATCGGTGTTCAGGCATATGCAACACGTGGCCCAAGCATCTCAGTCGGTGAAGATTCATAAACTCATCAACTGATTTACCATCATTCCCTAATACCCTGCGTCTAACCTCACTATTGCTTACCCGATGATCCCAGCAGATGAGAGCAATATTTCTAAGGCATCTGTGATCAAATACTAGCAGTTAACGAGTATCTTCAACTCTCATTGGCTACGTTTCGCAGCCGTAAAGTAAAACAGAACGAACTGCCACGCAGTATACTCGTCCTTTTATTGATAGACGGATATCTCGCCTGCGCCATAGAAGACGTAAGTTGGCAAAGGCCAAACGAGCTTTTCGAATCCGTTCTGAGATTTCGTCAGACACCAACCCATTAGGGCTGATCAGACTTCCAAGATAAGTGAAGTTGTCAACACGTTCGACTACTTCACTCCCTATCCTTAGTTCAGGTGTTGACGCAGGCCAGTTCTGAAGCAACAACTTGCATTTAGAGGGAGAGAAGCGCATTCCAAACATTGTTGCTTAGTGCTACCAGAAGACTCTGCATTTTGTCAGCGTCTTCACCAAACAGGACTATGTCATCTGCGTGTTCTAAGTCGACAAGTGGACCTCCTGGAAGGAGATCAATACCCGAGAATTCAGTGGACGAGAACTTTAATTCCATCAGTAGGTCAGTGATGAAGCAATCCAAAATACCACCATTTCATAACACAAATCCGATGTGCTTATATCTGTTTACAGTATCTATGCAATATTTTCTAAAATTCTGTAGCATGGCATCTGAGAACAGGGTTAGAGACAAGCCATAGTTTTAAAACTTAAAAGATTCAAGTTACTAATATACTGGGTTTGTTTTATGATTTTTAAACAGTTCCAATCTAACCTAACATGAGTGATTGGACTTTAACTAACTTGGTTAACATATATTTTGTTATAACTAAAACGTTAGTTTAGACTCTGAATCACAGAAAGAATTTTTTGGCTTCTATCATTTTGTTTACTTAATAGTTTACAGTTTTAAACAACTTCAAGTTTTCTTAACTAGCAAACACTTACTCTGTATAGTTCTTCAGTCAAAACGTCACATGCAAAGTAGAACCTATGACAAATGAGCATCAATCCTAGTTACCAACCTGTATTAACTAGGGATAAAATTATTAAAATGACTGTCACACAAACCATTCAACCATTGGTAACAGTAATCATGTGAATGTAAATCATATATTCTGCATCTACCAACGTGATTTAGTCGAACAGTCGGTGACCTCATGAAGTGATACTACATCTTAGTTTGACGGACCTTATTTACCGCCCTACTTACTCCCACAAAAAGGAAATAGTATGAGTCGAGTTCGCTCATCTACTGAAAGGGTAATATCCAGTCTTTTCAATTATAGCTTGTAATAATGCTTTTCGTTCTATGGACGTATCTCTCTAAAATTTTACTCCGGACCTCAGAAAACAAAACCTAAATAATAAATTAATACAAACCCATTTTATTCGAAAAAACAGTTGTTTTATACGTTATTATCATGTGTTGAGTGCAAAGGATAACTGGTAATTTTTTGGAGGCATATTTAAAAAGGTGAATCGAGCGGTGAAGCTCACGTCTGTCTACTCAACGAAATGTTTTGTAGGACCGTCAACTTCTAGAAATTTCAGTCTCATGGTTATCTCTGATTGCGTCTGTAAGTTCACATATACGTCCCAAAGCTCTTATATTGGAAGGGTAGAAACAAGAGCTAATGTTCACATCTCCGACCACACTCCATGAAGTTGCAATGAAAAGAACTGTAAATTTAAGCGCTGAAATTGTTCCTCATTTTCTCTGCAGTAAACATAATATCGAATTTAAATTGACATAGTTATCAATTTCCACTAATTCTGATGGTGTCTTCTTCATGATTGTATAATCAGGGTTTTTTCTATGACCTTAATTACGATTTCTAACTTCCTATCACTTGATTCTGAGCATTAATCACTTAGTCTACATTTTAAGCATTACATAGTTAGGTACGTAAATTTTCGATCTCTAAAGATTACATTTCGACGCTCTTCTAAGTTTTCTCTTGTGGAACATTCAGATATTTAACCCGTAATTAATCAGACCCTTGTACAATTTCTTCTAGTTCTTCCACAACTACTGTCTTTTATTATTCAAAAATGTACGTGCCAAATTCAGTGTTATTCAAGACTTCTGAAGTAAAGTATATATGGTTGTCTTCTGGGATTTTAATGGTTAACACTATTGTTCCCAAGTTGTAATCGGCTAAATTGATTATCCTAAAAATAATTGATCTCGTGAATTATTCTACTACATGTGCTGTTCTCGTTTTAGTCGAATTCTCGAGGATTAATGCAGAAGCACAAAGACAAGGTTAGATAGTAGCTAGTAGTGAAAGTCAGGTCATCCATTTTATTCTACTTGGGACTTGTCAGTTAAATACACCTACATTCCATAATTGATGTTCACATAGAAACTCGAACCCAATAAGTCTCGTCGTAAGCTCCCAATGCTTTTACCACTGGGTTACTGTGTTCAGATATTCATTAGTTTGTGCAACACGAATTATTCTACTGCTAGCCACTGTTAATCTTTACTTAAAAACTCGGGAACAAAATGGCAGCATCAAGACAATCTGCTCATAATGGGAATATATCAATATAGACAGATTTATACAAACTTTAGATCTTAACATCACCAGTGGGAAGATTCAGACGTATATGAACAAATAATGAAAAGCAGTTCATTTTTATGTCTAAGTTTCTAAAATTGTATAAGTTACTAGACAAAAATAGAATGATACATTATATTCCTAAATTTGGTCAAAAAAGTCAGAATCAGTAACTGTTTGTCTAGGGATATTTTTAATAGCCTTTACTGCAGACTAGAAATTTCAGAATTTTATTATTTCTTCAGTTATTCCAATACTTCACCCAAAATTTATTTAACAAAAGAAATGATAAAAAAATGTTTTCATCACACATTTTATGCATTTCGGTCTTACATTAGCTACTTGATGAACGGACGAAAAAAAACGAGAACGTTCTATATTTGGGAAAGATAACCTAGTTGACATAAGTTTGTATTTTGAACAATGTATCAGAGCAAACGTACACACATATAAGGTCATAAATCAATAAGAAATGTAAATAAAAGAAAAATGACGAAGTTCCAGAGATTTTAAACAAAAGCAAAGATTGGTAATATATATATATATATATATATATATATATATATATATATATATAACGTTTAAAAATTCTAGGTATTGATTTCAGAGCACCAAAACCGAACTGTAAAACACATAGGACCTGAAACAAATGTTCATTGACCCAAAGTGTTATACTTTAAATTGCCACAGTGATGAGAAATTAACTAAATAAACTATATATGGAGAAAACGAATTCGAGGAGAATAAATTAAACAAGTAATGCATGAAATAATATTTATTCTTACGAATCAATAGAACACAACTCAGGTCATGTTATCTAAGCTAACCAATAACCGTCTGTAGTTATAACGTTAAACTTGACTAAAGAAAATTTTACTTTCCAATACTGCATAGTAGAATATTCAATAATTTAAAAGACTGGTGCTATATCTTGCCTTCACCCTCGCCCTACTCTAGACTTTTTGCTACCGGTTTCTAAATTGGCTGTGATTGTCTGATTCTTGATGCCTGTGGGCACTTATTGATATAACCCTATGCCGATCAGATCACAAGTCTGTCATGAAAGTTGGCTGGGTATATAAAACGAATGCCTTAACCACTTCAATCCATGAACTGCAAAGCCTTGTTAATCAATACAGCATATTTTTCCTTGTAACTTTAACTAAACCTTAACCCACTAAGTTATTTCAACACAGTTGAACAATGTCACCAAACTATCTGAAATCAAATTCCGGCAAACTACAAATTTCCTCAACTTTCAGAGACCATCTTTCACAGCCACAAAATGAAGCAGATAAAACTATCACGAAACCTGATTGCTTTTTTATTAGACAAAAAGACATTTCACTTACGCTGAAGATGATGGCTTTTGATTAACCTGAAACAAGTATTTTGCTTGAATCTTGATTTCATAAGCCACCAGTCTAGAAGAGATTACAAGTAGGGACAGGTGATATACATTGAAAACTTCATTATAAATGCCCACCACCTAATATAAATAAAAGTTGGCAATTTTATATGTTAATTGTATGATGAATATGATTGTCTTTCTGTCTAATTTTGCGTGAATTTGATTCCCTTTTTCTAAACAGTAGGAATTGTTAGATTAATCAACTGTTCATTACGATAAATAAAGATATTTTAAATAAATGGATTTTCCGAGTTCTAACAGAAATTAAATTAATTTTATTCATCCAATCTGAATTTCTATTGAAATCAATGGGATAAATGCAGATAGTTTACATATCATAGTAACTAAAACAAATCTCAAAAAATATTTTTCAGATCGCAATAAATTATGTAGATGGATTTTTTTAAACGGTAGGTTTACAATTTATGAAGAAGCCCATCAGAATTAAAATGAGTGCTCTTTGAATTTTATGCAAAATTCAAAGAGAGTAAAGGATATCTGGTACCGAATTAAAAGTGAAGCGAAACTGATCATTATTCAGTTACAAAAATCATTAAAATTACTAAATAAGACAAGGCCAATAAAGAAAAAAAGGGAAACACTTTGAGAGATTGTAAAAGTGTATGGTAGTGAAAGGTAGTTTATGAAAATATAAAATAAAACAGAAAACAAATAGAATTAAAGCCTAAATATTATGTTTAACTTGATTTGTGAACTTTGCAAATTAACTTAATTTTTCTCCAAATCTAGCATAAAAAGCAGTAAATAATACATCCATATGGCTAAAAATCATCTCTCTGTCCTTACTCGAACTCTAAATCTAATTCTCAACTTTAACTCTTAACTCATACTTTAATCATTAGCCTTGACTACTAGTTCTAATCCTAATTCTTTATACTAGTTTCTAACTCCAATACTTAGTTTTATTTAAATTAGTCAAAATTAATTATCAGAAGGGGTTTTGTGGAGATTTTAATTATTTAAACAGTTGAAATCATGAGTGAATTGAAGTTAGACCACCATGAAAAACCTGGAAGCACTGGACGGCCGTTTCGTCCTAGTATAGAACTCCTCAGTATCCACGATCCCGCCCCCCGGCGAAATTCGAACCCAAGATCTATCAGTCTCTCACGCAAGCGCTTAACCTTTAGACCACTGAGCCGGTCGGCATCCACCGGTGCAAATGTCTAACTTCAAACAATCCACGAAAGTGATAATAATCATCTGCTCATTAATGACTGACTTCAAGAGGCATTTCCTGGAGTTCTAATGAGAAGCCGTGACAAGTGGAGTTCAACCAGGTCTGTTGTGAGATATCAGCTCACTGAAGACGATAGCGGACGGTGGAGTAATTCCGTGGATTGTTTGAAGTTAGACATTAGCACCGGTGGATGCCGACCGGCTCAGTGGTCTAAAGGGTAAGCGCTTGCGTGAGAGACTGATAGATCTTGGGTTCGAATTTCGCCGGGGGGCGGGATCGTGGATGCTGAGGAGTTCTATACTAGGACGAAACGGCCGTCCGGTGCTTCCAGGTTTTTCATGTTGGTCTAACTTCAATTCACTCATGATTTCAACTATCAAAATTAATTGATTACTTGTATTATCCACATCCTGATTGGGTAACAATTGAATAAAATAACTCATGTACATTTTTGGAGATCATAGGCAAAGTTCTCATCAAAACAATTTGTGCTGAAAACTGTTTATTAAAGAACAAAGGGAATTCATATAAGAGTGAACAAAAAAATTGACTTTTGCACAATTTATCGTAACTATTCTTATGAATTTTGTGTGCGTTTGTGTGTGTATCTCTCACTGACTATACATACAGTAAATATATAGCTTCTTATGTAAACATCTTAATAATAGATAATGTTTTATTGTTACTATTCAAAAGAAAAAAACGTATTAGACACGATAAAATTTTTAAACATTATAAACAAATTGCTAGAATAAATACTTCATCTGAAAATTTAAAAAGTGTCAAAGATTCTGTAATTTAAGTCAGTTAACAGACACACAAATTTTAAAACCTGTCTGAGTTAAAATGGTGTCTTGAAATTATTGCATAGTAATAAAAATTGACAATAATTTTCTAATTAATACACAGAATATATTTGTTACTTAACGTCTATTCTGATATATTCACCCCTAACAAGTGTATTTATAATCTATGAATTTCATTTTTACCTTGATTTGTTATGTCATCCAAACTTTCATGTACTTCAGTGCTTTTCAGACATCGTTTTCGAAATACATTTATGAAAATGTAAATGAATTCAAACCATTTTTGGGCTATATATATATATATATATATATATATATATATATATATATATATATATATATATATATATATATATATATATATATATATATATATATATATATATATATATATATATATATAGAATACATTGTTGAACAAATGACGTTTTAATAAATATCTTTTCTGTTCTCCCACCTTGTAGCCAAAATGATTTTGTCTGTATCGTCTTATGGTTAAGATTGAAAAAGAAAGAATCTTTCCGTTTTCAACAGATGAATAAAGAAAATTTGTTTTATTAGGAAAATGAGTATTTTCCGCAATTGGTGACACATTTTAGGTAAAAGATCATTGCATTGATGCAAAACGTTATTTATCTGTTCCGCTTTCCAATTAGAAACAATTTTGCTAGTGATTATCACATATATATATATATATATATATATATATATATATATATATATATATATATATATATATATATATATATGAGTTGAAAATAATATCTACAAATAACTAAAGAGCCATTTTTCATGAATAAGGTAAAACTAGCAAAAAAATTAATTCAGAACTATGTGTTTAAGTGAAGTCATAACTGTTGGATATATTGATCATCTTTGTACTTCCATACATTATCATAGATATAGATTTAAACATAAGTCCCTGCTTAAATATTTTCTTATTCACTGTGTTTTAGACTGTAATGAAACTTGACGTTATTAGAAATTTAGATGTGTGGATATAGTTCATTTTAAAAGTAGATAATGTCAAAAGGTAAGGGAATTCAGATAGGTATCACACGATATTGAGAATTGGCTGTATTTAGAAATGTAAACCATTAAATTTCAATTCATTGGTCTAAAGTTAACATCCTTGAAAAGTTTGAATCTCTTCAATACAACATCTGATGTCTTAGTGAGCGATCATAGCTTTGAGTTTTCATATTAGGAGGAAACAGATGCACAGTGCATACCTAAAACTAGTTTGTGATTTTTAAAGTACAATCAAGCTGAACAGTGATGTTTTTTCTAATGAAACGCTAGGTTCTAATTTGAAGAATACCAACAATGAATTAGATAGTGATAGGTTAGTGAAAATAACAATAAAACACCTAACAATACAATATTGTCTACGATCTATATTAGTGTAAATAATAGATCGAATTAATAAGCGTTTTTGTAGGACTTAGTAGTGTGAATATAACAAAGGAAAATAAAATGAATAGATCTATGCTTAAATGATTATATTTACTGAATTTTCCAAGGTTAGATTTATTCAGTTGTACTACTCAGAAGAGTTTATTGATCAGAACAAATTTCTTGACTAAACTGCATTAATATAATAATTATTCTTAAAATACATTGACAATATATCTCAGTATATAAGTTGTAAATTTCCGTTTTATTAAACAATCCTTGTCATAATAAACACATGTTATTGTTTCACATTGATTTTAATGTTCAATTATCAAGCCGTCGTTATTAGAATGTAATTATTTCGATTCTGTATTCTATCTCCCTATTATACATACAAAATCCTCTCGCTGTCACACTTTATCTAAACGTACAATATCAAAGCATTTGTTTCATTCCGTTTTCTTTCATTTTTTATTTAAACGTTTAAAACATATGGTTTTCATTCATTATTTTTTTTAAAAAATAAGCAAGTATTTTTAGATAAAAGATGGACAGATGTGAGAGTATTTTTCTATATAGATAAATATCTCAATTACAACTCAACAATCTCCACAACCCTGTACTGATAAATAGTTATATGTAAATGTAAGTGTATCTGTTACACAATCTGTTATTGTATATTTTGACATACATGAAAGAAACCAAACGGAAGTTTATCAAATTCTTAAAGTAGCATACATCTGTTCATTTCAAATACAAATGTCCTATCGGTCTACTAGGTTTTTAATGAGATTGAATGCAATAAAAATACACTATCAAATTGCCTACATTATTTGATAATACGATAATCATTATTTTCAAGATATTGATATCAATAGGAATGGAAACGAACGACCTCAATAGTAATATTGTTGACCGATATCTTCATTGTAATGCTTGACGAAATCGCTTTCAGGGGTGCGTTGTTTGTCAGTTAATCTCAAATATTCTTTCCTGATAAATGTTAACCAATAGGAAATGATGGTTTCTGGGATTCAAGCTAAATACTTTCAATTACCAAACAGCAAGTGAAAACAGAATCACTAGGTTGCTATATTCGAAGGTTTAAAAGCACAAACTTATAGGTAATTCTGTTCATATATTTTTAGTTTTACAATGAATATCTTTATTTGATGTCGAATAAAAATACTATAAGTTTAATGTCAATTAGAGTTATCTCAAACTGTCCCACCATGTAGGGTGTCCAGTGTAGTGCAACCTGACATGATGGATGAAGAATGCATTTGGAATATAATGTAAGGTTTGAATTGAAATACCTAATGAAGATCACATCATCCAATATGCTGCAATTATCCATTAAGTCGACGGAAAAATGACCGGAAGTGTTGAGCAAGACGCACATATTGAACATAAAATCATTACAGATAATATCAGCTTTAAAATTAAAAATTAATTAGTTAAAATGACCTCATTAGTGATTGAACATGGACAGTCCAAACTACTTAGAAAATAAATGTCTAATAGTATGATAACTTTTTAATTTATTAAAAAAATACCATTCAAATAATTTTGAGTTAAGCTATTCAAACCACCATATATGAGAATTAATGAACAATGTATATTTTCCATTTTTATATTCAACTTACTACTTGTTTTTCAGCATAATGAAGGATTTTCTTGTCTTTTAGATTGGTCCGTTTATTCTCTGACGATCTATATAAAAATAGAATCATAAAAAGTATATCCCTGTAAGTTCAGTATTTTAAACATAAAACAGTATTATTCACACGAAAAATTGGAAAGTGGTTTGTAACGAAATTAAAAATGTGAGTTTTGATCTTAGTTGAAACTCAACCTGTATGCAAGTGCTGATGTCCACACCTGGATCCGAACCTATAAATTTGATATTTCAACACTGTGAAAGTTATTCATTATGCTAATGTTTCCAGATAATCACTAGGTTTTCCCACGGAAATAATTCCACTACCTATTTTCTTACTTGAAATACATGTGGTTCAATAGTAATATTGAACAAATTCGTTGAGGATACGCTTATATAAAAAAAGATCAATAACAGTTCATGATACTAATGACAAAATCCAAGCAACTATGAAATACAACATATTTTCTGTTTTTATTTATAGAAAACTAAATCAATTCATCGACTTAGATATACAAGAAAAAACTTGACTAAAATGTCATTAGAATATTACATTTACCTTGAGATCAAAAAATACCGTGCTTTACCAAAATGATTCAATTTAAGAACAAAATAACAGTTTAGTTTAAACTAATTTTCAATCATGTTTCAGCTACATTGGAAAATTATCTAACTTGAAGATATTCAGTTGTTTTTTTTTGGTTGAGAAAAAGTATATGTTTACACTGTGACAGTAGTAATCATAATAGAACAACTGAACAATCTAAGAAGTGATTGACATCTTGATTTAGTGATTACAATCGTTGATAGAGCTTAAGAAAACAGTTTAGAATGAAAATGATGTTGAAGATATTTCCCATCATAGCACTGGAATAATAAAATCAAATAGGGAGTTATTATATGACACGAATAGAATACCACTGACAAAGTTGATAAATACATTGTAATGCATATAATTAGGTTATCCTGATTATATGCATTACAATGTATTTATCAACTTTGTCAGTGGTATTCTATTCGTGTTCACGTTTCAAAGATATTTTTGATTTGATGACTAAACAAGAGTTTTAGACAGCTTCCTAATTAATTCATTGTAAATACCACAGTCCTACAAAAGGTTAATTGTGTCTCAGAACATAAAACTGGCTGACTCAATCACAGCATCAGTTCTCTCAAGATTGAAGGTAAATATTGCTGACAAGACCTATTTAGCACGAAGCGTAGGTCATACATAATCTACAGTCAAATAATCTCAACCACCTAACATACAATATCGTGTCATTACTTTCAGGTTACTCAGTCTAATGAGTGAATTACAACTTAAATGATTGAATTTGATCATTATCAAAAGACTAAATAGACATAATGCTGGCCGCCATACAGTGATTAGTCAATTATGAAGCAAGGATCCCGTTTAGTAGATTGACTATCACAAAATCAGTTAAAACTTTATTTTCTAAAAAAAACACAGGCGAGACTCTAATTTAGGGACGAGCCAATCAAAAGCGTGTGAGCCGTTTCAAGGTCACGGAGCCAAGTTCAACACCTGATGCTCACATATGATCGGTTTACAGCGGATTTTAGAGAAGAGGTGATTATTGAGAGGCTACAAGGGATGGGATTACTAAAAAGTTCTTGTACGTGAGACTGCGGTTATCATATGACCGCAGTAAAGTGTGCAAACCACCGTGGTGAGATTATATTGCGTTGTCCTTCATGTTGAAGGAGAAAGTCTGCTAAAACGAGGACTTTCTTCGCTCGATTGCTACTGAAACTGAATCAGATTATGATAATAGTTGCAAATTGGGTAATAAATACACCAGTAACACTGGATGCGGCGTTTGCAGTTGTTTATGAAACTTCAGCAGTCCAGTGGTATAAGTACTGCCGTGACATATGTGCAACTAAAATAACACGTATACACCAATCATTCGGAGGAGTAGGATGTATCGTGCAGACAGATGAAACGGCAGTGAGAAAGCGAAAATAGAACAGGGGACATAGTATAAAGTAGGATTGTGTAAGTAGCATTTCCGTGAATATACTCGACAGGTACTTGGAATTTATGGCTTTTTATACCGTATGCAATATGATTTCAAAACATCTGAAACTTTAGCAAACCTTGATAAGTATTTAAATCACGTGAAATAAGTATATTCACTGTAATCCATTAGTTTCTTCTAATATATTTCTACGTTATACTGGCTGTCTTCTGATTGGCTAATATTCTCAAGGTCACTCAAAATTCGTTCAAAGGTCGTCCCTAAATTAGAGTCTCGCCAAAACACATTTATATTCACTGTTCGTTATTGTTTAAAATGAATTTCAACAAAAGTGCTCTTTTTTATATGTAACTACCAATTTTTGAAAGTACAACTATTCACTATAGGTTGTTACCATTCTTAATAATAAACAATGCAAAGTTACAACATAGTCTTAGAGTTGAACTTATTTTATTCAGACCGGGAAGTATCGGCTACACACAAAGAAATAATACTGATAACTACCACAAATGTTAAAATACAAGGCTCGTGAGTCATGATACTTCAAATTAATAACTGACAAAAGCAAACGCAGGTTTCGAGGACTTATCGTAAAAACACAAATTAGTTTTTTCCGTTTGGTTGGATGTTTTATTTAGAATAAATAAATACACGTCATAATCGTATGCCTGGGTAATGAGACTCGACAGAGTCTAAACATTTTTCATAAATCTAAATTTTTATCATAAATGAATAATATATTGTTAAAGTAGGCCGCTGAAATAGCTGTTTTAAGTAGTTTCTAGTAAATAATTCATACAATAAGAATTAACAAAAGTCATTTTTTATGTATCATAAACATCTACAACCATACTAATTGCAAATTTAATTGAACATAATTTAGCTGTGTTTCTCTGGAAAGCAATTACATTTACAATCATAATTTAATTTATATCATTGGATGGGTTTTCGTAATCATGTATGTTGTTTCTAGTATCAAACAAAAACATGAGCCAACTTGTTGATTGATGTTAGGTGTCAAAATGGAAGATTAATTTGAGTATTTACATTCGTCATACAATGATAAACAACTACATGAAAGGATAGAGTCCTATCTGTTTGTCCTTTAAAATTATTAATGAAACTTTCATGGATAATACACATAACACAGTCTAATAACTTTCCTCACAATTTATTTTCGTAAATGAATGTACATCAGCTGAAAATCCTAATTTCCTTTAGGTGAGTAGTGAGTCAATCAATCAAACATGGATAACTTACAAATGTGTATGAGGTTAAGTTTATAAGCAGTACATTAAGAAAAGATGAAAATGATAATAAGTGTGGGATGAATACAATAAGAATATAATGAAACGTATAAGACGTACCAATCGCAAAGAATAAAGAAAAAAACACAAAGGACCCTACTAATTTATTGTGGCTGAATCTAAGCTAGTACATCAAAAGTCTCAGATTATAGAGTATGATTGAACTCTGGTCTCAAAACAAAATGTTTGGATTTGGACTCGTAGATGCGGTTTAATGAAATGATTAATTACTTGATTGAATTGATATCATGTCTTCATTAGGTCATCCTTAGCTTTGTGCTTATCTATTCCTATATCATCTAACTCAACATATTGACGTATTGTGTGGTTAAGGAATAGCTGGTGTTTTAACCATACTTCTAGGAGATTGACGATCAAACACATGTAATCTGTACGCATGTTTCATTTTGTATGTAAAACAGATTGAGTACGTCTGTGGTACATGCTAATTATGTCTATCGAGACCAACGAGAAAAGAAATGCCTGACAACAGAACTTTGAAGATATTGGACTGAAGAAAACAGAAAGAGAAACATAAAGGAATTGAGAATTGGAAGAATCATGAAGGATGTAAAAGACAATTGATAGACGTGCAGATGAAGTATTCAATGTATGCTTCTCATAATTCAGGAAGAAACTGTAATTTTGCACAAAACAATAAATTGGTCTTCGCTTGAGTGTTTGCTGACTACATACCTACTAATATATATATCTGTATTAATATCTAAAAGTACGAAATTACCATGAAAAAGGCTTTTCACTAAATTCTTAGCTCCACAACGTGATTGATATTTAAGTAAAAATCGTCATTTCTTTCTCATGTACTGGCTGAAAAACATTCTTATCTTCATCTATAAATGCACGATGCTAAGACAAAAAGACCAATATATCTTTAGATAACCTGAAATATAACTTCATCATAGATAACCATTACAAATTTTATAAAAATAATAACATTAACGATTCTTATTGGTTCAATAAAAACAAATAAATACAAAATTTTAATTATTTCGATAAACGATCCATTTTCAAAACAAACAACGTGTATCCTATGAGTACTTTTCGTCCATATAAGATCTCTCTCCCTCCCTTTCTCTCTCTCCCTGTATATACATATATATATATATATATATATATATATATATATATATATATATATATATATACATTGAATTCAAATGTTCCGATATATATATATATATATATATATATATATCGGAACATTTGAATTCAATGTATTATTGTATCTATTTTGAATATTGTTCATGAATTACCACTAAATAAGGTTACCGAATATTGTGAAAACTTATGTAGACTAGCATTTAATAAAAATATCACAAATAAGAATTCATGGTATAATGTTTGTGTTGATTAATTGGTTACTGAAATACGGAGAGAATAATCATACTAGTGGAATATTATTTATTGATGAAGTTTTGTGGATATTGGTTGCTCAGTATTTGATTTTCGTTGTGTTTAATTATTTACAAAACTAGTACCAAAACTTTTATTCAGTCTCCAGTGAATTGATCATTGAATAAAACAATGAACAATGAGATATTGAAATTAAATGTTATACAATTTCTAATATCCGTTTATAAATAGGATGTATCAATGGAACGGTCTGTTTAAACATTGTGATTATAATTACTGAACATTTACATAAGCAGCGTGTCAAAATAGAAATACGTAAATTAATAATTTTTTTATTATGCTACCGATTACTGTTTTTGGTCAGTCATACCGTCAAGTGAACAGTCAATCAATGCAAATTTTATTAAGTCTTTGTTAGGATTTTCAAGACTGAATTGATTACTGTCTCTCTTTCTCTTCACTGTGATCCTCAGGCAGATAATGTGATATTGTGTAAACAAAGAATGACGATTGAAACAAGTATAGATTCATTGAATTCAGGGGACTTTTTCAAAGCTTTGCAACTTAAATAATCTGCATGGGACACTGAGAATAAACAGATGGAGTTTTTATCATTTTTGTAGGCAAATGATAATTGGATTAAAAAATGAAAATAAATGTATTTCAACTGAGAGCAAAATATATCTATGCACTTGTTACTTTATTCCATATCATACTGATTATTTGCAGAATAAACTAATGTTTCAAATCTTAAAAAGTATAAGAGCAACTCATGAAGCTTTAAATAACTGGATATTGAATAGGCTAATGAAGTAAAAATAAAGGGAGATAAGAATTAGTGTAAAGAATTTGATGATCTTGAAATGGAACAGAGGATATAAATTTGTGAATTTGATGTTGTGAAACGCGAAAAGGTGAAGTACTTTGGGTGACACGTATCACATCGCATTCTAAAATTTAAACTAAACAGCTATATTGTTTTTGTTAAGTTGGACTGTATCTATTAGTGGAAATTAGGACGCCCATAATATTCTATTCTGGACTGACCAGCCGAATGTACACAGATCCACATATTGACGCCTACGCTGAAAGTCGAACAAAGTACTTACCACATTAAACAATAGTGAATTATCTACCAGGCCTCTGAATATGTATAACCATTAATTCGCTCAGCTGGTACACGTTTACAGTAAAGATGTACTCAGAAGCTCAGCAGACAATTCATCGACAAGCAATAGACAAGTTATTCGAGTTTCAATGTTATCGTTTACACTAAGATTTAGGTAGATTCAAATATTAGTCACAATCCGTTTCTACTAAAACTTCAGACTAAGGGTCAATACAGGGGAATTACTTACATGTTTAGGATGTGACAGGGTTGATCGGTTGAAAACTACAACAGCCAAAATAAAAAAAGCACATTTGCAGCGTACTTTTTATCGACTGGTATTATTTTCTTGTTATGATTGTTGAGAATAAAATATGGTATATTAATTGCTGCCGGAGTTGAAGTAATCATACGATAAAAACATTGTTCTTTAATTGATTCATCATAAATTTTAGCTAAATTATGTATTAGAATCCACCTGAGTGTTTTCTTACTCAACATTAAAGACTTATTCACTGGGGTCTCATCAAACTGAACACATACATTGAAAGGCAGTGAGGAAAATAAGAAAATCATATTCCTAATACTACTGAAGTTTAGAACCAATAATGCCTTTCCAGGCAGAAAGAAATGATAGAGAAAGTGAATAAATATAAAAAAACACATAACGTTCCTTGATTCAGAAAGATTCAGTGCTAACGCTATTTCTTACATCGTAAAGTCTGCTCAGAAATTTATGTGAATCGGTCTCGAGCTCATCAAACACGCTCTCAGTTAGCAAAAGTCTTTCATTACTAATCTGATCTGGACGAAGGAACATTCTTCTATTATATGAGCGATTGAGTAGTGTCAACCTTTACATAATTTCATCTTTCCGTTCGAATGTCTCATAATACACAGTTATTGTTGATCAGTACAATTTCAATATTATTATTAGTTCATCATTCATTAACTTCTGGATTTTCATAGTATGACCGGACTGAAAACTGTCAAGCGAAACCAATCAAACATAGTCCAGATAGAAAGTGAGAAATGGTGATGGCTACACACTATTGATCAAGTTCTGGCTCCACTTTCTGAGGGAGCAAGCGTTAAATCTGTAGCCAAACTTTCTAACGGATATGTGTCTACACTTACGAATGAGTTGTGCATATATTTAAAGTTAGACTACCTAGTAAAATCGTTCTCCAACTCAAGTCGCTTATTGGGCTCGCATACAGGAAGTGTGCATACCAGTCTTTAACTCATACTCGAAGGCCATAACAAAAGCATTAACCTTACATTTATGTCTTATCAGTGAATGGCAAAAACCTCAATTAAATGAATTACTCCATTTCCATGATGAAATGAGTAGACAAGCTGATTGGTTTATATCATATGTGGTTTTGTTTTACATTTAATGAGCAATCATAGTAAAGTATCATGTAGATGTTTGTTTCATTTTAACAATTTACGGGTAATGGTTTTTAATTTTACACTTCATTCGAAAAAAGTTTGAATAAAAACAATTAAGCATAATGTTATTTGCTTTCATCGTGAAACAAAAATTATTACAATAAATTTACGGGATAAATATATAGCTGTATTCGTGACATATCGATCAATATCATTGATAATCAGATGGATAGCTAACTCGTTAAACTATGAATATCCTCAACAGTGCACAACGCTGACCACATCAATGAACGTATCTTGAGACTTATGGATCTCATAAGTAAACGCTCAGGTATTAAGATTCTGCTTTCCAATGATACCCTAACTTCTTCAACATAAACAAACGTGCTTTCATTTTCGATTTGTATTATACTGAAAGCGCCACTTTTTTCACTTACCGTTGATTTTTAGACTCAGTATTCGTATTGAATGTGTTAGTTTTGTATCCTGATGTTTCAGGCTAAATGATTATGAAAATAAAATAAAAGAATTTATAAACTAAGCTTTTGTAGATAATAATCATAGACAAATATATTGTTGTGTGTACCTTTACAATATAATCATGTATCCATTATTCTTATGTGTAAAAATAGTTAAACAACGATAAACACTATGTTCTAAAAGTTTGGAAAAACATTCGATTTATTCATAAAACTAATAATTTTTCTATATTCTGTCTGATTTTTATACATTAAAATTCAATGATATAGAAAATAAGTATATATGGTTGATCCTAATATGAAATATTCTATTCCATAAATTAGATTTCAATCTGACAACTAAATAAGCAAGAAACGCCTGTTCTATATTTCACTGCTAGGCAAAATTCATTTTAACTACTTGTAATTATGATTTGAAAATGTAAAACAATGTCAAATATTTCCCCAGTTTTACTTGAGATGAATTTATAATAACCGGACAAGATGGTGACATTAGTACTGATATGATTGTGGAAAAAAAGTGGTTATTTGATACTTGTTCAACAGAACAGTACTGAAGTGGCTCCTTCCAATAACAAATGAAAGATTGCAGATGAAGATTTATCTATTCATCAAATACTAATTCGAGAGAAGACAATAGAAGATGGCCACGCAATGTCATAGATTGATTGAAGTTAGATATTAACACTGATGGATGCCGACTCACTGATCTAGAGGTTAACAGATCGCGTCCCATGTGATGGATCGAGTGTGCATACTTATGAAATGTCCCATATTAGGACGAAACAGCCATCCAGTGTTTCTAGGTTTTTATTGGTGGTCTGACATGGATCGGTTTATTATTTCAATTAAAACTCAACAATCTCCGCAACCCCATACTGCTCATTTTATCACTAACTTACAATTGATCAAAATGTCATCAAAAATTTGTGTTATACATATCATTTTGATTGTTGGACTAACAGATAAATTTGAATTCAGCGAACTGGTAAAAGTTAACACTAATTAATCCATAGTTCAATGCATATATATACCCTACAAAATCAATAGATTGACTGATTTAACTAACAAATATGACTAAATTACTTAGTTACACTTTGTTCTTTCTAGACGGAATTAATTTAGCAAAATAAGTAGATGAGTGAAATTAACGATTAATGTGTTATTGGTAACCAACATCATGTAACTTTTTATATTTGCTAACTAGAAAAGTGTCAATTAAACGACATGGTGTCGTTGTGTAGTCCTTTATCAGACTGTTATTGAAAGATACATCCCAGCTTTCCTCCTATATAATTATTGACTTAATCCGCTTTATTGAATAACGGAATCACGGAATAACGGAACAAGTCAAATACGAGAATGGTTTTTCAGCATGTATATTTCATGCACTCCTTGATTTGAACAAATAATCAGGGAAGCGAAACGAAGAGGGGAGAGCGAAGCAGATCGAAGAAGGCAAGTGAACCAACTCAGTTTAATCAAGCGTTACTCCATATACATAATCACACCCAAAATGAGTTACAGGCATATACTGAATAGGATAGGCAAACAACACACATACGATCGTATAAAAACTTAGGGTTAATTAACCAATAAGTGGCAAGGTCAAAATGTGGAATGAGAAGAATGAATAGATTGGTCTCTCCGGAAACTAGAAAAGCCTGTGTGTGCAGCAGTGTATTTGTGAGCGACAATCAGTTGGTCATTTTGTGTGTGTTCACAAACCGGAACGGAAGGTTAATTGCTACGTTTTTTTAAACGACAATTTTATAATCAATAATGCTAATTGTACAAATTATGATACTTAATGAAAAATGCAAATAATAACAAAAACTGATTACAAAATAAGTCTACTTTAACTATCCCCACAGTGGTTTGTAGAATGAATAAATTAGATGTGTACAAAATTTTGTTGGGTAAATGTTTGACTTCAGCGTTCACTATATTGTATACATCAGAAACTGTCAGAAACTTTTTTCCTGCTTATTGTTATATTTATTCAAACAATATTATAGAACTCAAGTGAGTAGTAGTAGTTGTAGTAGTACACTAAGGAACCAACAAAAGATACTGTAGTCTATGACTTCTAGCCTGCATTTGATAATTTACGTCATCTGAAGTCATAAACTAATTTTAAGATATTTGCATAACGTTATTTGTGATTTTGCGACCATGTTTCCGAATAAGCAGTAATTGCTCGAAACAATGGGAAGCGATGTGTCACCTCCAACAGCTTTCCCCGTTAGTCAGTTTAATGAAATGTTTTCATGATGTTATCAAGTAGATTATTAGACTTCCACATTATTTACAAATATGTCTACCTATATACACTTAAAATAATACGAAAGCTGACATCTTTCATTTTATTAAGAAATATACAATTCGAACTTATAGTTTGAAGATATTTACGACATCGCTAAGGTTGATAAAGGTACTGCGTTTTCTGAGCCAAGTAGTTTATTTTAAGAGCGTTCATTATCGTTCTAGACATCATCAGTACGAACTTTAGACTTCAGTATGATGTTCGAAGTCAGAGTGGGCAACTCCACCAAGTCAAATAATGTGTTCCTCGTCTTTTGAAAATGGGAGAGTTTCATCAGAAAACAATCTCTCACTAGAGGACAACTGTATTTTTTAGAAGAATATTTTCATCAGTACTTTTTGCTAACAAATGTCAGATGGCTGGTTTGCACTGCGGCAGAGTTCTCAAATTTACTAGTTTTCAATCCTGATTGTAACCATTAATGAAAAATAAGTTTCTCTACAGATACATTCAATCAAGTACAAATTAAGCTTTGAGTGAAAATCACACGCGCGAAATTCGTCACTGTCTTATTAGTAATAGTATTATGTAATTTGAAATATTTAAAAAGTACTTCATAAAAATGTCTTATTCGATATCAATGTGCTAATATTTAAAACAGTCACATATTCCTAGATTGTTTGGAAAAGTATAGTAGACATTACATGTTTCATAAACGTTAAGCCCCTTCAAAAATGTTGGGACAAATCAAAGATTTATTAGATTTGTCGTTGTGCCGATAAATAAAACATTTTATTAGCATATATCCCGACTTAACAATGTTTGCAGAAAGGACAGTGACGAAATTTTATAACAGGTGTTGCTGAAGAGTGCTGAATATAGGATGAAAAATAGGTCATGAAGTGTTGCTTCTAACAGAATATATCCAACCACCTAACATCTCCTCAACACAGTACACGTAATGTTGGTTCACACAAACTAGCGACCGTATTTCAATTCGATCGATAGCACTTAATGTACACTAAAGGAAGAACCAGACAAACATTAACTTGGTCATTTCTCTGTGATCAATAATTTGTAATTGTGTCAGTCACGGCCGGAATAGCTCAGTAACGACGTCTCAGACTACAAAACCAGGTGGCAGCGGGAAGAATCCATCAGAGAGCACTAGTTCTTATAAGACTAAAGGCATATCTTACTGACAAGTGCCAAAGACAACGAAACCTAGGTTCATGATTTCCTACCGACTTCCTTCGATCGCCTAACATAATAATGTTTGTGTAAATGTGAATGAAAATGTTCAAAATAGTCACTTAAATAAACAACTAGTCTGTCGTCCAACAATTTCATAGTAATCAACCAAAACCCTGGATAAATCACCACATTTCTTCTTTCCTTATTGAAGGTCATAGTTGCTGTGTTTGCTATAAATCTTCTTGAAAACCTGGTGTCATTTTTAAGGCCTAAACTGATGTCGTTCACTTCAAATCATTAACAGGATTGACTGTGTTAATTTCATTATCACTGAAAATCCACCTATGAAAAGTTTGTGAAGTAATATTTCAAATTTGTTTAGTGATTTTTATCGTTATCCATCTAATTTTGGCGTCTATCACTCAATTAAATCACGTTTTGCACCTATTATAGCTACGATTATGCAATCTCGTTTTATAGATATCAGATACCAACAAATTAGTGTCTATTATGTCATCGTTGACCTACATCCCTCCTATATTTAGACTATCAGTGAGACAGTACTTATTTTAAATAGACTTCATTCTGTCAAGGTTATGGGATTATATGACTAATAGCACCTATGCTTACTAATAAAAGTACATGACAATCAATTCGTATATAGAGAATATTACTGTCTAGTCATTTTATATTTTATTCAATCGTATCAATGGTATTCTAATGATTACACTACACAAGTTAATATTCTGCTCTACTTCACTTAGTGTGATGTGGTTAAGAATTGCTTAGAAGAATCTCCAAAGTGATATTTACTTTCGATGCTATTCACTATTTTAGCTACTTTTGAAGATGATGTTTTTAACGAGTGTTGAACACTTGTTCTTATTATAAACTACTTTGAAGGAAAGAAAGAATAAATTTTAATATTCTGAATATATATGGTTTTTTTTCGGATATTTAACAACCATGTACTTTATCTGAGAAATAGAGATCGATTATGAGAGGTGTTTTCTTTTCACAAATTAGTTTTTGCAATGTAATGGCTTGTCAAAATACTCATACAGCTACTATGGATAACTGTGAACATAACTAGTTGCTTATTACCGTATAACGGGAAGAATACTGATAACATTTAATGTGAGAAAGAAGGCAAAACTAATTACTTTTATGCACTAACTACAAATTCACAACCAATTAATCACTGGTTGAAAAGACGTATCAAAATTACGCTGAACTCTATATGATTTACTTACCTAGTCAGCAGGCAAAGTGAATATATTGAACTAGACAGTAGTTAACATGAACTAATCAAAATCAAATACATGTATATGATTTGTACCATCAATTAATTTAACTAAATTAACGAACAATATAATAAAAATTATTCAATTACTCATTTGTTTCTTCCTGACACTCAAAGTACCAGTCCTTCGCACTGATAGATGCTACTAAATCATTATCATACCTTATATTTTCAACAATCCTTCTTATTCACTTTTAGGGTGATAAAACCTCGTTGATAAAAGATGTACTACCGTCTTTTTAATCTATAAAAATATCATTGATGCACAAATTAACAGAATTAAAAACACTTAATAATGTGAACTAGATGGTATGAGTCCCAGCTGATGAAGTCTGTGTGTAAATACAATGTTTTAAAGCAAATCATGTAGAATTTCAAGGAAAGAGTCCTCTTCCATCGCATTATATGAAAGTATCAATGTGCCAACATCATTTTTTGCTTCTAATTAGATTGTTATTATGTAGTTGTGCTTTGTATTGTTCCATCAAGTGAAGAATAATACACAATAACAATTTAGTATTGTTTAAAATACTGACATTTTTTTGTAAGTAGACTTTAGATAACTTTAGTTTACTTATTATTAAGAAGGCAAAGTACTTCAGTGATCAAGTGATATGATGAGTTTAGTTTTAATTAGTTTAAATGTGAGTGACTCGGGAAACTGATTTTCTCTAACAGTCTATAACATGTAACCAAGTGTTAAGAAGGTGTAATTGTGCAGTGTCCGTTCGAATTACATATGATATTTTGTTCCGTAAAAAATCCATTTATTTCACTGTGACATTTATACAGTTTATTATTCATTGTATTGATTTAATATAGTTTACATTCAATATAACATGTAATATGCATTTTGTCTTAACTCTATGTCTAATCTACTTTGTATTTTCCTTATTTTATTTATATGTGATGTTCTTTAACTTATTATCGAATATCAGTAAATGAGTGGTTTTTGGAGAATGAATGAAACCTAGTTCTAATATAAGTTTTTTATTCGTTTTGAGTGTCATACAATTTTTTCTGATTGCTGTGGCATTTACCAATTATGATGATAAATACACTTACAGTGGCAAGGTTGTTGGGTACCTATTATGACGTGAGTGCTTTCTTATATGAAACAGAACATTGAATCAATCATAAATAGACGGAAATCAACGATAAAGCTTTGTTAGTAAACCGTTTTTAACACATTTCAAATATAATACGATTATGCAGTACTCATTAACAATGTTACATTATAGTTGCTGATTTGTTTCTTAGACCTATCTATTAGTGTGGTTATTACACAATATTCTATGGCTTTTAGGGTTACATTAAATGAGGTCAATCTATGACGAATATCATCTATAATATGATATTATTTAAGCTAACACTCACAATCGAATTAGTTTTTGCATTTTTCTTATGATACGCTGTTGTACCAAGCATAAATTCAACACGATCCAATTCTTTCTCAAATCTGGGCAATTCTTTTGTCTTCATTTCTGTATTTTTATTTGCCAAAAATGTTAATACACATTTTTGTTCAGCTGTCTGATGTAGTAATTCACGACTCAGTTCTTCATTTCGTATAGACTGTGAAGAAAAAAAACTATACACAAGCATGTGGAAAAACTAATATGATTACATTAACTCAGCCAAGCTGATAAAATTATTTATTAAAATAAGTAGTATATTTTTGCTAATTCGTGATAAAATTGTCTGTATTTAGTGGACATACGAATGAGTGACTTTTGATGTATCTCAAAGTACGGATAGGTTCTCTTCGTAATGACCCGCGATTATCGATTTACCTACGCCTACTGTTTTAATCTTGTTATAAGGATCTTTGAATCATTTGCCAAACTTACAAAGATTCGTTATATCATTGTCTACCATATACTTTTGTATGATTTTTTTAAAATGATTTGATATTGACTTCTTTTGGAAATTTCGTTTCGAAACCAATTAACAACTTTACAAACTTTAAGTTCAGAAACTAATTAATCCATGAAAATATTTGAGGAGACTCATGTTATTCATCTCCTACACTGAATTAAACTTCAAGCACTGTTCTGTTGTTACTATTAGATACTGAATGTCGTGCTGTTCACGTCTTATGCTAAAATTAACGGATTGACATTTAAAAGGATTAAGTGTGAGACCATTAACAGCAAACCATCGTTTAATGAGGAAAAAGAACCCATTCATTTCAAGGCGATATGAAGAAATGAAAATCGGTTTATATACAGTGAGATGATCCGCATATTTAACGAAAGTGATTTCCATAAAAGATGGCAGGCCATGAAAAGAAAATGAAAGAACAGCTTCTCGTGGCTCTACTTGTGGACGTAATAAAGACATAGAACACTTTCCTGCAAGCACAGTATACTGAGCATGAAACATACTTTTTACCCTTTTCCAAGCTGAACACTATATTATAACGCAGGACAACTGCAGTATCCAAAGTACTTCTTTTTCATTTGTAAACAAACTGGTATGGATCCATATGCTTTTTCAACTAAAATTGAAACACAACTATTCTTCAAACTTGTGGATATATGAAGCATGAAATCAGATGATCAACGTACAAAAAATTTAATTAGCTCACAAACATCGAGCTCAGTATCGTCACCAATGCACATCCCACCTGTTAGCTCTCTAAATAGTTTCCACATATTTGTATTGTGTTTGTAATATAGGAATTCCAGAGCAAACATTGGTTTATTAAACCATTTAGCTCTTGAACTTCAATAGAGTTTCTCTCCTGTATATTCTTTCTTTTTCCTTCCGTGATTGTTTTATTTGTGGAGGTGTAAGTCAATCAAATCTTATAAAAATATTTTCACTGGGCCAACAAACATCAAAGCAGAATTTCAGATAACAAGTGGCTACATCAACAGAATTTTCCTACGAGTCATTTGTAAATGAATATTTCCTTCTGATTAATATAACTATCAGAAATATTCAATCGAGTCACATACATTCAACATTACTAATGAAAACTAAGTTTTAATGGGCATCCAAACGAGTGGAAAAATCTTTTACATTTTGGTGACCTAGTGATGAAAGAATGTTGTGATCACATGAATTGAATGTAAACGGCAGAAAGCAGTAACAGCTAATCCAATGAATCGATCAACGAAAACAGGTAAGCCAGATGGTGTGCAGTTCGTAGTCACGCAAATGTCGGTAACATAAATATAATCATACATGTTCGAGTGTTTTGGACGACATCTTAAAAATAATCAACCGATAAAGTCGTCTGAAAACTTAAAACATACTAAAATTGAAGTTTTAAACATCAACAGGGAGATTCAAGTAAACAATACCAGGTGAATTTAAACTTCACCCCACTGCACAAGCAAGCGGCTATCAGGACTCAGTAGCTAAGTAGATAGTGTGATGGCTTTCGATGTGAACGGATTTCGGAATAGGTAGTATTGAGCGTTTGGTAGATCGCTGGTGGAGTATGTTGTTATTACAATGACTGCTCAGTGCAATACTAATTCTGACTTAATAAAAGAACTGTAGTTTGTTGACAATTTAAATTAATACTTATTGCATGTAGTACCGGGCCATAATAAACACAAATCAAAACTGATAACCAGGCATCGTTAAATGTAATCTTCAGGGATAGAATTGACTTTTCAGATTAAAAGTCAACTTATAAACAAAGATAGTTAGTAGCTAGTAGTGGAATCCTGGACACGTTTTGTCCCGTTGAGAGCTCTTTGATTGAATGTAGCTGCTTTCCATTGTTGACATTGACATTGGTAATCAGACACAGTCCCCTTCGCTCCGACCTCCGATACGCTTTCCACCGATCTATTGAGTCCAAACAGCCAATACGTTTTTCACTACGGTCTAACTTACTTCGTTTCTTACATTTTTGTCAACTCATTGACAAGATTTTTTAACAAGAAATTGTATATTCATATTCGCTAACGACTGTTTATTGGTAACTTTCAAAAGAATATACCACAAAAATAAAAAAACATATCGACTCTAGCTTTTCTCTACACATAAAAGTATTTATTATATTTTTTGTACATTTAGCAACCGAAAAATTGGCTTAAAGTGTTCATTTTATAGGCATTCGCTCAAATAAACTACAAAAACACATTTTCCAGATATTATATACCAAATGAAAGGGTGGAACCATAATTTATAGACAACCTTTGAGCGACGTTAAATTGACCTTGAGAATGTCCACCTATTACCAGAACTAAATGAGGGTTATAAAACAGTGTGGGAATTATAGTTATGATTTACAGTTGATGGTTAAGGTTAAAAATTAGATTTAGGGTTTTCATCACGAACTGACATCAGCTAAAATGCCAAAACGCTATTTAACCAAATAGATGGTTGAACTTCGCGCCAAAATCCCAGACCTGTTATCTTATACCGGATTGGTTCGTCCATAAATTATAGTCTCGCCAACTATAATCACTTTTACATATACAATAAAATCAATGTTACAGAATTCCACAAGGCAATAGCAACAATATTAATTCATAAAACGTCATCAGTAAATATAGTCAAAGTAACCACTGTACTGTATGTGTAAGTTTAATTCAATATTGAATAATAACTAACTGAAACATGTTTCATTAAAACAATGAAACAACGTAATGAATCAATAAATTGATGGAAAATAGGGTAGGGTCAGAGAAAAGAAAATTAATATTTTTGAAACAAGGTAATTGATATTTGTTAATTTGGACAAGGATGAATAACACTGATTAACAAAATCTCTAATCACTTTCGTTTCCTTTCTTTTTGTACTATAGATGAATTGTTAGTTCACTGAATTACCTCAGACACAAACACATTTTCTCCCTCCCTCCCCTCCTTCACCCTGAAAACTATTTTTAGACATATGGGTGAGAACTATTCATTGCTTCGACAAAAATATCTGTCCATATGATTGCATAATAATCAAACGATTTCACGTATTTATTCCTAATACCTCATTGCCCAAATACATGTTAGTGTTCTTGAATTTGAATCGTACTCTAAGTATGAGGACTAGTGTTACCACCCTTCTGATTAGATCAAAGCAGCCCCAGTGAGCTTCGAACCTGAAACCTAGTGGTTGAAAGTCAAATATGCTAATCACTGAACCACTGATATGTTTTTATCAATCGCAGTACTTATAAAACAGAGAAAATATTTTGTTAATGGATAGACAACCTTTTATCTCTACCAAAGAGAAGTGTGGTATTGATTTCCAAATAGTCTTGGAATCTTCTATGAAGGTTCTATTTAAAATGAGGAATACTGCAATAATTTATCAGTGGGTGGTAATCAATCTCATTATAAATAATACAGTATGTTGACTGAGATTCATCAATAAAGCCATTAATTCAAGTGACTAAATGTTTCTTTATATGTTGTTTCAGTTTGATACTGTATGAATGTTAGTTGACAGTATTAGTATGTGGCTCTAATGTAGAAAAGTGTGGTTTTCAAACTCATTAGGAGTAGAAACATTTTAGTAATATAGGGTTTGGAATCCTTCTGAATCCCTCCATCTAAACTGTACCTAAACAATAATCGGTAAATATGTTTGATCATCTATATCACTGATTGTCTAAATGTTCCTGGTGGAATAAAGGCATAGGATGAGGTTACGAGCTGAGATACATATTCACTTCTTCCTAACAAGTAGGAACACTTGATTCCTGTGATGGGTGTGGAGTCTGCAAGCAATCGACTTAAAACATGAAAACAATATCCGATTCATTTTACTAATTACTTACAACTCTTAATATCACTAGTAACGATCAATTGATCGATTTGAAAAAACACAGTTTCCATGACAACACAAAACAAACACAACAATATAACAAACATATATCATCTGAATAGATGACTAGTTTTCACAAATTCCAGGATAATAAATCATTCAGATGCATAATTTATTTACATCTTTAATCACAAATTTTGGATAATTTCTAATAAATGATTTTGTATAAAACAATAACCTAAATTAGATATGACAGTAATAATTAATTAAGATGGCAGTTGGAGGTAGTCAGCAGGAAACCCTGGACCTGAGTTTCGTGCTACTTGGCACTTGTCAGCAAGGTATACCTGTAATATTGAGGAAACTGGTGCTCCCTGACGGATTCGACCTCGTGTCACCTAGCTTCACAGTCAGAGATGTTACCACTGGGCTATCCGGGCCGCGACCGACCTCCTGTAGGACTGAGATGTAATCGCAATTGACTGATCACTGGGTAATGATCAATGTCATGCACTAATAAGGACTTGACACACATGACTTTGATCACCACCCAGTGATCAGTCAATTTTGAGTAATAATTAATTTTTAATCTTAACAAATTTCACTGAAGTTCAGTATTTTACTGATATTCATTATCATTTTAAAATTTATCACTGATTTTTTAATCAAAAACTTTTGATTAGATCTTATGTACATGAAATATGATTTAAATGGTTATGATGCTCAGAAAGTTCAAAGCTGACAAATGAATTACTTTCTTTTCATTATATTAGTAAAAGTGACAATGTTAAACACCTCGTTCTGTAAAGATTGTGCGTAGTATGTAAATAAATGATATTTTGCTTCAGTTTACTTTGTACATGATAAACGTACAAATAAGTAATCTTATTTATAGCTCACTGAATATATGAACATTTGGTGAAGTAGAAATGTTAAAATAAATAACGATGTTTGAAATAAAATCCCCAGTGAAAATCATGGTCATTTTTCAAGCAATCACCCACTAAATGACAGTTAAAATACTTGAAAATACAAGATAATACACCGTTATCCAGCACCGAATAAATGATAATTAATCACACTCTCTTAAATTCTGCGTTATCAGAAAACTACTACGCATATACAGCCTTATGTCATGAAAACGATTATATTCATCTTACCATTCTATTTAATTCTTCATGTAAATCACCTAGCTTCTTTTTTAATTCTGTACAATAATTGTTTAGCATATCATTGGATCTTTGCAATTCTACTGAATGTTTTGCAGCTTCTGTCGCTTTCTCACATATCAGTTGAAGTTGTTTATTCTATAAATGATAAAATAAAGCATAACATTCCACAATGCACATAAAACACAAATAATTTCGTGTTTTACATCCGAAAGCATATAATATTTAAATCGTGTGTCTAAATCAATTGGGCACTGGGTCAAAATTTTAGAAAACATTGATTTGATTTTGATCATAATGCAATCACTATATGAGTAAGTTTGTATTTCGATCCATCTCTGAAATAAAACCTTAACACTGTTCTTAGTGACATTTTGCCTAAAAACAAATTTTGGGTTATCCACGACGTCAAATAGTTCGACAGTTAAATGAATATCAACTGATGTCAGAAACTGATATGATTATTATTAAATTATGGGAATTTGTGGATATTATAGGATTTCCATAATTAAGATCACAACTTTTAGAGTTCTAGTGAGAATACTTGAATATTTGAGTTCAGCCACATTGCGTGTGAGACAGTTATCCACCGTGGGTAATAGATAAGCGGTGCACAATCTCGTGAGTCAATTGAAATTAGATATCAACACTGCTGGATGCCAACCCAGTAGTCTAGAGACTAGGACTGGAGGTTCTGAGTTCGATCACCAGATGGAGGATTACGGATGTGCAATGCTAAGCAGTTCCATGATACGATAGAACAGACAACCTATGGTCACTTCGTGGTTCAAACTATGTGAATATGCTTAAGTTGGATTTATCTAGTAATCAGTTAATTAACTTACTGCCTGACTGAAATAATAAATACATAATTGTCAGAACACAGCATTAAAAGGTTACAATATTTGCCACCGTCCTTCCATAATGTTAAATAAAAGCTTAATAAAAATATGAAATCACGAGTTTTTTAATCTCACAAGTTATGAAATATATGTGAATTCTCTAAACATGTATACAATCAGCATAACACTTTGTTGCCACTTTTATTCTGCGATTTAAGGCTGTCGGAAGTAGTCGACAAGAAAACCTTCTTCACCTAGGTATTGAGCTAGTTGGGAATCATTAGCAAATCACACCTGTAATCTTGAGTTCACTGTTATTCCCTCTGGGGTTCAGAGCTGTTTCATTCACCTTCACTGAATAACATAACATTACATTGATTAGCACTCAGTGACCAATCGATTATAGATATACCATTCCTACAGAAGATCCAAAGCGGGCAGAATAGTTCAATGATAAAGTCTCACAATGTGAAGCTCTGTGGCCATGTTCGAATCCACCAACTATTATCAGTCCCTTCAATATCATAGGCACGTCTTGCTGACGAGTGACAACCAGCACAAAATTTAGGTCAACTACGGATTCCTTTTGTCTACCTCAGACAACTTAATATTGCAACATAGAGCACATGATATTGCATTACTTGACTAATGGCCACATTACATCTTGCGAAATAGATTTCGAATGAAACTAAAGGAACACAAATATAAAATTCTTCACTATTCAGAGATTGATTAATTATGATTTTGTTTTAATTTAACAACGAACAATTATCACAATTTGAAGATGTATATGCTTCGAGACAGATATGAACAATTAGTCACTAATAGAAAATGTGGTAATTCGATGTGTTAGTGGATTGAACATACAACATAGTTTACAACCTGAACTTTCAACCAATCATAGAAATAGAACGCTGTTTCAACATGTAATAATGTATCAGAAGGGACTTTAGTGAATATTTTATTAATTTCAATAGTTGAGATCATGAGTCAATTAAAGCTAAATCAACATGGAAAACCTGTGTTCGAATCTCGCGAGGCGGTATCGTGGATATGCACTCCTGTGGAGTCCCACAATAGGACGAAACAGCTGTCCAGTGCTTCCAGGTTTTCCATGCCGGTCTAGCTTCAATTGACTCATGATCTCAACTATTAAAATTTAATAATGTTTTAGATTACTCAGATCACAAGTTATTCAATTCACTTTTTTTCACCTAATGACTTATTTAACTTAGTATGTCTAAAATGATCTAATTGGCAATAGCATTATAATAGATCTGTTTATATTGCCAACTATTAAATGTTTGTACAATACACAATAACTTAATAATAATAATAAATAATAATAATGATTTATTGATTACAACACGTGATGTCCCGTTTTAGTAATTTAATGTTGTTTCGTATTTCTCCTTAAATAACACATCTTGATTAATGACAATTAGTCACGTAGCTATATTTTGCCCTTCCATAAACACTGAATGTGTTTAATTTCCAAATTCTAAGTGTAATTATGCTTCATATATATATATATATATATATATATATATATATATATTTAGGGGTGTATGTAAATGGAATGGAACGTTGATTGTTCTTTGAATTTGGGCATCAAAGATATAATGAATAAATAAATAAATAAAGCAAATCGTCTGAAAACTAGATATAATCCAATATATACTGAATATATTTCGAAGGATTTTCAATAACATAACTACTAATTATTTATTATGATTATTGCTGAAAGTCTCAGAACTAAATTTATTTGTTTTTTTTTAATTATAACTAGGGAACATTTTAGAAACCATTAAAATAGAAGTTTTCTGCTCATTTAAATTTCAATTCAGTAGTTTAGTCATACTTATTGTGTCACAGTTGTACATATGTATCAGATTACATCTTGCATATAATAAAGTGACTGACTGAAGGATTTTTTCAAAATGAAATAAGGGTGAATTTATGTCCATATTTTTCATTCATTTCAGTTTATGATGGGAACAAATAAGAAAAATATCAGTTTTTAGCATGACTTCACGTTTTAAAAAACGTTTCGTATGGGTTGTAATTTGTCCATTTTGTTATGAACGATGGAAATCAATAATAAAAAGGAACAGGTTATAACCAGCTTATGAATACTCTAAAGTTTATACTTTATGTAAGTGGAAAATTTATATCAATATGAGAGTAGAATTGAGAAAAACAGTTACAAGAAGAGATGCATAGTGGCTAACAATGTAATAAATACATACAATCGATTTGACGAAAAACGGAAATATTATGTATCCGTTTTTTAATGTTCAATATCTGTGCAATATCGAGCAATTTCAAACAGATTTTCGTAAATTTGGTTGATGAATGCTACATATAAGAGATTTTATTTAGAATTCCAATTTTTATTTTCATTAGGTAATTTGGAATGAGGCATAGTGGTGTGATCGCAGAAACGTAATCCTCAGTGAAATTAATGCTTATATATGTAGTACTTAATCACTAACTGAATGGAGAAAGATTTACCATTTCTAGGTATTGTACTGTTTTATAATACCAAAGTGTCCCGAGATAACTTCACATGTGCATGAAAGATTTACGCGGTACAGAACGGCTGAGAACTTTGGGGGAAAGTGGTAAACAGGAAAAGAATCATATTTGAAGTTGGATATACCATGAATGATGTCGTGAGATTTGTATAAACTAGATGACTCTATATTTCAGAGCATTTAATTATTCAATCTTAAACCCTTAAATCAGAAAACGTTTTAATACTAGATGACATTCAAATCGATAAACACTGGTTTCATTTGTTTTAATATTTTATTTTAATTATTAACAGTCATTCTTACCCACTGCCCCACTCGATATTAAAAAATGTCACACATTCATTCAAGCATCAATTTAGTTTGAGTTCTTCATTTACCTACGTAGTTCTAGTTGAGTCTAAAAGAGCGACACCCTTCGATTGTGTGTTTTCAGTTGAATGGCTTTTTGAATGTACTGTCAGTATATGTGTATTCACTGAGAAGAAAATACAACTTGTTATTTGTGACCGCACAATCTTAATCAAAGCCAACAAAAATACAGTCAACAAATCATCTGTGTCTGGTTTGTCATATTGAAGTAATGTATTCTGTCAACTGAATTTTCACAATCAAATATAATCTTTTGCATTGAGCTACTAAGTACCTGCTTTCCAGGTGACCATTTTAAACTGCGTTATATCTTGATAAGAACCCTTGACTAACTGAACAATATCATTTAGGTTCAATTCCACAAAAAAATAATCGCATTAAGTGTGATAAAAATTTGAAGTTTTTTCTAGCAAGATCTATCTGAATTCCGAATGAATTTAATCTCTAAATTGAATTGTCTATACTTAACATCTACGCACTAATCGGTAAAGAAAATGGATATACTGTTCTCTAACTATGCATTCCATTCAGCCATGATTATCTTATGACGATAAATATGACAGTAGAATTGAAGGAACAGTTATAAGCAGAGGTGCATGATGACTAGCAGTGGAATCCAAAATGCGCGTTTCGTCTTATTTGGGACTCGCCAGCCGGATACACCTGCATCACAGAGTCGATGTTCACTCCGAGACTAAAATCCAGTACCGTTCGCTTAAACACCGATGGGAAGATTAAAGCAACCAATGCAAAAATGAATCAGGGAAACAGTAAAATACATAAGAGAAAAAAGTGTTTTTATGTATACGTGTTTTGTTGTATCTCACAATATACGTTATCATAACTTGTTGATTCGAAAACATTCCAGGATATTGACCGTGGACATAAAATACTACTAAAAATCGGACAGTTTAGTTGTTTATCATAAGTAGATATTGTTACATACTGTTACACAACTTTCTATAAGGGATCGTTCACTAAAAAATGTAATATCTCTACATACTTTTAAAGTAATTTCTTGTAATTCTAATTCTGTCTTCGCTAATTTTTCATTAGCATCAATTCTATCTTCTTCACTTAAAAGCCATGCTTTAGATAACTTCACCCGCTCATCAGTAGCATGTGATAATTCCTCATGAGTTTTTCCAAGATTTTGAGACAGTTCTTGAATATGTTCTCTTAGTTTTAGCTATAAAACAACGAATAAGATTAAGTACAGAAGCTCGAATACTTGTTTGAAAATAATCTATCTACTTAAATTTCAATAGTAGTTTATAAGTATTGCAAAAGTAACACTATTTTGATAATCTTCCTACTTTGAAACTTATCAGTTTCGTTTGTCTGTTTTAATTAACCAATGATAAATATCATCATGTAATAATCAATCTCCAATGTAGAACAGAATTGTTAGAAAAAATTAAGAGACATATTAGCGTTTCGTTATACAATCTATAAATTTTTATCAAACTAACAATGGTTAGACCACATCTCTCAGAACCTGATAAACATCCGTCTCATAGTTAATCCGTGTAGTTTAATTCAAACAACCAAGAAGATAGTTATCACACCTATCACACGTCGATTTATCGCCAAGATTCAACATAAAGGCCATTAAGCCAATTAAATCATATATCCTCCCAGCAAGACTCATTATAAGTTTGTAGATTAAAAATTATAGCTTATTAGATAAATCTTCACCCTTAAATACATTAGTTGATAGCAAATGAGATTGTAAATAGACGTATAGGGATTTTTATCAATTATGTGATGTTCTTTAATGGAAGATAGAGCTTCTAAAGTTTGTGGTGTGAGTAATCAAGATAAACTATTCTGTTAGACTTGTACACGGAAATAATTGATAATAAAATCAGAAAACAAAACAGCAATTACTTGCATATATGTGAGAAGACGGAATTTATACATCATGCTACAGTATCTTTTACACAGCGAAAATGACTAGAAGCAGTCTCAGCACTATTAATCGAATTGACATATATTACTCAGGTGTAAAATGTCTACAACGCAAATCATCGCTTAGTCTTATCAGATTAATTACCAAGTAATAAGTGTTGCAAACAATTAAGTTTCTAATATTACCCATATAGCAGAATACTAGAATTCCCAAATTCACAATGTGGTGACTTCTAAGAGGCAGGTACAGCTATCTCAAAGCTGAAGCTATGTACGGCTAATTAGCCAGAAAAAGTGAAATCTTAGACCCCCACTATTAGTTATCTTATTCAAAATTCGAAATCGCATTTCATTGATTGACTGGAGCACATCACTTATAACCAGCATCAATAAACAATAAAAAATTATGTTTTTGTTGTGGCTCTCCTCTTTTATACAATACGAGGAGAGATCAAGTAATCTACCTTCCCATTTAAGAATTCTAATGGCAGGTCGAAATTCTTCCTAACTCATTAAATAAAAACCAATTCCACCAGATAATTAGTAAATAATTACAACAAAACAATTCTAATACACTCTCAAAGTGTACCAAAGATGAATCTGTATTCTGTAGATTATCGGCTGTATTCAAAGTAGTCCCAGTTTTGTGTTCATCAATAACTTGTTCCAGCATACTTTGAGTTTCTCTTGCTCTTTCAGCCAACAGCAAGGCACATTCATCATTCATAACCGGTGAATTTGTAATATTTGTAAGTTGTGCAGTAAATCTTAACAGAAGAGAATATATCCCTGGCTCAGGATTAGCTGATAAACAAAGAATGACTCTAGTGTAACAATTCCCACCGATTTCATCATACAGTAATTTTGTTAAATTCGAAACACTGTAAATAATGCAAAACAAACCACAAAATAAATAAGAACTTTCGTCTAAATTTGAACGAATAGTTTCACAATATTTGGGCGCCGAGTTAATGTGAGACATTAAAGAGAAAAAATGTATTTGTAAAATCTCAGCGAATGAATTTTAAGTAAATCCAACGTTTCGCCTGGCAATCTGGTCCAAGCTTTTTCAAGGAAAATATAATCAAACAACAAAATTATCGAATATAAATAGGTACATGGTTCTCTGGTTTACTGTATACTGAATAAGTCATCCAATCAACGTGAATAATGTTTAAAGTAGGTATTTACATTACTGTGTAAGAGACTTGTGTTATGAAAAACGAAAAGTGTTAAGATAACAGATTGTGTGTTTACGTAAGTGATGTGTGAAGAAATTTCATTCAAATATATGTTGTAGCCGCGTAGAATCTTACAGATTTGTTAAGTTTACTAAAATCATGCCTGTTTGTCGTATAAAAATATAGAACCATAATTTACTAGTTAGTCCATCGACTTTTTAAACTTTGAATCAAGATTCAATCAAGTTTGTCTTAATCTTGTACAGCCTTAAAGAACGAGTGCCACGCATTCTTCAAAAGAATGATTAACTTTTATTATTGTCAAAAAATTGAGTAAAACAAGATCAGCTTACTTCCTGTACGTTTTTATTTATTTTTCTTGAGCTACATACCGAACGAACTCAATATGATTATTGCAACCTGTACATTTTGTTAGTTATTTGAATATTTGTCCTGTTATTATTAACCTTAATACACTATATTAGTGTACAAAAATCAAAATATTGTATTTTGAGTAAAAACTGGAAATGGTTTAGAAGTCTTAGCATGAAAATCGGTGTCCTTTATCTAGCAAAGACTATACCCGACTTCCTGTTTTTTCTGATAGCTAATAATAAATGCAGCATTTTATGAAAAAACACTTTCGTCTCGTAAAAGGTTGCAAACTAATTCTTATGTAGTAGCCAAGACTTCATTGATAAGGCTCTCCAGGACGGACGAGTTAAATGTTTTACCCTTTAAATCATGAAAGAATTGGCTGTCATCGGTAACTGACTAATCCCTTCAGCTTTATCTAGTTTTCAGTTAACCTTGGGCAAGATAGATTCATTCACCCTGATTGAGTATTGATGTCTAATTAACAATCAAAAATATTTTATAAATATTTTCATATGCTTGACTATAAAACTACTGCGGACATACTTAATTACAAAAAACTGTTCCCTATCGTTCAGTGCTAGTTTCAAGAGCATCTGAGTAAGCCATGCACATGTAGAATTTTAGTCCTATTAGAAATTGATTTTACAACCATGTTTTACTCATATCTGAAATAAATTAAAAAAAGGCTTATTCATTAATTTCTAATTATTCTTATCATTGATAAACCGTTATTGATTGACGAAGGGATAAATGATTATGTTTTTCTTGAAGCAAAATAACTTGGTTTCCTCCCTGAATTCTAGTTGGTTTATGGTAGATTATCAGTCCATACTACATTTCGTGATGACAATTTTAATATTTTTGCCAAAATTCGAATGAGTTCTGCTTAGTTATTTTGTTGTTATTAAGAAAATGTGGTAGCAGAAACAGTTTATTTTATTAGAAGGCCTATGTTTAAACGGTGTTAAGTTGTTGAAAAAAGTCTTGACAATATTAGGCCTCCTTTAAGTATGCTTCCATGCTAATTAAAGCTAGTAGAAAACTAGAGGAGTTGCAATACTCATTGTGTTTTCCATGCAATTACAAAGTAAAGAGGAAGAATGTTTATGTAAAATCTCAGCGAAAAACTTTGAAGTAAATCCAAAGTTTCGCCTGGCAATCTGATCCAAGCTTTTTCAAGAAAAATATTGACAAAGTAGTTTTAAATAACTGGTCCCTGATCTACAAAATAACGATTTTTTAGGCTCTAGCTTTTGGTTTTCAAGAGGGCTTTGATCAGATGTATCCACATAAACGCGTTAGTCTTTATGAATTAAAGAATAGATTCAAAGGTAAATAATTATGAATTTTACGAAACTAGGCATACAAAACTAGCCATTTTCAGAAGACTAAAATGAATCCAAAATAATATGTATGCAATATGACAGAATATTTAAAAGCCAACGTACAAAACAGTACAAAGCGGCTAAAAATATCTTCAGTCAACAGTTACCTGTAGTTCGGAAGCTTACGAATACCAGGCTTGCCAGATGCCAATTGGAAAGAGAGGTTATACAGTGATAATAGATTCAGTGACGTATGATTCCCAAACTCAATTTCATTTTTCATAGACGGGTGAATTTTCTCAAAGCCAGTGCAACATACTATAGTAAATTTACTCTTAAATATTATTCGTCTTTCATTCAAACTTGCTCCCTGTTAATTTAAAAAGTGAACAATATGAACATACGTTCAATTTGACTCGAAAAATGAAAACTCCTGGTTCGTGGTTTGATTCCTGATTGATTTTGCTAACTCCACCAAAGTAGTTTCGCGATGCTTGTTCGCAAACATTCATAGCTTCACTAAACGAATCTATACGGATCTCTTTAATCGGCTTGTGAGTTTGTTCATAAAATTATTTACAAACTGATTACTTCAAGTCGGTATCCTTCGTTGATCGTAAAGGTCACCCGCAAATTATCACTTTTAGATCCTGATTCCTTCAGCAAGTCCGAAAATCCGTCATTTTGAAGGACAAAAGAATGAAATGATAAGACATCTTTCAAGGAATCTAAGCTGATGTCACCTACAAGGGTGAGAGGTGAATGAAAATATTATTACCATGAGATATGCTCCGAAGTATTTCCGTAACCGTCAGATTCAAAATGCCACACTTATCAGCTCGGAATCCATTTAAAAGCATATAAATTTCAGACTTGATCTCACCATAACACATTATACATGCATTGTAACCAGCAAGAAATGCTTTAACAAGAGGTCTGAGGTGTTTTTCAAACAGTTGCAGGTTCGTTATTTCCGCATCCAGTATTTCGACAAACCTGTTTTGAATTTTTTAAGCAAAAAAGAATCCCATAATTGTGATTGAAACAGTGGCTCCAATTTTAAATATAATGATCAAATTGAGACGCACCTACATGAGGTTCCATCAGTATTGCTAAACAGCACTTGATTGTTTGAAAAGCTAATTGAAGAATTGTACTCTGTGGAGTACACTTTACAGAGAGCATCGATATTCATACTATGACCTTGACAATTATATAAGTACTAAAATTTGGCATGGTGATCGTAGAGTCCAATATCCAATATCTTTTTCACTAGCTTGTACAAACATTGATTTCTTTGCGCCTGTTTCTCGTTGTTTTATTACTTTCCCAGGTACGTGGTTGTGCTCGACGGGTGGTAGTCTAGCCACCGCTTTAATCCTAGTCAGTATGTTAGTTATTTGTGGATTTCTATATCTTATAATTGAGTGGGTTTGTCTCAGAGCAGTAGGCTTTCTGGAAAGCAGCAGCTACCACATCAAAAGATAGTAGATTGTTTGTCTTCAATGTGAAAATATCAAAGCGATAATGCGAGTGCTAAGAGATTATTGTTTCGTGAATAAATAATTAGTTCACTTAATTGATAATGTGTTAGAAGACGAAATTGAAAGAATAAGATGTTAACAGAGATAGCAATGAGAGAGATAGGAATTAGTTACTTGTTACGCGTTAATGGCAACCATGATAGTTTATGAGGCATACTTCATATACAGACGATACAAGGAGGTGATGATAATCCCCAAGTGAGCACGTGTTTATCAAGTCTCCTAGTAAAACTATCCACCGATGGGATTGTGGTCACTTCGGTCACGAGAACATTCCAATTCGGGAAGCTACTACTGAGAAAAGTGGGGCATACCTGGGTGTACACGGTTTGATGTGCAATCTCCCAGGGGTTGCCTAGAGGAGTGTGTTGATGATACGCTGACATTGCGTTTGCTTTGGGGTGGCTCCGCGTACTTCTCATGTTGCATGCCATTATTAGATCACCTCCCATTCCCTTTAGCTTAGCAAGAATAATACCAGGTACCAGAAGCTTTTCTTGCGGGATTTATGTTTACAACCTGTTTCTGTACTTTGTCTTATAGATTTATATCTCTTTTGAAGAGAGGAAGAGCAACGATATTGTTGACTTCAAGGTAAGGAATAGCCTTTGACGTGCTTAAATAAACCAGATCAATTCTTTCGCCCATCTTCCTATTGTTTCGGTGTAGTTCAAAGCCTTTGACGATGTTTAATAGACAGCAGTCTAGCCACTTCAATTCAAGGTCAGACTTTTGGTACATTTGGCAGTACGCGTTTTCCTATCGCTATTGGGTCTTCTTGAGGCTCAAACAAATCCATTTTGCTTCTTAAAGACTTACATGTGTTATCAATAACAGTGTGCATGAGGGTTAGTGAGTAATTTTTATCTAAGAAGATCAAGAAGGGAAGGGGAATTGTAACAGATATTTGTAAAACTCCAAGTATCAAGATTCCTGAGCTCGTGTGCATTTTTCTCTAGCACGATACAAAAATACAGTTGATTTCTAAACTAGTAGATCAGTGAAACTCATCTTCTTGACTTCCGTTGTAACAAGTGCGTACAATAATGTTTCGAGGACTAGCTCACAAACCGGTTTCTTTTGGTCACAGTCGGTTATCCGATTTCAAAATGCTAGGAGAATATTGAAGGCTCTTGACCTGCCCTTCCTAAGTCCATGCAGAGCTTCATGAAATTTTTTGTCCATACATTTTCTCACTTAGTCATTAGCTAGTCTTTAGGTTACGCACAACGTTAAAAATAATGCAGCTGGTCCGTGACAAACTGAATCTTACATATCGTCGTTTCCGAAGATTGAGGGTAGAGTCTTCTACCCATCCCTGTAAAATTTAAAGGGAATATAACAATTTCATCAATCGGTCACGGACTGGTGTGCTGATGACACTATGTCACAGACCGTGAACTGGTACTGCGCAGGAAGCGTATCCTAAGCCTGTTAAATCCCATTTGGTTTAGTGAGAAAAGAATCACACCATTTATACCTTAGATGCGAAAATGAATAAGCTACAAAATGTTCAAATTTTATATTTACAAGCAATGGAATAAATACATTTTTACGCAAAATATCTGAAAATTAGTTGAATCTTGAAAGTTGTTTTTGAAAGAAAAATCTATCGAAGTTTAACGGAATTAGTTAATTCCTTTGAATAGCTGGAACTATTGAAATAAGGCTAACTGAAAAGCATTAGCGACAGTGGATCCTAACCGCAAGACCCTTGAAGCTAAACATACAGTAACTGAGATGACTTCCATTTTATGTAGAACTTTCGGGGGGGTCCGAGGAAGAGAAATTAGACCTTAATCGCACAATGTAATATCACACTTTCTAGAATTTTCATGATTGTTAAAACGTAAAGCTTCCAGTGGAAACGAATACACCAATGGATATAGAGTAATATGGATCACTTGTTCCAATGATCACCTTGGTCCGTAAGTAGTATGCTTTCTCAAGTGTGGTGATTCGGCAAAGTCTAACGGTTTCATGCACATCGTTTGTGCGTAGGACACGAACTACTTAATGAAACTGTAGAATTATGGTCTACTATGATGTTAGTACTGCTCTAATAATAGACCTAATCCTAAAATTGTAGATTTATCATGATATAACTGCCTAATCTATACGATCTTACGTGGAAGTCATATCCATCGTCTACATCAACTCATTGCATAGTAACTATCACCAATTCATGATGAAGAACAAGTTTAGGGTAGAGATAGAACAATATATTTAATGAGCAAAAGATATAAGGTAATTTCAACATGTACTACGCACGCAAGGCCGAGCTATGCCGTCTGATCAATTCTATTTAATTCAAATCCTTCTTCCCGCCTTCTTCATCGTTAGGTATTTCTCTGCTTTGAATACTGAATATCTATTTTACCAGTTGTCTCGTGTTTAAATTTGAGGATTGTGTGGTTATGGCCCAATGCCACTACAAATTCACATCTGTGATTACATTTCAGAGCCCCGAAATTCTTACAAAAAGGTGGGAGTCTCTTGCGCAGACAGTGAGAGGTTGATTAGAGTAAGTTTAACATGCAGAACAAACTGAACGAAAGCGAGATTGTGGAGCTGGGTTCCAGTTTACGTAAATGTGACTTTTCCTACATTTTATCTGCTTCTTGTGTCACGTAGTGACATATTTTTTAAAAACATCAGAACGGAATAAGGATTTATTCTCCCTCACTCTCATATTTGTGACTAAATATAAGTTACCGAACAACATCTGAGTTTCAATATTTCAAACACCACGTAATATAATTTATTCACCAATCTTATTTGAACCAACTAATAGTAGTTGGATGGTTCTTCTAACCTTATTGAATTATGTCACGTGACGGAATGTATTCATATACATCAAGAAACAGACACAAAGATGCAAACTGATTCGTCAGGATTTGACTCAACAACCCGAAGTTTGCTTACCAGAACTTTATATCTTCTCGAAAAAATTTCACGGGAAGGCGCAGATGTGTTTGCAAGGTTGCAAGGAGGTAACTACACTATACCGTCTTGTTTACTAGTACATCGATTAACTACTGAGTAAAATTCAACCCTAATATTTGGTAACCGCTTTTCAATGTATTGGTGATCGGTCAATTAATGTGTATCTGACTGGTTGGATCAACTGAGGAATCCATACGACTAAGTGATAAGTAGATGTGGTTTAAGGAATGGAAAGCTGGGGGTTATATAAGTCATTTCCTGTGACACTTTTACATGCTCCTGGTATACTTTTGGACGGTAAATGGTAAGACTCCTGGACAATTACTCCAGTCGGCATATTCAAATCGTCAGTTAGTCTATATGAAAAATCTTCATTGTGTAGAAACCCATTAGTCCTTGGCTTTTTAATCGCTTGTGTTACTCTAACCTAGTTGTGGCTAAAAGAAAATAATACATCAGTCCGAACTCCACTTCCTGGTATCATAAGCATTTTGAAGAGCTCAATCTTAAATCCATAGTAGTGTGAGGAAACCTGAACCTCAAACTGTTACAAACGACAATGAACAACAGTGAGTCTTAGTCGTCACGTCATGACCTGAAAGATATTTATACAGATTCTATGCCATCTGTAACACTCAGTGCTTTGGACTTTATCGAACGGTCTTATGAGGTCAGCTTAAGTCATGTCCAGTGATCGTGCTCAGTACAGGGGCTTGGTTCGGCTTTCTCTCCTATCGGTATGAGGTTTGTAAACCTGTGAAAGTTGTTTCCAAATTACTGACAGACCATGTTTAACAATTAGTAGGCTAGTAGGGAGGTTGACACTATATTTTCAAAAGAGTATTTTCCAAAGTTCGACTGAACACTCACAACGCCAATAAGTCTCTCTTTGATGGATGTGGCACATCATCTGTTTGATGTATAGGAATGGTCTTGGCTTTGCTCCAGACTGGTGAATAAAGTATATGTGATACAAAATAGTGTGCATAGGTAATGTCTGGCAGTCTAAATAACACAAAAGTGTTGTTTAATAGCTAAAAAGCACATTTTTTCGATAGTTTATGTGTGGAAAAACGTAAATTGGATGCTCCATTGGTCCTTTCAGAATTCAATATCTTTATATTTCATTGTTATAATTATTTTAGTCCTCCTGAGGATTTGCTTTGTTTAGGTAGCATCAAGACTCACAGGGATGCTACTTCGAAATTTTCGTCACCACAGCAATCTATGAATTTTCTTTCTTTCAGTGTTAAGTATTAATTTTCAAGGCGACCAATTAATGAATACCAGAATCATGTCAGGTTAGATGCAAGTAAATGATTTTGACTTCAAAAATGGCCTGGCCCTCCTATCCCATGCACATCAGCAAATGCAGGTCAAGTCCAACAGTATAGCAGCAGCCTCTGCATCAACGGACCTCATCAAAGAAATACGAAAAAGCGAGATCCTCAAATAGAACACATTTGACGGTGAAGCTCTGAAAGAGGCGGAAACGTTTACGTACCTGAGCAGCATGACTGATGAACAAGGAGGGTCGAACGTGGACAAAGAGCCATATGCTTACAATTGAAGGACTCATGGAACTCAAAACAACTGTCAACCGATTTCAAATTCAGAATCTTTGGTACTAATGTCAAGACAGTCCTATTGTATAGAGCTGAAATGTGAAGAACAATCGCGACCATCACCAAAAAGGTACAGGTACTTATATACAATTATCTGTGCGAGGTACACAATATCCGTGGACTAGACACCATCACCAACAGTTTACTGTTCGATAGAACAAACCTACTTCCAGCTTTAGGGGAAATTAAGAGAAGACGTTGGAAGTAGATAGGACATATATTACGTAAATCACCAAACTGCATCACGAGGCAAACGATAAATGAAATTTTGAAAGGGAAAAGAAAAGAGAAAAACCATGGAACATATGGCGTCGGGAGTCGGAAGCAGAAATCAAAAGAATGAATAGTAACTGGGACCAATTGAAAAGGATTGCCCAGTACAGGGTTAAATGGGAATGCTGGTGGACGAACTCTGTTACTCCACGAGGGATAACAGGCGCGAAATAGTAACGACCGAGACTGTTCAAATGATTACTCTAAACGTATTTATTTAGTTGAGTGAATCGGTATTTTAGAATGATTTACCAAAGGGGCCATGCGAATCGGATAGTACGTTACTAGTGCATATGTTTTGACCTTCGGTAACACGATTGTGGATAAATATGGTAAGAGGTTCGCGATGATTGTGGAGAGAAAGTCGACAACTATTAGCTAAGAATCGTCAATAACTTGGTAGAACCGCAGTTTCCCAAACGCATATTTTTGTGTAGTCTGGTTTATGAAAAAAACATGTCTCGGAATATAGGAAAGTGTGGAAACGTGATAGGAACTCTATTTACCATAAGTTCTTTTCAGTTGTACTTTAACTTAACGATACATAAAACTTGCAAACTTGTTTTTGCGCAGCGAATGCTGTTCAATTTTTGCAAGTAGTAATGAGGTATCAATAAACTCCTGCACGATTGTTGGTTTTTTCTTCACTGTAGTTTCATGGGAGGCATACCGATAGTCTTAATGCGTAACTGTTTGTGACAATTACCAAGTACCGGGCTATTAGAGTCAATAAGTGCGCTTTACTTGCTTGAATTAGGGCTAATACAAATAACCACATCAAAGACGACTTATCTCCTACCCAGACAGCGAACGTTAACTATATCAAAATACTAACAAACTGTGGTAAAAGCTATGTAATAAGCACAAACACGAAAATTGACTTGTGGAGACAAAAATGCTGTCCACAGCTTGTAAACAAAGATACTCAAGATACTCTAAAACACGTGACATGGGCAAAAGAACCCATAGCTTGACGTATTCTTCATGCCGAAGTGAGAATAACCCCGCTGTGTTTTAGTCAGGTATTTTTATTACAAGGTCATTTCGGACGTATTTAATAAGCTATAGGTTAGTATGGCTTTTCGTTCCCCAAAAACGTCGCGCACGTTTAACACAAAAGATGTCGTATGACTATGGAGAAAAAAATGGTAACACTTCTTTTTTTACTATAAATACATGTTAAGGCCCTCATACATGGGTGTTACGCTTTCCTAATGCTGGAGGAACAAAACAATCCCCAATCAACTTAAACACAATGTCAATGAGGCTTGATGAATCCCTGGCTCCAATAAATGTGGACTTAAATGGACTTCAAAACCAAACTCTACACGTTAAAGACCACAATTTCTCGGTCGAAGTGAAGGGAAATGCAGGTAACCCCTACAAGTTTCACTCTTACTAACATGGAGTGTTGTTTTTGGTTCATAATAAATTTTAATCATTAATAATTTTTCATGACATCTATTTAACCTCTGCTGATTCCGACCTGAATGGTTTCATATAAGATTTGTTGAAAGTGAAAATCCGGAAAAGATACATTTAGGAATATTATCACTGAAATTAAAGTGTCCAAAATGTCCATTATTATTTTTAACATCACATATACAAAAGTATATTCGGCGAGGCCACTGTTAAAATGATCTAATTTACATAAGGCAATATAAAAATATTTCATAGCGTGACATTGCACATCTATGTATGGACTGGTAGTAAACGTTGGAGAGGTATCACAGTTTCATCAGTGATAAGTTAAACTTTTTTGGATCAAGTGTGGAATTAACTTTTTTGCTGCATTGTTATATCGTCTCATGAAATGGTGTGTTTTCTATTTATGAGGTCTTAGGGAAGATGTCGTTAAGTTTAACACCGCATATCTTGAAAATAAACCGTATAAGTAGTTTAACTAAGTAGTATTAGTTATCAGTGAGTCGGAAGTCTAATAAACTTCTGTAGGCTGATTATTGGTGATATGTCTGTTACGCCAAATTTTATCGTGTTGGTTCTTTTTTATACGACACAGCTGTGCTGCTCTCCTAATGTATTCTTGAGTGTCAGAAATGTGTGTCATGATTGTCCTGTTCTCTAAGATTATAAATCAAGATAAATGATATGTATTTCTAACCTGATTATTGATAAGAGTTCATGAAATGCTAGTTAAGGGATCTCTTTGGCGTTTTCCCGGAAATATGGTTGTTGATTGAGCACATATTTTTGAAACTCTATCGTTCTTCATTAATTATCGTTAGCTTATGAAAAAGCTCTCGCTTTGTAGACATGAAAGCTCCATATAAGTTTTATATTCCCTTCTGAGCTTTTACAAAGACATTACTTTTAAAACTATCGGTAAATGAACGCTTTTGAAGTACTTATTCGGCCACTAGTGAGATTTGACAACCTAGGTTCGTACTTGTCATTTTGTCTGCTTAAAGACAAACGTTATTCAACTAAAACCATACGATCGTAAACACTACCTATTAGTTTTCTGAAAATCATTGTTTTCACGCTTTATTCAAGAGCTATTATGACTAGCGAAAGCAGTGAATACACTCACATTTTACATCCTACCTTTATGCTTACAAACGAGAAAATAATCCTCCATAACTTGTTTATTTATCCATCCCCTATAAAATACCTTTCAGGTGGAGTCAACACTAAAAACATCATTAAGACTCCCAGATAATAGTATGTCGTTATTTTACGTTCAGTTTTTCCGTGGATCTAATGAAGTCATTAACCACAGATGTGCATTATCAAGTGATAATAACTTACATTTTTTCTGTAATAGTATAGACTAGGATAAAATATGTATCAATGCAATTAAGAGTAGAAGACAAGTTATTGTCTCCCTATTTAGTTACTAACTGATGCTCAATTCAATAATTTGTGAGGTTTAACATAAAAACAAAATATAGAATCCATAGAAAAATGGTCTTTCAGTCATATATGATATTGGTATCACATTTTGCAGCCTTTGAAGTATCTCTGACACCAGTCATTTACTTTCACTTAAATTGCTTTGTAATTCATAAATAAAGATCACAGACGATACAGTAGACCGAATGCCACCATCATACCCTAGCTAAATGTTTTAAAAATATGAATAATATAATAATCAACAGAATTTGAGGGTTAATCGTCAAATAAAGTTACAGCATTATGCTCATAAGTGTTGTTATTTCATCTGATTGTCTGAACTGATAAATACAATATTTTATGTTGTTTTTGTATGTTAAAAACACAATTTTACTTGAAATTTGTATATATTTTGTGAACCACCTCCATTTTAGTTGATGGTATAAAATATTTCGATCCCAGATTTCCTTAGATAGTAAATAAAGTTTTGCCCAAGTTAACTTATAAACAAGTAGAGCCAACTAATTTTGTCTCAAACAAAGACTTACTTACTTACGCCTATTGCTACTCGTGGGAGTTTAAACAAATACAAAGAATATTAAACATATCCTCTTTGATCTTAACTAGCAATGATTAAGTTCTAATATGAGAAACAGTGTGGTCTAGCATCAACTAATTCTGCATTTTAAAGTGCAAATTTAACCAAAACTACCAAACAAACAGATTATATCTATTGAAAAAATGAGATAAATCTATTTTTGTCTCCTAGTGGAGCTTTGTTATTCAAAAATGGAATTTTAAAGAAGATAGCATGATTTAGCTAAGAAACATAGTTTTCTGGGGATCTAAATATCGAGGTTCTACATTCGCAAACACATTCACAACTTTAAAATAATAATGTACACTTAATAATCATAATGGCTCGATCAGGATAACAAAATAAGTAAAAACACAATAGGTATTATATGTGTGTAAAGGCTAACAACGCGATTGCTATAGGACCTCAAATAATAATTTAAAACTGGCATAGAGACTAGAAGAAGAATCGTAGTTACAGAACTAAACTGTATAGCATGATATTGCGGAAGTGAAGTTCAGTAAATATAAATTAGGATACTGCATAATTTATGCTGCAAGCTATCCATTTTAATCAAACTTAGGTACTGAATAGGGCGATTATCATCAATATTATTATATTATTATTGTTATCACGAGAGAAAAGAAAAGGGAATTCTCTGGTTCCAATAGTTACCTACTCACTATATAGGTTGTTACGAATGATTAGCTTGATTCAATCGAATGAAAAATGTTTGATGATTTTTCTATTTGTGTACTTCCTATATATGAAGTGTTGCCTCTACACAACCACGAATGAGAGTATTCTCGAACTCACTTGGAGCGAATACAAATTAAAAATACGCGATAGGTTGACATATAAGGAATCTAATAATAGAAAAGATTGTAAAAACTAATTATTCAATTGAAAAAACTCATAATATTCTGAATTATTGTCTTAATGAATTGAAACACGTCAAACATAATGGATGCATTTTTATATTGATTACGTAATTGAAATTATTATAATGAAATCACTGAAAGAGTATATATTTGTTCAACTACTTATGTCTCGATGAGTATTTTAGTTTAAAATACAAACAACAAAATTTAGGTGAATTCATAGTTCAGCATTTATTTCTATCTTGTTATGTATGATTTCATTTGGTCTGTACACTTGTCTATTATAAACCTTTTAACACAAAATATATATCACGCCAAAAATAACTAATATACAAAATATATTTTTAGTCTGATAATATCATTTTACGCTTTATCTCATTTTGCCAAATCTTATATACTGACTAAAGTTTGTTGTTTAAACTGTTTAAATAACCAAATAAACAAATACTTTTTGATTATTATTAATAATTAAGCATAGAAACAACAAAAAATCCCTTGAAAATATAATGAATAACTTTGAAATGCCAATGTTATTTAAGAAATAATAATAATTCATTGTAACCGGTTAAATGATTGCATGAGTCAGACGCACATGACTTTGCTATTGAATAAAATTTGAGTTATTTTTACATTATAAGAGCGAATTTATGGCGGTTTGGAAACTTAACGCAAGATAGCTAATTTTGTTCGAAAATTCTAACTAGTTTTTTTGTATTCTTTGCTTTTTTTTCCCCTTAATTGTATACAAAATGAGCTAGAGTAGATATGGTCACTTTTAAAGTTATCTATTATCTAGAAGCAGTAAATAATTTCATATAATTTAAAGTTAGGTTTTTTAAAATTTACAGCGAGATTTCTTAAATGAGTAATACAGGTATTCAATGGAACTAATCGGTCGAATACATATTCATTCACTTGTCGTTAGAGTACATATTTTGTATGAGGTCAAACGACACTACTTTGTATAATTAGAGTAAAATTAAGTTGTGTAGGGTTAAATTCTATACAGTTCTATAATATATATTCTATAATAGAACGATTAGGTTGGTTCTAATTACTTTCCATTAATCCTGATTAGATATCGACATTTTAGTGATCAAGAAAAGTCTTAATTACATTTCGTCTTCCAACAGACAAAGTGTACGTATACTTTGACAGAATAGTCAAGTTACTTTAGATAAAAGAATTTATTTTTGTTTATTAAAATTGTCTTATTACTTAAACGTTATGAACATTTTAAGGGAAACTATCATAAAATAATATTTAAACTGGTGTTGATGATAAGAACCATTTTGAAATTGGATAAATATTAAGAAACCAAATATTTATGTGTATATTATATAAGACTTGCTTTGCGAAAAATCTATGAGGTGTTCTAGTGAGAAGGAGTAACTATAGAGCTGATGTACCTGTAACGTCAGACTGCTAACATCAGTGTCCGCTTGATGATCTAGATATATTGAGAACTGATTAAAATCAAGAATATGAATCACTGGGTTTGTATTCAATAATCTACATGAATATTCTTGCTAAAGAATAGAAATGCTATAGGCCCGTTTACATGTATCGTAGTAAGCGTGGTAAGAAGAACACTTGTGGAATATGTTAAATCCACATATCTGATTCTAATTCATTTTTAATAGCAATGCAGTTTACATTATTCTGTAATGAAAAATATATCCAATTTCAAAAAATCTTCACAATCTATTAATCTGAATTGTAACTTCCAAAGTCCAAGTGTTTCCTTCATAGAGTTAACATACTTGATATTGTTATGACTGGTGGTCGACTGTTATGACTGCGTCACCAATTGTTATATCTGTCGTCGCAATCGCTTATCACTTGTAATTGTAAAGCGAGGAACCACTGCAGTTCCCACGACTTGAAAGAACACAAAGACTGTTATAAATGAAGATTTATTAACCCTAAAATATGACGAAAACCGTAGTCAAAAATACACTCATTTATATATTGATTCATACACCCATTTCGATTAATAATTAGGATGAAATCACATATATGAACAATACTTACGTCTATAACAAATCACATGCTGCATGTCATGTTGAGCTTAGTTCAGGTCAATTGAATACAAGAATATCGTATATCATACAGAATAAAGGGTCATAGGGGAAAACAAAATAAATACTTCGCTGAGTAATTATTATACTGAATTAAAGCTGAAGTAATGTTTAACAAAAATCATAATGAGTAAATCAATGTAATTTTGACTTTTCATCCCGTAATATGAGATATAAATTACGATTTTGTGGTGCTATGAGTGGATTTTTGGTTATTAGAATAAAGGGAAGGAATACTACTGAATAGATAAATTGGAATTAAACTATGGAAGATGGTGTTGTCTGCCTAAGAGACCACGTTACTGACTTAAGATTCGAATGATTCGAGATCAAAGACGAGACTAAAAACAAAATAACGTGATTATTTATAAAATATTGAACAAAAGAGTTAACATTGTCAGAAGTCATTTAACAAATCAATGATTTAAAACTATGACAAGTGAAGGTCATTTACTTCCTAATATAATGAATGAAAAAATACTATGTTTCGTTCTTATCTAATCATATCAATAGTTAATTAAAATGAATTATCCAATTGTCAATTTAGATCCCTTGATTTCCCTAATGAGATTTAAAAAGTTCGATAATAATCATATAATGGGTGGATATGCTTTGCTTATATATTGTAGAACGTATGTTCGATAATATTCCATATATATACTGAGTTAGAAAATGCTTTTTGAAACGGGTCAATTACAGATCTGTGTAGTCTAGGACATAAGTTGCTGTCTGTAACTTCCAACTGTTATTTTTTTGAAGAGGGCAAGAACAAAGATAGTACTATTGTGGTGTGTGCTACTTATGTAGACATAAGTAGCATATGACGTGAGCACTGAACAGAATGTCTGGCGGCAGAGAGATAAGAAGATCGAACAATAAAGAATGAAGACAGAAGGCAATTTGTATGAAAATGCAAGAACAAGGGGATTCTGAGTGATTTGAGACAACTGATGAACAATTTGCAAATTAACGATTCAATATATGGTTGTTTGATTTTACTAAGTAGTTCTGTAATTGGCTGTTAAATACATTAGATTGTCCCCACTGGTGTTTTATTCACTACACTATCAGTGGTAAGATCAACATTGTGTAGTGTCCTTCTATGTAAGAAATATATACAGAATGCCCTTAAATTTATCAAATTCTTTGCTATCGTATGCCGATAAGTGCACAAAACAGCCTCAAAACTAAAGTCTTTTGTGTGAGTATTTTCAGTCCTTTTTATATTTGTCTCAGGATATTAGGCCAGATGATGATTAACTAATACAATAAAATGGATTCAGAGCTATTTCATTGAAGCGTTTGTTATTGTTTTCTTAAAAAATGATACACATCTGTAGTTGTCTTAAAATTCGTGACCAAACTGTTATTATTACTATCATCAATACAAGCCAAATACTGAAGTGGGCAAAATATATTACTATCCTTGTTCATATTTGTATAACCGATTACATCTATGAGAAATAATCTTTTGCATAAAAGTCGAATATCTCCAGTGGAAAGTCTCAAATAAAGATAAAATGGAGCTAATTGTTAACAGTGATTGATGATGGCTAGCAACGGAATCCAGGACTCGCGTTTTGTTCTGTTCGGGACACGTCAGCTGGATGTACCTGCATTCCAGAGTTGATGTTCACTCTGAGACTCGAACCCAGTACTGTTCACTTCAAACGCCATCACGCTATCCATTTATCTAATGAGTCTAGATAGCCACTAGCTTGCGGAATGAGCGTAGGAGTTTGAATCTATTTTCGTTTTGGTCGTATAAATCTTCCCATTGATGTTTTGGACTGCGATTGATCACTCTCTAGTTGGCATGTGTATATTCTGTCCGGATTGCCTCGATATTGCCTTGAATTACTAACATTATATTCAGAGATGCATTAAAACTTCACTCCCTCATCCCACAAGCTAGTGGCTATCTAAACTCATTAGCTAAGTGAGTAACGTGATGGCGTTTGAAGTGAACAGTACTAGGTTTGAGTCCCAGAGTGAACATCAACTGGAATGCAGGTACATCCGGCTGACGAAACCTGAATTGGATGAAACGCGCCTCCTGGATTCCACTGCTAAACACTATCTTTGCTTATAATACTTATGAATTAAGGCAATACTCACATAATGTACATATGCCAATAAGAGACTGATCAACTGCCGTCCTAAACATCGATGGGAAGATTCAGAAGACCAATACGAAAATGAATTAAGAGTTAGTTATTGTTCAATAATTCTTGATTTTTCTCTGAATAAATCATTTTCCAACTTTTGTAAATCATAACAAATTACCTTGAAATCATAGTTTTACTTAAACAAAAAAAAAACATCATTTTCATACTCCAAGAGTTAGTGTTTTGTAAACGAACAACGTCTCGATAGATAAATTTGATTAATTACTGTAGATAAAATTGTATTGTTAATTAAATTTTCATCTGATAGGTTAATGGGTTTTTCTAAAAAAAACAAAAACAACAACTACTACTACCAAATTATCTTAGTTTGATAATAGTTACACTTATTAGTTAGAGTGCTTTATAATTTACCTTTAAAGTGTTCACATTACTTTTACACTGATTTGATAACACATACAACTTCATGAAATCCCTAACCCTACTCCCCCCCCCAATAAAAACAATAAATTCCTATAATATCTCATCAAGCTTTTTTATTCATTGATTAATTTAAGGTATAAAGATTGTTTTTATTATAGCTTGAAATTAACTAAAAATCTATTGACAGTTATAGGAGTATTAGACAGTTTTTACATTCTATTTTGGGATATTTCTTCAACGATATTTAGAATCTAATCAATATCTACAAACCATCAACTAAACTATAATTAAGTGTTCATCAGTGATGGCTAAATTTGAGATGGATTCATGAAGAAATTATAACTGAAATAGAGTAACTATATTCGAAGTAGGATGTTATCATTGTTTGTATTCAGTAATGGTTACAGTAATATCCCGAGTTAATTAACTGAATAGATTTCGATGAAACAATTTTCAGATAGTAAACTGGGGCCAAAATCAATAGGGTTATGAATTCGATTCTTGTTGAAGTGTACACACTTATGTAATTCCAAATTAACATTAATAAGTTATCCACTAACCTCTAATTTATCAGTTGTTCTCCAGTTGATATTAATTATATCGCAAAACAAACCTTTTCAAATTTTAATTCACTTCAATAGTTCATTCAGTTAAACAAAAAATAAATTATCATCATGGGAAAATGGAAAACAAAATGTGAGCTAATATTTCATGTGAATAAGAAAAAAAGGTTAAGGCAAATCATTAAATTCAAAACACTCACGTAATAACAGTAAAATTGAAATCATTGTCTATACATTAATTCTATTTCATTTTAAGTGATTTAAATAGAATATTGCTTTTCTATAGTTGAATTTAAAACTTATTTAGTCATTAACAAAATAGAATCTAACACATAAACGTTGGTTTACATTGTTAACATCAAGATACTTACATCAGAGCACGACAGAGCAGTAGAATTAGTAGCATTATCGGTAGTAGTTGTAGTAGTAGAAGAGATTAAGCATAGAAGTGAACTTCTAGGATAGAAAAGAATGCGATAACTTACAAAATCACGATCTAAGCAAAGATAGAGAGTAAGTACATATGTACCATTATGATCAACACTTAACCATAATACAAGACATTACCAACTATTGGTTACGATAATGATACAAACTACAATCAAATGGTCAGAACCTACTAACACAACTCATTTCCATTATGATTTATTCGCTCCTAGCTTTCTTCGGACCTACATCTACAAATATATATATATATATATATATATATATATATATTACGTAAAAAAGCTTGTGACTTAAGGCTATATCGAGGCATTCCTCACAGGACGCACATATGCCAACATAAGACTGATCAATTGCAATCCTAAGGAACAATGGGAAGATACAGGTGAAACAACATCAAGTGAATTTACTTGGGCGTGTGTTTACCGAAATAATGGTTCAATACTGTGAATTAAAACAATTAATGAAAATCAAACATATAATTACACAAACTGAAACTGAGGTTTAGTGAAGAAAAATTAAATAGTTTACGAAGCGTAAGATACTCGAAGATATAGTTGAGTTGCGAAAAATTACAAAAAGTTTATGTTGGTGTATGTGATAATTATCATTAAATCAATAAATCGCACAAGTACATTAAACTGTGACCCATTTCACATTATTATCACATAAGTGAATATCACAAAGTGAAAAAACATACTGAAAACTCACCTGTAAAAACTAACATGTCCTCAATTTAAATCTAGTTTGGTAGACCAAACGATAGTGAGTGGCCTTACATCAGCTAGTCAAACAATTAAATATAATTGGATATCTTAAGTAGAGAATTCCATAAATCTTTTGCTAATATCGTTTCCTCTAACCCTGGGCAACTTAATCAGATCAAGATCTGCCTTAGATATAAATTCTCTCCATCATAACAATATCTTTTTGAAATCAAAATGGGTTAAGGATATTGTTTTGATAATAGTACATTGATTGTCAGTAGAAAATATTTCGACAATCAAACAATGTAGGCATGATCAATTGAAGATAACTCAGTCCTACTGAAGATCCATCAAGGATTGAATAGGTTGGTAATGACATATCAAGATGTGAAGATAAGTGTATCCAAAAATCATCGTTCCCCTCAACATTACATGTTTTTCTTGACGATACGTGCCAAACATTAAGGAGCCTGGTTCGGGCAGGCTCTCATGCTGACTGCTTTCAATCACCTAACATCTTGACACAGTGGACGTGATGTCGATTCGCTTCGACTAGTGACCTAGTTGTAACATAATAGTTAGGACTTGATCGATACTAAAGGACAAGATGAACACTTTAATTACCACTACTTAGTGATCAACCGATTGTAGAAGTAAAAGTTTAAGAACAGCATTTCACTCGGACTAAGAACATGACAACCATGAACATAGACTGATTTTACATATGTTAATTATGATGAGCACGACAAAGTACGTTTAAATAATTCCATGAACTACATATGGTGTCATGGAAAAATATGACAGATACAATTTCATCTTTGTTTCATCATCATGTAATAATTGTATTGTTTCAATGATTAAGATCATGAGTCAGTTGAAGCTAGGCCACCATGGAAAACCTGGAAGCACTGGACGGCCGTTTCGTCCTATTGTGGGACTCCTCAGCAGTGCGCATCCACGACCCCGCCCCCTGCGAAATTCGAACCCAGGACCTACTGGTTTCGCGCGTGAGCACTTAACCACTAGACCACTGAGCCGGCATCCAACGGTGTTAATGTCTAACTGATGAAACGGCCGTCCAGTGCTTCCAGGTTTTCCATGGTGGTCTAGCTTCAACTGACTCATGATCTTAATCATTGAAATTACTACAATCTCCACAAAACCCTTTCTGATAATTGTATTGTTGTTTAAGTTTTATTTTCAAAATCTGTATCTCATTATAGTGAAAAATGTCTTTATCCCGTCATTTCGCTCTCAAGTGGCCACGTTCATAAAACCACTGGCTCCTCGTGGCGGGGGTGTTGTTTACAAAATTGTGAGGACGGAAAGCAAATATCCAGCACTTTAACTGAGTTGGTGAATACGGAGGATGAACCTAGGGGAGATGAAAAACCCTTATTCCAAACCATTGGTGCACATGGGCCCCAGGATCCTAAGGAAACAAATGGTGTATGAAGCAATTATTGGTCACCGGTTACCATGGGCTGCATCTTCTTACGTTGCTCCATTGCCTTGCGTATTAGACCTTTAGGTCGAAGGCTCCGGGTATGACCTCCTAAGAAAACGACCTGTTTCGGTTTGGGCACCCGGACAGTATCTCAGCCCTCACATAAACCGAATGACTTATGTGGCGCACATCTGTATGATGCCTCCTTATACCAATATTTATGTGTTTAAATAAATAAATAGCCATTGTATAATTGGTATTGATTTTATTGTTAATTATAATGTATATACTTACATATATAATCACTAGCGTATGAAGAAATTAGTCTTTCAGCTTAATTGGCAATTTTGTTTTACTTCTAACTGATGAGATAACAGATGAGAAATAATCTATAGACTACTATACACTGCTTATTTTATCTGTATACTTTTTATTTTCCGTTATAACTGAAAAACAGTCTATAGAAAACCGTTAACTAATCCTTATGCTTGCAGTTTGATAAAGGAAGGTGAATATGACAGATTGTATAACAAAAATGTCTACTCATTTAATTTGATTTGGTAGAAATGTTTTGACACTCCTGAGTGAAATGTTATTTAGTTATATTATAACCATATTTTTAGATCATTTAAAAAATAATTATAAATACCATTAAGAACGAACTATGAACCTTCTAAAAGTGATGTTTTCTTTTGTAATGTTCTGTATTTTTGTGTTGTTATTATGAAGGCTATAGTCGATCAGTGTATGTATCCTGAGCGTATTGTCAGTTAGTTCGAAGTATTTTTTGGAGCTAGTTAGTTACTAGGAATGAAATCTGGGAAGCGCGTTCTGTTCTAGTTGGAAACAGTTGGCTGCATATACCAGTATATTATCGTTGATACTCATTATGTAACTTGAACTATGTACTATCGGTTTCAGACGTTAAAACGTTATCTACTGAGTTCATGTAGTTCCTGACAGGATGAAATACACGTTCTTAATTCCATAGCTGGTCACAATCCAATTTTTAATATTCAATGTCTTTTAGACAATTTCAAATATCCTATTATATTTTAGTTAGTTGGTCTGTTGTCAAAAAGTGATTTTCAGATAACCTTATCATCAATTTAAAGCTTATTAACTTGATTGTTCAGCATTCATTGACATTTTTATATATATGAATTTAACTACCATCATTAACTATAGTGTGAGCAGAAATAAAAAATAATTCACCATTTTGTGTTGTCTATGTTTAATTAAAAAGCTTCGCTGATAGATGTCATCGATCAGATTGCTTCATTAACTCTCTAAGGTTATGATCACAAGGAATAGGATACTTTCTTTCTGTCATTAAAATATTTACCCAACCGAATAAGTGTTTTCTTATAACAAACTACATTTAAAAAATTATTTCAGTAATTAGATGTGGTCATAGTAACTTACATCTCATTTTATTTACTTGAGATAGAGTAACCGAAATTATCATTCTGCAACGCAATTAATTAAGCTAAAATGTGAATTTTGGGAAAATACAATAGTAACTAAGTTTGTGGCAACGACTTTAAAATGTTACAGTTATACATATTTTCACACCAACAGTAAAATTTCACATGTAATTGACCATTCATCTTTTTGGCTTCTATTGTTTCTAGAGTCATGAAAATGTTGTGCAAACACTGTTGTTCAATTATCTTCATTGGTTTTTCTAGATTTATAGAAATACTATCTAAATTTACTCATCCCTCTTGCCACGCGTGTGTGATTTCCAACGATAAAATGTCATTATTTGTCAGTTGTTTGATTTTTCTAGTCAAGCCAGATCTTCTCCAGTATAAGTGGCACCTCCTTGACTTTATCATTACCCGAAAAACAAAAATCAGTAAATATTCCCTCCCACAATTTTGATGTCATCAGTCCGTTTAATTTTAGTACTCAATTCAGTTCTATAAAATACTTAGAAAAGACTGTTTAAAATTCAGAAAAAACTGACATGTAAATTTAAACACTAACTTAGTAAACTAATCGGTTTTACGCTGCTCAAACAAATTACCATATAGTCTAGGATAAAGTTTTTTAGTTTTAAAAACAAATGAGTTGTGACTTTCAATAGAATCCAAGAACTGTGTTTTATTTTATTTAACACCTACATGTCAGTTTTGGTGTCCAAATAGGGACTCAAACCCAGTATCTTCCACTTCAAATACTGACGTGTTATCTACTGAGTTGCTGAGTCCAAACAGATACTAACTTCTTCTAAAGGTATGAAGTCCGTATCTTTGTCGGGGATTTCTAATTTTAGTGCACTTCATTAAAAACTTATTTTAGAAAATATAATATAAATCAAAATTTATAACTTCTTTTCTATAAAACTACTTTTCTATTATTTTGTAGTATTATCCGGTGGTCCATTGTCATCAGAATATAAGCTGACACAATTTCATTTACATTGGGGATCTGGTAATAATTGGGGCTCTGAGCATATGATCAATGGGATAAGTTGTCCAGCTGAACTACATTGCGTATTTATTAATACTAAATATGCTACAATGGAAACCGCTATTACATATTCTGATGGATTATCAGTTGTCGGTATATTTTTTCAAGTTAGTTAAATTATGATTAGAAAAACAGTTTATTTTACTTCATATAATATCTTAAAAGGATGATTTATTGACCCGATGTTTGAAACACTTGAAATTAATCTTTATTAGATTTCAGATTTAGGTTCTGTTTGGTAGCTTATATGACGGAATGACCATATCCGGATAACGGATGAAAACCAGGAGGTAATAGGCATGTGTTTGGGACCAACTAGCAGTGCCCAACTAGATATTTACTCAGAATCGACCCCAGCATCATTGTAAGGGCTCGACGCCTAGATCATTGAGTTAAAAATGTATGATAATGGAAATGGACTACGTAGTCTAAATGTTGAGCGCTTATCACGATGCTTGGACATCTTGGGTTTGATTCACAGTGAGGTAGTGGATGTGTCTTCCTTTGAAGTCTCATACGAGGACGACATATCTGTTTAGTGTTACGTGCTATTAACTGGGTTGTCAAACAATAGTCAATTCGTGTTGTAAACTATAAAACTTAAACATCTTCACAAACCCCCTACACCCATTGTTTTCCATTTGTTTATCTATGACATAAACTTTGGCATAACATGACATTAAAAAAGTTGGCTATTAAGAAAGAAAGTGATAATATTGTGGGGAAAAACAGGAGGAAAAAATAGTAAAATCATTAACTAAGGAAACAACAAGAATATGCTTTAATAAAAAAATTTATCAAGACAAATCCCATTCAATTAAAAGTTTTATTTGCCATGTAACAAAAATCTACAGTAACGTTTTTATCGATCTCCATTCTGCGTTATGTCTGATAACGTCTCAATCCACGGAGATAAAAGATCTGTTAGAACCAAATGATGTTATCATGATAGACCAACATACATGATCGTTATTTAGCTATTTTTCAAAGTAATAAGTCATAAATTGACCAACTCTGTGTTTGTTTCATCCAGTTCAATCTCAGTCAATAATTAGTGGTTCGTGAGCTACAAAAAATAGGATTATATTTAGAAACCTCACTCTCAGTTTGATTATCTGGGTAGGAACGTTGGTTTTTACACAATTAAAGTCCAGATCTAAGCAGAATATGTATAAACCTGTAATTAAAAATTAAAAACACGAAGTTCAGTAAAGGAATCTCTTTTCAACGAATTTATTATCAAGCTGTACAATCGTATATATATGAAAATTGTTTGTCAAAGTACTAATTCCGTGAGGAAATTTGAACACGAATAACCAAGATGACATAATAGAAAGATTATAATACTAGATTACGTAATACGAATAACAACAATACATTTAGATTTAGTAAGTTAGTAACGAATCACAACGTGAATGTGGTAAGTTGAATAACCTTCACTAGTAGGAACTTATTTTCTGTATCCATAAAAAATAAGCTTCCGCGTCCGGTCGCCTCCATGTGCATCTACCAGTTCACCTGCTCTTGTGGAGCTAAGTATATTGACCGTAGCCAGCCCTCATTTTCAACTCGGATACGAGAACACGTCCCAGTTTGGTTCTACAAAGGTGAGAGGAAAGCAGTTAGGAGTTCTATACCTGAACACCTAATCGAATGTAATCATTCTACGGATCCACAGTTTGATTTTAAGATTGTATATATGATTCGTTCAAATCTACCTAGATTTCTTCGTACCCAACTCCTAAAAATAGCCGAAGCTCTGACCATCCATGAGCTCAAGCCATAACTATGCGCACAAAAGAACTACGTCCTATCGTTATCCTTACCTTGGCCTTAATTAATAATAATATTATTGTTATTACTGCATCCCCCTTTTACTTATGTTTTATATTCTCATTATTTTATTCATAATTGCCCATAATATCACTTTATTTACTTTTTGCACCTCTATGAACTTTAATGACATTTAATTATTGTAACAAAAACATTTTAATCATCTTACTATATTCACGTTATAATTCGTTATTAACTTACCAAATCTAAATCTATCGTTTATACGAATATTCGTGAAGATTAGAACGAATAGTTTGACAGAAATTTGGCGCCGAGTATAGAGAAGTCATTATATGTGAAAATTATATTTGACATAATCTCAGCGATTGAAATTTAAAATAATTCCAACGTTTCGTCCAGCTAACTCGTCTGGATGTCTTCAGGGTAGTAATCAAACTTAAAATCATCAAAGAAATATATAACTTTTTAACAGTAAAATTGTTAATTTTGATATGACTCAGAAAATTAACATTCTATTTGAGCCATATCAACAATAACTATTTAACTGTTAAAAAGCTATATATTTCTTTGATGATTTTAAGTTTGATTACTACCCTGAAGACGTCCAGACGAGTTAGCTGGACGAAACGTTGGAATTATTTTAAATTTCAATCGCTGAGATTATGTCAAATATAATAGTACTATTTATTTGATAAAATAAATTAGATTGGATTCTTGTTTAGAAAAGAACAACACTGAATAAAACAAATAGCAACGTTTACTATGGGTAAATATCTACCTTCAATAGACTAAACTTGGAGTTTATCATGTAAAACTTCATCGTCCTCGAAATTTTTTTGTAATGTTTTAAAACGAGAACTAGCAAAGTTAAGAGCGATTGTGGATAACACTTAAATCTACACCACATTTGAAGTAACTTTAAATCTCAAGCTATTAGCTATCTGTCCCACTTTTACATTAACGTAATGATTCCACAAATTTTCTCTCTTATATTTGTCTAAAGAACAAATATTTGGTGATTATTCTAATCTCAATTCATAGGAAATGTATTGAGACTGCTTCATGAAACTTATAAATTAAAACGACGTTCTAATGCTGGAGTGGACATTAACTTGGAAATGCTGGTGCATCAGGGTGACGAGTTCGAAATCGGATGAAACGCATGTGCTAGATACTTCTAGGCAGATTTCATCTACTCTTTATGAAACGAGATGACCTTGTGCAGATTTTAGGTACTTTGAAAACAAATTCCTGTCAATGACTGATATTAACTGTCGAACGTCTTAAAGCCGTGGAGTACTGAAAAAATATTGATCTGCAATACATCCACTAAATCATACAAAATTGAATCTAAGAGTTTCAGAATATGGGTAGGAAAAAATCTCTCCGAGCCACTTGATAGAAATCATCTATTTATGGTAAAGATAATCAAAAACATTAGCTATAAGTCCAGTCTTTAAGTAGTTTTTAATTCTTAGGTTTATAGATTCCTTATTAAATGAAGAATGTAAACGCTTTTTAATATGTTTTAAAAGTGATCTATAACACATGTTGTTACAAAGACTTTACTATACCTCAACGCTAACTAAGGCGTCAAAACGTGTTACTCTACTATTAATTCGGAATGATTACAATTGCTTTAATTGATTGTTACTAAATTTTATTGTAAATTACCTCATCAGGTGATGAAATTACTTTTACTGTTGAAAGTGTGTATAGGCCAACTACCATAAAACTTATTAAAATGGCTTAATTCAAAATTGAACAAATTTCTTAATTTTATGCTTTGGAAATATCTTCCACGTATGAAGAATTATTATAAAAGGTCAGCTAATGTGATCAGAAAGCCATCGTAACATTATAATTCCTTCGCTCAATCAGTTATCTTATGTGTTATAATGTTGAACTTCTAATATAGTATTGAAAATATAAAGGTAGAAATGATCATACTTGTTTGAATGGAACAAGTTGCTCATATGGATTTCATCAATTAATTGTGTCTTGAATAAAATTATCATTGTATATTAAGTGTTCTACTTGATTCGGAAAATTAACAAGAAATAATACGAAAAACGTATAATAGAAGTGCTCATCATTGACTAATATTCCAGATATATTATCTCAATACTATCTACGTGTCTTGGAATAAGAAAAAAAGAAATCAGCGAAGAAAATTTCCTTTCCGACGAAATCCTTTACTTAATGTGTACATTCGTATATATAGTTATACGGAAAATATATGCCTATAGGAGGATAGAAAAGCTTGCATCACAAAAATGGATTCGACTATTATCTAACCCCTTGATTAGTACGTAACCTCATTTGTTATTTATTCTCGAATCCATTTTTGTGATGCAATCTTTTCTATTCTCCTATAGATATATATTTTCCATATAACTATGTATACGAATGCACGGCTTAAGTAAAGGATTTCGTCGAAAAGAAAATTTTCTTTGCTGAATTCTCTTTTTCTTACTATCTACGTGTTTGTTCCACAATACCTAATCAATACTTCGAGGACCCTTAAGCGTAAAAATCCGTAACTTACTTACTTACTTACTTTCGCCTGTTACTCCTCGTGAAGGAGCATAGGCCGCTCACCAGCATTCTCCATCCAAACCTGTCCTGGGCAATCCTTTCCAGCTCATTCCAGTTCTTATTCGTCCCTTTCATATCCGCTTCTATTTCCCGACGTAATGTGTTCTTTGGCCTTCCTCTTTTCTGCTTTCCTTCAAGATTCCAAGTTAGCGCTTGCCTCGTAATGCAGTTTGATGATTTCCTCAATGTATGTCCTATCCATTTCCATCGTCTTTTCCTAATTTCCTCTTCAGCTAGAAGCTGGTTGGTTCTCTCCCACAGTAGGCTGTTGCTGATGGTATCCGGCCAATGGATGTTGAGTATCATGCGTAGACAGCTATTAATAAATACCTGTACCTTCTTGATGGTGGTTGTTGTAGTTCTCCAAGTTTCAGCTCCGTACAGTAGAACTGCCTTGACGTTCGTATTGAAGATTCTGACTTTGATATTGGTTGAAAGTTGTTTTGAGTTTCATATGTTCTTCAATTGAAGGAATGCTATACTTGCTTTGCCAATCCTCGCCTTAACGTCTGCATCTGAACCTCCTTGTTTATCGACGATGCTTCCCAGGTATGTGAAGGATTCCACATCTTCCAGAGTTTCACCATCAAGAGTGATTGGATTGCTGTTCTCCGTGTTGTATTTGAGGACCTTGGTTTTCCCTTTGTGAAGTTGATGCACAGTGACGAGTTCCACTCAAGTGATTGTTCGGCGATGATCCGTAATGTCGCAATCTGGTCTGTGCACGACCGGTCCTTACGGAATCCAGCTTGTTGATCTCGAAGTTGAGCGTCTACTGAGTCTTTCATCCGGTCCAGCAGCACTCTGTTAAAGACTTTCTCTATTACTGACAGTAGTGTGATGCCTCTGTAGTTTTCACACTTTCTCAGATCTTCTTTCTTTGAAATCTTGATGAGGTGTCCTTCTTTCCAGTCCATCGGCACCTGTTCCTGCTCCCAAATCTTCTTAAATAGAAGATGAAGCATGTTCGTAGTTACTTCGATATCTGACTTCATTGCTTCAGCTGGTATATTGACGGGTCCTGCTGCTTTCCCGCTCTTGATTTGTCTGATGGCCATTCTGATTTATTCGGTCGTTGGTGGATTGACATCTATAGGAAGATCTGTGTGTGCTGCTTCGATGTCCGGTGGATTTATTGGAGCCGGCCTATTCAGGAGTTCCTCGAAGTACTCTGCCCATCTGTTCCGCTGTTGTTGAATCTCAGTGATTGGCCTGCCTTCTTTGTCTTTGAACGGTCTCTCTGATTTACTATATTTCCCTGCTAGTTTCTACGTTGTATCATAAAGCTGTTTCATATTTCCTTCTCTTACAGCTTTTTCCACCGTCATTGCTAGTTCTTCCACGTATTTCTGCTTATCGGCTCTAATGCTCTTCTTCACTTGCTTGTTTGCTTCTATGTATTCAGCTTGTGCTTGGACTTTCTCTGCTCGTGTTCGACTGTTGTTAATTTCTGTCTTCTTGTTCTTCCTTTCTTTGATCCTGTCCAGTGTTTCTATAGAGATCCACTCCTTGTGATGATGCTTCATAGTAGTTTCTTCTTCCTTCAGTAGATCCTGTAGGGCTTGAAACCTGTTGTTGAGAGCTACCTTGAATTCATTGAGTTTGTCAGTATCTCGAAGGAAGGCTGTATTGAACCTTTGCAGAGCTGTTTGTCCAGTTGTCCAGTTCTTCTTTAGCTTCAGTTTTAAATTGGCCACAACCAGGTGGTGATCTGAAGCTATGTCCGCTCCTCTCCTGGTTCTCACATCTTCCATTGTCCTACGGAACTTTTTATTTATGCAAATATGATCTATCTGGTTCCTTGTGGTGTGGCCCGGTGAGATCCATGTAGCTTTGTGTATACGTTTATGTGAAAATATTGTGCCGCTTATGACCAATTTGTTGAATGCACACAGATTTACAAATCTTTCCCCGTTTTCGTTTCTCTCTCCCAGTCCATGCAGTCCCATGATGTCTTCATATCCGGTGTTGTCTATTCCGACTTTGGCGTTTAGATCTCCCATCAGAATGGTGAGGTCCTTTCTTAGGCACTTCTCTATGATTGATTGCAGCCTCTCATAGAATTGATCTTTAACGTCGTCGTTGCTATCATTGGCGGGTGCATGACATTGGATAATGTTCATTGTGATCTCCTCCTTCTTTGTTTTGAATGGTGCTTTGATGATTCTGGATCCGTGAGATTTCCATCCTATAAGTGCGTTTCATGCTACTTTGGACAGCATTAGAGCAACTCTCTGAGTGTGTGGGGCATTTTCCTCTTCGTGACCGGAGTATAGCAGCATCTCTCCCGTATTTAGCCTTTGTTGTCCAGCTTGGGTCCAATGGGTTTCGTTGATTCCGAGTACTGCCAAGTTGTATCTCCTCATTTCCGTTGCTATTTGACTGGTCTTCTGGGTCTCCCACATTGTCCGGATGTTCCATGTACCTATAAAAATTGTTGCTGTGGTTGTTAGAAGGCGCATCGGCCTCATGGCTTCCGAAGGAACTCGGCTTTCACCATGAGGCGTCATATTTCTTCTAAATGAAGACCTTCTAACTCTCAGGGCAGAGTTTATATGTTTTGAGTTATTTTTTCTGATTAGCGTTTTTTAGCGAGTTAGTTTTCTACGGGATGGGGACGCTAACCCTATGCCTAACCCTCCTCCTTAGTCCGGGCTTGGGACCTGCAGTAACTCTAGGAGAGCTACAGGCGGAGTTGAAAATCCGTAAGCTCCGCATATATTTCACAAAAAAATCTAATAAAGAGTACATGTCTCAGGAGCCACCGAATTAAATTTCTTTTTTACTGGATTCAGTGAATTCTAGAAACTTGACCTACTTTCAGGTTAATTTGAATATTGTTTCATTTTTTATTAGAAAATCTTTCTTATTACGTAAAAAATACTTAAATTTCGATTACTTTTTTTTCTTCCTAATTTCTCTATTTTTTTCCTTATGAATAATTTAATATAATTATTTCCTCTTTTTTCCCTTTCTTTCTTCTTCTTCGTACTCTTTATATAAGTAGCTATAAACCCATTATCGGTCGTTTTTATTATGCACCATTTCAATGAAATATCTCTTTTTCTTTTAAATTTAATTAATAAAAGTGAAAGAAATCTGTTTCTTTGTTTGTCTATAACGATTTGTTGTGTTTGTTGTGATTTGATTAGGGTAATAATTTCAATCAATTAAATATTGTAAAGGGTTTTGTGGAAATTTTAGTAATTTTAATAGTTGAGATCATGAGTCAAATAAAGCTAGACCACCATAGAAAACCTAGAAGCACTGGATGGCCATTTCGTCTTATTGTGGGACTGGCTTCTAGAGGTATTTCCTTGAGTTCTAGTGAGAAGCAGTAACTAGTGGAGTTCAACCGGGGCTATTGTGAGATAGTAACTCACTGAAGACAATGGTGGATGTGTCGCTCAATTTCGTGGATTAGTTGAAGTTAGACATTAACTCCACTAGGAGCCGGCCATCTCAGTGGTCTAGATCTTAAGTGTTCGCCTGCGAAACTGATAAGTGCTGGGTTCGAATCTAACGGTGCAGTGTCGTGGATGCGCACTACTGAAGAGTCCCGCAATAGGAAGAAACAGCCGTCCACTGCTTCCTGGTCTTCCATGCTGGTCTAGCTTCAATTGACTCATGATCACAACTATTGAAATTAAATATTGTGTATCCTACATTTGACATTGTTTATTAAATTATTCTAAATTCTATGGTAGTAATAACAACAAATCTTCTGGATTTCATCGGAAGGAAAAGTTTCTTCGCTGAATTCTCTTCCTCTTCCGTAATTGTACATGACTATTTACGGAAATAGAAAACAAAAAACTGTTTATCTATTTTTCAATAGTCGTAATGAGAAGAAAATTATATTCTGTTAATTTCACCGCTTTGTATAAGTCACATCTTTACAGAATAAGTAAATAATTCAGTTGTCCTAACATTCGTTTAAATAGTAAAGGTACAAGGCTGGATATTTAGTATGGTCAATATTTTGATTGAGTTTATTTTAGTATCTATGTGTCATAATCATAATATCATAATTCCTAATTAATTATTTGAAAATAGTTTAAGATGCCAGATAGTTTGCTTTGTCAATTCAGTAGTGTGTGAAGAGATTTTTATGTCTAATAAAAAGCAATTAAATTCATAATGAGGTTTTAGTAACACTTTATTCATAACAGATTATTCATGTCAGTTAAGTTAATAAATAAATGATATGCAAACGTTATTAATCTATTATCTACCAGTGATTATCATACCGTAAACCTAAATAGGCTGTATGAAGTTAGATGATGGAGTGATTTATAATCAAATAAAATAACTAGTATAAACTTGAATAATAAATTTAATGTTACGTGGTTCGACGTAGTCAGCAGGAAAGAACGGTATACATCAGTATGGGATAATTGATATCTTCAAAGAACAGAAGCTCATTATAGGATTCGAATCAGGATAACCTAGTTTTACATCCTAATAGATTAATATTGAAATAACTGGGCCTCAGCTGAATTCTTTTAGGTTTAATTTATTAACATTTATTAATCTCTAAGTAATGATGTATTCTTCCTTAAAGCATAATTCTTTGGATTTCGTAAGACGTTTTCGAAGAAACGTGTGTTAAAGTTGTCATCTAAAAATGAAGCGGTGATATAATTAGTTGCATTATAGATGAATACTTACTAAAATCACTAACTGAGCTGTAATTTGAAAATAAATTAAGATATCAAACCACATAAAGTAATTATATAATTGTTTTCTTAGTTGTCAGATGTTATTCAGAACTAAGTTTTTTATGTACCGTTTATCTAGGTTGAAAACGAAAAGACTTTTTCAAAGAATCAACATACGACAACTATTAGTAGGCTCGTTTATTTTAAAGTATAAATGGATGTATAAACTGTCCGTTTGTTAACTAACATCAGTTTTCAAAATGCCAACCCTTTTAGAAACGTTACCTTTGTCTCACAAACGAGGGCAGTATTCAATTAAGAGTTCAGAAATGAAATATGAGATAAAAAAGTTAGTCTGTATTACTTAAACAGACTGAAATATGTTAATGGTGTTGGGTTGACACTTAATTTTGCCTGTAATACTAGGGTGGGTTAAATTAGGTTAAATAAAACATTGAGAGGAAAAACGAAACATGAATTTTATTTTAATACCTACAAATTTTATTTCCCTACCGAATCCTATTTTGTAACAGAAGGTTAGTTACGTAAAGTTGAATTGATCTGTTCCTGTTTTGTACTATAGACGGGACCAATACTGAAGAAATTTATATAGATTTAACATTCTCACATTAACGACATATTCCATGTTCTCGTAAACACATTTTTTTTAGTCAGTTACACAAATAACTTAGATCAAAACTGTAAGACAGTATACAATAAAAGTAAATGGAATATTCCAGTGATGATTTTTATTGTTTGTTACGTAATCAACCACCCTATCAACACTATAGCTGTTTTCACTAAATGATTACTTTTTATTCATTCAATATAGACCATGAATATTTTATGGAGTTTTGAGATTTCTAAAATCTAAAAGCAGTATTGATTACAGATTGATTTCCGTCGGTATACCATTGAAAACCAAAGGTCACTTGATAAGTGCCTTTTTTGGCATGAAACTCACCAGTAGTGCATACCCAAGAACTCACCAGGGATCGAACGCAAATCCTTGAAGCCTAGTACAAGGCGCTCAATAGAAAAGTTCCAATTTAAATCGGTTCGTAATATAGTGAGGCGATCATTCGATATTAATAATGACTTTAGTTTAAATCCCGACGTATGTGAACATAACCTGTTACGTATTCTTGCTACAACTTCTTAAATATTTTAACATAAACCATTAGTGAGTGGATTATTGTTGTTTACTTCAAGGGGTTTGTAGGGATAATGTCAGTTTGCAGGTAACATTTGTAGAGTGAATTCACTGGATAAGCTCCAAAATTATATTAACAATATTACTACTACCAATATTGATAACATCATTAACAGACCCTATTAATGTTTATTTTATAGTTGGGCAAATCATCGAATAATAATAACGCCTTAAAACGTTTATGCTCATTGTTGAAATCAACAAAGAAAGGCGAAAGCAAAGATATTCAACCTATGCTTGATTTGAACACACTTTTGCCAAGTAAGTAAATAATTATAGTGATATATATATATATATATATATATATATATATATATATATATATATATAGTATTTAGTAAGGGCTTGAATTCTCCCATTATGAATATATATTTATGGTTGTTAAGTCAAGAAGTACATCTATTGCATAAGGTGGAATTATGAAAAAAGTCTAATGTAACGAAATTTTTATTTTTCTTCAACTCAAGTCATCGATAATTTTTCTAAGTGCTTAACATTTACATGTTTAGTTTGTATTGTTTAATGCCATGTCATAAATGTTGACAATATTCTTTAATAAGATCTAGTCTTCCACTAGCCTCTTTCGAAATTGACACTACCTTTTCATTTATAGTTATTCAAAATAAGTTTGTAAAAATAGTGAATTTATATTTTCGTCTGCATCAATCTATGATCCTTTTAACTAGATATATAGAAAAAATCAGAGAGGAATTTTGTGAATATAATAATAATTTAATAGTTGAATTCATAAGTCGATTGAAGCTAGACCACCATGGAAAACCTGGAAGCATTGGACGGCTGGTGGTGCAACTTTGTGGATTGGTTGAAGCTAAACAATAACACAGCTGGATGCCGGCCGGCTCTGTAGTCTAATGGTTAAGCGCTCGCACGCGAGACAGATAGGTCTTTGGTTCGAATTTTGCGAGGCAGGATCGTAGATTTGCACTGCTGAGCAGTCCTATACTAGGATGAAACGGCCGTCCAGTGCCTCCAGGTTTTCCATGGTGGTCGATGATAAAACACAACCACTTATAACAAACGATAAGTGAATTGATCCACTCTCTAAAATTAGTATGTATTTATACATGAATCATTTGAAATTAATAATTAACTTATTTACAAAAACATAAAATCATATCATGGTTACACATTTTATTATTTACATTATTATAAGCGAACACTGACGATAATTGACTGATCTACATTTCACTATGTTAATGTTGTTAGCAATTTACGTAAACAAGAGTATTCACGTAAGCCGATTATAATGATTGAATACTAAATTTCAAAAAAAAGGTTAGATTCAATTTTTTAAACATCACTCTGTTTATTTAATACGAAAAATATAAAAACCTCAAAATGTATAGTACTACTATTACCACGATACTTATTATTATTATGATGATGATTTTTATCTAAGACTGTACGATAGAAACAGAAATGTATGTTCATTCGTTTAAACACGGTCTGATTAAATAAGATTGACAAATGTCAAACATGATAAACATAGTTTTTAATTTCTAATTCATAATATGCCCAGTAATTTTACTTGAATACATCAGCTTCATTTAACTACGAATAAAATTATTGAATATACTTTTTTTTTAAAAAACATATCGGATTATTAAACTATTAAGATCATGATGTTTCTTGGGGGTATTTAGACTGTTACCATGCTGTACAGTCCGATTACTCCAATGATTAAAAAGTCAATATTATCGATGAGATTTCCGTTTTCATACCGAAATTAAAATTTTTTTCATATTGTAATAAGTTATCATTTGCTTTTTAAAAAATAGTACGAAAATATCAGTGGTTTATAATCAGATTGGTGTATAACATCATTTCATCAATTTTACAATTTATGAAAATCATGCAAATAGTTGCCATATATACTCTCTCTATATTTTAAACTACCTTGTATGTTCCTTATCAGTCAATGGCACTTCCTAGTAAGGTAACTGAGTTTCTCTAGTATATTACGGTTTGTTCAAGAAAAAAATCCAAATAACTTATTTATGTAATTATTTTATCCACTTAATTATTATTGGCTTTATTCAGTATCATATTTCTGGTACAATATAGAATTCTCAGCGCAAAGTATTTCAGAAAGTTTCCTTTTCTTATTTCTTGATCGATCCTGGCAATAAATATTGAGTAATCACCAATTAGATGTTAGCAGTTCGGGAATCGAATAATTGAATAAAATACACTCATTTCGATGCAAATTGCCAGCAACCACGATGTCTCTGGTTGGGCTGTCTTGTAACTTGTACAGCGAAATGTTGTAAATTTGTTATAAACGCTCCTGAATAGGTGGGCATAATGATGTGTTAAAACAAATAAGAAAACAGATAACTTGTTGAATTATCCAGATAGCAGAAACAGGTAGCTTAGATATTCAAACAGGCCGCCTAGAATTAAATAATATCACGGAGTTCCTTTGAACACTAGAGAAAATTTACAAAATTGTCTAAATAATGAGTTTTTTTCTTAACCAAGCCATATACAATCATTTTACCTAAATGAAATTTAGACAATAATGTTATTTTATTAGTTTGTTAAAATTTTGTACTTTTCTGTGTTTGTTTTTATTATTGATTATTAACTATTTAGTAATCGGTTTTTACCATTTACTTACTGTAAATGGTCACTAATGCTTTAACTAATTTTATACATTTTTTTGATGACTGTTAAACAAAATTACTTGTTCACATTTTTTTATGTTCTGCTTTCAATTATACATACCAAAGGTGAAAATCAATCAACCAATGGGTTGTAAAAGGGGATAAATTTCGTAGCCTATAAATTTGATGTATTTTATTTTATTGAATGACATAGTAACCAATAATCTTATTGTTGAGATAATTTGTGTAAATTATACACGTATTTTGGTATTTTGTATTTACTTTTAGTTAATTGTAATCATTTTACATCGTTATCATTCATTATGTGTGCATTTCTGTTGGTATGTTTAAACAAAGAAATACATGTTGATAGATCCTTCCTTAATGCTTCATATTAGGTACAGTATTTAATAAATTATGTGAACGATCTCCTTTTGATAAATCGAATTGGTAACTCCCACATAAAGATCATCTTTATATAATATTCTTGTTGATGAATAACGATCGATGCTAGATTTAGAAAAATGAACTTAAGGTATTAGGTTGAGTTCTACAAAGGTTTCCAACAAATGGTGGTTCGAGAGAATTTGATATATATATATATATATATATATATATATATATATATATATATATATATATATAGTACGTTGGTCGTTTTTCCTTACACTTCAAGTAATTGATTAGTTGCTTTATATAACGAGTTGATATTGCTGAAAATTGAAGTTCTGGATAGTTTTTCACTCATTGTTTGAAACTTTTCAATCACACACATTTATCTAATACTTTATATGAAGTATAATCAAGGTCGTTCAACTTCTACCATACGGACTGCATGACTAGATTATTAAGCTGTATACCAAAGGTCAGCACTTTCAATTTCAGCAAAATTGTGTTTTGGTACGGTCCTCAATGATAACCGTAACTTCATCTTAGAATTACTGTTTACCTTGTAACTCGATGTGAATACCGTTCGCTTTAGATTTCAGCTAGCCATTAGCTTGTATAATGGAGTGAAATTTAATTCATTTGTTTTGGTTGTTCGAATCTTTCCATTAGCGTTTTGAGGCTGCGATTGATCACTGTAGTTTGATATATATATATACTGGGCAAATTGTCTCGATACTGCGATATTATGGTTTAATTTTAAAATCTAGGCAAACTGCACAGGCTTCAATAACAGCCGTAATAATCAGTGGGAGTATTCAACAATCCATACAAATGAAATTGACTATCATTTCATTTTTGTACATTATAATTGTTCCAAAAATCACCTGAAAAATCAGCACGTGCGTAAGTGCCGATTATCTACTTCGTCGTTCATGAGTACAATTTACCCGGATTGAAATCAGAGTGAAGATTTTACCAATTTGTTTTTAGAATGGATATTTTATCTTCGACATTCCTGATTAAAGTCAGGTTACTACTACTTGTAAACACGAAATAATACTCAATATGACGTGGACGTTTCATGGTTTAAACCCGAAAGTGATCTTAGCTAGACTGTTACTGAATATACGGAAGCACTAGGCATCTGTTTTTTTTCCTAGTATGGAACTCCACCATTAAGACCAAACTCAGAACCTTCTATTTCGTGCGCAAATATTTAACCTCTAGGTTATTGCGCCGAAATCCAATGAACAACAGATCTAACTTTAACAGATTGTCGATGTAATTATTACTGATAATTGATTCGCTAATCCTTTCCAAACTTCCAATTTTAAACTGAAATCCTCCTTGACAAAAAGCAGTTGCAAATACGATAAAAATACAAACTTTGTTTAATTCGTGTGCATTTTATCTATCTTTATCAATTTTTTTATACAACAAATGTTAATATATTTACCAACGTTAGAACTAAACATCTCACCTACCTTGGAAACAATGGTGAATTAAAAGTTCCAGTTACTTACATTACTAATATTCATTGCTTTTTTTCAAAGCTCTACTTGTACTACAAACGATATTGTCCCGTAGCCTCAAACGACACCTGTGCCATCCCTGTCATTGAAAATAATTACTTTTAAAGTTCATCTCCTCGATTTTAAGCTATCAGTTTGTTCTAAGTCGATAAAATCTTAATTTACAACAATAAAAAATTTATAGGCTGGGGATAAACTCCACATTGTCAAGTTATCTAAGTTTATCGTAGTCAGTAATAATGAGTATGTTTTCGTTTATTTCGTCACTAAATTGTAGATATTTTGAGGTAATTTTCATTATAGAATTAATTGGAGGTATGATTTTTGCTATGTTGTAATTTTTCTTCTATCATGGCTGACTCTCCTACACTTAGTGCGTCCATAGCATGATAGAGTTGTATTTTAGTAGAAGAAAATTCCACATTTTTCATGTAGGCCAGTAAAAACGACAGAGAACGGAATACGCCCTCTATCATGGATTACGATAGTGCAAACAATATTTCCCGTTTTATTTTGGGTGATTGCCAAGTGCAGGGCCAAAATTGCGAATGACAGTGGAGGTTATCCTGACCTAATTTATATGATCGCTTAATTACAAAGACAATTCACTCGAAAACCTCTTCTACAAAATCATTTACCAAAGGAGTACATAATTTATGTACATTATGTTAGTAGTTATTCGTTATTTTTCTTAAAAACACATATGAGTTTATCATCCTTGACAAACTATCATTTGATTGTTATTAATTTGATTGTTACTGTTGTTAAACACTGTATAATGTTTGAAAATTAAGATGAAAATAACTTAATTATCCATAAAAAGGACTGGAGAAAGAAATGAAAAATAGAAATAATGATAAATCACAATTAATTAACATCCATGAAAAATTGCTTGAGGGCATTATTGATGGGAAAAATAGAAAAAAACAAAATAGAATAAATGTTAAGACCATGAAAGAATGAGTGTTTATATGTGATACATTTACACACACACAGAGTTTAGGCACGAACGCCTTATTTATTCGAAGTCCTACAATTCATAACAATTAATTTATCTGTGTGGATTATTTTAAGAGCTAATTTAAGTGAAATGAAATATTCCTCTATGAATTCGTTGACTGTGTTAAATTATTCTTTTAAAAATCCGCTCAAAGTAATATCTTCATGATGGTTCTTGTAAAAGTTAAAAAAACTTGAAACAGTTAACGATACACTCCCTTTTAATTTTTAACATCCACCATTGTTGATTATTTGAAGTTAGACATTAACACCGTTGGATGCTGGCTCGGTGGTTTAGAGTTTAAACGCTCTCGTTGGCGAGGCGGTATCGTGGATGCACACTGCCGAGGAGTCCCACAGTTGGACGAAACGGCCATCCACTGCTTCCAGGTTTTCCATGACGGTCTAGCTTCAATTTACTCATGATCTTAACTATAATATCCACAAAAACCCATCTGAGACCAATATACTTTGCTTTTAAACATTATAAATACAATTAATTATTTAGATTTAATAAACTTTATCATCTCCTTTGACCGTGGTGATTCCAAATGAGGGTTCGCCTAGCGACACAGTTGGGCGCTTTCCTCAATGTGTGCCCTATCCACTTCCATCGCTTATTTCCGATTTCTTCCCCCACTGGGATCTGGTTTGTTCTCTCACACAGTCAATGTAATATAACTATCCATTTATTAGGGATACATTATTTGATTAATCAACTTATGATATTTTGAACATAATAACTAAACATTTTGACTGATAACATAAATCGATCAATGTTAGACCACCATTAAGAACCTGGAAGCATTGGATGCTTGTTCGTCCCAGTATGAAACTCTTCAGCAGCATGCATCCATGATCTCATACTTGGAGGAAACAACCGTCCAATGCTTCCATGGTTTCAATGGTAGTCTAACATTGATCTGTTCATGATCTCGACCAAAACTCAATAATATGCATAACTCTATACTGATAACTAAAGATTTATCAAAGTTTAATTTATTCTTAAGACTTACAACTATTTTTTAAATAATTGTTTTAATGTTAAAATAAAATTTAATTAAAGATTTTGCTTCCTTAATTTATGTAAGACTCTAAGTTATTTATAAACAACATGATATTATATTGAATATAGCTTTTAAATCATTTGAAAAAAATCAATAATAATAAGCAAAGCTGGATGGTGGTTAGTAGTGAAATCCAGAGTTAATGTTCAAAACGATGGACGAAACATGTGTCCTGGATTCCACTGATAGCCATCATCCATCGTTGCTTATAATGGTTAAAACTCATAGAATTATCGAGGCAACCCTCGCAGGATGCCGATTACAGGCTGATCAATTACAGTCCTAAAAATCAATGAGAATATTCAGACAATCAATACAAAAATGAATTACCAATGATAATACTTGAGATAATTAGTTTATCAAACAGCGTCGAGTTATTTTATCAAGCAAAATTAAGGTATAAGATAGTGATACAATGAAAACCGATGTATGAATATTAATATATATTATGAGTGGTTTGAAATGTTTAGCTTGAATGTAATAAAATCGGTAGGAATGGTAAACGAAATACTCATTGCTATCTTGTCTTTTATAGTTCAGATTACAATTCGATCTTAATTAGATAAACAGTGCAAATCAATGAGTACTGTAAAAGCGGTTTTGTTCTAGTACAGGGCTTCAAAACAGTGCTCATCCACGAACTTTGAGGTAAGGATCCACAGACCTCAGGTCTCGTGGAGAGATTTCAGTATATAGACAACTATACAGTTTTATCGTAATCATTTGCACACTAGGAACTTATTCGGCGTACTTGCTCTAGGAGTTCTAGTTAAGAACCATGGGATTCAACTATTTAGGGAGTGAAGCATTTACTCATTTATATAAATGAAATTTGATTGCTCAGTAATGTGAATTGATTAGAGTTAAACATAGAAGTGATTGAATAGAGACTAAGTGGTTTAAATTTTAAAGGTCTGTCGTGAGACACAAAGTCCCTTGGTTCGTTTATTTATTTTACTTTATTTAAACACATAGACATTGGTACATGAAGGCACCAAATATATATGCGTCTCACAAATTATTTGATTTGTGTGAGGGCTAGAATACTAACCGCGTGTCCAAACCGAAGCACGTGGTTTTCTTAGAAAACCACAGGTCGTGCCTTTGACCTTGGGGTCTAATCCACAATGCAGTAGAAAAACGTTGGGTGATTCAGTCCCATGGTAGCCGGTGACCAACAATATGTTGAAACGTCAGTCATTCCCTCAGAATCTTGGAGCTCATGTGCACCATTGGCTTAAAATAAGAGTTTACCAAATTTCTTAGGTGGATCCTCCATATCCACCAACTCGGGTAAAGTGCCGGACATTCGCTTTTCGTCCTCTCAATTTTGCAAACAACTTCCCCGTCTCGAGAAGGCAGTGAGTAGGACTTCCCTGGCAGTGGATATATACGCGTGGCCATGTGAGAGAATTTCGAGAGGAGAAGCTGACTCTCACCATCCTCGACCATACCAAGGAATTTGGAGGCTGACTCAAATCATGCATACGCATTGCTGAATAACTGTGAAATGCCTCCAGTTTTCGGCTGGTCACTTAACTAAGGTTAGTATGTGACGCAAACTAAAATAATAAATCTCTACAAATCCTTGATGCTAATCGTATTTTATATGTTCATCTTGGGATAATTCACGATATGTAATTTTTAAAAGACATTCAATCACCTTATCAAGTTATATTTAAACCTAAAGTCTCAATGTGATCAAGACTAGTGGATGAATATTTGCTTATATTGGATCGGGGTATGTTCGACATCGGAGATGAAGAACTGCAATTCTGTGTTATTTTTAATCTCAATTCGATTCCACTAATTGTATGAATACTCCTGTTGATTTTGTGGACAGTAGTTGATTGATCTCTTTTGAAACACACATTCTAAGCAGACTGCAATGATATTTTCATCAGGCTGTAAGCATTTGAAATAGAGTTTGACAGTGAATACCATAAGAATTTAGAACATGAGTTACGTCCTAATTCATACACGTCAGCTAAGTGCACCCGCACCGCAGTGTTAATGTCCATACGGGATTCACAAACCACTAGCTCTTTGAAATCGATAAATAAGTGGATGGTGCGTTTATGTTCTGAATCGAAAAATTCCGAATTCCAGTCCCAAGGTGAATATTAACACTGGAGTTCAATTACGTCCTGCTAATCAGTTCTAATAAAGACGAAACAGACGTCCTGAAATGTGCTGTTATACACTACTCAGTTTTGCTTAAAATGTTACTTCTCTCTATATACCTTACATGACATTACTTCATTTATGTATTTAATCTTGTGAAATGTTGTATTATACTGCAGTCGAAAGTTAACTGTAAATTTTTATTCGCTGTATTGTAAAAATAACATTTTTCAGAAGCACATCAAGTTTGTCTGCTTTAATAAAAAAATAATTTGCATCTATTTCCGTGCATTGATTAAAATACTGGTAAATGAAATTCATGATTTTTATTTCTGAAAAATCTTTAGCGTTTGTCCATTTCCCATTCATCAAAATGTTCAATACACATTTTAGTTGGGTTTGACTCAAATCAATATTTGGGCCAGTAAGGGTTGCCACAGCAACGACAAAGACTGTAAACATTTGACATGGACATAATTCTGACGGGGCAATGCCACATGGTTGACACCTATTTTGACTAGTTCGTCTTGTACAACAGCGCATATGTCCTAGTATTTCTATCGTTTTTGACGATACAAAATTCTATTACTTGGTCGTGTTTCTTATCTTAATTGCATGTAATTTTGATGTGTATTGATTATTTGGTTTCTCTGTGTCAGATTAACTATTGTATTTAGAACATATCTCATCGTCATTATCAGGGGCCTTAATCAAATATTAGAACTGTTGACGGTATACCTTCAGTTTCATTTTGCATGTTTCTTATTAATTAAGGTTTGGTTTTAAGTATTTTTGATGTGTTTACCAATAAACTTTAGTCTGGTTTGTTATGTCTCAAAAATGCGAATCATCACCTCGATCATGGTAGATTATCTTGAAAAATATGCAATTAAAATAGAATCGACTATTTATAGTAATCGTTTTATAGTTATTAACCAAATAATAACAATGATTCACTGATCAAGTAGATACCTTGGAAGATGTTTAGTTCAGGGACGTGTTATGTGCAATGAGGAAGTCAATGTTGTTCTGGTCAGAACTGTTTATCTCAAAGTTTCGTAGTCATATCATTAAACTTGGAGAAAATGAATCTATCAAATAATAGATTGGATAAATACTATATATATATATATATATATATATATATATATATATATATATATATATATATATATATATATATATATATATATATGAATTTCATTTCATGGATCAGGAATTATCACTAATTCACTTATATGTATAAACCTATATAACGCAGCATAACTTGACTTATGAGGACACAAATGTAGAAAAATTTGGCCTTTGAAATGAAATTCTTTCATTTTTATAAGTAACATTCACCTACTACATAACTATTAACGCTGGAAAGAACTGACTAGTTGGACATTGAAAACGTTACAGATAACCTTCGAATAAAAACGATTTGTGTGGACTGAAAACTTTGACGGTCACAGTAACAATTAAAAAACGAGATAAATAATTAGTTTCCAAGTGTATTATAAACCTGCAAGCAAACCTAGAACGCGTATGTGTTCATTGAAATTTTACCTAATTTAAAAGTACAAAGATTGTTGCATATTCATTAAAATATTTGAGATGATTTATTTTGTTTAGTTTTATTTCGAATATTTTAAAAACAGTTTGCCAGTTTCACAAAAATAAATATGACGTTTTAATAGAATATCAAAACCAAGGTTATTCATTTATCTTGTTATGGCCAAGTTAAAAATTGTGAAAAGTTTCTATGAGATATGAAAAAAGCGTAATTAATTGGTTACTGTTTAATGAAAATCATTAATTTGATCATCAAACAACGACCGAAAAGACAAGTTGAACAAATACAATTTGAAACAAACTAATTAATAGTTGAATTCATGAGTCAATGAAAGCTAGACCACCATGGAAAATCTGGGAGCACTGGACGGCCGTTTCGTCCTACTGCGGGACTTTCCAGCAGTACACATCCACGATCCCACCCCGTGGGATTCAAACCCGGCAGGACGAAACGGTCGTCCAGTGCTTCCAGGTTTTCCATGGTAGTCTAGCTTCAATTGACTTGTGAACTCAACTATTAAAACCACTATAATATCCATAAAAACCCCGTCTGTTAACAAGTTAATTACTTTAGAGTTTTTATCACAGACTAATCTTATCTAGATATCTAAATCATGGGGATTTATTCGTCAAAATGTTAAGCACCTATCTTGAGACTCAATTCTCCAGGGTCTATTTACTGATATGATATGCACAAACACTACTAAAGTATCAAACGATGAAGAATTAGTGCTTCTAGTTTTCAGTGGTTATTTTATTAATATCGGTTCGTGATGTAGACTGTGAAGTCTAATAATGTACACTACACCGTGTAATAAACTGAATGGGGGTAAGATAACATACATAAAACGTGTATTGAAAATGAAGCTTTTTAGACAAAACAATAATGGAAAATGTTTATTTATTAAGTAACATAAATTGTCATACTGTCCTCATAAAATGACAATTTCAAAAATAATCTTTTATGTGATATGAGGTTCAGTAAGATTATTGTGTAGTTCTATTTCCTTTTATTGATAGTACTTGATTCAGATTATAATGAAGTTGTCTATTTTCATTTATGTGTATGATCTTGAGTCGTCCACAACTGCACAGACGTATTTATCCTTGATTTTCTTCACTATTCTGAATTCTTTTAAATATGTTTTCTCCACTCTGGATATCTGAACTTTAATCTTAAAGACTAGTCCTTTGTCATTTTCATTGTTAGTTTATTATTACGATCATCTGTAACATTCATGTCGTTAATTTCATCTCATCAGGTTAATTTGATAATGGTTACTTGAGCCAACGTATATGTGTGCCTAGTTCTAAGTGGATAGTGATGAAATAATCTTGAAATTTTATCGTTTTCTACAGTATAATTTCAAAATCAATTCCAGTTTGCAATTATTTCATTAAATGACTTTTTGGAGATGGTTTTCTGGAACATCGTTTACATCCTATAACCTTGATATCCTGATTTGTTTTGGTCACATTTCCGTTCATTTAGTGGGTGAGTGCTAAGTATTGGAGTGTTATTTTCATGATAGATTTTATTTCATGCCTTGACTTTCAGCGTATTTATGCTTTTCAACAAAAATGTTAAGTCGCTCTACACTAAGATATTCATAAGAGACAATATCGAAGTACTCTGGACGCTTGAAATGAAATCTTTGATGAAAATTGTACTCTTTGTGATGCTGTCGCTTATTAAATGAACAGGAATGCGGCCAAAATTTTCGGGTGCAAAACACTAAATGAACTTTAAAAATAATGTGCATAACTTTAGCTGATTTGTTTTATAAATGATCAATTCCTCATTTGCTTGTTAAATGATCGTTTTTCCTTACCCATAAAACTTTTATATCGTACAGATGATTTATCCAGATACTACACATATTCCGGATCATTAACTACCCCACCATGTAATGAATGCGTCACATGGATCGTTTTAGATGAGCCGGTAGTCATGACCATTGATCAAGTAAGTTTATACACTTGAATGAAGAAATAAAATTTTCTATTGTTCTGCCTTGTATCATTTATGTTAAATTTTTTGAAACTATGAATCAATCACTAAAAACCTGGAAGCACTAAACACCTGGAATACGGGAAAAGCTTTTGGTCCTATTTTTGACTTGTCAACTAGGTGTACCTCTAAACCACCTTGTAAAATGAGTACGAATTTTATTTGTAAGGCTTTACAGTTTCCCATTCCATTACTAATTATCACAAATCTGTACTAAAAACTTGTGGCTAAATGGTTATATTAAGACATTCCTTTTACTATGTACATATGTCAAAAAAATTTGACCCATTGCAGATCGAAATATCAAATTAATAGATCTATGAAAGCAATAATAGATAGGGAGATGAAATCGATTTCCTGACAATCAATCTACAACAATATATGTCTTGAAAGTAATTCATTTCAAAAATCCATCCTTACACAATAAACCCATTAAACCCTCATAAACATTACATAACAATTAATTCTGAATATAACCCAACCCCACCTTATAAAGTGTAAGATCACTTGAAATTACCAAATTGAATTTCATGATCTAACTTCAGTTTACTGCTTCAATTTCAAATAAATAGATTATCACTGGTGATAATATAGTTTTGGATGTTTTCGTTGTTTTTTTTTTCATTTGTTTTATATTTTTTGATCCATTTCTCTAAGCTACAAATAAAAAAAGGAAGAGTGAAATATGAGCACGTAAAAGAAAAAAATACTCTGGAGACTAATAAACCTACCTTTTCCAAATCTGTATTTATTCATATTTGATTAGATCTCATTAAGTTATGTACAATTCATAAAATTAATTAGGGAATATTTTCTTTCAACTAGTTCATTTATTATTCTCTATACATAAATATCGGAAATTTTGTTTTTTCAAAAAATCATTTTCTTTATTTTTTTTTATTTTTTCAATACCAACAAAATAAACCCAAAAGGCAAGAAAAAAAGAGAAAAAAATAATCGAAATTTTGTTTTTCCTCTATTTTATTCAGTTTATTTTGTTTCATTGTTTACTTGATATAGTTCTGATAGAATCGAAATATTTGAATTGTTTTTTGTTTTAATCCATTTCTATTATAAATGAAAGATTGAATTTTCAATGTGATATATTCAATTTTATTCAATAATAAATGATTTTTTATAAGAGAAAGAAAAACAGAAAGAGAATTTGTCAATCAGGAAAACTAAGTTTAAATAGCCACTGAGATATAGGTACATCTAAATGAGGAGTTTGAATTCGGACGAAACTACTGAAACAGGAATCCTTGTGTACTATCAAACTGTAAAATAGAATGGCTATTTAATATAGAGTATCTATATGTTAACAAAAATTCATTAAATTTCAGTCAAGATCATTAACAATGGGATAATTCAAATTTCGAAGACGAAGGTTATCAGAACTATGTGGTGATATATTAGGGCATTATATTTCGAATAATCTGATCACACACAATATACTTGTTAAGAACATTTATGTATAAAAATAAAAGGTCAACTAGACTAGTAGTGAAGGCTTAGAGGAGACAAGGTTAATAATAATAAGAGTGATAATAATATGAATACAATTTGAAACCTAATCACTCTGGATAATAAGCTAATATTACCAGGGTAGGTTTAAGGTTAGAACAAACTGTTTTTGAATACACAAAGGGGGTTTGAATTTTCGTATGGCTAAAGCTTCAATAATTGGAACAGGCCATAAGATCGATTAAAACTCGGTTTTTGTAGTGTTGTATAAAATACGCCATTTTACACTTTTATACAACACCACAAAAGCCGAGTTTAGATCAATTTTATGGCCTGTTTCATTTATATGTTTAGCAAAAGAGAATGATGGATGTTTATCCTCTACTCTTATTGGGTCACTTGATTCTATTTGTTTCTGCAACCATTACTCTTATTATTATCCTTGTCTCCTCTTACCCCATTTCCAGTCTACTTGACTTCTTATTTTTATATACAAATGTTCCTAACAAGTATATGTGCGATCAGATTGTTCGAAATGTATTGCGCTAATATATCATCACATAACTCACTTGATATTGTTTTACTTGAATCCTCCCATTGATGTTTTAGACCAAAATTGATCAGTCTCTTATTGGCATCAATGGGAAGATTCAAGTAAAACAATATCAAGTGAATTAAACTTCACCCCATCGCATAAACAAGTGGCTATCCGGACTCAGTAGCTAAATGGATAACGCGATGACGTTTGAAACGAATGGTACTGGATTCGAGTCCTAAAGTGAACATCAAATCTGAGATGCAGGTACATCCAGCTGACGAGTCCCGAATAGGACGAAATGTGCGTCCTGGATTCCACTACTAGCCAGTATTCATCTTTGCTTATATCATCACATAGTTCTGATTATTTTCGTCTTCTCATTACATTATGCAAATTTATCAAAGGGGCTAATTGCTTTAAATAATTCAAATTATTTGCCGCATTTATGTGGTTGTCCTTAACCAAACATGTATAATATTCTGTTTCTTTGTTATTCTAAACTCAGCTTGAAACATTACGACAAATGCATGCAAATTGTGTAACCTGTGGTCAAACCGATAATTTTCGTCCAATTTGTCCAATCGGTTCACGTTTAGTAAGATGTTCATTTCGAGTTTAAAAATAAAAACAAACAACAAAATAATTCAATGTAGCCAGATTCATTAAGTACACATGCAATTTACTCATTTACTCATTTTATTTACAACTGTATACGGAAAAGAAAGTTTTTTTCTCTTTCATTTACAAAAGAATCAGGAATATTTCAATCTATCCAATAGTATTCTAGTCGATATTCACTATCATATGAGACTATACTACACATTGCTTGATTGATTTCACAGAATATTTACCGAAAAAACAAATAAAAGAACCATTATATCAAATTATTGTTTGCTGTTTATTTTAAACTATTGATTTACTAAAATACACCGTTTATTCATCATTTAATTGATGTTTTAAAGCTTCTTTTCATTGTACTGTAAAAATTTAATTAAGCAAGATCCTCATTTTATTATAATTAATTAGTTTTTTTCTTTTATTTTCATCACTTTATTGATTATTATCTAACTATTAATCATTTTATAAAAGGGTCTCCTTTCCTTTATTTTACCTCCCTATCAATGTCGATATAATTTAATGATTTTAGATTTGAATAACATATTACTTTCACTTGTTTGTTTTCAATGAATCGAATAGAACAATAGATAAATAATGAAATATATGTATGAAAAATTCTAATTTAATCATTTGAAAGTTTCCAAATGACTTTACAAGCTGGTTTTAAAAATATACTACTGTCATGTAATTGATTTAGCTGAAAGTCGCGTTCTCGAAGCACTGAGCTGTTTGTTTGTGAAAGTAGTATTATGTTTCTAAACATGTTAAAGACAATTATAATGACTTGAAGATTTGCTGAAAATGCAAAGGAAGCCAACAATAGAGGTTCTTAATATTTTTTGTTTAAAATGAGACTTGAACGATTAAGAAAATAGACAAAATGAATATAAATATATGCACAGAACTCATGAGTACTCATTAGGTTTAGGGATACCCTAGAAAATCATCTGATACAGACTTCAGGTTGTCATACTTAAAAAAACCCTTAAAAGTCGGTAATTAAAAAGATAACTCTTGCCAATAACCCAACAGAAATATAATGACCGATTTCATATATGCTATTTCAAGTGATAAAAACCAATAAACGTGACAATAATTAAATGTTATTAGTAATGATTAATAGTCATAAATTACTTCAATGTTTACGTTTCTGTATTTAAAAGTGCATTTTTCATATTTTGTTACAGATTAAAATTTCGCATGAATACACTTCACTTGATTACTAGTTTATAACTTGTGACCTTATGCCCCTATGAACGTATAACGTAATGATACCGCCAAATAGAAAACAGTGATTTATTGACTGAACCAATGACGCATAGATTTCTTACGAGAAGTTTAAAGTCTTTATCGGTCCCGCTTCCTGCCTGTTAAGTTCAGAACAAGAATCTCAGTCTCTGTGATATGAATCATGTATTTCAAACATACTGGGTTTATATACAAACCAAACAGACCACATCGTACCACAAAATAGAAAATAACATTTGTACAAGTTCTAGCCAAAAGTGGTTGTGAACGTGGGAGACTGTAATTAGTAGATTGGGCATAACTTAAGAACGGTAAATAGTATAATAATAGTCTATGCGTGAAAGTAAAACTTGTAATAAAGGAAGTCTAGATATACGTAGTCTAGCTGCTGAGTAGTTATACATTAAGAATATACGTATAATATTTGTCCATAAATACTTCTCAAAATTTACCATTCACAATTGTCGTCAGGATATAATAAAATGTATCACACCAATTTATTGTATTTACTTTAAAGAAGAACGAACCACAGTTATCATTCGGTTGATTTATTACTACTTCTATTGTCTGAAAATGCTTTAGGTACCTAGATGATATTTAAATGGTATGAACGGAAACTAAACTGGAAAGTCAGACGTTTGAAATTAACCAGAAATAATATTATGTTCCAGTAAACATTATTTACTGGTATTTAGTTGAATAGAAATGATTTATGGCTTATGTCGGATGATTTGGTGCTTTTGAATTCACTAAACAGGATGGTACAATTTTGAAGCCTTCATTATCGTTCTAGATAAGATAATGCTTTTATCATTATTAGACATGATTCAGATAATCCTTTTGCTGATATTTAGGACAAAACAAGCCAATAGCTACCTCAAATTAATAGCTCAGTGGATAATGTCACTTTCGAACTGAAAAGCACTGATTTTAAGTGACAACACGTATGTGAAAATTGAGATGCAGGTATGTCCAAATGACAAGTCACTACTAAAACGAAAGATGGGACCTGGATACCATAATCCATCTATTCTATGAATCATTGTTTGCGAAACCTTTCATCCTTGTGCAATTTAGACAATTTATGTATAAATATTAATTAGCTTAAAGCCACTTTTTTCTAGAAATAAAACATGGTTCATTCAGGTTCATTGTATTTTGCTATCTTTGAATTATCCACGATCTCAATAATATGTTTAGCACTCTGTAACCAATGAGTAAACACACTTTTCAAGAATGTATGAAATGAAAAAAAACGACTTGAGTTTCTCAAAATATTGTACAAATGTGTTGATCATTGCAACTAAAAAGCAAACAGTTTTCGGTCAGTTTTGTACATTCAAAACTTTCATATATTATACCATTAGTTTGAACGTCATTCTACTCACTTCAAGTAAGATAGTTCATTACTATAATTGGTATAACATGAAAAATATCAATGTGAGCCAAAAACATAAACTTGGGCTTCTCTATTGAGTTACATTGAACGTATTTTAAATTCATTTTTATGCCATGCCGTGTCGGATGTTAAGCAGTTACCCACCGAAGACATTGAAAGATAACCGCGCAATATCATGGATCGTTTAAAATTAAGCATTAATACCATTGATCTAGAGGTTAACCGTTTAGGCGAGACCGAATACTCTGTGTTGAATCCTGTGTTTGGAATCGTGGTTTCGCACTTCTGAGAAGTCCCATACTAGGACGGAACGGTCATAAAGTGCTCCCAGGTTTTCAACGGTCGCCTAATATTGATCAAATAATTATCTTAATTAAAAATATTTTTTGTTTCATAATTATTGATTTGAATGTAATTTCGGAAGTTAATCACAACTCAAATCTCATCACCATTGGTTTAGAATTAACTATTTATTTTACGAATCTATTAACAATTATACAATGAATGTTTAAATGTACATCAACAGATCAACAATATTTTGTTTGATAGAATTTGTAGATTATACTTGTTATAGATAATACTGTTCTCAATAATATCGATAAAATTGTTGACAAATAGGGTTAGTTGTAATTAGAGTTTGAGAAATGCTAAAAAAAGTTTTAAGATAATGAATAATTTCATACCGATTAGTGTATGCTAACCACTACATTTGAACTAAAACCCAGGAACTTTAGATATCATGAGTGAAACATCAATCGTTTGAAATTTAGTATTCTATATTTCAAGTTGCAGTTGATTCTTCTTATGTAATAACGTTTAATATTTCCCAAGCTGTTATTTAAAGACTATGAAACTATCCATAACAGATTGAACGTCCCAGTCCTTCACATTTATCATTAAGTGTTGGCATTTGAAAATCCTAAAAGAACAATTCCCTAGGGTCTGAAATGTGCCTATGTGGACTCGATGTTTGAAGGTATGTGTACTGGGTTCAAGATGACTTGTTAATTATGGTTCATAAATAAACGGACCAATGATTTTCTACTATAAACTTCTGTCATTTTGACTCGGTCTAAACGCACAGTAATCAATCTTTCTTGCATCATCAATGACGGAATCGCACATCTTCATTTGAGGTTTGTTTGTTTCCAAGTAATAATTTTCATTACTTGCTTAGGTAGGATATACAATCTAGCATTGAAGTCACATGAATATAAACCAAAGTATTTTGAAATCTTTAATAAAATTTACAAATTTTGCATGGAGACTAATAAAAGCTAAATATTGTACACCATTCATAACTAGTTATCTTACAAGAGTATCATTTGGAAACTAATGTAATTCACTCAAGAGAATATTTATTTGTCTGAAATAGATACCATAATCAATTATTTCCCTCGTATCCCGATTAGATACAATAAAGTATTAAAAACATCCATATGATAAATTGATAAAAGAGAAAATGACAACTATACCCAATAGGAATGATCTTTTAAACTGTATAAACTTAGTTTATTTAAAATGCAAGATATTCAATTCAACTAATGGATTTTCTATAAAAAAAATAACAACTAACAGTAAAATTGTCCGAGAATTAGAACGGAATCAAAATTAATGTTTATAGTACTGATATTCATTTGGAATCCATACAAGTGTTCATATATATATATATATATATATATATATAGTGATAAATACGATTGAAAGCAAACACTGTATGATGATCTTATTAGACAGAGAATTTCAGGAAACGCCTCTGTAATTGGTGGAAATAAATCTAGTTTCTAAATAAATTGATAGATTGGTTTTGCTTTATTATGACTCATTGAAGGAAGTTGAATTCTCAATTGTATTGTTTATACTGTCTCATAAAAAATCTTTTGGTTGTTAATTGTTAATCTAACCACTTTTATTCAGTCGTAGTTAAAAAAATAGTCTAGGAAAATTCTAATATTCAGAATAATTCTTTTTAATATAACAAAAACTATTTGTGAGAGTCTGTACTTTTTTCGTCTTAAGTTTTAAAGCGTTGAATTGATTGACATCTTTCAGTATATGTACATCTCTAGAGGTTTGCTTCTATACAGTCTCTTAGTCACAAATTTTTAAGAAAATTAAACAGTGAATAGCGCAGAAATCCAATACACACCTCTCGTCATATTCGTGACCCTTCAGCTGAGTTCGTACAACTTGGTGTTAGTGGTCACACTAGGACTCGAACCAAGCACCTTTAGCTCCAAATCACTGCTCATTGTCCGCTAAGTTCAGATAGTTGCATTTGATCAGTCATTTTTCTTGTATGTAGATCACTAGATAAATGAGTTTTCATTTATATTTATTCACAAGCTATCTGAATGAAATAGCTCAGTCAATAATTCGTTTGTGTTAGAAGTAACAAGCCTTTTTTTGTAGTATGAGTGTATATTTCGACACTGGGATTCAGGTACGATCAGCTAATAAGTTCGAAGAAGAACGTAGCCGACGTACTGGATTTCATTGCTAGCCACTTACCAACATTACGGAAAATAATGGTTGTTTAACATTTTGTTTAACAATTAGTTATGTCTAAAAAAATTTCAGACATGAGCCGTGTTCTTATTTCATTTTAATTTTATTTAGCTAGAAAAAATCAACTAAAATTGTTTTGGGATCATCGGATAGGAAGTTATGTATTGGTTTGATTTTTTGATTCGATATTCGCCACAGACTAAACCCAATCAATGTACCAATAAAAATCAGAAGTCAGTGGACACGTATTTCGTTCCATTCCAGAGAAAGTGATCTAACTTAATGACTGGACAAGAGAGTGACAAAAAAATGTTCGTGAAGTTCTTAGGAGAATTGTGAATAATGGATTTTTCAAATATATGGAATGAAACAATGAGATTCCATGATTAGCGAACTTTATTATAAACTGACTGAAGTTGTCATAAGATTTAGATTTACCGGGTTCTATTTGCGAGGTGTTTGTCTAACATTCCCAAGAAGAGCCCTTACTAGGACGAAACACCTGTGGGATTCCAAAAAATTAAAAATAACTAACCAGCTCATGATGAAAGTAATCTTTAAAATGTAACACAAATATACGCAAACTAACTATTGAAATATTTCTCTGTTACTTAAAAGATATTGTGTTAAGTGTGCATGATTTTTAAATAGAAGAATTGTAAGAAAAACATCTATTCATATAAACACCACATTGCAATGGATGGTGTATCTTTCAATTTCGTCACTCTTCCTGCCCATTTATAACTTTTGCAGTAAAATCGTCTCAATCAATTAACTAATAAGGTTTGTAAAATGATATGAAATCTATCAGGACCGTATATTAGTTATGTTTCATGACATTCATTTAATTAAGTAGGCAAATACTTCATATTTTATTCACAGTAGATATAGATCACATAGAATAAAACTAATGATATTGATCATGATTGTCTAAATAAGATTAGTTTTGTTCTGTCTACTTACAATCATCATAGAGAAAGAGAAAATAGTTTAAGTCAAAAAAAAACATTTTGTTTATCGCGAAATGTTGGTGCAACATGTCAGCCAATAAGTTGGAGACGGTCTACAAGACACTATGGAACACGAATTCGTCATAATTGCCAACTGTTAGTTGTGAATGTCTACAATAATGAGGGAATTGATCATCTCCATATGATTTAATTATGCATTATAAAGTATTATAACTTCGCGCACTACGACACAGTGGTATGAAAAACAATGGCGCTCCCGAAGTATTGCGATATTCAAACATATCAGTCAGTCCATATATAATTACAGATATCCTTTGGTGATTGACATCAATCTGCATGAGTTAAAGTAAAAGGGTTTCTTTCTTATTTTTTACAAGTATCCAGACAAAACTCATTGTGATGCAATGTAAATTTTAAAGTCAGATATTGATTACAACTTATAAGCCAGCAATTTTTTTCATTCTATCGTTCCAAGAGTATCTTCACATTTTCACATGCATTAACTGTAACACTAGACGTTAAGTCAAACTTAATTGGAAGTAATTTAATGATTTATTCTGATAGTTACACATTGATTTCCTTATCGAAATGACCACTTTTAAAGTCATCTAATCTTGTAGCGAATTTATATCAGTATAATGATAAATTAATAAGAAAATCGATTATTTGGACCATACTTTTTCTTAAAAATCACTTTACCAAAAATATTTTCTGAAATATAAAGCTCCTATAGATACTATAATGTTATCCACTAATTACCCGTTATCAATATCATAATCAATTAGATTACAGTTTACTGGTAATCAAAATTTGTATTGACCTACACAACAGAAAATTGCTGGATTCTTTTGCATTTTAAAAATTATGATTGTAGTAAAAGCAATATGATAATAATAAGTAAAATATTTTTCACCGAAGAAACGGTGATAGCAGCCAAACAAGGCTGATTTATACAAGCTACATTTGTGTATAATTGCATTTTTAATGCTGTTGAAAAAAGAATCTAAAGTAAGCACATAAAAGGAGAGAAATACCAAATGGTGAGATCCCTTTGGTCTATATCAGTCACTTATTATCAATATGAAACCTGGCATAAACGTACGTTAGCCAAAGTTTCTATATCAAAATAGCACAACGAAATGAAATCGACATGAATAGTAAAAGAGTCATGACAATCTTAGTAGAAGTGATAGTGAAACAGATTGCACGCAGAGAATATAGTTTAAGAAGACAAAATAAAGGTGCACATATGTAGGAGTATTGGAGATTAAGATCTATGGTAAGATAAGAAGTAAACGTACCTGAGTCACTATTACTGATTCTAGGCCATATCACGAAACTGCCATCTTGTGCTACTAGGTTTTTAGTGGTAGTCTAACATCGATCATTTCACGGTCTCACTCCAAAAATAAAATAGTAGAATTAACAGACTTTAAAAGTATTCGACTGTCGTCATAAGTTTCATAATCTCTCACCAAAATATAAATAATATCCCTATTTTGAGCATTCAGTGTTTTTGTGTCCATGGCAAGGAATTAAATTGTCGGAATTTAGAATAATACATGGATTAACTTGAGGTTTATAGTAAATTATAAAAATATAAACGAAAATTTCCGCATTAATGGGGATTTAAACAAACATTTACATAAATAAGTGATGAGTCGTATTATTAAGTTACGATAAGTGAAAAAAAGGAACCTGTATAAGTTTCTGTGTGTGGGTGGCTACGGTACGTGTACACTTTTGAAGTACGAAGTTAAAATTACGTATGTTCATATTGCTCATTGATAATATATAGTGTATTACTTCTAGATATATAGAATAACATTTGATGCCAGGTCAGTTATTTTGTGGTCAAGCTTCCTGCAAGCAGCAGTAAGCTGTAGACGCTCACTCCTGAGAGGTCTCGTGCAAGGACGAAACAGTTGTTCATTGTTTTTACCCTTTTAATGGTTATCTAACTCAGAGCGCTTGTGATCTAAACAAAACGTGTTTATTTTTTCATGTTATTTAGATGCATTTATATCAAGTTCACTTTTACATATGTTTATGCACACAATATGTAATTATTTAACTCTGAACCCTTTATTTTGCATTGACATTATGTGATCACAATGTTTAAAAAAACTCTGCCTAGTTTGAAATTAGGATACTTGTCACACAATGTTGCAGTAAAAGATTTTACTATGGAGATATTCGATCTCAGAATGACTTCCAATAGGATTGAAATATTTTCACTGATCAACCTATCAGTGGAAGCTAATGTCTTGTTTATTTATTTCTCATTGCTTATTAATTTCTACTGATCATAGTAGCACGATTTTGCTAATTAGGCGATCCAACACCATGGGCTCTCTAACAAGTCAATTAGGCATACCTTAATGGATAAGCCATTAATATTATACTTTGTTTTATTTCTAGCTTACTTACTAGGATATACTGCACTGAACAACCACTGAAAATGAGGAAGCAATCTACATAAGTAAAGCTCAAAATTCATGGTTTTGATCCCTAGTATAGTAGATGAGTCCTACTGACAAAATACTTGTACAGCCCTTCCTCACTTTGTCATCTGGGTTTAAAATTACGCTTTAAACAAATCAAAATAATTTCAGAAAGGTTGTCAACAGCATAATAACTACCAGGGGATTTATAAAATCCGATTAAGAGGTCATTTACGTAGAATGGTGCCGTAGAAATTAGGGCTTTAGCTAATGTTTGTTTGACAGTTATTAGGATACTAGCACTTTTAATTGTAGCTAACAGTGGAATTCTAAATGCACGTTTCCTCTTATACAATACACGTCTACTGAATTTCAACGGTCACAATAAAACTGGAATCCAAAAACATTTTTCTTCTAGCATCGACTTGTTATCCACTGAGCCATTAAATCCAATTAGACACTTGCTTGTCCAAAGCGTACGAATTGTGTAAATTTTACTTTTTAAACTAATTGGATTGAAGAATGGAAACTAAAGTCAGAAAAATTTCATTATTGTTTCACATAAGTTCATTGGTAAATTAAAAATCTAAAGTTTACTTACTTTTTTCACGAAAATTTATAGATTTATTTATAGAATAACTAAAGATCAACATAATATCCGTCAATCATATGAGTTAATGACCTTTTTCCCCTGTAAACCATGTTATTTGACATAACTTAAGCCAATATTTTCAAATAAAACTTCATTATAATCAAGATGGAAAAAAGAAACTTCGAGAAGTTTTTCATTCGAAAGAAATTAAAATCAATAATGAAGTTTGTTTCAATGAAGTAGAAACTCAAATTAACGATCAATTTATAGTCACGAGAAACGGAATATACGATTTCCCTTGTTTTATTAATGACCCTGATAAAAAAGTGTTAATTGACAGTAGATTTTCGTGATAGATAAACGTTTTTTCTTTTTTCAACTCTTAACCGTCGATTTAGTTTTAATGATTACAATCTATACTTCTTTTCATATAAATTTAATAAAAGAAAACAGTAATGTTGACAAACTCGTTTATATTGGATTGTAATGAAAACCCTGATAATGGAGGAAATTCAAGTTGCTTAATTGTCGTTTTTAATTTAAAGACCGGTAACTCATATTGACTAAATAATATGATCACTTTAGTTCACATGATAAAACTTGATTGTTACAAAATAAGGTGCAAAGGAATTTTGATTAACCTAAAGGCCGGATTTAACGGCAAATATTCGTTAATTAAAATATTACATATAATCTGGTCATTTGCAGTTTACAATAATTTTATCAGATAACAGAAATATATATGCGCACTAAAAACAGATTTTTCGTGTACCGATAAGTCTAATCCGTGCTTTGTGTTTGCTTACCTCCCCCTCCCAAAATAAAATACAGAAACATTTTGAAACCTGAGATATTTGATATTGTGCTTACAATAACAGCACTAGAACGGTTGCATTGTTTTATGACTTTACATGAAAGGCATCCAAATAATGAGTGGAGATTTTCGTTTCAATTTTGATTGAGATCATGAACCGATTGATGTTAAACCACTGTTGGAGACCCGAAAACAGTGGACGGCCATTTAGTTCTATTGTGGGGCTCCTCAGCAGTGCGCATCCACGATCTCACTCGCGGAGCTCGAACCCAGGGTCTTCAGTAGCGCGCGCGATCGCTTAACTTAGTGGACCACTGAGCTGGCATCCAATGATGCTAGTGTCTAACATCAACCAATCCACTAAATTGCGCAATACAGCCAACATTGTCTTCAGTCAGTTACTATCTCACAACAGACTCGGTTGAACGCTACTAGTCAATGCTTTTCACTAGAACTCCAGGAAACACCTCTTGAAGCCAGTCACCAGTGAGCATCTGAGTATTATAATCAGAAAGGAGTTTTATAGTTGCTCACTAAAGAGGAGTCCCATACTACGACAAAACGATCGTCCAGTGCTTTCAGGTTTCTCATGGTGGTCTAACTTCAATTGACTCGTGAATTAAACTATTAAATTACCATAACATTCAGAAAACCCCTCACTGATTATACATATATATATACATATATATGTTGAGTAGTTAAATGATTTGATAATTTATATTAATATATAAGCTAAAATATACTTAAGATATATGATTGATAATTTAGACAAAGTGGCTAAAAATGAATGAGGTGGTCTTATGAAAAAATCTTCATGGTCTATTAAAAAAATACACTTTTCAATGTTATCTCAATGATCTGGATCGAACAGTCACATTAATTAATATGAACTTATATATGGTTGACTTTGTTTGTAGCCAGAAAGCTTTTTACACGGATAATTACATAATTAACTAAGTTTCCTTTGAACTAAAGTATAATTTAAATCAACATACTTTCAAAGTCTCTAATACACTAGTTGGATAAATACTAACAATGGTCTTTTAAACATTTAAGACGACTATTATGTGTTTGGTACAATATTGAATAAATTATAACATTTATTATTATCTAACCGTAAGACATTTCTAAAACAAGGTATTTACAAGTTAAACATAAACATACTGTATACTATATTTTTTATTTGCGATTAAGTTGGCCAACAGCATTTGTTAGGATAGACTACAGTTGAGGTTCATGCTAGTTGATACTAACCAGCAAGACTTGTTCTATAATCATGAATAGAATCATCCCATCAAAAAAAATCAAATCTGTTATTCATTTACACAGTCGCAGATTCTACCACCACGGATGACAATAAACAGTAAACAAACTACATTTCTTCTTCATACAGTGATAAATCATTGTTATTACTTACCTTTTCTAACCACTACTGTTTAATTCACCCTTCAGTATCAGGCTTTTCAATTACCTCATGGCTTATAAATTTACTGGATTCGAGTGAACAAACGTTTTTATCGAATTGAGCTCCTCAAAAGTGATCAGAATGGTATATTACTGATCAAAAAGTACAAAAGACTAATATGTTCAGGAATACTAAAAATTAAGACTCGTTTTTGACTTCAAACATGTTTAAACCTTTTATGATTCATAAAAAGGAGAACCGTGATTAACATGAATTAAATAGCTGTCAATACTTTATGATTATGTTGAAAAATTTACCCGATTTTAATGTAAACCGTCCAAACTTAATTTGAGTATCTATTGAAAAAGTAATTGGAACAAGCTGATTTCTAACACGAAACCAGAACTAATTTGATATTGTCATATTAGAAATCGAATACTGATCTAAATCATTCAATGTACATGATTGTAAAGAGAATGTATTGAAAACATTAATTGTATCAAATAATTAATAAATTCATTACAATAGAATACAACAAACTATGTTTATGACCCATAAATGTTCTATATATAACAATATGGTCTCACAGTTATGTATGCTTATAATTAACGTAGTTTTCATTATTTCCAATTTGTACTAATGAACTTATGAATATTCATTTTAGTTCTTTTTTCGAAATATTTTGCATTGTTATACATATATAAGAAGTGAAACGATATGATAATCATAGTCCAAGGATAAAATTAAGTATTTATACATAAATGTTAAAGGAACTATAAGAAGGAGACCACACAGTACATTCAGGTTTTTAGCAGTAGTCTAGTTCAGTACAGTTCGTAATTATTGGTATGTTGAACATCTCATTATTTAAATCAACTGTACTTTATACTGTTTGAATTATGATGAATGTTGAAGAAGAGTCCAAACTCAGGTAGACGTTTATAGTTATATTGTCTTGTTTAAGAGTGAAAATCTAATTATGTAGTTAGTTCTGAATAACATTTTAGAGGCTTACTTGGTGTAAATGTGGTCAACTTGATTTTTCAGAAATTGTTTCAACATTTAGATCTGATCGAATGATCTATCATTGGTTTATCATTGTATTCAAGTTGACTGCGATGTTCGGTTAACCTCTGACCATGTAGTTGATTGACCTTTATGTATATGAATTGATAGATTGGTTCTAATTATATATGGCTATCGGTTGCTCATTAATTTTAATACTATCTTTTAAGAAGATATCTGAGATTTTTGTAAGTTTCATGTACTCGAAATTTAAACATTTTCCCAGTTGAGTTCATGTCTGTCCACATACATGTACATTGCTATCAGTGATAGCAAATTATCCTTTATTCTACAAACAAACATAATTCGTAAATAAAAGTACAATTTTTCTTAAAACATACAATTCTGATATACTTCTGTAGAACAGAACACAAAAATATCAATAACATTTAGACATTTATTTTTACTATTATTTATGCAGTACATGAGAAAATGAAAGCCTACTGCCATAATAAAGTACATATTAAGACTCAAAGTATAAAGAAAACATCAAAGTTAGTTATCAGAAGGGTTTTGTGGAGATTGTAATAATTTCAATAGTTGAGATCATGAGTCAATTGGTGGAGATTGTACTAATTTCATGGTGGTCTAGTTTCAATTGACTTATGCTTTTAACTATTTTAAAAAGTTATTTATGCATAAAATCTTTATGGAAACGCGAAATTCAAAGAAGATATTTATTTTCAACGAATTTATTATTCAGCAGAACAATCGTACAAATGTAATTCCTGTGATTATAACATTTTAATCATCCTATTGATTTCATCTTATAATCCAATATAAGTTTATTAATTTTACTCAGTTTCCATTTTCACCCATCCAAGAAAAAGCATTTAACTATTGATTTTAACTTTCCACACCACAAAACATATGATAATCTTTCATGTACGTCATATATTTATTTAATAGTTGAACTCATGAGTGTATCGGAGCTAGACCGACATGGAAATCCTAGAGGCACTGAACGGCTGTTTCATCCTAGTGTGAGACGCCTTGGCAGTATGCATCCACGATGTCATTTTGCGAGATTCGAACCCAGGACCCATCGATTGACTCATGAACTCAACTATTAAATTACTATATTATCCACAAAATCCCTCTCAGATTGTAATATTTTTATTTTTTTATTTTTAGTTCCTTACAGAGTTAAAACTTAAAATCGCATGCATATATATTTTCGATTATGAGTTGAATTAATAGGTATCCTTTCACTAAATGCCCTGTTTTTGAAGTTGAAATAAAAACAGTAAGATATATTTGTTATATGCATGATATTTAACGATATTAAGCATTTTATTAAAAAACGGTGTATGCACAAACCTAATGTTTGTTGAAATCGCAGAATCATGTATAACTACAGGTTATTATGAGATATTTTGAGCCGCTGGATAAAATTTGTAATTCTCGGACTGAAACTATGTGACTGATGTGATGAGTTTTACTGTAAGCAAACAAATAACTTTTTTTTCGTGGAGTTTTGTTCTCTGAGCTGGATGGTTTAGTTGTGAAGCTTTCATCGTTATTCCTAGCGACATCATCAGCACAAACTTTAAGAGTTGATAATATCGTTCAGCATAACGATGAAAGCTTTACGATCAAACCATCCAGTTCAGAGAACAAAACTTCACCCAAGCCATCCACCTAATCTACAAATCTTCTCCGTCATACAAATAACTTTTAAACGTTCTTGCAATGACTTTTCAGTCATTCTTTGTTTACTTGAACGTAAATTAATAATATTCTCCGACTACTCAAACAGAACCTAATTAGTTCTCTTCTTTACTGTTTTGAACTGTCATTTGATTGCATTAGATAAATATTTTTCACAGTAGATTTGAGAAAGAATAATATCTTTATTTTGCTGTTCATAAGTTAAACAATCATGTACACGATGCTATGGAATCAAATACGTATTATTTCATACGTCACGAGATTTTTCACTAGACTAAAACTATTAACGGATTTCCCCCTTTGAATAAGAAACAAGATAATACTGAATATCAATATTAAATGATTAATACTAAAAGCTATTTAACAAATAGAACAACTAAATTTACCGATACTTAAAATATGCATAAATAAACTTCAACAAAGTGAATTTTCTGTTCTATGCACCCATTTACTAATGTGGTACACATGTACTGATATTTATTTTACATAGAGTAATCTGTGACAAAATTGAAGTACGTTGCATCGTTAAGATGATTATTTACTAGAAGTCATAAATATTCTTTCAAAAGTTACGCAATAATCGATGGGTTGTAAAAAGGAGATGAAATAAGAATAACCAACATAAAAAAGATATAGAAAATATGGAAAATTATCAAATTACATAGTGATAAAAAAAATTAGTCCCATGGCAAAATGAATCATTGAACATATTGTTTCTGATTGCCAATACAAATAAATGACGATGAGAAGTGATATCATTGATAAGAAAATAGTTATCGCTGAACTGCCACGGACTAACCTAAGTCAAACAACATCTGAAAGCACTAGACATCTATTTTGTACTAGTATTGGACTCGCAAGATGTGCACATCGACGACTCCGCTAATAAACCAATTTAGAACCTTTAATTAATTAGAAAAGAACCCTAACCTCTAAACAATTGATCTGGCACTTAATGAGTGATGTGTTTGCTCTCAGATGCCGATCAGATCATCAACTATCGATTACCTTGATTACAAGAGAAATAAATCATATGACAATGAAATGGGAAATGTAATCTTCGTAGGACTTACTGTCTAATAAAATTTAGTCCGATATAATAAAAACAATTATTTTCAAAAATCTGAAAACATGTTAGTATCCAATAGTTTGAATATGGATGACAGTGGAATCCAGGATGCGTGTTTTGTATGACGTACAGTTGTCCTTAGAGGACATATTATTGCTAAGGTGTAAGTATAATTCCACAACAACAAATATAAATACAAATAATTGATATGGAATATTTTAAAACGGCATCAATTATTTACAGAACTGAATAGATTACTATTTTAATAGTTGAAATTGTGAGTCAATTGAAGCTAGACCACCATGGAAAACCTGGAAACATTGGTCGGCTATTCCTGATAGTAATCAACATATGCTCACTAGTGAATGGCTTCAACAGGTATATCCTGAAGTTCTAGTGAGAAGCAGTGACCAATGGAGTTCAACCAGGTCTGTTGTGAGATAATAACTGACTGAAGAGAATGGTGGTTGTGTCGCTCAATTTCGTGGATTAGTTGAAGTTAGATATTAACTTCGTTGGATGCCGGCGTAATCAGTGGTCTAGTGGTTAAGTGCTCGCGCGAGAGACTGATAGATTGTGGGTTGGAATCTCGTGATGATTGATCGTGGATGCCCATTGCTGAGGAGTCCTATAATAGGATGAAACCACCGTCTAGTAATTCCAGATTTCCCATTGTGGTTTAGCTTTAATTGACTCATAATCTCAACTATTAAAATTACTAAAATCTCCACAAAACCCCTTCAGCTTATTATTATTATTTTAACTGAAACCATAATTAAGTCGAAAAATCCAGTTAACATTGAGCTAGTAAAACACAAACTGTCTGATATGCTTGAAGATTTACATTCCATTAGTCATTCTATGAACGAAGATCGATTAAAACAAGCTTCTATTACTAATTTTAAAATTACGTGACTTAATTAAATTAATAAAATGTCTAATTTTGTACTACTAAAGATTTTATTATAATGTGAAATATCTCTTCGGTTTTGTTGTGTTTTTTTTAAATTTTTTTTTGTTTTAGGTGAAAATCATTTGCAATCGATATGAGATGAAAATTTTCTAAATAAGATTTTACCACTATTCGCATCACACGAAGTAAGCAACAAAATAAAAACATTAAAAAAAAAACTAACACTAAGGAGTTGATTATCAAATTCCAGTATGTAAAATGATTATGCAACAAATATGGAGAAATTTTATTTTAAATAAAATTTGAACAAAATCAGTATTTGTAGAAATCACATGATTTTATGGAATTAATTTGCTCTTTTAAGGGATAAATAGAATTGTAATATACGGAACGTATTAAATAATCGTTAAGAAAATATGAAGTTGATATTTGTATTAAAAGATTTTCTTCGAAAGATGAATTCCAATGAGTTTGCGTTCGCGTTTGAGATCAATAGGTCCTTGGTTCGAATCTCTCGAGGCAGGATCGTAAAAGCACACTGCCGAAGATTGTCATACTAGTATGAAATGGCCTTCCAGTGATTCCAGGTGTTTCATAGTAGTCCAACATCAATTGATTCATGAATTCAATTATTAAATTACTATAATATTCACAAAATCCCTCTCTGATTATAATTATTGAACTGATAATTTATTTTATTCATTATTCACGATGTAATGTAACTTAAAGATAATTATGCAATGTGTGACTGTACGCAGCCATGATTATATTACTGCATACATTAATTAGTTTCCTTTTATATCAGATTTCTTTGAAAAGTTTGTTCTTAAATCAGTCTTTGATATTAGCTTAGACAATTCGAAAAGAATCAAAACTTGTCATTGAAATAAATTACAATTGTCGTTTTGCTAATCCAAAAATTATAGTAAACTTTAACATTTAAAAAATGAATGTTAACTATTCATTTCATTAATAGTTTCGCAGTATTTGGGCACCGAGTTGATGTGAGACATTAAAGAGGAAAAATGTATTTGTGAAATATAAGCGAATGAATTTGAAGTAAATCTAACGTTTCGCCTGACAATCTGATCCAAGCTTTTTCAAGGAAACATATATTGGGATTTACTTAGATTTCACTCGCTTAGATTTTACAAATACATTCTTATTCATTCGATTATAGCAGAAATACAGTGAGCATGTTTTCAACATCATGGATTCTGTCAACTGAACTGATGTTTTTGAGTAATGAATGATAAAATTATTAAAATATAGATTGCTTTATAATTTCAATGTTTTTTACTTGTGTAACACTAATCTTAAATAAGAGATATTTGATGAGTTGATAATTGTATAAGTCAATCGTTCAGTCTGTTCTTTCTTATTGAAAATATGTGAAAGTTGCCCTCGATGCTTAATAGTTGGCGGGTGTTTTATCCAGAAAAATTTATTCTTTATAAGTGACGTTCAGTAAATATTTTCTATCGAAGGAAATGTTATATCTGGACAAAGAATAATAAAGGATAACTGCTAGGATCTATTTATGGACATTATTATATAACTTTTAAGTAACAATATTATATGTGTATTCATATTCTTAGAGATGAGAGGCAACTATCTCTGTGAACCAATAAGAACTCAGAGTTGATTCTTGACTGTTTGTACTGCTTTATGCGTCATTGACGTCACTCCCGATAAGTCACGATAAAACTGTCAGGTCATAAAGATAAAACAGGAATGACTGTAGAAAGTTGCTCAAAGAATGAAAATGGAAAGTTTTCCACAAATGGATGTGATATCCTTTGTCTAGTGGTAGTTCTGTTGTGAACGCTACTACTGCCGTGATGAACAAGAACACATCTGGGGACAACCAATGCACTTTAATACAAAATTACAGAGTATCTTGGTAAAATGAATGAACCATACACTGAATACTTCATTTGTAAATTTTCATCATTTGTCCTTTACACTCTGTTCACAATTCTTACTTATCTGCTCTTCTATTCTCTCCAACTCGATCCTCTTAGCATTCTGCTGCCGGGTTTTCCACTTCCAAATGGTGTTACATATTACTTATGTCTATCGAAATAAGCACATTACACCACAGTTCTGGCAGCATTTGTGCAATAAAAGTTTCTATGCTTTATTAAAAATAAGTTAAAAATTTCGGTTACCTACTTTCCAGCTATACGAATACTAAGATGAATGCACCAGTTAATTATTTAGTTTAGCCAATGAAATATGTATCTTAACCATATAATACAAAAAAGGGTTTAAAAGTTGTTACGTTGATAAACACTGAAAAATTAAAAGAGTGAATTTCCATTGTTTGCTGTCGTTTAACATATGTCACATCTCTCGAGATGTTTAAACGCAATATTTATCCAACACACAAGATGAACAGTAAGCTGTAGGAATAGAATTGATCAAATTATACACCATCAAACATATTTAGATTGAATGAATATATAAATCCAAGATATTCAGTTGTATAAGTTTGTTACTAGCTAATCTATTCCGATTTCAATAAGTGTGTATACTATTTTACTCTGACATAGAGGATATATTTAACAAATTAGTAAATTGCATTAAACTAATAGATATCCAATTAAGAGCTCACTTGTTCATAATTTGACAAAAATTGTAGTAAAGATCAATCTGTGACGAATATAACCTACTAAACGAAATTAGTGACTTATTCCAAGAAGTTTCTATAGTTCTAGTAAGATGGACTGCTGGAGTCTAGACATGTTGAAACAGGAAAAACTGCCACTAGTGACACTGGATGATTGTCAAGGTATCAACGACTAAAGTTGGACTTTTACCATTAAACGCCAACCCAGTGGTTCTACTAATTAATCCTTAGTTAGGAGAACTAAAAGTCGTGGTTTTGATTTCTGCTTAGTTGTTCTCTTTTAGAGCGAAACACCTGCTCAACGGTTTCTAGTTGTCTATGGTGCTCAGGTGAATTCAGCCTAAATATAAATGAAAAAGTTGAATTATATAACTGTGGTTGTAATTAAGCACATCAGTTACTGATATATTTTTTTCAACTTTTGTATTTGCGTTTCATGTAAATAAAAAGTGGTCCTATTCCATGGATATTGTAAATCAACCCCCCACGTATTGTGAACTTGTTACCTAATCACAGTTTTCCTATAAATCATAACAAAAACTCAAAATACTTTTTTTTCAGTTAAAATCTAACTGCTTAAACTCGTAAAAATACAGTTACGCATAGGGAATTAATAGCGTTAAACTCTTTTTTTTGTAAAAACAAGAGTGAAAATGTTAAAAAAAACTTCACACTATGCTTGTTGACACCCAAATGGTATTGATCACTTGTAAAGTATGCACAAAATATATAAAACTCTTCAAAATATGCATTGGTGGTAACCATACTATCATGTGTAATTAACAAAAAGTACGTTTTTCAAACACGTTTTTAATGGTTGGTTAAAAATAGGTTTCGTCCCAAGATTTTCATAAATTGGATGTATGCAGTAAATATTTTCTAGAAATGTCATGCATTTATATTATATTGTTTGCTGTTACTTTTCAGTAAAGCATAGAACATCTAGATATGACTGAAACTAGTAGTCTGGACAAAGTGACTAACCACTAACTGCTTTTAAATGAAAGCTTAGTACATGTCCAAGACAATAGAGTTATTTGCATATGATAAGTGTTAGAACAAGCGTTTTCATTCGTTTTAAAATTTTTGGCTTTTGTAACGATATCTCATCCAGCAAACATAAAGAAATGTTGCATATAGTCAATTTAAACATTTACAGTCAGGTATGGCTTATTAAAGATGTTTGTTACGTAATGTAACTTTATTTTCAAATGTATTTACTTTTATATCCTTTACTCCAGATATCATACGGTTTGTGATAAGCCGGAACAGCATGGTGTGTTCTCAATTCCTTGAATTCAGTGTAAACTTTTATGGCAGTAGTTTATTCGCAATGTGATATTTCGACAAGACTATGATTTTCTGTGTAACGTCTAAGTTCGCACAATATTCAGGTTACGTTTTCCAGTGTAACATTATTTCCGATTATTATGTTTGTATCAATTTAGTTCAAAGTTTGTTCAGTATGACATCAGTGAACTTTCGTCCACTGTGACAGATATATTCCTTAAGTAACTCATATGCATTTTACAGTAACCCTGTGTGTCTTTTCACTTATATGATGTTCATTAACCAATCATTAAATCTGTGCAAAAGCTTTATATAATTCTTTATTTGTACCAGTCTTCGCATTATTCCTTCATATCGTGGCAATTGTAGTGGTTCCTGTTTCTAAGTAGTAGAAGTAAGATTGTGATACAACAGAGATTACAGGGATATAACAGTGGCGTACGGCAGATATAACAGTTTGATATGATCAATTTTACAGTTTCCATCAGGTATAAACTCCGAACACTCATTATTTACATTCATTTTTCAACTTTGTTATCATCCAAAAGTAGATTAAGACATTGAATAGCATATAAAATTCTTACTCTTTTAAGCATAATTTTATTCAAAGTTTTAGCTGAAAAGTGTAGCGGAAAAATTTTGTATGTTTATAGTATATTACTGTTTACTAAATATGATATTTCACTTAAATATACTTTTAGCCATTCACAATATGTACAACTGATTATAACAGTTAATCTTAATAATGTTGTTACGTAATAACAAATCATTCATTGGATAATATATGAAATTTTTTGAAACATTGGTTGTACTCTCAATCTTGATGAAGTTGATTTTTGTGTGAAATAGGACTATTTGAAATGATGAGCAGCTTTAGAAAATTACACCTCAAATACGTTTATAAAAGAGAACCACAGAATGGCGAAATAATTTAGAAATATAAACATTAGTATTCTTCTAACATGAGTACTTAGGACTTTTCGCAAAAACAAACATACCAACCTGATCGATTCCTTCTTAAATTATTCAGAACTTCAAAGTATATGTAAACTTTGTATTCCAATAGTGATTAGCCACCATAAATCATCTGTAGACATTTTGAAAGACCATTTTACCTTTATTTTTAGTTGACTAGTATATTTAAAGCAGTAATTTTTAATGTAATCGCTTCTTGTTTCCTAAAATTGTGCAAGACAAGAAATCTATGTCAATTCTACATGAATGTTGGAGTCAATTTACTGACAATTGGTTGAAAGAGTCTAATAAAAACCTTTTAAAATTGTAGGCATCCAATATGCATAAAAAGTTACATTAATCAGAAACAAAAACATTCTTTGTATGGTTGAGAAATTACGAGAGGTTGGAAATTCTACAATAATGCAGTCAGTCTCATATCATTCTGTATTGATTGTGACCACCTTTTGATAAATGATCACCAGGATGTTGTTGCAAGTTAATTCATTCAATTCCGATAAGCAATTAGACACATTAGATATAGAAATTTTCTTGATTTTCAACTGCTTTTAAAATGGAAAACTTCTTAGATGTTAGTTCAATGGATAGTTCTTTTTCAAAAATATAGCTAAAAATAAATTCAAAGTGATTTTTGTCAAATCCGTCCTTTGAATAGAAACTCACAAATTAAAAATGTATTACTTGTATATCAATAATATTAGATAGTGTCTGAATTCGAGATCGAAATAACAGAATAAGATTGATATATCCAGCTAGATTAAGAAAACAAACTTTATATGAATATTTATACATCAATCCATTTTGTATAATATGCGGTGTGACACTGACAAAATTTCTTGAGTCAGTTAAAGCTAGACCACCATGGAAAACCTGGAAGCACTTGACAGCCATTAGGTCCTAGTATGAGACTTATAAGCAGTGCTCATCCATGATCCCGCACCACGAAATTCGAACCCAGGACCTATCAGTCTTGCGCGCGAACGTTTAACAACCAGACCACTGAGCTGTCATCCAACGATGTTAATGTCTAACATTGACAATGTAAAATCATGAATAAGTACAAATAATTTATTTGAATATACCAACAAACATCATATTAGTGAAAAATAATAAAATGTCATTTATTTTGTTAACTAGATTCAGATATTAACTGAATTAAATTTATGTATAGTCTATGCAAATAGATTACAATGAATACAAATATAAACATATAGTCAATTATATAATATAATAGCAATCGACAACCTATCAACACCATATTGATAGTTATATAGTGATTAGATTAATTTATGCAAATTCGACCAAAAAAAGAAAATAGTAATTTGTGAATATAAACTTTTTAATGTTGTCAATTGTACTATGAGTAAAACAATTTAAAAAAAAATAAGAATAAAAGAAACAGAAAGTTTCACAATTCTATTAAATTATTCAATATCAGTAGGTGACTTCAGTGTCGTGAAGAAATTTTCAAGGAAAAATTTACTTCCTATCATTTGTGTCATAGTTATATTGAAAGATAACTTAACAGATGAACTTGTCGTATGAATGAAAACAAGCTTGAATCTATCATGAGTATTACTTCATTTTATATTAACAGTTCTCATATGTAGCTTTCATCCATTTCATCAGTATACAAATGTTGATTTGCATTATATGTATAATGTTTAATTGAAACATTGACAAGTGTACACACAAATAACTCGATATTTAAATATAGTTATTCAACAATCTGTTGGTAGCTTTATAATGAATGAATTTACTAACTGACGTTTACAAAAAATACAAATCGTTTATTGGCTATCATATCTCTATCATGTAAAACTTATTAATTGTTAACACTTAAGTTAACTGACTAAGAAAAATAACAACTACAACTGGAAACCTGTCAGCAATGGATGTCTGTTTCATCCTAGCATGCGTCTCCTCAACAGTACGTATCCGCGGTCCCACACGCGGAAATCGAGCACACGATCTTTGGGGTCACGCTGGAGAACGTTTAACCTCTAAACCACTAACTCAGCATCAAACGGCGTCAATATCTAACTTCAATCATTCTACGATATTGCGCCTCCATCTTCCATTATCTCCATCGGGTAACTGACTCACACCTGACAAGGGGTCCCATACTAGAATGAAACGAGCGTCCAGTTCTTCTAGGTTTTCAATGTTGTTCTAACATTGATTAATTCATGATCTCAGTCAAAAACTCAACAATCTCCACAATATTCACACTAATGATCACAAATATCTTAATTATAATAATTTTTCCTATGAAATTACGACAAAATTTCCAATTAATGATATTGACCTATTTCTTTTCTTTAATAATTTTTCGGGTTCATGAAACACTTTTTTTAATGTAACAATTTAGTTTACTTTAGTAATGAAATTCTATTTGCTTTTTATTCAATTTGTTCATAATGATTCTAAATGAGTTTATATTTAGTAATTAGTAGTATCTAATGTAAAGATTATAATAATTATCCACCCATCATTTTTATTAATATTAATATATGTATGAATATGATAAGAATAATATGAATTTGTTATGAAGACTAATCGACAAAGTAAGTAATAGATAAGTGAATCTAACCTTCATTTGATTGATTATAGTTCAAAATGAGCATATAGAAAAACTAAAATCTATTTGCATACAAAAGTTCATTACGTAACATGTATGCATGGTAAATGTAAAGTAGAATGACTATTGTCTTTTTTTAATATAAAATATTTGATAATAGAATATCAGAAAATGAATAATTGGGTTGAAGTTAGACATGAACACGGTTGGATACTAGCTTAGTGATCTAGAGGGGTAAGCATTAGTGCGTGAGTTTGAAAGTCCTAGGTTCGAGTCCCGCGTGTAGGATCGTGGGTGAGCGCTGCTGAGGAGTTCCTTACTAGAACGAAACGACCGTCCAGTGTTTTCAGGTTCACAGTGGTGGTCTAGCTCAGAACAACTATTAGATAATAATTTATTGATAAATACAAAATAAGATGAATAATTTCAATAATCTTAAAATATGCTGTTTTATGAGAATGAAATAAATCAAAAATATTCATATAGTTTATAGGCAAGACTATAATTTATGGACGAACCAATCAGATTTACGATAACAGGTCTTGGATTTCGGTGCGAAATTCTTCATCCATTTAGCTTAATAGTGTCTTGACATTTTAGCTTATGTCAGTTCGTGATGAAAACCCTAAATCTAATCTCTATTCCTAACGATCAATCAAATCACAACCCTTATCCTTCACTCTCATTTAGTCCTAGTCAGTAGGTGAACACTCTCAAGGCCATTTTAACGTTGCTCATAGGTGGTTCATAAATTATAGTCTCACCGGTCTATGTTCATAAATTATACTATAAATAGTTTGAATATTAATAAATGATCTATTTGATACTCAGTTTTACTTCCCTTAGTCTTTTCAGTCTTATATTTTCCTTGTAACACTGACAGCATTCGACAGTAAAGGTGATCCATTCTTAAGTTGCGTTTAATTGTTATCATATATATATTGACTATGGTCTTCTTGATCTTTTGGTCAATAACAGTTATAACAACATCATTTATATTAGTCTAAAAATTTAAAACACATTGTTTGATGTTATTATGATTTTGTGAATACTTTTGTGTATACCTCAACCTTAGGTTGCTTATAATACTAATGATGAAAGTGGATGCTATATGATTAAATTATTCCGATCGAACATAGGTATATTAAGTCACAGTAATAAATGATTCCACTATTGTTACCAATTATTCATTTAGGAGGTTAGAATGAAATCATTTTTGTAAAATCGACTTTCTTAATTGAACTCTCAAACTGAACGATAAGTTTATAAACTAACAGAAAACCAATACCTGCTATCCGTCACATGCAATGTATGCTGTATCAAAGGAGAATAATTGTTTTGATTAATAATGTTAAACTATGCTTATACAAATTACATGTTTATAAATGAAATGGTGGGGCATTTAAGACGTTTAACTGGGTATTTAAAAGTACCATATACATTATTTGATCAAGATAATCCTAGAATTGTGTGTATTATTCATGTAAGTAATCCAATGATTTAGGTATATATTTTCATTGAAACAAACCCCTAAAACAATAGCGTGATAAACAGTGTTCCTATAATTTAACCCTGCAAAAGAAATTACTTATATGAGTTATAAAAAGGAACTAACCGTGTACATACGAATCAGAATATTTGAAAATATTTCCAAACTATGAAGTTTTATATACGTTAAATGTATCTCTACACTATTTACAAACAGTAAACTAATAAGAAGAACTAATAAGACAGATATCCACCTAAGTACAATGAAAGATGGTTGCGCAATTTCGTGGAATGGTTGATGTTGGACACTAAGATCATTTGATGCCGGCTCAATGGTCAGTAGGTTAAGCGTTCACGCGCGAGACTGAAGGCCCTGGGCTCGAATTCCTCGAGCGGGATCGTGGATGCGCACTGCTGAGGGGTCCCACAATAGAACGAAACGACCGTCCAGTGCTTCCAGGTTTCCAACGGTGGTCTAACATCTGTCGATTGATGATCTCAATCAAAAACCTATTAATAATAATCCGATCAATATAATGTAGCACATAGTTTTAAGTATCAAATCCCATAGTTTCTTAAAACAATCATTACTCCAATAAAGGTTATGTATGAAACTAGACGAGTGGTCTTGCAAAAAACCTTTCAAAATATATCCAACTCTACATGAAGAAAACACAAAGCACTTAAATATGATATTAAATATTCACACATTATAGTATGATTTCATGTACTTGTAACATCCTCACTGTCTTTTCATTTATCAAGATAAGAGCTGACATTAGTAAATTTCTCGTTAAATTTAGTTTTTGTTGTTTTCCATCCTATTTTAAGCTGTTACGTAACAATTGCTGATATTTCAGAAGTTTTAAATGTTCTATAACAGATCACACGTATTAAATCCTTGAAAAAAAACAGTTTTGCATCCTCAGTAAGCGATGTCATTTAAAATAAGATCTCTCAACTGCACTGTTTTAATCAATAAATTTGATAGATGAAGTAATTTTCATTATATTAATAAGCGTATTCCAGTTATTCTATACAGCAAATTACTAAAAATAGAATATGTTTTCTTCTATAAATGAAACATCTTTTGTTATCGTTGTTGTTGTTGTTGATATATAGCAATGCTTAAGCAAGTTCTAGATTGATTACTGTGTGTTATTAACAATCATCAATGTTGAATTGACATGTAAAAAGGTTAGTGGGTTTCATGTGATGAATTTTTGAGATGCATCATATAAATTATAATTAGTTATTATTAATTCTATTATTATTATTAGCTTTATTCAATATTATATTTTTGATACAATCTAGAATTCTCAGCACAAGGTATTTTCAACCAGTTTTCTTCCCTTATTTCTTAGTCGAGACTAGAAATAAATACTGAGTGATCGTTAGGTAAATGTAAGCAGTTGTGGAATCGACATATGAATAATGCTCATCCGTTTTAATACATATTGCCAGCCATAACGATTTCTCTGACTGTACTTTTGTGTAATTTGCTCAGCAAAAGGTCATAAACTTTTCATAAACGCTCTTGAATAGTTTGTGTGAATAATAGATATAGTGTTGTAGATATAATGATATGTTAAAACAAACAAAAACAGATATTTTTTGAAATATCTAAATGACAGGAAGAGGTAGTCCATATATTCAAGCAGGCCGCCAATGATAGTGAGATAATGTTAATTATCAACCTAACTAATTTCATGAGGTATATTCATTCATATTTGATTGTATGTACGTTTACCTAACTGTTGACTTCAGTTTTGACGACTATAGTTGTGTTTAATGTAAATTAGTTTCTGCACAGTAATCATGATTTACCATCTATTTCCAATCGATGTCTCCTTTCATTTTGACTTTCAAATGACATTAAACATTGAATACAGCTATATATTTCAACTGAAATAATTTCCATGATCAGTTGTAAGTGACAGTGAATAAGGAAATTTTGTAGAACTATATGAATATGTATAAGTCAAACAAGTTAACTAAAAGTCCCTTATCTTATAGAACATATAATTTAAATATGCCAGAACATATATACATTCAAGCAACTTGCATAGGATTTATATATCTCAGAAAAACTGGGTAACTAGTGTTCTTAATATCAATAAAACACTTTTATAAAAACGCTTACTGATACCAGAATTTTATTTAAAAATAATATCATGAATTGACAGTTTACGCAAACCCATATAATGTAATGACACACAAACATTTTAATGATCTTTTGTCAGGAACATCACTTCATTTTAATAGTTGATCCATATCATCAAAATATAATTTTTGATCAAGTCATTCGACAACTGAATATTAGAAAAGAAGTTGATGCTAATGCATTCATAATGCTTGTTTTAGGATAATAATAATAATGATAATAATAATGAGGCCCTAACCATAAACTTCAACTGTACTCTTGTTTGTGAACTAATAATTTAACTCTGAAGATTCTACATATCACGCTTGCAAGATGAGACTAAAGTTATACACTACTGAAAAAAACATTAATAATAATACGTTCAGACATTGTATAGTTCATTAATATGTAACCCACAAGTATGCATTATGCTTTTGTCTACTTGATCATGAGTGAAATTCAATTTATTCAAATTCAGATTAAGTTAATTCTAGTCAAATAGAAAATAGACATTACAAATCAATAACATTCTACCTTTCTTTTAAATTGTCAAACGGATGTTAGTTTATTTATTTATCTTTTCTACAAAACAAACTACATTTTTCATTTTACCCCCATTGGTTTTGACATTTTTGTTTCCTTTATTTATCAAACTAAACAATTTTCGTCTGTTTGTTAAATTTTCATTACAGTTTTTCTTCCTAGAAATGCACAACTAAGAATGAGAGAAAATCAATTTTTGTTGGTATCTTATTTGTAACTAAAATATTTTGAAGAGAAAATTAATCCACAATCAAAAAATTAATGACAGGATGAATTCTACATTCCACAATCAAGATTACAATGGGCTAAATAGATAACAATAGACATAATCTATTATGTAAGATTCTAGTTACCTATTATTTAATATTTCGTTAATATGTAATGTAAATGATTTTCCCCATCTATCAGTGTAAGTTTGCAAAAATCAGAGATTAAATTAAATATCTAGCTTCAGAAATGAAGTCTATATGACGTAATGTAAAATCTTTTGTTTTTCAAAAAAGAAATAATTCACATTAGAGGACAAAAACTAGTCAGTATGATTTGCGTCAATATACAGGGATAATTATTAAAGTAGGTAGGGTGATGGAAGATTATTCTTATTCTCATCACTATGAGTTAACTGCATATACATGTTGTCATTTTTTTATTTTAATAGTTGAACTCATGAGTCCATTAAAACTAAATCACCATGGAGAACCTGAAAGCACTGCCGTTTCGTCCTATCATGAGACTCTTCAACAATGCGCATTCACAATTCCGCTCACGGGATTCGAACTCAGAGCCTTTGGTCTTGAGTGCGAACGCCTAAATTCTAGACCACTGAGCAGAAATCCAATGGTGTTAGTGTCTAACTTCAACTAATCCACGAAATTGCGCGACCATCTTCGATTTTATTGAGGTAGATACCTGTCTCTATCTGACACGGATTAGTTCCACAATTTCGTGGATTGTTTAAGGTAAGACACTAACACTGTTGGAGGCCAGCCATCCCAGGGGGCTAGAGGTTAGGCGTTCATGAGCGAGACTGAAGGCTCTGCGTTCAAATCACGCGAGCGGGATCGTGGACACCCACTGCTGAGGAGTCTCACAACACACCCGGATGAACTCCACTAGTAACTGCTTCTCACTAGAACTCCACGAAATACTTCTTGAAGCCAGTCACTAATGAGCATTTGTTGATTACTATCAGAAATGGCCGTCCAGTTTTCCATGGTTCCATGGTTGCCTAGCTTCAATGAACTCATGAAGTCAGCTATTAAAATACTATAATAATAAAAAAACACTTCAAATTTTTTTATTTATTTCCAAATTAAACAGCGACTCAAAGTTTAAAAAATTTGTTATCACTAAACAGTTTTTTATTAACGTATAATTTTAATATATATTTGACCGATACCGATATATAGAAAGATCTCGGAGTAGAACAAATAATGATTATCACTTTCAGTGTTGTGGAAACTGTCAAGTTTTTGATTGAGGTCATGAACAGATTGATGTTAGACCACCATTGAAAACCTGGGAGCACTGGACGGCCATTTCTTCCTATTGTGGGACGTGACCAGTGGAGCTAATCCGTGTCGGGTAGAAACAGGTGCCTAACTCAGTACAATGGAAGACGTTCGCGCAACTTCGTGAGTTGGTTGGGGTTAGACATTTACACAGTTTGATGCCGGCTCAATGATCGAGTAGGCTAGGCGTTCGTGCGCTGGGTTCGAATCCCTCGAGCGGGATCGTGGATGCGCACTGCTGAGGAGTCCCACAATAGAACGAAACGGCCGTCCAGTACTTCCAGGTTTTCAATGGTGGTTTAACATCAATCGGTTCATGATCTCATTCAAAAAATAATGATCTCTTCATAGATTACGCTACTGATAAGTAGCGTGGAGTATTAATCGCAAACGTAAAATTTTACTTTGAAGTTATGCAACAGTTAACTTCAATAACTTTCGAATTTTCCACGATATATATATATATATATATATACCTTGCAAAAATAGATAGACGAGTATCTTTAATATAATTTTGGTAAGAACCTTGTGTACCATTCAGTGTTGTTAAGGAATCCCATAATTGATGATAAAAAGTAGTTATTTATTGTACGCTGGTTCCCATTCATTCCGCTATCAGTGTTAATTTGAGATTAACACCATTTTGTAGAATAGAATTCAACTGTTCATTTATGTGCGTTGGTTTTTTAAATCTTATCATTGATGTTTACAACTGTAATTGATCAGTCTCATATTAGTATATGTGTATCCTGTCCGGTTAGCCTTGATAATGCATTGAGTCTCAATCATTATAAGTAAAGATTGATGGTCTTTTCGACCTTTCATAAACTGTTTTTATCTGTAATGATTGGTTTCAGTAATTGTGTTTGATGCTAATTCGAAAATTCTATTATTTTCATACCGATCTTAAAACATTTAGAATATGATAATTCTATAAAACATCCATGACATTTAAAATGAAAAATAACCATATAAAGATTTTGTTTAGGTTCTGAAGTATTCCGCACAGTCGGCTAATAATTCTTTAATTAGTTAAGCTATTAATACAAACTGATCTGTGTAAAATGATGACATGAATATCTGCGAATATAAATGTAGAGCTTCATTTGTGATGGAAAAATATCTAGTTAAGATACTTTTTAATAGTTGAAATCATGAGTCAATTGAAGCTAGACAACCATGGAAAACCTGGAGGCATTGGATGGCCATTTCGTCCTATTGTGGAACTCTTCAACAGTTTAAAGAAAGGTAATGAGAATTTACCTATTTATGATAATATCAAAACAATAAAATGTTAATTAAAATTACCCAATAAGTAAGCTTATTTGTTTTGTTATTAATTTGAGTGCAAAAAATAGATACTTCAACCTGATCTAACTGTATGAGACCTAATTCTTCTATTGTACCATTGGTTTCACATTGTGTGATATTTCCTTAGGCTTTATGTACAACAGTTCAACATTTATAGTTCATTGAAACGTCTGAAACAACTATTTCAGTTTGTCATTATAGAGATTCATATTGTTAATTGTGGTATTATAAGTGCTTATAATGCAAAATATTATGATAACATATGTTCATAAAATCAGATGGTTTGTGTGATCATAATTATTGAATAGACCGCATAAAGGCCCGGAATAAACATATGAGGTTTAAAGAATCAATACTTTTTAAAAGTTCTCACCAAGCTTTAAGTCATGTAGTCTATATGACTGAAGGCTAAAAGTATTATTACTATTAATATTAGTGTATTCTTTAGAAACGTCTGAATATTCAAAATGTTAAGTAAACCTGTGGATGTATTTCCACTCCTATTTTCAACCTAATATTAAAAGTAAAATCTTTGTATGAACTTTCCTTCACTTTATTTTTGTTCTAATTTCAAATGCAGAAGATTATACGACTATAGAAAATTGGCCTACAAATCATTCAGTATTCACCACCTAGAATTACAGAAATATACTATTGTTGTAGAACGTTTTCAAACTGTGACGAATAACTGATCAAAATTCAAAACGTATTTAGTCGAAATGAATCACATATCTTTAATTCAACCCTGACGTGAATAGATTATTTTTTTAACGCTTGAAACTTAATTATCTCATCTCTAACACTTACTTATACTCATATTTCTACAATATATTGAAGTGTATCAATCTAAAACAAAACGGCTAACTTAATTCCACTTATATTCCATTGGATGATGTTAAATTGTTTACATTTTTGTTTTCAGATAAGTGTAAAATATCTAATAATACATCACTAGAATTTTTCATCCGTCAAAGATTTTGTTTCTATTATCTATTTTATGGATAGAACAATCAGCTGACTAATTTCTTTAAATACTTATCCATGAAACAAACAAAAAAATAATTAAAAGTTTATCCCATTTATGGTTATTGATAAATCATCTATTTATTCTATGTTTCCAATGGGTAAACATGAATTACAATGCAAATGAATAACAACAATGATCTCAGGTAATAAGTTCGCCCAAATGCTTTTATAGATTACTAACAAAATAATATAATTTCAGTAGTACTGAATGAATCACATGTGCAATATTATCACTTAAGAGGAAATATCAATCTCATAATAATAATAATAATCAAATATTTAAGGAGAGAAAGTATCAATGTATAGCCTTTGTTTTATAATGTATAATGATAATTAATACATTGTTCAGATTAGATCAAGGTTTTTGTTTACTTTTCAGTTATGTTTCAATTATGTTTCTATATTTCATTGAAATGTTTTTGGATATGTTTCTAAAGTGTTTGTTTAAAATATGTTTGTGTAAAAAGATGATTCCTCTTAAGAAATTGAAAAGTGTAATCCTTCTTCTGCCTATTGAAAATATCTGTAAATAGATAATGATTCTTTGCTGTAAAGCCACCAATAGGCAACATAGGGTAAATGTAAAATATTTAATGAAATCTCAATATGTACAGTGTTTTAATATGATAGTTTTGTATGGTCATTATTCGGTCTTCAATATTTGGAAATCAAACGATTTTCAATATGGGAAATTATTCATTTTATATGGAGGTCAATTCGCTTTGGAAAAATTTATAAAGTTATTACTCTTCTTATCGATTATTCCGTATTTGTACATGAATGTGTTCAAAGTTGAACTATATCGAATGATGTAGTAGATCATATATTTCAGTACGTCAACCTGATTAATGGACAAAAATTCTTGACACCCATTATCTTTTTAAACATGATTTTTTCTGAACAAATACAAAATCACCCAGTATGGAGCTTGTCATTAGTGAAATATGACCCGAAACTTTTCTGAGAACCTAAAGTAGTTTGGTTTAATGTATGGGCCGTTTTTGTCATCTATATTATGGCCAACACTGAATATGACTGTTCTGTGGTCGATTCCTTCAAGAGTTTTGAGTGTACATTACTGAAGGATGTAACACTGTGATCAAATGGTTGTCTGTTATCACAGTATATTGGATGTTAACAGATGATCGGCAGGAAATTTTAGAACCGTGTTCTGTTTTAATCGGTAGGATATGGTAATTTAATTATAGGTTTGGTTTACTTTTTTGTACAGATTTATTACAGTTCGGACAGTTACAATTAATGATGTATTGTCAAGTTTCTGGAGCATTTTGTATTCACATACTACTGAAGTTGGCTTTTTTCCACAAATACTATGTACCGTTTACACTTTATGGACAGATACTAAGCCCACACAATCGTACCTCGTATCTCAGTTGTTTTATAAAGTAATTACGATTTGCAAAAGATGAATACTGTCTGATCACTAACCCCAACAGAACATCGTGGTTCACAAACCAGTAAATAAGCATGAATACCAAAGCGATTTGATAAAAATGTGATAGAGAAGATTGACATTTAATGCTTCAACCAGGCAAACATAAAAATCTATCTAAGTACGGTAGGAAATGTTAATTCTTATATAAGTCACAAATAGTTCTGCTATTGTTGTCTAAGTTTAGATGAACAAAGTAGCATCCATTGTAAATATAAACATTTTGTGTGCTAAATATCAAGTTATTTTTATCATCAACTATTGTATATTTTCTAGCAAATGATAAACCATATTTTCAAATGATCACACTGTGTCACAGGACAATTTAAAATCTTCAAAAACAATAGTTGGTCACTTTGGAAATATAAAATAAACAACTGAATCAAATGATTTAGTTTTATAAATTCATCAATGTAACTATTACTAGGCTTCAATTTAAATATCAGCCACTTTGGTAGCATGAGTCTGCGTTATTAAAACTATCTAAATTTTAGTCGTTCGGTGTTTCATGTACATTTGATCAATCCTTAAGTGTGTTTTGTTTAAAAGTCTGTGCAAATAAGTCTAGATATATATAATATCAGTTATGGTTACACATAGTAGAGAAACATTCAAACAGATAAACACTTTAGGTCTAATTATATAAATGTCTTGAGTTTATAAATAAGTAAAAGGCTCATATGGATTTAGTGATTACTAGTGTGATTTCTATTCATCTGAATAAAAGAGGTCAAACATCTAAACTTAATCTCTAGAGTAGTATTAGTGATGCTGGATAACAGCTATGGGTCGACATTCATTTCCCGGCAAATATAAATCGCTGGCACCCCTTTATAAAAATGGAAGGGTGTGAATTGAAAATTTAGGTATCTGTGATTGATGAATATACTTGTTTTGTTTTACTTAGCTCTGAACGTTTGAAATTCTTACAAAGAACAACTTGAAGATACAGTTTCTTTCAAATGAAATTTTTTCCAAACAAAGAACTAGTTAATTTACAAATTCAGTAACACTAATACTAACCTTGTTTGTTGGTTAATCCCAACACTGTACAACGTTGACAAGATCCATACAATAATGAAACAACTACCTAGTGCTTCCCATCTCCTAATATAAACCATAATAATATGTATTCTAATTATCAATATCATTACAATCTTCCTTTAATAGAAAAAAAATACTTCATCTTGGAAATAATTCACTAGAAGAAAAGAACATTCGAATACATTGTGTTATATTTGACAATAGAAAAAGTGAAACAATTATTCAACACCCTTTTTGTCTTTTCTTTTCTTGAAAAGGAAGAGAATAATCATTTTGATTTATTCTCTTCGTTTGTCTCTTTATTTATAAATAAATTATTAATCATCCTCTTTTTTTATTTCAAAAGCGATTCATTATTACCGCTATGTGTAATTAGCAACAAAATGAAATAACAAAAAAATATAAATATTGAACACCCCTTATTTCCTGTTCAATAAGGTATTGTTCCTTTACCTGCATATATATATATATATATATATATATATTATTTGGCACAAATGTTGAACCTAGTGACGCCTATTATTCACATAACAAGTTACATTTTTCTAAAGAAAAAAAGATGTTTTCAATGAATCATTTAATGAAGGTGTTAACGAATGCTAAATAATAAATGTTAGTTTGTCGTTTATTTTTAATTGCTATTCACTATAAATATATGCTTTCAATGGATCCATTCTCTAATTGTCTAGTGTATTCGGACATTTTTTTGTAGATAAAATTAGGTTTTATATTATGATGAACTTTGAAAGTGAGTTATATCTTTCGAACCCAGGAACTTTAGTCTCGCGTACCAGAACTGGTTTCGAATCCCACGAGCTGGATCGTGGGTGTGAACTGTTGGGGAGTCTCATAATAGAACGAAATGACCGTCCAGTGCTTCCAGTTTTTCAATGGTGGTCTTAATCAAAAACTTAATAATATCCACAACCCTATACTGAAAATTACACTTTTAGAAAAGAAACTGTGAAATTTCATTCAAACAAGGAAAATGTTTATTGAAATATTTTCAATTTACCCATAAACTTTAACTCTTTAGTGGTAACTAATATCATGGTATCTTGTCCTGAGTTCTGATTACAGTTTATTGACTATCAGTCATCTTTTTGAAAACAATTAATTAAAAAATAATTTATTGGATTATTCGTCAATATTAGAACGAATAGTTCAGCGAAAATCGGGCGCCGAGTAAAAAGAAGCCATTATATGTAAAAAGTATATTTAAAATAATCCTATCGATTGAAGTTTTAAAAAATTCCAACGTTTCGTCCCTCAAATTCGTCTGGATTTTTTGAGAGCAATAATCCAGAAAAGTTTTCTGGACGAGATTATTTCAAATACAATTTTCACATAGAATGAATTAACCAGATGTTAATCTAAATTTCTTCCTAAATAGAACTTGTCATCTTATTATACCTGTAGTTTTTATGCTTCTTCGAGTAACCAATCAGTGCGTTCATCTCAAACCTCAAGTAAATCACTCTTAGATTTAACATCCTTGACTGTGATATTATATCAACTGGAATAAATAACAATCGTAATTATAATAATAGTACTCATAGTAATTATATTGACAATATAATTTAAACAATTCAAAAACGTATCTATTCAAGATCTTGTTACATTTTTAAGCTACAAATTCACAGATATGCTAGAAATTATCCATTTACAAACCAATTATCATTAATTTGACTATTAATCAACTGATAACTCCACACTTCTATGTTATAGTAATGTTAATAATTTGATTTATATGCCACACTTCTGGAAAAAGTCATTAATTACAACAAATGATCTACTCTATCTCTCTCACTCTCGCTCTTGTTCTATACTATTTATTTGGTTGACTCCTTTCAATCAAGATGAGGTAATGTCTCTCTAATAAATAAATAAATAAATAAGTAAATATCTTTTTGTGAATTAAAATGTATTTATGTTTAAAATAAATAGATTTATATAATTAATAGCTAAAAAGTGATTTTTTTGGTTATTTACAAACGAATAAATAAACTGAATGAAAACTATACAGAACACAAGTTCATCATTAAAATTATAAAATGAAATCTAATTAGACTGTTATTGAATTGAATTAATGAAAAAATTAAAAGAGGAAAGAAAAAAAAAGAGAAAAGAAAACAATTAATTGATTAATATGTTATTCTCTATTTTATTAAGTGCAATAGCTAACTTAATTTTATATAATAATAGGTTGTAACATATTACAATCTATGCATGGAAAGTAATGCAGAAACCGATAAAAATTTTCATTAAGATAAAACATAATCATAGAATTTCAATGAATCATGATCATAGAAGTTATAAATCTAAAAATATTTCGATGCTTCCTAATTAAAATGCTACTGTAGTGTCTGTCATTAAGTTAAGCCCATATACCTTATTCTAACTTTCGGACATCTCAATCTATTCATTCTACTTGAGTCATATTTTGACCTTGTAAATTATTCCCTAATCAATCTTGACTGTCTTTGTATGAGCACGTGGGCGTGTGGACACTTCTTATCACACTGTTCATCACATATCTGTAATTTATCTTGATGTGCTTATAAATATTGATTAACTCTTTGTTAAGGGGGGAGTTGGCTTACCACCCATCTCCACCGCTCTTCAATTTTGCTTCGTTTTCTTCTCTTCGCGTCGTTCTCTAGTTCGTTTGTCTAATCAACAATTATACAAAATATATGCATTCAAAACTCCATTCTTGTTATTCGACTTATTTAATTCCGTTATTTACTAACGCGATTTAAGTGAATGATTATATACGAGGATAGACGATAGCAACCAATCATTACGATCAAATTGGAGTCAGATCACGGGCCACTAAACTACCACTTTAAATAAATAATATATTTGTAATATCCCAATGAGTAGAAAATTAGATTTTCTGACGTTTCGTGACTTAGTGTAAGTCACTTCTTCAGAGAATAAATAACCAAATCAAACCTTGGTAATGATACCTACCACTTTAAGTTTAATAGTTGAAATCATGAATCAATTGAAGTTAGACCACTATGGAAAACTTGACTGCACTGGACGGCCGTTTCATCCTAGTATGGAACTCCTCAGCAGTGCGCATCCACGATTCCGCCTCGCGAGATTCGAACTCACGACCTATCAGTCTCGCTCGCAAGCGTTTATCCACTAGACTACTGAACCGGTGTCCAACGGCATGAATATCTAACTTCAACTAATCTACCGAATTGAGCCACCATCCACCGTTTTCTTCAGTGAGTTATCATCTCACAACAGTACCGGTTGAACCCCATTGTTCGCTGCTTCTCACTAGAACTCCAGGAAATACCTCTTGAAGTCAGTCACTAGTGAGCATATGATGATATTTATGAGGAGTTTTGTAAAGATTTTAGTAAGTTTATGGTTGAATTCACTAGTCAATTGAAGCTAGACCACAATGGAAAACCTGGAAGCACTGGACGGCCGTTTTATCCCAGTATGGAACTACTCAGCAGTGCGCATCTACGATCCCGCCTCGCGAGATTCGAACCCACGACCCATCGGTCTTGCGCGCCAACGTTTAATCTCTAGACCACTGAGCCGTCCAGTTCTTCCAGGTTTTCCATGGTGGTCTAGCTCTAATTAACTCATGAATTCAACTAATGAGCTCACAAGTAGTATTTCAGCATTGCGTAGAATAATATCAATATAAACAATATAGTTATGATATACTAATCAATGGGAAAATTGAATTTTCTTACGTTTTACAACCCAATTCTTTAGCAAATGAATGCGCATTAAAATATTACAAATATCCTATTTTTATTAGTAATCTGACAGCAAGTTTTCCCCGGTCAATCTTTTCACTGGTTTTTATTATTCAAATTGTTTTTAAACTGAAATGTATGTATAAATTAATGAGTATTATCGCGTGAATATCTTAATGACTTTCTATGCTCTATTATAATTTCCAATAGTCTGAATAATAATTAAATTACACACTGAAATTCACTATAAATGCACACTGCTAAGAAGTCTCACAATAGGACGAAACGGCCGTCTAGTGCTTCCAGGTTTTCAATGGTGGTTTAACATCAATTGGTTCAAGATCTCAATCAATAACTAAATAATCTCTACAACCCTATACTGATAAATTACAAATGTCAATTTCATTACCACTATTCACTTTGTGTTACACTTGTTTATTCAAAAACTAAAAAAGGTGTTGTATTTAGTGAAATAGTAAATGACTAATTCGCTTTTTTTAGGTACATTTTACCCAAAAATAATCAGCTTAAGACTTATTCAGATGACTTATTCTTCACTATTAGTTTGTGTTAAATTAGGACGAATATTCAGAAAGTATCTAAAAAGATTTCGAATATAGCGAAATTCTACATCACTTATGTCTGAGTTACTTCTAATGAAATAATCTCAAAACCAATAAAAGAAGTTGAGGATGAATAAACGGAGACACATATTTAACCTATAGGTAAACTTATCATTGTGTGTAAATTTGAAATTGTTTAATTACATGAGAAGAAGCGTCTTATGGTGTATTGCTCATTTGAAAGTCTTCAGCTAGTGATCTGTGCAATACAACAGTCATGTAAATGACTAATAAAACTATTTCTTTTGAGGAATTATTTGCTGTTACATATTAAACCTATTGTTCTTAGCTACAGAAAGATATAATATTGAACATGGAACTCTTGTTAAATTCACAGTGTATCATCTAGGTTTTAATGACAAAATCAAAATGGTTTCGGAAATACTCACAATAATGAAGTGTTGATACTTAGTATTGTTTTATAGAATCACTGACATCAGATAATGTTTTTTTTTCCATCACTGATAAAAATAATATATTCTGCAAATCAATACAGAAACCATGGTAATTTATAGAAATAAACAGTATGATACAAGAACATAGAAACAGTAACTCTCTGTACACTAATACACTTATACAAACACAAATCTTACATTAGTACAGTTGACAATTATCGTTAGTGTTCAACACCAAAGGTAACCAGACTCTAAAGTTAATTTCAGATAGATGATAGAAATTTTTATTAATCTTTTCTACAATTTCGTAATCAAAAATCATCTGAACGCGTTTATAAAACATGATCGATGGTACGGAATCAGCAAAAATATGTATAACAAGTAGAAGTCATAAGATGAACATTATAACATCAGACAAAATGATTTATGAATAACCTGTCTAACTAAAGTTACCTCGTAATTTGAACGATAAAATCTAAACAATCTCATATACTAATAATAGTAATTATGTATTTACCGGTCAGTATTTCCGAGTGGGGATTTTTGCTGATCAGTAACTGTGGCCAGTGAAATCCAATAATTTGACTCATATAACCACCACATATTTTGGTAGTTAAATAGGATCAGATATGAAAACCTTAAAATATTGTTTGGAAGTTCTGAAAGTTAATTAATGGTATTAGGATTTGAAAGTCCTGAATTTTATTATCTATTGAGTTGTTGGAAAACACTGCCGAAGAGTCTTATATAAAAAAGAAATAGATGTCCAATGTTTTCGGTTAAGATAAGCCAGAAATTTAATTTTTTTTATTCACTGAGATTTCACAAATATAATAATATTGTAATTATTAACAGTTTATTCAATGTTCAAAACCTTGGCGAAAATGTGGTAATCATTTATTAACTTATAAATAGTGAAATGAAATCCATAATTATAAACTAAATCCATAAATTATGGAAATCCAAAATCTTTTATTATTAATAATATTTGACAGTACCAACCATATCTAACGTGTCTTTGTTCATTTTGATTTCGTTTAGTAATCGACTGGAAACGAACTATTAGTAGTAAGCGTTCATCTTCTAGATCCATGTGCTAATATCGTTGATCACTTTCGTTTGTAAAAGACTAACACTTAATTAATAATGTTTAAGTAACTGAAATGAGATGAAACACTAGTATTCAGGTATGCTTTTTCTACATTAGAATTGGTGAGATCAATTATAAGAACGATAGACACTGTTTTAACTATTAAAACAAAATCATTCAAACTATGGTGATTCAATCGACTTTTAAACTAATTATGTATGAGACCTACTTCAACATTAAACAGACACTGAATGAATCTTAGTTAGATCAAACAAATAGAAGAATTTCGATGGGTTAAAGAGTGATTACTTATAATAATCACTTTAATCTATGAACTCTATTGTTTCAGAAAAGTGTCATTTGTTTCATGGCATTTCAATATAATGTTCTGTTATATTTTTTTGGAAAGATTTTTTAACGAAAACAATTAATACTACTAACAATAATGATGTTCTATATTACTTTTTCATTAAATATTTTGATTCAGTTTAGTACTTTTAATTTAAATGTTCTGTCATGTTTGTTTCGTTCAGTACACGTCAATTTTATTTATCAAAATTATCTGTCTATTATATTATGTTTACGATATTGAAAACTAAGCTTAGCTGTTAGACTTATACAAATACTGGTCATCTAGTTATAGTGTTGACTTACTGACGGACATTACCGTCAATGACTTCATAGTATGTTGTAATAGATATTATGTTGATTACAATGATATATTAGTAAAGAATCATTCAAATAAACAAATACTAAAATAAATTAGTTCTATCATTGAATAAATAAGTACTTAATTGTTTTAAACAGTGTTCATATGCATTACTGAGAGACAGGTATTAGCGACAAATATATCGGCTATATTAAAATAGGACTAATTCTTACATCATGTCCAATTCAATTTATGTAGTATGAATAACGTTCAAAGTTTATTCATAAAGTGATTTCATTCTATATATCTACAACTAACAATCATAGTAATTAGAACGAATTGACAATCAGCTGACTATAAATTTAAAATTTATTATTAACTCAAGTTTACCATGGAAAAATAAGTTCAAACTGATTTATATAATCCAATCATTATTGGATCATTTCACATAGTTGATAAAATAGAAAAATAAACATAAAATACAATCAGAGATTGAAATTGTAAATCAAATGAATTCATTATTAAACACGTAATCATATTGTGATTGTATAAATACATACAGGATGAAGCTATTTAAATAAGTCCAGAATTATTTAACATGTTTTATGTAATATATATATACCAACGGAAAAATCTTTTTCGATAGTTGATAGCATGAGTCAGTTGAAGTTAGACCACCATGGGAAACCTGGAGGCATTGGACGGCTGTCTCATCTTAGTATGCGCACCGGGAGATTCCAACTCAGGATCTATCGGTCTTGCGAAAGAACGCTCAATCTCTACAAGACTGAAATGACCGGCATTCAACGGTGTTAATATCTAACTTCAACTAATCCACGAAATTCAGCGACACCTCCACCATTGTCTTCAGTGAGTTACCATCTCAAAATAGACTCGGTTGTACTCCACTAGATACTGCTTCTCACTAGAACTCCAGGAAATACCTCTTGAAGCCAGTCACTAGTGAGCATATGTTGATTCGTATCAGAGTATTTAGTAATTGTCTACTTGTATAATAAATGTTCAATATTTCATTTTCACAAAGCCTATGAGTTATTAAAGTTCAAAGAGAATGAAAAAATATGCAATAGTATTCTTCTAACCATGAATTATTAATTGGAAACAAAGTTGTATCTTAAATGAATGTATATTGAATTATTTGCATTTTTTGAATATGCAAATATTATTTCACAGTTAACTGTAGGTACAATTAAATACAATATAACTAACCCAGTATTGTATACATCCGTTAGTTAACATGATAAATTAGTTTAAGTTGACAAAATAACTGAACTGAATTGCTCTAGTAGAATTCTTCTAATTATACTAATATCATAAGTAATTACTTAAAACAACACAGATGAATACATCTTAATTACCCAACATGTGGTGGCTTTTTGTCTTCCGGAGAAAAAAATCTATTATTTAATGTTATTAAACGGTCGAATTTTTAAGGATTTAACAGTGTTCCAAATCTGTAGAAATCAACGAGAACTAAACAGCTAACTAATACTTGTTTAACACATTGGACCAGTATGTAATAAATATTCGTATTTTATTTTAAAAGTAACTTGTTGATAGAAATTAACCATAACTTCCAGTTAACCTTGAATGACCTAAGTTTAGTTCCTGGCATCACACAAAACGTTTATTATCAGAGAGGGGTTTTGTGGATATTATAGTAATTTAATAGTTGGATTCATGAGTCAATTGAAGCTAGACCACCACAGAAAACTTGAACTTTTCTCGGTCGAGAACATCAAACTAGGATGGAATATCTTACTGTTCTTTCATAACTTTTAATAGTTTTCTGTTTGACAATATTATCTAGGAAACTTCGAACCAGTAGTAGATTAGTTAACAGATATTTTTTTAAATGGACAGTATGATGAAGTGTACTATAAAATATATGATTACCAATTAAAAGCTTATACTGAATATATACCACAACTAGGTTTACATGGACTTCATAAGAGCTGATTAATCTGAACATTTTGCAGTGGTCACTATTATTCTTGTGTAATTTTCAAAAGATTTTCAAAAAATTGCCCATGTCATTGATCATAAATAATGTAATCTAATTCTTACTTTTCTGTTCCATTTAAGGCTGTTCTCTGGTGTAAATGTTGCTAAATATTTCATGAATGGTTAGAACCCAGACTTCAACTGCTTGACTACAGGCATATTATAAACATTGCTCAAGTATTAAACAACAATCATGTGAGCAAAGTTAAGGTTAGGTATTGGACAAAGTTCTCAAACGAGTTGAATCCAATCTCCGTTGAATGAAGTAGTTATGTGTTTATATACCAAATCAACTCCCATCTACATATTCAACAGTGGATGGTGGGTGTCAACACGTTGACTGTCTTCCACATGATAATTTCCATTTCTTATTTATCATCAATTAAGTCTTTAATTTTTATAATTTCCCCATAAATATACAATCTTTTCGCTAATTCTTTTCAAACCCTATGTTTTTCTCACTAAAATCGATACTATCATTATTCCGGCCACTTCGTTCAGTGAGTTCAGTGAGTTACTATCTCACAATAGACATGGTTGGAATCCATTGGTCACTGCTTCTCATTAGAACTCCAGGAAATACCTCTTGAAGCCACTCTCTAGTGAGCATATGATGATTATAATCAGAAAGAGGTATCGTGGATGAGCACTATTGAAAAATCCCATACTAGGACGAAACTGCCGTCCACTGCTTCCAGGTTTCCCATGATGATCTAGCTTCATTTGATTCATAAATTCAACTATTAAATAATTCATTTCAGTGATTATTGAAATCAGGTTTCATTATACGTTGCAAAAGTACAAACTTTGTTTAACACCTAATAATATTACTAATGACATTTGTCCATGATTTATGGTTTAAAATTAAAAGCATATCAACCATCAATAAAAAAAAACTGTAATGAACAGTGTACTAACACTTTTTTAAAAATAGAAGGTAATAACTGAGTATAGTGGATAATTGCTTCACAATGATTTGAAATACCTGATTTTTACAACACTAATGTGATTTAATATGTTATTTGTAAAGATATGAAGATTCAGCCACAAAGTTACATTTACGTCAACTGTACTAGATGCCAAGAGTGGATCTGAAAATATAAGGTATCCTGTTACAAACTGTAATCATTAGCATTTTTTAATCATTTGAGATTTGCACAAATACTACTGTATTGAGCGGTCTTCCAAATTCTGACACTGATATACATGTTAAATGTATGCGATTCAACCTGACGCTTGAGTGAGAAAATCAAGAGTTAATACGTAGGTTTGAACCGATTGCTTACATCGGTCACTATCACTTATCACTTGACTTGGAGCCGGTATAGCTGATTGATCCAGCTTACTTAATACTGACACTACGACGAAATGCTGAAAAAAAAACAGAATGATATGTCTATACACATATATTAGCTAGGAACAACTGTAAAACAAATAATTACATCATTGAATTTTATTAAAATAAGGGTTTCAACGAAGAACGAAAAATTCAATGTTGTGATCATCTGATTGTTCAATTTTTCATTCCTTAGTAATAAAACACGTTCTGCATCATATAGTTTAATAATAATAATACACTTTTGTCATATGACCTCAAGAACCAATGAAGCATAATTCTTCATCGGGTAACAGATTTACTGTTCAAAATTTATTCTACCATGAAATGTATTATGATCCTTGTTAATGAGCAAGCTGGAAAATTTCTAGAAAGAAGTTCGCCTTAAATCAAAAGGTTTTTATTAAAATAAATTGCGAGTTTTCAATCAATATTCCTATTCATACATAAATACGTAAGCTTTAATAAATTTATGCATCTAGTAACTAGCAATAACAAGTGATACGGGGAGCGTATTGCCTAAATTCTTTACCATAGTTTATCATCTATTTCTCGAATCCTTACTGTTGCCATTAGTCCGGCCAATACACTAAACATTACATTTATTGAAATGAATGATATTTTTTCTTCTTCATGGACAACTTAAATGTGTTGTTAATGGGTATCAAACAGTCAATTATTTAATAAAACACTTTAGTGACAAGCACTACCTTTAATAACAAAAACAAGTTTGTCCTGAATACATTTGTAATTCATAACAGTGACTGACATTACATAATTAAGTAACCAATGCAATACGGATGGCATTGATTAGCTTTTTCATTTCATTTTTAGAACTCCATGTTAAAGATCTAATGCCTGTTGTCAAGCTTCACCATTCAAACCATTTACCTAACATTTAATGATTCCTGTTTCTAACAGCGACGCATTTACAATTCTGTGCAATACCTCATTCGTCTCTCTTAAATTATCCTACATGATTAAAGTACAAACTGATCAATCTCACAAGAATCACCTTCTTGCCTACTTTGTTTATCTGTGTTTAATATACATGTCTATAGCTCAGTATTTCACTTCATGTCATAAGTATTTTTTTGTGTTGTACCAGCCCTATTGAAGCCTACTTATTATATAAAATTATTTATTACCGACGATTATATTTCATACTACTTGACATACATGTTATTTCAGTAGCATTCTTCTATTAACCACAATTTTTGACTATTTCATTTTTACTATCTTATATTTCCGCTTATTTTTTTAAAATCTACAGGAGGGTTATATAATATGCGAAGTATTCAATCCAACAATTTGACAACCATTCAATGTACCAATGGCATATTGAACTACCTGTATTTTTTCTTCACTAAAAGTTGATATTTCAAATGCAAGTCAGTATAATGTGGATATGATGAATGATTTCGTTGTGCTGACACTTAAGCCACAATTCTCTCTCTCTCTCTTGCTAAGCCATCTTCCATCATCAGTGGTAGATACCTGCTTCAACTGTATCATGGTTAAACTTCACTAATTCCTATTTCTAAGATTTGCGTGAACTACTTCTCATCATTAGTTCTTTGAGAATACAGGATTAATAATTATCGTAAAGAAAACCATCACAAATATTGAGGTAGTTATTTACCAAAGACAGTGAAAGAATGTTTTGCAATATCAATAATTCATTGAATTTAGACTTTCAAACTACTGAATGTCGACTCAGTAGTCAAAAGGCTAGTCGCTCACCTCTGTGACTGGAGTTCCTGATCTAGAGTGAGCATTGTAAAGTGGTTCTATACTAAAATGAAACGGTTATCCAGGCCTTCCTATCTTTTAATAGATAATTAACTACGTTTAGTCGTGACGTAATATCCATACTATTTAACAAGAAATTTACTAAACTTTAATACAACTTAAAAGTAACTAATGAATAGTTTCTCATTATATAAGAACATTAGAAATGAGAAAAAGTTTTATAAACTGAATATGATCTTTTTCATGCAGAATATATTTGATTTATTTAAGTGTTAAAAAAAACAATTTTTTAAAACTTTTATGCCGAAAAATGATTACTACCTTAAATAAGTAGAATGAGAAAGGAGTTTTGTGAAGATTGTAGTAAAGTAATAATTGAATTCATGAGTCAACCGAAGTTAGAACCCCATGGAAAACCTGTAAGCACTGGGACTCCCCGGCAGTGCGCATCCACAATCCCGCACCGAGAAGTCCCAACTCAGGATCTATCGGTCTTGCGAACGAACGCTTAACCTCTACACCAATGAGCCGGTATCCAACCGTTTTAATGTCTAAGCTCAACCAATCTACGAAACTCAGCGACACCTCCACCATTGTCTTCAGTGAGCTACTATCTCACAACAGACCCGGTTGAACTCCACTAGATACTGTCCCTAACAAGAACTCCAGGAAATAACTCTTGGAGACAGTCACCAATTAACAATAGAACCTATAATCGAAAAGTTTGTTCATTTGTAAAAGTGCTTTATCTTCTATAGTACTATAACATAAAATCGAAAATTCATTGATTTTTAAAACACATATATTTTACGATGCACTGAAAAATGAATCCACCATTTTGTATATAAGTTTTTTTTTAATGCATTTCCTTATTACGGCCTTCTCCAGGTTGAGTAAAACAAAACACATGAATACTTAAAAAACGCCTGACAATTAGTTTATGATTAAAATGTGCCGAACAATCTAACTGATTGATGGTTTCTGTCGAAAACTAATATCAGATGGAGGAGCTATATTTTAACTGCTCCAATCTAGTATCCATCCAAGAATGTAACGTATGATATTCAAATTTTGTCGTAAGTAATCTATAGACTACTGAGCTAAATTAAAGATATCATTTGATAGTAATGTGTAATTGTTTTACACTCAACACATTTTAATTTACACGCATCATGAAGGACTTAAATATTCATTACTGAACTCGGTTACATAGGAACTAATAATCATTATCCAATTCATTTCAGTTCACGATCAAATTTATCAGTTAATTCACTCAAAATCTTCTAAATAGTGTCTACGTTTTCATAAATGATTTACATTTTCATACGGACTAGTCTTTATTTATAGTCATTTGCATAATAATTTTGTAGCATGTCCAAATCAGTTTGATATATGTATACGCATATTTATACAATGATTTACAGCTTAATAATCTAATCAGAAATAATGATATAAAATCAGTTTATAGTAAAAATGATATTTTTAGCTATGAATATGTCATTCTTGATCAAAGTTGAAATACGTATGCAGGTATATATAAATTGTTAGTTATGTGGTTTGATTATAAACTGAATGATAAAAATGAAGATTAATTTATGCTTCTTTGAATTTGTGATGTATTCATGTGTAAAATATATATATATAAATCACGAATTGACCTTAGTTAGATCATCACTGAAAACTAGAAAGCACTCGATAGCTGTTTCATTATAGCATAAAAGTTCTCAACAGTAAGCATTCACTACCTCTCATCTAGAAGTTGAACTCAGGACCCTCAGGCTCACGGTGACCGTTAAATCTATAGACCACTAAGCCAGCATCCAACATTGTACAAGTCTAACTTTAATAGATTCTCTATATTCATCAAACATCTTCCATTATCGGCAAAGAATCGATGTCGCATACCCAACACTCCTATTCCTATATAAATTCTCAGTAGACATATTTAGTACTGTCTTATATATACAATGATAGCCATTTGTTCAAAGTAATTCGGTCTTATTCTTTTACTTTAAAGTTGACTACCTGCTGACTGATGGATTAATAATAATCATTATTATAGTTATAATAATGAAATTGATGATATTGGTGATAATAATATAATTTACTAACCCAGTGTTTATCTATATACTCACAGTTAAACTTTGCTGTTTTTGTAAAGTTTGTCAACCATACCAGATTACCCGAGTGAGTGTGTGTAGATGCAGATGCAAACGTATAATCTATTGGTCAAAATCTGTAAGCCATAGACATTGAGCTGTTTTCTTAACAGTTTACAATACAATATTCTCAGACTATTGATTCCTGGTATATGTGAGCATACTAACAAGCTCTTAATTTAGAATATTTCAACTGGGAAATAGTAACTTTACAATAACGAGCTCTTCTAATGTTGCTCGAAATTATCGGATACAGTAGTTAGTTTGTGAGACCTAAAATTTTCTCAAATTTACGACATATACATCACTTTATTTTATGATAAACATTGGTCTCCATACTGTATTTACCTTTTTATTATGGGTAGATACATTTCCGAATTAATAGAACAAACCTAACATTTTTTCACCAGTTTCATTCAATGATGACGATAATAACAAATGAAAGTAATCAACATTTTAATTAATGTTTTACTACCTAATAATATTGAAAAAGTGAGTAGTGTATTAACTATTATTAAAATATGTTTGGTGACATGAAGACAAGACAATGATATTCAATGTTAGAACATGAGCATAATTGTCATTAGTATTGCTATTTCAAGTCATACATATGAGCTATGCTAATACATACTTAAATGTTAAGTAAAGAAATAGTGTGAAACATTTCTATTATTCGATCAATGCTTTCCAGGAATTTTTTAGATTTATACTGTACAATTACAGAGATGAGATTCTATCATGTGAATATTGAAGTTCTATATTTAAATCAAATATGGTTTTTCAACTGCTAGTAGCAATTTGTAGTCCGTAATCAACAGAATCTGAGAATGTGACTGGAAATTGTGACTGACTTTCAAATAGAAAAAAGTATTTTGAAGATAGGTTTAATGATATACTGACATCAAGTGTAAACCTACGACAGCAAGAAGAACGGTGCAGCTGTTTGTAATAGTCTAACATTTTTGACAGTTCTAACCCACAACAGTATTCATGTTTGTACATGAGATTGACATCTAGTTCGATTTCAAAAGTCCTTCCGATAACTATACTTAACAGTCTTCTGAGATGTAATGATGGAATATAATCAGTGTTGATATAAACTCTAATTAGATTCAACTTTTAAACTCAGACGATTTGAACACTGAATCCAAATATCTGGCTATCCTTTTTAAACTCTTGCGTAATCACTTGTTCTCTAGATAATGTCAGCTTTTGAAATAGCTTTCCTCTAATTGCCTTGATGTTTGTCAATCAATTAAACCAACGAATGATGTATTTTAGACTGAATACTGAATACAATGTTTAAGAAATGTATTCATAAAAAAATTACAACGTATAGTTCCATGGTGAAAAAAAATCATTTATAATGTCCGCCGTTTTTTAGCCCCTTAATAGACTAATATGTTTATAAGTTGTTAAGAATACTCTTATGAGCTGAATTAAGTCAGCTATTAAATTATATTGATAATAATATAGTTTTGTGAGAATGAAAAAAAATACAGAGAGGTGTATGCTGTTTAAGTACACTTCATTTTACTGGTACACTGCTTATTCAATTATCTAAGCTTCTGGGTAAATAAGCATTCTCATAGGATTGATTATTCCATAAGGAATCGTTTTCTAAGGTCAAAAATACTCAATAATTAGTGAATCTGTACTAAATACGTACTTTTAGCAAAGAAATATCGAAATGTGCTTATAAAATAATTGGATATAAGCAGGTTAGAGTTGAGTACTGTTTTTGCAATTTCTCCAAATAAAATGATTATATGTCTATGCTAGATGTGTAGAGATAGTCGACCGAAAACCTTAGATGCAGAATTCGTTCTGTTTGGGATTCATCATCAAGCCATACATTCATTTCCGGAGTAACTGATGCCAATTGAGGGGCTCGAACAAGGACCATTCTGTTTAACAGTCTAAAAGTATATTACTAAGTTATTCCGTCTTGCAATGACCTATTGTATAAATGATGTATTTACATTTGTTAACCATTGAGTCCTGAGCAACAAGGTGTTTGCCTATTCCTTGGTATCATTCGACGTCCATCAATCAATTTACAAAGTAGTCATTAGCCCAACTGACGCGACAAGGAGTGCACGACGTAGTCGGTGGAAATTACTGGACTTTGTGCTCGGTTTCTTGAAGAGCATCCATGATACGCTGCTAAAGATTCGTAAGCTATGATTGCAAAGTCTTCTTATTCTACCTGGTGCTATTGGTTTTCCAGTTGATATTATTAAGTATTAGAAAACATTTTTATACACGAAACATGTTTTTTTGTATCACTTGTTTATCGACATCTCTAAGTAATTATTAGTATAAACACTAAGTATGAGCCCTACGGATAACGCTTAGTAATGAGTGAAAAAATGGCATATAATTATTGAAGTGATCTCTTACGTTGATGAAATAATTAATTATCGATGTTAGCCACTTTATGAATAACTACTAAACAAAATACAAACTGAACATTAATAAATTTTATAAAATGTTTTGTTTATAACAATGAGGGTTGCACACCTAACATACATTATTAGAATCGGGATGCATTTCTTATTCCTGATATAGACAACGAATGAATGATGAAGTGAAAAGGCAAAGACGAAAGACAACAAATCTTTTGATATTAAAAATCTATCAAAACTATGTTTGAATACACTGAGTCGTGTTTATTTTTTTCTTCATTGAAGTAAGCTCTAATAATCGACAAACTTAATCGTCAATGTAGCAAATTCTATATCTATGGATAAACAACGCTTTTATAAGTCTGGTCGTACAACCCGACTCAGTTACATAATTGCCACCCTGTTCTTATATCAACTTAATTGTACATAGAAAAAGATGGAATTAGTTTGTAAGGTCATTCACATGTGCATACAAATTAATAAGGCTAAGGTCCATGGTTAGTTCAGTAATCCTCTTACAGTAACTCCACCAACAATCGTTCTCATTAAATCTGTGGTATCGAGGCAGTATGTAATCTATCCAGCTTTCTTTGGGATATTATGACAATATAGGCCTAGACTTAGTAGATTTCATGACAGTCGCTGAAAAGAACGAATACACGACATCCCTTTTTACACTGACAGAAGTTACCAGCGACACATTCAATTGACAAATAATACTCTGTTTGACATATATGTCAACGCAGTAATCGACTACAATCTTATTAGAAACATTTTTGTAACTAATATTATGTTCTTAGTAGTATAAAATAAAGAATAATAATTTTTTATGAGTAAACATGCTTTGTACCCCACATTTGATATATTTTCTAACAAATTTAAGTGGAATTTTTTCCAATTATACATAAAAGAAACATTTCACTCTTTCTTACTGTATGCTTCTTGTTAACTCATTTGTAATAGACCGTTGCCAAGTAACTTACAGTCCAGTTGTAACATTATGATCATAAATTTGTACTATTTTTTATTAGCTATACTCCACCATATCGATCTTACAGAAATTAAAACCGGAAATGTATCCATCCATTTCTTGAAGTTGAAATCTTAAGTTAGCCGTTTTATAAATAGACTGAAATGAATTCATTTCAAAGTTTATGAGTTAAGCACAATATAATTGCTTCAATTATGTAATCAAATTTCTTTGAATAATAAACAAATAACAATTGACTTTGTGATTGTGTACCCTAAATGTTAAAGTACTGTGATACATGTATTCATATAAAATGTACTGACAAGTATATGTATGACCAGATTTTTCGAAATGTATGGCGCAAATACATCACATTTTTCAGATCATTTCTATACAAAATTATTTTCAAAATCTAATTAACTTGTGAAACATACCGTTGAACAGTAAGGAATATTTTGCTAAAGTTTAATTACCAATGTCTTGTCATATAAAGATCTGAAACAAAAACATGTAATAAAATCAACTGGACAACGTTGTGAATCATTTAAAGATTGGTAAACTTTTGTATTATCCATAAGTCAGTAAACTGCATGCACTGATGATTGTCCAGTCAGTTTCTACCTAATCAGATAGTAAATTTTACAAATGGAGGATTAATGGTAAAGAAATTTTATAAAGTGTAGATAGGTTTTATACAATTACCAATTGCATTAATACCTTCTATTGCTTGCTCTATCAGTACGTTGAGAAAACAACGACATATATATCCATACTTATGAATATAGATTGCTGAAGTTTTTGAACAGTTGGAACTACTAAAAGAGATTATTAAGAGCCCCCATATTATTCTTCATTAGGGTTAACTATTTAAGGTTATGATAAGGGATTTAGGGTTATGGTTTCCAACAAGGGTCCTGGATTCCACTGCTAGCCGATTACTATCGCGATCGCGCGCGAGACTGATAGGTCCTGGGTTCAAATCTCGCAAGGGGCGGATCGTGGATGTGCACTGCCGAAGAGTCCCATACTAGGACGAAAAGACCGTCCAGTGCTTCCAGGTTTTCTATGGTGGTCTAGCTTCAATTGACTCACAATCTCAACTATTAAACTAAGAAATGACAAACATTTAAAACTATCTGAATAATGATGGTATTTGATTAAAATTTACCGCGAAATATCTAGAAAAGAAAATTACAATTTGCTGTTAATTATTTTTTACTTATTTCAACTATGGTACTACATTAACAATCACTTGAGGGTTAATCGTAGTATTTATCAGAACGTATTTTACAAAAAAAATCAGTTATTTTTTATTCAATCGAAATGTTCTCTTAAAAAACGGAACATTAATAGGTGTTCTTCTGGTGCTATTGGCAATTGTTTGCATAAGATTAAATGAATACGCTTGAAACTGAATCAAGACAAATCTTACATACTAGAAATGTGCTCCAAATATTCATCGTTTAAAAATCAATAAAAAAATTCGACGGTAGAGTTCCTAGGCATCAGAGATCAGTTTCATATAATGCAACTAAAAATTTATTCTCTTCTTAAATCTATTGAGGGCGTTTTTTACAATCACTTCAAGTCTGATTAGTTTATTCAATATGAAATAGCTACTAGTCTGCACTTAATCTGATGTCATATGCTAGCACTTATTTTCTCGCTTGACTACATCATCTTATCACAGTATTATTATAAGTTGTAATAATTAATACTTATGAAAATAATAGGAAAGGAGTAGAAATGACAAAATAAGTGAAAAATGACAAATTGTGGAAGATAGGGAGATTAGGGCCATGGATGAATGGGCTATTGAACATACTGGTTTTGTATGTTAAGTTGAGGTTTAAACTGGTGGACAGCAATAGCCTCTTCTGTATAGATTATGTAAGATAGAAAGGGAAGTTAGGGCCATGAAAGAATGAAGGATTGAACGAAACGTTTTTGTAAGCCAGGGTGAGGCTTCAATTGGTGGACAGCAATAGCCTCTTCTGTACACAGGTTCCTCATTTGCATTCCTATTGAGCCAACACTTCTGAATATATATGTAATTCTAGAGGGGGCTTCTGGCGAAGTGGAGTGCCCACAATCGATTAGATGCTCCAAGATTGGGCTTTTGACTGACTTCTGTAATCCTCTGGGGCGCCAAACAGGATAACACTCGAAAATGTGTTTCGAAAGAGCTATCATTGTGAGCTCAATATAATCTGCTCCACATGAGCAAGCAAATTGGCAGATTGGTTTGCCCCAATGCTGAAGCTTATCTTTCAAAACATTAGACGACTAGAAAATATAATGCGAAGTTGAGTAGAATAGAACATTTTTACATAGATCTTAAAAGCCTGTTTATCAGAATTTCTGATGTAGTGTATCCTTCAAAACTGAATGTTCATGAAGAGAGTTTTTTGGTAGTAAACAAATACAAATTGCCCTTGCTATAAAATATTCCAACGAAGATTTACAATATCATGTACCAATAAATAACGTCGTTTCAATATCACCTCACTCACTGATTCTGTCATTGGCTTTTAAAGCCACAATATATTTTTTATTCATGAATTATATTGCTCACATCTGTACAGCGGTACAGATTAGATAGCTTTGTAGTAAAAGTCAGTTGCATGTACCCTATACTATATATGGCATTCTTTTTTCAACCCATATTAAAGCAGTTAATCGGTGTTAGCATTATAATTATGATATTCAGTGTAAGAACAAACAACTCACCGAGTTCAATGAGTGTACAAAACAAAATTCTTTTTAATAGATCAAACTTGATAGTACCAACCAATGTCCGAAATAAAAGATAATAACATGAATGTTCAAATGAATACATGTCAAATATCCACAAATACCTTTACAAAATCTTTTACGCTTTAGGTTGAATATATATATTTGATAGCTTATACGTAACAATTAATTCTTCAAACCCTTTGTTTGCTTGTTTGTTTGTATGTTTTCTATTCAGTTCTAAATGTTTCTCTATTCACCACACTTTTATCATTTAATTTACACAAGAGAAGTTTAGTTTTAATAAAAATTGTTTTAATTAAATACTTACAGAATTAATGTAAACAACTCGAATACTCCCCCCTGATTAATAATTAATGAGTAAATAATAATTAATTTCATCTATCTATATCGATCAATATAATTCATCGCATTATTTTCATCTCACCTAAAAGTCAACTAGAAAATTATAAATTAATTGACAGTTTATTTGTTTATACTATTAGTTCTTTTTAGCTTGTTCTCTTTTCTCTCTTTTTTTCTTCTTTTATTGCTATTTAACTTATCAAGAGTAAATTCGAAGTTAAAATTATAAAGTATAAAATAGTCCGAAATCAAGGTTATTTTTGTTCCAAAAGTTGGGTGAATAAAAGAAAAAAGAATAATAATAATAAAATAAATTCTCTAAATGAAATGACAAACCGTTCTTGAATTATTGAATTGTTTTTTTGGACATTTGATAAATATATCTTGAATTATTTAGTATATTTTGTATGTCATAATATACCTCTATCATGAATAATAATACTTATTAACAAGATATATCGTATCATAGAAGATTGAAACCTGTGTCATTTAATGTCATATTTAAAAATATAACTAATTGGTTATGTCTAATATGTTGCATTATTGAAATATTTAATATCTATTGACTAACATCCAATATCTCATAAATTTAGTAGAATATAAGTTACAATTTGGTCACTAGTTGAAAAAATCAACATGCTTTAGTGATATATCTTTAGGTCATTGACAGTAATCCTTCAACCAGAACATAAACGTTCTATGATACTAAAGATCCGATCGTAATTTGACTTGGAAAATTTAAACAACACTAGGAATTCAACAAATATAAGAATTATTAAAAGAAGAGGGTTTTGTGGAGATTTTAGTAATTTAATAGTCAAATTCATGAGTCGATTGAAGCTAGACCACCATGAAAAACTTGGAAGCATTGGACGGATGCATACTACTGAGGAGTTCCATACTAGGACGAAACGGCCGTCCAATGCTTCCAGGGTTTCAATGGTGGTTTAGCCTTGATCAATTCACGAATTCAACTATTAAAATTTAGAATCACTTGAGGTTATCATGAACATGACATGATGTGAGATCTCAAAACCTAAAGCCATTTTAAGACAATAAAATCTATTAGCATATTCGGAAACTTATTTTCTGTAAACGATTTCGATGTTGAAGCCGAATAAGTCCTATTGAATATGGTTATGCAGTAATCATCAAACTGGACTTTTTTTCACATTGAAAGAAATCAGCTAGAAATCATGAATCTAAATTCCATGATCATTGGGACCACATAATTTAGACTTTTCGTACATCAGGAAAAATGAATCATAGTTAGATTGAAGTGTTCCACGATAGGATGTTTTGGTGTAAATAATCTCCCAATTTGAAGCTATTTATGTGTTACAGTCTACGATTCTTATCTCTTAATATAAAGTGTTCTTATATATTTGTTTTAAAATGTATTTTAACTGTATGGATACTATGAATATGGTAATATATGTTTTACAGCATTATCAATCTGCCATTTATATTCAGCTGCATACATTTTCGCTCCATCTTGTCGTTAAGAATTCTTTCATTTGATTTGATTAGATTTAGTAGAGTAGTTGTACTATGAATTCCATCGGTCACCTGCTTCAAAGGATGAGATTTTGATTTCCCTCCAAACTGGTTACCGCTAGGACAATTTGTAAGCTTTTCAGAACAACTTGTGATTAAATAATGTAATTACTCAATATGATGAGTTAAAATATATTTAAAAATAGGTCACAATGTAATATTTTGGATAAATGCACATACCCTATATTAACTCAATCGTTCACTTACATAATAAATTAGATCCACAATACAATGAATCTACCTGTTGTCATACAGAAATCTACGAATCAAAATTCAACTTGGGAAAATGTAAATTTTTTAAATGAGGACAGTTAACAAATTTCTAAAAGCATGAAATTCCTACCAATCCATACCAAATAAGGATATCTACATCAATTTGATCCGTAAACATGTACTCATGAGTCTCATTTACAGTCAATTTAAAAGGTATAAATATCATACTATAAGATGATTAACGAAGTGTGGTGTTTGAATGAACTAATGACTCCTTTGTACTTGTTGAATGTTTGATTTCGAATTCTAAATACAGTACATTCGTTAGTGCTTGTGTAGTGCTTCTTGATTCAATTGCGTTATCCCTGGGATTCTTAATTCATACTATAATTCAATTACTCCTAATTATCATATTGGCGTCGCGATGGGGCCTGCGATGGAACAGTTAGATATTCATTCAACTTCTGAAGCTTTTGAGGACTATTTAGAAAGGTTTGAAATCTGGAGCATGACCAAGAAAGATGATGAGGATATTAATATTGTGGCACATTTTCTCACATTCATTGGAAAAGAAGCATATGGCTTATCAAAAATTTTGGCTTCACCGGAAAAGCCTATTTCTCTTCCTTATACAACTCTCAAGGAACTACTTCTAGACTATGCAAAGTATACAAATTTCGAATGCGGTAAAGGGAGATTTTGTAAAATAATTCATGAGAATATAAAAAATTCCACTACATTACGTCACCCCATCCCAGTGCATACTCAAGGTTGTGCAGTTCACGAAGATGGGCACAAGTTTAGTCAATGTTTTTCTTGTGGCAAGTTCCACCCTTTTAATTCATGTAAATTTCGTAATTGTAAGTGCTTTAAATGTGGTGATGTCGGACATATTCAGTCAGTTTGTAATACTACTGTTCATCTTGCTGCAACTAATATTCAGTCTTTCGATTCTGATTCTATTAATCTGAATATTTATAATGATCATTTATCTTTATAGACGATTTCAAAAGACAGTTTAGAGTCATGTAGCAGTTCAGAGTTAAATGAAACTCAGGATCCTTGCGAGAAAACAATTCCTAATCAATCAACTTATCAGATTTCTCATGTTATTGTACCAGATATGATTTTTCCTAATGATTCACATATTTCTGATGAAATTTCTTACAAATCTGATGAGAATATTTCGGATGAACCTAATGATGATCAAAAAGCTGATTTAGTTTTGATAGATGCTGATTTTTCTAATGATTCTTTGCTCTGCAATGACATTCTTAATAAATGTGAGGAAAATACTTCAGAAGAATTCAATCCGGATGACGTCGTATCAAATGTTATTTGTCCTCATAATGTATTTGTTTCTTATGGGAAACCTGTTCAATGCGAAACACAAGTACTAAATGAGTTCGATTTTGAATACGATTCATATGATTTCACATCAACTGTTGTTTATCCTTATCATAAATTCACTTCCAATGTATACTCTAGTCAGTGTGAGAAAGATGTTTTAAATAAAACCACATTATTCATAACTTGGGGATATGAAGATCCGACATTATTTCGTGGGGGAGGATAGTCTGAATGTCTATGGTTGAAATTCTTGGTAGCAGTACTTTCAGTACTCAACCGACATGATGATTGTACACAATCCCAGAAATCAAGTGAGTCTGTTCCGATTTCAGTTGTTAATTCTAATACTAATGAGTGCATTCTAGATAATACAGAGTCTTTATCCAATACATTGTCGGACAGACACAGCATGAACTTGAGGAGAAGACGTACAATTGATTACAGACACTTAGACTCTAATTTAAGCTGTGGCGGATGTGGTGTTTGAATGAACTAATGACTCCTTTGTACTTGTTGAATGTTTGATTTCGAATTCTAAATACAGTACATTCGTTAGTGCTTGATTCAATTACGTTATCCCTGGGATTATTAGTTCATACTATAATTCAATTACTTCTAATTATCATACGAAATCTAAATGGAAATGAACTCAAAATAAACAAGTGTAACACTTATGTAATAACTCTATATAAGCTGACATTTATTTTCGATAGGTGTAGATAAGGTTGATCAAAAAGTAGGTAAAAACTTTATAATTATACTCTACAATTCACAACAAGCGATCACTTTAAAAATATTACAGGAGACTAACTAAGAGTATTCAAGTATCCAAGCAGTTTAAATTAAGGATTATTGTTTATAGAGTGACAATCTTCATATGGTTGTAAACAATTATCATTGCCATTAGTTGCACAACTTTAATGACTTTATTGATATCTCATATTTCATAAGTACTTTTGTGGTGTGTGCTACTTATGTAGACATAAGTAGTATATGACGTGAGTCGTGAACAGAATGTCTGGCAGAAGAGAGACGAGAAGATCGAACAATAAAAAATGAAGAAAGAATGCAATTTGTATGAAAATGCAAGAACAAAGGAATTCTGAGTCATTTGAGACAATTGATAAACATTTTGCAAATGGAGCATTTAATATATGGTTGTTAGATTTTACTAACTAGTTCTGTAATTTGTTGTTGATAAGTTCATTCAATTGTCCCCCACTGGTGCTTTGTTCACTACACTTTTATTTCAAAAGATAATTCATCATTAAAATGTGTATTATTCCTAATTATATCAATTTAAAGGATAAACAGAGAAGCACCATTTGTTCATAGTAAATTATTACCATAGGATTTACTGTCAATAGGTATTGTTAACTAACATAATGAGTAAGCATGTGTGTTTCTGCTTTTTATTTAGTTTTATTCTTTGATCGATTATTACTGTCTACTAATCGTTAAAAAAATATCTTTCAAAAAACGAAACACTGATGATCAATAGATGTACGTCTAGTGTTACCAGACAACTAGAAAATGATAATTTTTTAAATTACGATCAAACAGTGAACAATTCAATTAACCTGATATTACTTTAATGAATTAATTTACTTAAGTGAACAATATATAACGTTACAACAATAGAAATTAAAAGTTTATTTTAATCCATACCATTATTAAAATTATTTTACTGAACTAAGCAAAGATGGATAGTGGCTAGCAATGGAATCCAGGACCCGCTTTTCGTCCTATTTGAAACTCGTTGGCTGGGTGTACTTGTATCTCAAAGTTCATGTTCACTTTGGGACTCGAATCTGGTACCATTCGCTGCAAACGCCATCACGTTATCCACTTAGCTACTGAGTTCTGATATTGTGGCAATCCGCACATAATGCATATATGCCAAAAAGAGACTGATCAATTTCACTCTTAAATAACAATGGGAGGATACAAGTAAGACAACACCAAGTGAATTTATTTTACTGAACTGTTTAAAATAATTTTAAAGAATTCATCCGTTTTCTGTATTATTGACAATACTAACATGCGCAGAATCAACATTAGAATATCGTTGAATTAACGTTTAAAAATATATATGTTTTATACCTTATTTATCTTTGATAAAACTAAATTTTAATTATCTCCCTAAAGAAGCTCGAACCAAATGATTAGGTGAAATGTTGGAATTACTTAAAACTTTATCACAGAGATTGACTTAAATATACGCTTGTTACATTCATTGTCTTCTATATACTTGATGCCCAGTCGCCACCAACAGGTTTGTTCAAATTTCAACCAATGCTTTTATTAAACAATAATTACTTTGCGATCACTTCTATTTTTGGTCATTCATTTGTTAGTGTTATGGCCGTGTCACACCTGTTCTATCACTATAATTTCCACGCAGCAAGCAAAATTAGAAGACTGGTGCAGATGGAGATTTACTGACTAGCAAAAGATAAATCCTCTAAACAAGTCGACCTAACGCACGTTGTCATTAAACCAAATACAATTATCTGTGTGGTGGTTTCACAGACACTTGATGATAAGTAAATAAATGAAAATAAATACAGGATTACTGTCAGACATAAAAAATATAATTGTCATACCGGAAGAAAGTTCGCACTTGTCGTACGAAACGAAATTCATACTGAATTGGTAAAAACATATTGACTTGAAATAATGTTATATTGAAAAATATTAAAACGGTATCGTGCTGGATTACGCTAAGAATAAAACTAATGTCAAAATATCCCACTGGGGATATTTAATCAGTATTATACAATGTTATACCGAGTTAGAAAACACGTGAACTTACCAACGTATCACAACTTATCAGTTAGAAACTGGTTCGTTATGTATAGATAAATTACTCTATAGATAATTGTTTAAATTCATGTATTCTTTTAATTAATTAGCTAATAATTCTGCTTTTTTTTAAAAATGTTACGTTAATTTCCAGATATTAGTCCTGAAAGCAAATTATTGAATTAATAACATCTTAATTGTCAGTTGTGTTATCATATCAATTCGTTATTCATATACACTGAAAAGTTGTACATTTCAAGCATAACGTTGGTAATTTCAGACAGTCAGAAAACTTATTTTTTGATTGATATCATGAATCGATTGATGTTAGACCACCATGGAAAACCTAGAAGTACTGGACGGCCGTTTCGTCCTATTGTGAGACTCGCGAAATTCGAACTCACGACCTATCAGTCTCGCGCGCGAGCGCATAACCACCAAACCACTGAGCCGGTATCCAACGGTGTTAATATGTAACTTTAACTAGTCCACCAAATTGAGCGACACATCCACCATTGTCATCAGTGAGTTACTGTCTCACAACAGACCTGATTGAACTCCACTGGTCACTGCTTCTTACTAGAACTCCAGGATATACTTTTTGAAACCAGTCACTAGAGAGAATCTGCTGATTAGTGTTAGAAGGGGTTTTTGTGGATATTATAGTAATTTCAATAGTTGAGATCATGAGTAAATTGAAACTAGAACACTATGGAAAACCTGGAAAAATTGTCAAAAAAATTTGACATTAAAAAAATCTACTGTTTAACTAAAAATAAAATCAATAAAAGTTACCGCAAGTTTACAGACAAGAAATTTTAACCCAAGATTCAGATAAGTTTTGAGGTCAATAGGTAATAAATAAATTGTTTTTTTTTATTACAACTGAGTAACTTTTCAGATCAATAAATGGCTCCATTACCATGATTACCTACGGATTGTGAATAAATAATGCTGTTTTGATCTAAGTTAGCGATGATGTAAATATAGCTTAAGATTGACAAAGGATTTATTCAGTTGAATTGTTGAATACTTAATAAATCACTCAAATTTACCATGTCAAACTTATAGCATCTCTTCTACACTTAAGTTTGCCTATGTTTAATATTGCCAGACTTTGACCTTCAGTTCCATATGAACGCTTGAACAATAGACCGTTGAGCATCCAACGGTGTAAATGTCTTAAGTTAGGGGCTCGCATGCGTAATCTTAGTTGCTCACTGCCGAGGAATTCCATACTATGACGAAGCGGCCGTCCAGTGATTCCAGGTTTGTAATGGTGGTCTAGCATTGATTAGTTAGAGATCACAATTATTCAGAGAGGGGCTTTGTGGACATTTTAGCAATTTAATGGTTGAATACATGAGTCAATTGAAGTTAGACCACTATGGAAAACCTGTAAGCACTGGACTGCCGTTTCATCCTAGTATAGGACTCCTCAGCAATGCGCACCCAAGATCCCGCAAGATTCCAACCCAGGACCTAATTTAATAATTTAATTCATGAGTCATTTGAAGCTAGACCAAAATTAAAAATTCATTTCAAGCTGTCACCCACAACCAGTGTCGATTTCTTCTTCACGTAATCATACTATTTACTATTCCTATGTTTATTATTATAGCTATTTTCGAACTATCCATTCGTACATTTATTACTTAGAATTAATTATTTATTCCTTTTACCTTGTTATCGTTTACCATAAATTGCCTTGATTTATGTAATGTTCTTCATAAATAAATACAAACATTATCATATTCTAGGGTAAAGCCTCATGATCTAATTGAAAACAACATTGTTCATTTATATGTTATCCTAATAAACGCGTTCTACCAAACAGATTATTTGTGTCTAGATTTGTACTTCTAATTCTCTCAAAGAATTTTAATCGTAGACTCGTGTCCAGTAAAGAGTTTATAAATTAAATGAAATTTGTTACCAGTTTAATTCAACACCTAATCGTCAAGAACCCACTACTCTAGACAACATTGATTTGTTGAAATCCAATGACGATCATGTATTTGGTTTCTTTTACATCACTTTACAATTACAGTGTCAATTGTATGTCATTCAATTTTGTCGTTTCCATAAAAATATGTTTCTCACCACTTAAATGACATATCGCGATAATGTACAATGCATAATTCATAAAATCAATGAAGAAATAAATACATATTTTATGATGATCACATCAATATAATATTTGTTCAGTCAATTTCTTTTAAAGAAATCAATTAATGTATGGGATCGTGAGCCGACCAATGTTAGACCTACAACGGGAACCTAGATGCGAAAGACAGTCGCTTCGTTCTGCTATGGGACTCCTCAGTAGTATGTAGCCACTATTCCATACTAGGACGAAACCGCCGTCCGATACTTCTAATATCGATCGGTTTATGATCATTATAAAAATTTAACAGTCTCCATAACCATATACTAAGAATATACGGGAAATAAATAACTAGAAGATTATGTTCACCATCGTTTCTTGTTTCGTTATGTACAATGATGCATTAACTAACATACAGTTCACTGTTCATTATTGAAGGTAATACTTCTTATTTATTTTACCCTAACTTGATGTTTTCCTATCCCTCAACAGGAGAGGGGTGGTGTGAATTATGATGAGCAAGCAAATATATAGTGAGATTTTGTTAATCGTATAAGCGTGGCATGAAGAAAAAATTGATCTATTATATTAGAAACTCAATTATATATATATATATATATATATATATATATATATATATATATATATATATATATATGAATACTGTAAACTTTCAAGTCAAATAAGGCATAATTGAAAGACATTTTCTCAGATAACATAAACTGATACCTAGTAAATCATATTGATTACTTCCCTCAAATACAACACATTGAAAGTTCTCACTAGGAAACTGTTTTAAAGTTTTAAAATTAACAACTCAAATATGAATATTTAATACTAGTCTCATCTGTTACCCCTCGCGGATCATAGGCCATCGACCAGCATTCTACAATCTACTCTGTTCTGGGCTGCCCTTTTCAGTTGTTGACGAGTACTTTTCATTTTTTTATGTTTACCTCCAGTTTCAAGTGGAATGTATTCGTTGGTTTCCCTCTTTACTTCAGCCCCGAAGATTCAAAGCTAAGGCTTGCCTTGTAATGAATTTTGACGATTTTGCAGTGTTTCGTCTCCATCTCTGGTGTATTTTCTTAAATTCCTCTTCAGATGGTAGCTAGTTTGTTTTATGCGACAGTAAGTTATTCCTGATGATATCCGGCCAATGGATATGGAATATCTTCTGTAGATCATTGTCTAGAACTTGGTAAAAACCACTGAAAACCATTCTAGTTTATGTGAAGAATAATGTTAAATCATGACAGCAATGATAACAAGCTTGAAATACATGGTTAAGCCACAAAATAACACCGATAATCGAAAATTGATATTGAATCTGTCGGCGTATCAGTAGCCATCTACTACCGGTGTCCAAGTTTGGAAGGTCTGTAAATTATATAAGTTTACTAATGTGATAATAATTAAATAAAGAAATCTAGATTTTTCTTCATTCACTTATATATTAAGCCCCACTGAATATAAATTGCTGGCAGCATTGTGTGTTCAGAACAATTTAATAATATTAACTGAGTATCTAAGCCAAATGAATTTGTGAACAATGATTAAAAGGAATTATGCATAAATCGTCTATGCATATGTAGTTTAATTGTTACGTACAGATAAATTTAAACTACTTTATCATTTAATAAGTAAGATCGTTTCGTCCGAAGTGTTGCACAAATGCACAAAATGTTCCTTTTTAGCTAAATATTAGATTATACTTTCAAAATATGTAAACTGATCATTATGCGATTCGGTTGGTAAGACATTTAAAACTGTATTCAATCCTTTAAACTGATACGTAAACACAGTACAGGTGAATGTGGAGATAGAATATAATTAAGACGATAGAAATAAATCAAACAGAAAGAAAATACAATAGTCGTTCTAGAACGTTCTTCATCCCATTGGCCAATTGAATTGTGTTTATGTATTTGTAAAGATTGTTGGGTTTAATTATGATCATCAGTTAACCCAAGTTAAACAACCATTGAAAAACTGGGAGTACTGGACAAATGTTTCTTTCTAGTATGAGGCTATTCAGGTGAAACCGCCCACAACCTTGCAACCGAAAATTCGAACCGATCACTGGATCAGTGATTCAATATTCAATGGTTTTATGCCTAAATTTAATCAATCCACGATGTTGTAGGAATATCTCTCACTATTTTCAGGGGAAACCTTCCTTAATCACGCAATATCGCAAATTGAACACAGGCTCAGTTGTCTAGCGCGTAATACCTGAGGTCCTGTGTTCGATTCCGGGTTGGGAGATTTTGGACGGGCATTGCTGAAGAGTTCTTTATTAGGACAAAACGACTACCCAGTCATAACGTAAGGTTACTCATATCTATAAGTTACAATCCAACCTTTTATTGGTTAGTTGGAATGGCAATCAGTTCAGTATGAAAATAATCTATAACACAGACTGATTTCACATGATTAATCACTACAAAGCATGATGAAGTGGTCAGTGGATGATTCTTCAAAACTAAAAATCACAACCAAACAAAAGAAAATAATTATTGTGTGTTGAGTAATGGGAATTAGTAACTGATGGAGCTATTTAATGCTGATAGTTGAAAAGTTATAATTTATGATTTAAGATAATGTATATCAGTGAAGCTAGAAATTTAGGCTACTGGACATTTGTACAGTGATCTAAAAGTAAAACGTTCATTGTACTATTTAAAGATCTTCAATTTGTATCGCCTAATATAAGGGGGCGTGCATCATTACATTGAAATACTTAAACTCATGGATACATTACAAACTCAATAATGTAAATATATATATGAGTTATTTGGTGTAAAATTCACTGAAATTTTAGTAAGGGTGAAATATGTATATAGACGTATGCAGATTTGTTGAGAAAAACCTTAGTTCAAAGATGACCCTAGGCTATAGTTGAGAATAAAATTATTGATTCTAAATGATTTTCATAAACTAAACTTGTCACACCATACTAGGAATGAATATAAATGATGACATAAATGTTAGTCTTGTTCCATAAAAAAGCAATTGACTATTCAGGGCTTATCAGAGCATAAATATTTGAAGTAAATGAATGTATGCGGTGTTTGACTTCATAATATAATAAAAAATAGAGTAATAGATTAAATCCATATTTGTATTCTAATTATAAAGGGGTTTTGTGAATATTATAGTAATTTAACTATTGAATTCATGAGTCGATTGAAATTAGACCACCATGGAAAATCTGGAAGCACTGAATAGCCGTTTCGTCCTAGTATGGGACTCCGGGTCAGTTGTGAGATAATAACTCACTGATGAGAATGGCGGACGGTGGCACAATTTCGTGGATTGGTTGAAGTTAGACATTAACATCGTTGGATGCTCGCTCAGTGATATAGTGGTTAAGCGATGCGGTATCGTGGATGCGCACTGCTGAGGAGTTCCATACTAGGACGAAATGGCCGTCCAGTACTTCCACGTTTTCCATGGTGGTCTAACTTCAACTGACTCATGAATTCAAGAATTAAGTCATATTTATATATTCATTAACAGTTGTAACGGTACAATGAATTGTACTTCATATCGTCTATTCAGATGTTATCTCCCAGATCATAGTCTAAGGTCATATATTGTCACTTGGTCACTTTTTTTTCTTATAACAACAATTGTGTGTTCTAATTTATAACTTGTGAAATCCTCAACTAAATATTTGGAAAAAATCCACTTTTACCTAAAAAGATATGATGAGTTCATTTTGAATTAGGTTATCCGTCAGTTAAAATCTATCAATTTCCGTATCATTTAAAGATATGACTTGTCAGGAAATAATGTGAAACTTGATAATGTTATTAATTGTTTTGTTGGAATAGAGATATATGTAACGATGGAGACTTTTTCAGAAGGTTCAATACAGATTCAAGAGTAAGCATTTTATTACATGCTTGTATAGTGATCCCTTCACTTGAGGTATACTTCTATTTTCATAGTTTACATTATGAACTTTGACTAGTAGAGTTCAACTATCTGAAGTATTAGACAGTTATCTGCCTCAACCAAATGAAAATTATTGGGAGATATCGGGAATTGATTGAACTTATAAATGTAATCCACTGGATCTTGGTTCATCTGTCTAAACAGAAGGTTCTGTGTCCAAACCCTGTTGATGATGTCTTAGATGTCGTTCGCTGGGAAGTTACACTAGAGAGAAACAGATGTTTAGTGTTTTGAGATTTTGAACGTTTTCCACTTAAAATTTACCCGTGATCTAAGCTATGAAAAATCAGCAGTGTCAGGTAACGTCCTCTATTTATAAGATTGTCAGTATTGGGTTGCGGTCATTGTTAAATTTCAATGAAATCATACGTCTATCTGTGTAAGCCCACCATTTTAAAGCCGGGGGCCCTGGTTGACTGTTTAGTCTTAGTGATAAACTTCTCAGTAGCGCCCATTCACGACCTCGCAACCCAGAATCGAAATGAGAGCTTTCGGTTCCGTGCGCGAACTTCAACCCCTATATCAGTGATCCGGTACCCAATAGTTTGCATCGCTGACTCTAGTCAATCTACTATATCGCCAGGTTGTTTATACGCACATACTAGGATGAGAAGGCTGTTCAGCACTTCTACGTTGTCAGTGGTGGTTAAACTTAAATTGACTAATGAGATTCTTCGAATGTTAGATTTCTGGAAAAAATTTCCCATATTCCTATTTTTTTATAAATATTGTCACATAAAACCGTTATAAATTCGGTAGTAAAAGAACTGTAAAAGTTGTTCCATATGAGATCACATTATTTAGAGAATATGATTTATGTTGGATGATATTGAATAAACCACAAACAGCTATTTCCTATAAAATATGGATATTTTTACTACGATTTCCAACATTTGATTCTATAAGTCATACCAATAAATCAATAGCGGTATAGTTCTTAATATTTCTATCACATACAACTCATCTCTTTGATGTTTTCTGATATTGATCAACGTATGCTTCAAAAAGTATATCCTGGAGTTCTATCAGGTCTGTTGTGAGACAGTAACTCACTGATGACAATGGTGGATGTGTCGCTCAATTTGGTGGACTAGTTAAAGTTACATATTAACACCGTTGGATACCGGCTCAGTGGTTTGGTGGTTATGCGCTCGCGCGCGAGACTGATAGGTCGTGAGTTCGAATTTCGCGAGTCTCACAATAGGACGAAACGGCCGTCCAGTACTTCTAGGTTTTCCATGGTGGTCTAGCTGACTCATGATCTCAAACAATTAAATTACTATAATACCCACAAGACCCCTTCTGATATTAAACAAAATATCATTGATTATCTCATTTACAGCAACACTTACTGGTGTGTAGCTATTAGCAGAATTAAGCGACATCGAGAATCAATATGTTTCAATTTATCGCTCAGTGTCATTTTAACAGAATCTTAGTGTTACTGGGTAAGACAATTTAAACAGATTATATATATTTACTATTCATGATTAGTGTTACCAAGCTGATTGATATAAAAGATTGGATTACTGGACTAACATCATATTCAAAATATTTCAATGACTAATCAATCACCTAACACAAAAATGAATTAATACAACATGCCTAGGATACTACTAGATACTTAGTCTTATGAAAAATAAACGTGATTCATTTTACCTCTTTATTAGGGTCATATAAGTTTTGCGTTCATTTGACCTCATTTATTTTGCCGTGTATCAGATTTATGTTATTTAGTTATGAATAAACTATTTTCCCAATAGAATGTAAACACCATTTGTTTTTATTATTATTAATAGTATTACATAAAAAAATATTGATACATACTAGAGGAATTAGTCGAAAATCGATTATTATTATTATTATTATTTAACAATTACCCAAGTGATTGGAATGACAATGTTATAATTTATTAACTATTGACCTATTTACTCTCTATCATCTACTTACTACAATGGATATTTCCACCTATATTATCAAATGACTTATTTCACATTCTTCTGAGAATTACTTCATGGATTGTCTTTGTCTTGATCTAATGAAAAAAATGTCTGTCAGGACCATAATTTATGGATTAGTCAATCGGTCGAATTTCATCCATCTATCAGCATTACTGCTAATGAATATTTTTAATAAGAACTCTAATCCTGAGGTCGAACTCAGACTACTTGTTTTAATTCCTGATACCAACCTATAACCCTATTTTGACCTTCCGCAAGGGTTGAGGTTCCCCAAGGCTTCTTTAGTATCGCTCGACAGTCCTCCATAAATTGTGGTCTCGCTTAAAGCTTTTATCAATTACTTTTTCTACCATAGCTCCAATCATATTTATACATGTTTAACAATAATAATACTAATCTATTCGATATCAATTAAATGATGATGTACTAGACAACAATAGCATTACAAATTGAAAAATGTAATTAAAAGTAATTACAGATGATTAACAAATTAATCAAAACACGAATGAATTCAGTGATCAATTTTCACTAATATTAACCGGATAATGGATGAATGAAGTAGAGTATTTAGTTATGAAGCGAAAGCCGAACTCTGATGGGAATAACCAACGTTTTTATAAAATTTAAAAGCCATACATTAAATGTATCATTTGCATATTTTCCTCAAGTTGTTCTTTTACATGCTTTACGACTCTTCCGATTCTATTGTTATTACAATTGCTCACTGTTTCTCCTTCTATTCTTTTTAATTCAACCTTCTGCAAGTAGACATACCACTTATGATTGCTGCTACATACTACTTACATCTATTAGCATGAATAGCAAACACTACAGTTATAGAATTGATAAAATCCATCATATTATGTAAGAATTTTAGCAACATTTTAATAAGAAGTCGAGTATTACTAGAGTGAATTAATGTTACAGTTATGTAGGGACAAAAAAACTAGAAAAGAATTTTTCGAGAGAAAAAAGATACTGATAAAACAGAGAGAATGCATATATTAAGCTATTGCTCACTTATTTTAGTAGTTCATGTTATTTTATGACCAAGGTAAGGACAGTGGTTGTACAAATCTATTTATACACATAAAGATCAGATTTGTCAAAGTGAATGTTGATAGGTTGAGCGATATGTAAAAGATTTTTGGAAAAACAATGTGGTATATTCGGTGGGGTTTGGTAGATGATTAAAAAACTCCACTTAATTGTATTTGATTTCCTGCTATTAATTAACATAACTAGTAATCGATATTAAATGACTATCCATGAATCAAAATTCAAATATTTATATAATTTGAAAATCATGTTCAAGGTTCTCTATTGACTACCGCCAACCACCAACTTAAATAAGCGCATAGGTATATCTTCAGTGACGAATCAAACGGTCAACATATGCGCCAATAACTTCACTTTTTTCCGTATTATTCTAAATTATGTCTCTCTACTCAATCTAAACAAAAATTACTACTAGTCTACGGATGAATAGTTTAATCGAGTTACTTCCTAAATTATCCTCAGCATAAATATCTGTTATGTTCCGACGAGAATTATGAACGGTAACTTTTGAGAACTATTTATTGACCAATACAATACACATAATTTTATTGGAGAATTGTTAGGTGGCTAAACTATTCATATTCATATTCCTCTTATTATAAGCTTTATTTAGACTCATAGACTATTATTTTACGATTTACCGTTCTTGACTTGTGCCCGGTCTATTAACTACAGTCTCCCGCAATCACAACCACTTTTGGCTAGAACTTGTACAAATGTTATTTTCTATTTTATGGTACGATGTGATCTGTTTGGTTTGTATATAAACCCAGTATGTTTGAAATACATGATTCATATCAGAGAGGCTGAGATTGGTGTTCTGGACCCAAGAGGTAGGGCTAAGCAGGACAGATAAGGACTCTAGACTACTCGTACGGGAATATGAGTCGTTGGTTCGGTCGATAAGTCACTGTTCTCTAATTGGTAGTATCATTATATGACGTAAAATATTAATAGGGTAAAAGGCCACAATTCATAACAAATATCAAAGATATTTTCAGATAAATCATCAGTCGTTAAATTTATTTTAAATGATTATCTCATGGCCTATAATGAAAATCAAATTTATCATGAATTAACTGGAATTAGTTAATATCATTAATTATTCATTATTCTGACCTTATTAAATATTAATTCCTACAATAACATCAAAGAGGCTTTATTTGATCGTTTCGATTGACCCTTTTTATAAATTTGATAACATGAATAAGTTATTATAGGTAATGAATATAATAAAGGAAAAGTCTCATTACGATTTATTATTAACCTGGATATTACTGTACCAATGAATCACTTTTTAAATGGGAACTCATGTGCCACTTCCTTGTTTCTGACACAGCGAAAGGGCTAATGTAAATAAAAGTATTGTTCTCGATAACCTGGAAGGAAAATGATAGAGCCCAAGGGACAACTGCTGAGGTCAGTAACATTCGATTTTGCTGCGAATGGTTCTGTGTGTTAACTCTACTCAGTAAAGTTTTGAAACATATGACGAAAATCTGCGAAGTAATTTAAGGTCTCTTATTTCAAGGACTAGACGTTCCTAACCATTCCCTGTTGTAGTGAATAAGCTCTATCTGAAAGAAACATCTTACTGCCACCACACACCCATATAGTCCGATTATATAGGTACTCTAAATTTAGCCACATACAAATCTCCATAAATGACACAGTGTAATGGGGTCTTATGGTCCTCTAGTCAATGTTAGTTAGTAAAAAAACCTAACAAACTGCATGTAACTTTATAAGTATCTATCATAAAATTTACCATTATCATTATTATTCAGATTCGTCAAAATAGTTCACATCAGTACATGTAAGTTATGATGGGAGAAGACTCAATACTCTAATGATTATGACAAAGAATCAGATAAATTATGTGATTTAATCTGTAAGTTATTAAAGAAAGATACTAGTTAAGGTACAAATATTCATAAAACCCTGCCTACTAAACTATGGTGGTCAGTTCACTGATGATTTACAAAATGATATTCCAGAGCGATGGAGTAAAAATATGTCGACAGCGAAGAGGTTGTTGTCAAGCTATGTCTGAAATGATTAAGGTTAAAAATATGCCATTCGATACGAACTCAATGGTCCTAATGCTTCACCCTTCTCTGCGAGCCCTGAAGGTGCTAGGTTGTAGATACCCACTATCTGCAAGTTACATTCTAGGTCAAAAAGCTGTACATTGCGCTGTAGAATTCAATGGTTACTCAACTGAAGTCAATGTGTGATAAATACAACCTATCATTTAAACCAATTTCATAAAGTCAATTCAACTAAAAATATGATCTTAATTTAAAAAAAAATTAATTTCGATGTCGATTCCAAAGAATATCCATATAAACTCATAAATTTTCTATTTTTGTGAATAAAAACCATTTTTATGTTATCTTTTACACTACTCATAAGTAGGACATGAGTAATAACACAAATTTCAGTATTATTATTACTCATTCTCATATTTGCTATTCAATATGAATTTTTATTAATCAGACAGAAATTGAGATTAAGTATCTGAAATTTTAACCCTAATGTTTGGTAGAAACATGTACTAAAATATTTGATCTAATGAGAAAATAATCGAACTATCTTTTGATAACATAATGCTTGCATTTGCTATTTGTGAGTTTGTATTTGGTTACATGATTCAGTTATGGAACAAACGCTATCTTATGAATAATGATAACTTCATTTCACTATTTTAAACAAATTCAATTGTGACATTGACGATAGAAATTAATTAATTTTCTGCTCATAAAATCCATGTATAAAAATTTTGAAGTGGAATGACTCACTCTGAAATATCATCTATAAGACATTTTGGTTCTACCTACGCTTAATTCAGGTTGAATAAATTGTTCATGTAAATATTATATACCAACTTCTAAAAATGAATGTAGTTCGGTTCTGATGAATGTGATTTAATAATGTTTCAATCCTACGACCTTCTACTATGTAAAGTATACCAAAATTACTCAACAATGAGGAACAAGTGTATGTATATCTGTCTTCACACTTGCCTGTATTTAATGTGCTGAGAGGGAGATAGTAGTCTCAATCTAAGTTGCTGACTTGATGTAACTGGTTACCTGGTAAACCTTGAAAATTGAAAAATGTGCGCTCGACCTTGAGGCTATTGACCCAAAGACCTGATTGTGTTGCAAGTGGAGCAAGAAAACGATTTAACTGGGACTGTATACCCGACTTATTCTTGACTGAGCTAACTTGAAATAAATACATGAATACATGTTTAAAAAGATCACGGCACACAGGGGATAAGGAAAATACTTTTTTATTCAAGTAAGCCAGTAAGTTTGAAATAGAAAAGAATACATTAGTAATTCATACATTGAAAGAAAGCTCATGACACGTGAAATAAAGCACGTACAATTATAAACTTCAGAGATTTCAAGTTCAGCAAAATGATTCTCCAAAAAGTGCCTTTGTTGTCCACCACTGCTTCTATATTCCTCTCTTTATATTCTTGGGATTCAAACTGAAAAATAATATAATCTCAACCTTTCCAAACATTTTTAAACGGAGTTTATAACGAAAATACATACCTAGAGGCTTTACATTTTTAATTGAATTTTCCATTCAATATAATATAATTCAATGATGTTTTTTCGAACAAAATGAGGTAGAAGGAGTAAAAAAATTGTAATCAAGCTCTGTACACTTGAAGCGGGAACACCATGGAAAACCTAGAAGCACTGGACGGCCGTTTCGTTCTAGTATGGAACTCCTCAACAGTGCCCATCTACGATTCCGTCCGGGTTCGAATCACGCGGGGGGGCGGGGTCGCGGATGCGTACTGTTGAGTAGTTCCATACTAGAACAAAACGGCCGTCCAGTGCTTTCAGGTTTTCCATGGTGGTCTCGCTTCAAGTGACTCATGATTTCAACCATAAAATTACTAAAATCTCCACAAAACCCCTTCTGATATCTTATATTCGCCCAATATGAATGAACTGTGTAAGTGACATTTTATTGATAAATAAGCTTCATTCTTAATGATATTTTTTTCATAAACGTTTGCATTCGAATATAATTACTTCAATGTAGATTGATAAGTTCATTTGGTTTTGTGGTGTTAGATAGACATAAAACACAGAACTAAATATTAACAACAATAAACATACTAAGAAAATCTTTAGTTCAAACAAAAGACAAAACTCTTTTTTATTTGGACACAACGACGTTTAAAGGTTATATGGTGTTGATTATAATGTAAGTTATGTCAAAGAACCTTCTCGTTAAATCTTCAGTTGTACCAACGAGTTGAGGCAACTAATAAAAGTAGATCTTCATAGATCGTCAAATTGATAATGGAAACATACAAATAATTTTCAAAAAATGATCCTTCAAATACAAAGAAAAGCGCGTAATTAAAACATGTATTCGATTCTTAAAGTTTAGGGTCCTCAACCGAAAAGTACGCCGACAGTGTATAATAAACCCGGACACTGTCCAAGCACTTACATGAAAAAAGCTCATAATCTCATAATAAACAAATATACAAGTTAACTCACTCGTTCCTACTAAAAAAATATTACATTTTTAACATCCACCCACGTACATACAAATACATGAAATACAGCCTTACCTCTGACCTGAATTAACACGATTAGACTTATTTATTCGTATTAAACATTTTGATTGAATTATGTGCTTTGCATTACTTAAACATACGATGAGTCAAACAAGTTATATTCATTATAGATTGTTCTTAGATCGGGTAAGATTGAAAACCAATGTATACTAGACAATTGCTTTGTTATAGAATGGAACTCTCCTATGCATGCCCTGTTGACTATTTACAAATCAAGCCAATCACAGAAAAATTAATCCAAATATGCCAAAAGAATATTCAGCTCAATAGTGACTCAATTAAAGATTTTACTGATGCTCTAACGGTAATTTATGAAGATTTCCCCGCTTGTTGGAATTATACAATGAGATTTCGACCCAGCTGTTCTACTGTTCAAGGTTTCACAATGTGATCTGAATAGCTTAGGTATGATCCTCAGTGGTTTTGTGTGTGTGGGGGACGAAATATTTTTTCAGCACTTCATGGTTTTTAGTGATAACTCAACTATGAATACAATGTGTAAACTGAGGCGGTCTTGACAAAATTCCTTTAATTAAATTAAGGTCAGTTACTTATAACTTTTGGCTGTTTGGATTTTTCAATTAATGTTCTGTACTCTAAATGATCAGTCTATTTTAGTATATGTGCATGCAGTGCGAACTGCCTCAATATTGCCACAAAGTCATAAACATTTTAGTCAGAGATGGGTGGTGACTAACAGTGAAATCCAGAAGGCTCTTCAGCTAGATGTACTTGCATCCCAGATTTAATATTCATTCCACGACTCTAGATCAGTACTACTCACTTCACACATCATCTCGCTATCCACTTATTCTATGAAAATCTGCTTACATTCAATCATGAAATAGCAATTCATTTTCCTACTTATTCGAATATTACAATTATATCATAGTTATTATAAATAGTCTACTGAACGCCCAATATATATTTTATACTATCAAAGTAAATGCTGCTTATTAATACTTATATTGATGTGTTTCATAGAGCTGCAACAAATTATGAAAAACCTTGTTTATATTTCACTTCACATAATTCTATCTGTGGTTAGCAGTGACGGGATTATCCGGTCGTTATATCGTCACACCATAGTACTTACAACAAACTGAACATTTAAAATAAATGTAGAGTGCTTTTTAAACGCAATTTAGAATATGTCCATCATTTATATATATCATTGTATATAACTGAAAGTCCACTAAATCACCACACTGTTTCAAACTACAGAACTTCACATAAGTGATTGACATGTTTCTATAAATTAGACCAATAATCTTAGAGTATCTCTTTTTTGAAAACGAAATTGAACTACTCATGCATGAGTAACGGAATGTTAATTTTGATTGATAATTTTTATAGTATAACATGGACTAAATGAAATTACTATGAAATAACTATTTGATAAATACTTTTTAAAAACATACTAAGTAGATGATTAAGACATGCCAACTGATTTTAAACATTTTCTTTCGCTTTCTCTAGAAACATACTAAACGCAAATATAAAATGGCATATTTCAAGAAATTCTTATCAAGGACGACTTGATTTAATTAAACAAATCTTGAACTGGACAATTTGTGAAGCATGCTTCTTTTGGCTAACAAATGGTGATTATAATATTACTATTTTATTTTACAGTTACTTACTTACTTACGTCCGCTACTCCACCTATAGCATTTCTAGAGTAACTGCCTGTCCCAAGCCCGGGTAAAGGAGGAGGGTTGGGCATGAAGTCAGCAATACCATCTCGTAAAAAAAATCTTGCTAAAAAAACACCAACCAGATTAAACAAATTTTACAGTTAATATGTTATTATTAACCTGGGTGAGATGGAATCAAATCTCCCTTAAAAAATCAATTCCCTCACGATTATGGGCAGATGTTGCTCACGCTAAATAACATGGAACCTAGGTCTAAATTATCCAGTCTACTTCATTAAACCGTCTTAATTAGGGAAATTGTACCAAAAAAGCACCCTGTATATGAAGGATTCCTTTCTCCAAGTATATTTTTTATTCACTACAGCTCAGTGAATTATTGATCGTTAAGTATGAATCATCAGATTTCACATATTTCCCCCCGTTATCAACATATATATGAACCCAACAAAATCTAGTTTGTTTCAAATAAATTGAGAATTGGGTAGAGAGTTAATGATAATAAATAACTGAATTTGATTATTTATTTACTGTGAAGAAGTGGCTAAGTCAAGTCACGAAAAGTTAGAAATATAATTTTTCTACTCATAGGGATACAACAAAACATATTTCAATATATCCAAAAAATTTAGTTAAAAAATTAATATTATTTATAAGTAGGCTTATGTCGATTACCAAAATAAATCGACATTTAGTTAACTCGAGTGGTTTAGAATATATGTGATTTTATAGCCATGAATACTAATCCAGAAAAGTAAAATGCACAAATTCATCATCGAAAACCAACTGACGTTCTCATTTAAAGGAAATAAACGTACATTTCGAAAATTAGACGAAGCATACATAACTTTAAAGCTGGCGGTATATACGTATATCTAGACAAAAAGAATATTCTATACATGTTATCTGAAGTACAAACGAAGGGTGTTATGATTTATGTACGCATAAATCTTCTATGACTTTGTATTTTCTATAATTGTAAGTACTCCAGGTTTCAGTTGACCAGTCCTTCTTACATAAAATTGACTTAAACAGACTTCTATTGAGTAATTGATTTTATTTTAACTAGTGTCAAGTAGATAAATATAAAAAATGGATTTTGTACTAATTAAAGTTCCTCAACTAAATGTACCTGTATTATAGTACGGCATTTGATAATGAAACTCGCCAGTTCTATTGATTATTCCCTTACATTGCATGCTATACATTCAGTGTTTACAGTTTTTATAGGAGTATAAACATTAAAACACAAGTATTATTAAATTGAATTCAACTTTTAAACACTCCTCATCTACGAAAGCAATAATAATTATATTTATTACCAAATTCTACTCAAATTCCTTTCTATTTATGTAAGAATTCATTGATGGAAATACAAACCAAATATACTCATATTTTCAGTCAAACACTTCCAAGTCGTAAATGTTCATCTGTACTTAATGACGGATTCAGAAATGTGATGGGAAAAATACTCTTAAAATTTGTCATTCTGAATAACTTAAAATAGACCACTTCGTTTATTCCAACCGTATAGAATAATTCAAAGTTAACAGCTTGAGCTCATAGTCAACTTATAGTACGGAAACGTCCTTTCCTTTAAATTTTACAAATAATTTTATATAATACTATACTCTAGTCAATCACGCCTGTAATTCATGTTTCATAAATGAAATTATTAACTTTGGGTGTATCATATTTTTGGTCAATATTCAATATCTATTAAGTTCAACAAAGTAAGGCTTTGTTATGATGATAATAATAACTTGATAATAGATTTGAATATAGATGTGCTCTGACTTCTAACGTATTTAGTAAAGATTCTTTTTGAATACTGTGTAATCATGTGAAGTGATACAGCGAGCAATGACTTAGTAAATTGAAGTTTTATGGACACATGAAATCGATTGTCCGTGACATCGTATTACATTTTAAGAAGGAGTAATTATATTATTATTCTATTCTCTTTTAACCCCCCCCCCACAGATTACTACGTGACCTTATCTGATGATTGAAGTCTCGATTCACGATATATTACATTCCATTCTATATATATATATATATATATATATATATATATATATACAAGTATAAATAGGAATGTACAGTTTAAATAAATGGTTTCGTCGAAAAGAAAATTTTCTTTATTATTATTTTTGCTCAATGACACAATCGGTTATTATGATTATATGACTTATGTCTGTTTTTTATACATGCTTAATTGTATTTTGTTGATCAATTGACGTTAAATACTAATCAGTTCAATTCATACAAATCTGATTGTAAGTCAATCATATAAAAAGTGATGTATATTTTTTAATCACTTTTGATTAGTTCCCAGAGTCAAATAAACTCTTGTTACGGATCATTGTCTTTTACTACACTTAGTAGGATTCGACGGTCCCAGTACAAAGCATAACCCAATTAAGCACTCACCAGGGACAACAATGAGAGATATAAGATTAACAAATTTGTATGAATGACAATAAGTTTTTATTCATTACAAATCGTCTCACAAAATAACTTGATGAATTTGTTCCAATGATTAGTAAGCACTGAGCTATTTGGTATTGACGAACAATGAACATATTAGTAGTATGCTCAACTTGTTATACAATAGTTTTATTTTATTATATGTTAGTGATATAATTTATTATAGAAAGTATTTTGTATAAGTGTAATATACGATAAGGGTTAGGATTAATCAATTCGTAAAGAACATGTGATTATCTTTAGTATTATGTTGGTACATGTTCATTAGCAGTTTATAATTATAATTTTAAACGTATGATCCCTATTTAAGCAGTTAAATTCACAAGCCAACCTAAGCTAGAAAACCATTATAAACCTGAATGTAATTAATGGCCGTCTCGTCCTAGTATGAGACCTCCTAGCAGTGCACACCCACAACCACGTACGCGAGACTCGAACCCAGGACCTCCGGCCTCACGAGCGAACGCTTAACCTTTAGACTGTAGTAGGCCCATTCAACTATTTTATTATTTATCTGCTCACTGTAATTTAGACACTTGATCCACCATGTAATTTTCTGTGAGTCTGATTGAGCACATGTCAATTTTAAATCTGTTCTCCCATTGGTTGTAATACACAGACAATCAATTTATCCATACTTGATTAACACTATATATATATATATATATATATAGTTTCCCTGTGTGCTTGCTTCGTGAATGCTTGTGGATTTTACCAATCTTTAACAATAAACTATCTCTATAACTGATGTTCGAGTTTTTGAATAATCTCGAGTAAATCCATAATTCTACTAGGAGATTTAACTTGCATTAAATACTCAGTTAACGGGATACTACTTATTGGAGTCAGATGTAGAGGAAATTAGCCTCTACAAGACCACTGAGCTGACATCTATAGATGTTAATTTTTAACTCCAATAGATCCATGATCTTGTGCATCCATTGTCTTAGCTGGATAACTGTCTCACACTCGACACAGATCGGACTCCACTTGTCACAGCTTCTCACTAGAACTGCAGGAGATCCATCTTGATCATTATACTAGATTATATAGTGTATGTAATAAACAATACGACAGTATATTTTGGTGTGGATCTACAAAAGTTTGATAGAAGAGGTCAGGAGTTCCATTCTTGAACATCATGCATAAACTATTGTTATTTTCATTCCACTGATTTTGAATTCACATATATTATTAATTCTTATATCGTTGTGATTATATCAAATTGTTTCTGACTTCATTGATTTCTTCATTATGATTTTTATTCAACACTACTTCCGTTTTAATTTAATGTGAAGATTACTCAATGTAGTATTTGTTTTGTTTCCCTGTATAACAATTTATTCTGTATAACATACGATATTCTTGTATTAAGTTAACATGAACTATATTCAGCATATGATTTGTTATAACTAAGTATTTTTCATATATGTGATTATTAATCAAAAATGGGTGTATGAATAAATTTATAAATGAGTGTATTTTCGACTAGACTTGTCTTGGTTGTTCGTGCTTCTGGCCGCTTGTGGAATATATTTCCTTCTTCGAACTTAGACTTCTCTCTCTAGTTAGCTGGGCTGGGACCTGTCGGATTAGCTAGCTTATCTGTCTTCATTCTGTTCTCATATTAGGTGAATTCGTAATCTCTCCAAACATAACATCTCTGCTTACGTTATCAATGAGTTCATTGCTAAGCCACAGTCTTCTTTGTACTGAACACCTTATAAATAAACCTTGCATTCATCATGTGGTAGTTGAATGTGTAATTCAAATGTTTTAAGTAAGCTGTTTATGTATTCATTTAAAAGTTTCATGTTTATTTTGTTTCATTGACCGAATGGGATGTTCTATTAAATTCTTAAGACAAGAATAGAAAATCTAAATAACATTGACCATGTTCCATAGTGCCTTTGTAAAATGACATGGCAGTTTCAAGTGTTTTTCATGACTGTTGATTAATAAACTTGTATTATACATTTACCAATTGTTTTCTTTGTTGAAATAATATAATTACAAGCCTTCACTTTGGACTAAATGGTTGATTACGTGTGCTCTGACTGGAGACCAACCTCAAAAATCATTTTTCTTCCTACATGATGTAGAAAATCTTAATTAGTTTGCATTTCCTTGTTCTTCTAGCAAACTGCATCACATTAACTTAAAATATTCATAGATTATCAAAATTATCAACTAGCCATAATTAATGTTTAATTTATTTTTGTATCTTGTTCGATGAAATAATATGCTCGGGCAAGTTAATTGCAATTAAACACCTGAATATGTGTGATAATGTTCTTATGAAACAGCATAAGAAGTTAGATGAAATCACTGAAGCACGTTCTGTATTCATTACATTGATGATAGTTACAATGAAAATTAATTCATCTGCCTTGTGTACATCTATGATTCATGCACTAGATGTAAAGGCTAGTTATATTATCTGGCTGGCCATGTTAATGAAGTGAGAGCGTAACTGAAACTATAACCTACTGATTTAAACATGTGTATTAACTACTCTAACATTATCTAGCCTTTATGATAATGAACAATTACAGTATCAAAAATGTATTGATCATGTTAATATGTTAAACACTAATGACATTAGCTTATCTCAAATAGAAAAAACATCAATTAGTTTTAAATCATTATTGCTATACTCTTAGAATTAAACAGGAAATGTTATATTGTTTGATGTTCTATCTCGAAGAAGATGTATAGTTCACTAAAATATCTTGTTATGAATTCCTGTTATCAATTTTCAAATCGTCGACAAACATATGCACATACTTCTGTAAACCATATTGGCTTGAACTAATATCTTTTGAACCGAGGAAGCTATAGGAACTCGAGATCCAAATGGAAAATGCTTTGGCATATAATAAAAGTGTATAATGACTTAAAACGATGGGACGCTATTCCTAAATAAAGTCTCAAAATTAGGAGAAATGAGATTTTTCAAACATGCGATAACATTTATTAGGCATGCAAATAAAGCTTCAATATGTGATTTTAAGTTGAGTGCTTGGATCCTATTACTTCTGTTTAGGCTGGCTTTCATATCATCCTGATGATACAGAAATATATTCCACTTAGATTCTTAGTATGTGTGTGTATGCACCACAGAATATAGCTATTATTCAAATTGCAGCCCTTAGTCCTGATAAATAAGTCCAGTTTAATGAAAAATCACCCTCTTGTAAGTTACAAAATCATTAACTATGCTAGTAGTCATATACGTAACATAAATAAACTAACTGGACTGTCTATCATTCATATACATATGATCATGGATTAACTAGTGTCCTCCTAATTTAAGTCGTTGCTAACGTGAGAACGATCGAATTAAAAAAAAGAGGTAGTTTTAAATCTAAAAATAGAATCATTTTTAAATATTTTTATTTTATACAATCAATGATATTCACGTTAAATTCTCTTACGTATACATTTTTTTCACTGATACAGCTAGGAACAGGCAAAAGGCAAAACTATCCTATAGATATTTCTATAATAACGTAGTGAAATTTCATAAAAAGGAGGTTGAAACTAATTTAAAAGAAGGAATTTTTCTCTGCCTCTTCTTTTTAAATCTTAATATGCATAGCAAACGAAATAAAATTCCAAGTACTTTTACAGATGAACTAACAATAAATCTATATTTGATAACCTTCATGATATAACTGCTAATCACTTGATAATTTATGGAGAATATTCAATATAAAGAATAATTTGACAAATGCTTTACTATTTTAAATAGCATAAAACCTTTAAGATCTTATAAAGGTGGTTTTATTCACTACAATTAAGGTTTTATAACTTACAAATGATTTTGTATCTATATCTATTACTACTACCACTACTAATATCATTGTTAATAGTAGTAGTGATAGTAATTTCCGTTATTTCATCATTCACTATTTGTCTGCTTTTTATTTGACCCGTAGTCAGAACCAGCGGTCTAACGTACAAACACATGACCGTGATTTAGTCTATAAAAATTTAACAATCTCTAAATAATTGACGATTTTGTATTAGATATTTGCTCGGTTTAGTGTTTTGCACGGTAAAATCATTATAATCTTAATCATTTGTTTTTAGTAAACTGGGGTGAATTACAACTTTAGGAAAATATGTGATTTTTGTGTGATGTAAATAGTACATTTTAAATTTAATAACAATGTGACATCACTAATAAATGGATTAGTGCTTTTTATTTCTAAAAACTCCATATCTTTCTATTCATTTGAGCCTTATAATTGATGAACAATGAAATCTCTTTGTATAGTGAGATCTAAATGTTAAACTAGATTTTCTTCTTAAGTTATTAATTACTTCATAACAAAAATAATACATGAGTAGATATTCTCTTACTTGTTTAGCTTGAAGTATTATTTAACTGTATTTCATGACATGTGACAAATCATTTCTCTCATCAGTTATGTATTTTATATACATCAAACAAGAAAAACCAATTTTCATTTCAACTTTAGCTTTAAAGAAGTGTATTCAAATTGTAGATGGATGTGGTATAAACAACGGATTCTTGGTGAATGGTATGCCACTTCAGACCATTTATCTACTAACCCTCAAACATTTAATAAACATTATTATTATGCAGCTGTATGGAATAGTCACTGAAGAATGGACAAACGTAAATAATCTTCGGTGAATTCAGTGGTCATTATAATGAACCAACTAATTATGTATAATCTAGTCCTATATTATTGAGTTTCGTTTAATGTTTATTGTTTCATTGATAAATAAATAATTAAATCGAAATCATTTAATAATCATGAAAAACTAATCAAAGTGGCATTTCTATCGTTTAGGGTTACTTAATTTAAACTAATCAATAATTCACATAATGCCAACCAATCTCAATTTAAATTGTAATGTAGATGTCAATATCAAGGTTCAACTTGATAATAAATTTAAATAAATTGAGCATTTGGTAAACAGTTAATAATAAATATATTTTTATTATATCCCAATGAGTAGAAAAAGCTATATTTCTAACTTTTCGTTACTTCATGTAGTCCGCTTCTCTGGAGTAAATGAATAACCGAACTCTGTTATCTAGTTTGTACTCATTAAAATAAAACAAAGTTATATTTATTATTAATTGGCAATGAATTTTGATTATCCCGTTGTTGATATACTGACTGAGATTAGATCAGTCTTATTTGGTATATGTTCATCCTGTGCAGACTGTCGCAATGTAGCTACTATGCATACAGTCACATCCGACTGACGAGTAACAAATAGGTATAAGTGAGTACTCTGTACTCTACTGCTCGTCGTTTTACGTCTATCCTATGTAAACCAACCAACTTCGTTTTCTTCTGTTAGTGTACTACACACACGAATTTCAGTGTATAACAAGTAATAGTTTCATCTTTGACTGTAGTATTTCAACATTATATATGTCCTAAACATTTCAAAGATCCCTTGTAGTTATCTATGAACATTACTTCATATGGAAAATAGTCTACTTGATAATGGTTTCTTATGTTTCGGTTCACTACTCATTTTCTATAACTGTAAAATAGTTCATCACGACTAGTGGTGATGAAAACAAAGGCAAAATATGCTTTTACGCAATCATATCACCTAGGATACAGGCTATAAATCTACTAACTTAACAAAACGAGTGTATTCTTCTCAAATGTTTCTTTTGTTTTATTTTACGTCAAGATGGTACAAAATAAATTATTCATTATTAAATATTGAACCGTGTATTACTTCATACCTGAGTATTATTTTCTTTTAATCCATATGTTCAAGGTTTAGTTTTGTATTCATCACTATATATATTTTCAGTGTTTTAGGCATAATTTTGCTAAACAGAAATTATCTATAAGCAAATATGGATGGCGGCTAGCAGTGGAATTCAGGACACGCGTTTCGTTCTATTTGGGACTCGTCATCTGGATGTACCTGCATTTCAGAGTTGATGTTCACTTTGGAAAGTAAAACAATACTAAGTGAATTAGAAATTATCTATGACTAAAAATGATAAATTCAGTTTCAGTCAGAGAAGTTAGTCATAATCCACTTCAATTTCAGTTGTAAAAAGTAACCTAATTTATATCTGCTATTAAATTAAAAATAAGATGTAAGTCATTATGAATTTGCCTACATCTACTAACAATGATTTTAATAGCTCAGCTTATGTTTATGTTTACAATAGAATATTACAGAGCAAAACCCGCTATTTGAGAAGCTAGAAAAGTCAACTAAGTACCATATTTTATCAGTAATACACAATTGGAAAAGTTCAAATAACTAAATCCATAAACTAAATGACCGTAACATGTATTTAATTACTTACTTACGCCTGTTACTCCCAATGGAGCATAGGCCACAGACCAGCATTCTCCAACCCACTCTGTCCTGGGCCTTCCTTTCCAGTTCTGTCCAATTCTTGTTCATTTTTTTCATATCTATCTCCATTTCCAGGAGTAATGTGTTTTTTGGTTTTCATCTTTTCCTTTGACCTTGAGGATTCTATGTGAGGGCTTGCCTTGTGATGCAGTTGGGTGCTTTCCTCAATGTGCGTCCTATTCACTTCCAGCGCTTCTTCCTGATTTCTTCCTCCTATGGATTCTGGTTTGTTCTCTCCCACCATTACATGTAATACATAGTAAACCTCAATATGTGCTTAAGCAAGACACTATTAATATAAATCTGGCCAACAAATTTGTTATTGATAAAATACAGTTAATGAATATGAAGAAATGTTGAATTAGTCAAACAATACCTTACAATTAAAAGAATATACAAATATCATAAACCATCTATTGATTGTATGCATACACAGAAAATATACAAAATAATTTCACTACAAAAAACGCTTTTAATTTTTATATTTTCCCCGTACATAACAAATTCCAAACTATGAAATAAAAGTTCCATTTTCATGACAAATCAATATTTTATAATCAGAATGGAATTTGTGAAGATTGTAGCAATTTTCATAGTTGAATTCATGAGTCGATATATGCTGGACGGCCGTTTAGTCCTTGTACGGGATCGTGAATGCGAACTGCTGAGGAGTGTCATACTAGAACGAAATTATTATCCAGTTCTCCCAGGTTTTCAATGGTGTTCTAGCTTACATCGACCCATGAATTCAACTATTAAAATCAAAATTTATCACTTAAGATTGATTTTTTATCTAAAATGGATTAAAAACCGTAACCAAACACATAATATATTAGACTAAAATATTAATACACATGAAGTGTTCTTAAACTACACAGTTCATAATTATGCACTTTTGGCTAAATACATATCTTTATTGTATCCCATAAATTTTTTTAAAACGTCTACACGTACATGAAAATCAGTATCTAAATGTTTCACCGGTTTATCTATTTGTATAAAAAGAGTTTGTGCATAAACGCGTGTTTAAAAAAGGATATCAAAACACAGTTACAGACAGACATATAGAAAGAAGAATAAAGCTTGGGTATCACTACAAGTTTCCTTATATATTTAACGTCATTGTGTGAAAGTTAAGCTAATGAAATGATTCGAAAGTATGAGGAGAATGATAATGCAAGTGATATTATTACGTAGTCTATTCAATAAATTTACGCAAATTGGTCTTGTTATTCATTACTGTTATTCGAAAAAAAAATGATGGGAGACGTCAGATTTCTGTCACTTACGATTTCTCCCGGTTCCAAGTTTTATACTCCATCCTTTGTGATATGATTCTAGTTGATGTTGTATTTAAAAAATTATAATTTATCACTTCAACTTCAAAATGATACTTACGTTTAAGTTTCTCTGGTATTTCACTAGAATAAACGATTTTTTTAAAAACCTAGGTCACTGGTAAATATCTGGAGAATGAATATTTGATGAGAAAGTTGGTTAGATATGTCGATCAAAACAGATGATTAACAATCGTATATAACCAACAACTATAATAAATCAGAATGCATATTCATTGCCTCGATTATAAAATGAGAACATAAAAAATGGTGTTTAATATAATAATATGATATAAACAGTTTAATGGCCTTTTTCGTTCTCATCCAGGTTAATGATGCTTACACTTTACTACGAATAACTCTATTAGATGATTGAATCTAATGTACACCTTGTCATATATCTGAGGTTTATTCAACACAGTGACTTTTTCTCTTTAAGATTCTGTATTATTACTTCTTCAATAGTGTTGTAAATAGTTGAAAAGTCTAATCTTTTTTCATTTGTGAATTATAAGATATTAGGTGATAATCTGACCGATTATCTCACTGGTCGGAATACTCCTCCTCCTCCTCCTCCTCCTCCTCCTCCTCCTCCTACTACTACTACTACTACTACTACTAATAATAATAATAATAATAATAATAATAAATAAATAAATAAATAAATAATACTTCAAAATTTATAAATACTGAAGAGCAATTATACGAGTTATGATTATATCTTCGCCAAAAACTCAATTTCCATAAACTTAGCTCATCTAAATACTATCAACTCTCATTTATTCTCAGTACAACAATTAAAGTATTCAGAAAGTGGAATTAGTTATCTCGTGTACTATTTATATTATTTAAACTTAAAAAATTCACGTGATTTTCTAAAAAAAAAAACAAAATATAATGCTAACAAAACAATACATCTCATCATATACACAGTTATTATTAACTCATTTACAGGTATTGAGTCATGTAATTGGCTATGAACCATACTTTAAGGGTATAAGATAATGATACCAAACAGCTGCCTAAATCGAGGTAGGTAGGTCATATCTAGTCTGTGGTATACAAGTGCGTAACAGATTTATGAACAATTTATTATAAGAAATGAAAAGTCAATTTAAATCTAACCATTAAAACAGTAGTTGGTTACTATCGTTACTGTGATAAGACTTCAAATTACATAGTACTTTTTATCAAATATTGGTTCTAATATAAATAGCTTTTCTTACTGACTACTGCTATCATCTAACCAGCTGTTGTCGTATTCGGTTTGCTATTTTTGTGATGCGCCTTAAAGTTGTGTTCGTTGCTCTATAAACAGTGTTGCTTAATAAACGTTTTAGGCTATAGAGGGAACGTATAATCCTTCCTTGCTTCCATGTGTTATCTCTCAGTTATTCATGTATGAGTTATTAACATCAAGAACATGTAGAGTACTAGTTATATGTTCTAACTAATTCACATAGATCTCTTTCCATTTTAGAAGGATTTACCGATCATGAAATATTCGAAGTTGTCATAAGTATAATATATTATCAGGATAGTTACTCGTGTTCGGTTGTTCCCTGACACGAACTTGGGTTTTTCGCTTATATCTATTTTTCTACTTTCGTTATCATTAATATAACAATTAATATCGGGAAATAAAATTATCCACATTATTAACATGACAAGTCGAGAATACACATGATTTACACAAAAATCTGCAAACAGGTGGATATTGTCATTTACCCGTCAATAATGTATTGGGAATTTTTTCATAATTGTATGAATTATGTAGTTTAATTAGGAACTGTCTGCAAGAAGAAACCAAAATCTAAATCTTTTAACAGTACTTTGATAAGATCCTGAGTCAATTCAAGTACTTATTTGCAACATTTTACAACTGTTAATTAATGGTGTTTGTGGTATGAATTTGCATTTTTCCATTTCTGATTGTCCATATATGCAGGTGAGTAGTGCCATTTGGCATAGGTGCATCCTGTGCCAATGTCAAGTTGAATAATAAATGTAATTCATACCCCCTGTACATCTAAGTATTTACTCGACTTGGTAACTCAGTGGATAACGCATCACTGTCTGATTCATAAATCACTATGTTAGAATCTCACTAGAATGAAGGTGCATTCATTTAATTAGCTTAGTTAAACCAAACAGTACATCGCTGATCCCGCTGTTAGCTTTTATTCAACTTTAATAAAAACCTGTAGAATGACAACTATGGGAAAATAAATAATATATTTTAAGGGTTTAAATGACGAATGGACAATAGTTAAACTGTCATCGAAAACCTGGAAGCATTAGATAATGACTTCGATTAGTGTGGGACACTTGAATAGTGCTCATTCACTGCCTTACATCTAAGAATTGAAATCCGAACCTTTGGTCCACTACACAAGCGCTTGACCTTCAGATCACTGACCCGAAACCCATTGGTTTTAGTGTCTTACTTTAACTTATTCAGATACCCTCTTCATTTTCCGTGGTAGATAATTGTTTGACACCCGAAACTGATTGAAATCCATTGGTTATGGTTTCTCGTTTGAACTACAGGAGTATAACTTGAAACTAATCACTGGTGAGGAAATTATTATTTTGATAGATAAAATTATTATTATTATTACTAACATACGAGACTTGTGGAGGTTTTTGAATTGTCAAAGTGCTTTTAGATTATCGATAATGAGCTAGCTAAAAACTTAGACTTTAAAAATTCTACAATCCCTACAAATCCCCCATACTAATAAGTAATATATGTATATCTTTTGTTCTTCAGTTCAATTTCTTAGATTATATAAACGTGTGATGTAAAATGTTCACTTTTTGTTTTCTAAATAAATGGAAAGATATCCCGTTAACTTAACTGTTTATACCATCTGAACCAATAATATCTCAGTATGTTAATTTATGTTAAGTGTTGATTACTGAAATAATTGTTTATTTTAATCATTCATGTAAACATTGGTTTCTTGATAAATATTTTATCCTTCCTAAAATTTGTATCCTTTTTTTAAAAAAACCACTTATAAGAACACTATATATATTAACTTAATATGAACACTTATGTTAAACCCGACTCATGATAATTCAATCTTAACAACGGATGTAAATTAATGTGGGGTAAATAAAAACTCATATTCAATAAAAAAAAGAAACAATTATGAAACTCTATAGTTGTTAAATCAGGACAGTTGACCATTTCATATATTTATTGCATAACGAACTGAGAACTCTTTGATTAAACAGTTAGTTTATAGAAATGATCATCAACATTAATGAATGTGATTCTTCAACAAATAGAATTAGTAGAAACGAATAGACTAATAAACTAGTTTTTTATAAAGAATCATCTGTAAATATTGATCAAAAGCCACAATACTAATGATAAACAAATATTTTTATACATTCACTGCTATCAACCATAATCTGATATACTTACTCATAATAAAGACACCTATAGTGATATGTGTACTAATGTTAATATGTCATGTAAATCTAGGTGACTTGTTTAAACAAACAACAATATTCTTGTTGTTTCGTTGTACTAGTTAAACGTGGATTAGTTTTGATTTGGTTACTTAGTTATTCTCTGAAGAATTGCCTTACACTATGACACGAAACGTCAGAAAATTTAATTTTTCTACCCATTGGGATATTAAAATATATATATAAATTTATTTATAACAATCTACCCAATGCTCAATTTATTCGAAATTATCATGTCAAAGCTTAGTAATGATACCTACAATACAGTAATATATAATTGATTAGATCCCCATAACCACTAAATATGTTTATGGTGAATGTTTTAAAGTAAATTTTTTTGTTTTTCGTAAGTTTTTCATCAAATATTTATTAGAAAACTCCTTGCTTTAAATTAGTATTTTGCTGATAATGTAAAATATTTTGGTTTTTCCTCCATACATAAAAACACAAATTTAAAAGATTTCTATTGTTAAAAGTTGAGACCATGAGTTAGTTGAAGCTAAACCACTATAGAAAACCTGGAATCACTGAACGGCTGTTTTGTCCTATTATGGTACCCCTCAATTTCGAGTTACTGAATTTACCTCACACGGGTATAAGTAAAACTTATAAGCATGTGGTGAGTGCTACTTACGTTTGTCGATATAGGTAGTATGTAACACCAATCAGAAGTGGAAAACCTGTCAGTGGGAGACTAAAAAGATCGAGTTGAAAAGAATTAAAAATAAAATAGCAAGGAATTGTGAACTTGAAGAATCATACAGAATATGAAAGAGAAATTATGGAAATTTACAAATAAAGTATTCAGTGTAAGGTTCTTATATTTTACCAAAATACTTTGTAATTTCGTATTTTTTAATAATATGAAATCTTATTATTAAGTCCAAAGCTAAGACTGTCGATTATTAATCCATAGGAAGAAATACATTTTAGTCTAAACAATCTGTGTTGATAATTCTTCGATTATACGTGCATATTCTGACTTTCTATACCGATTCATTAGCATTTTAGATAAAATGATAACCAGCTAAATTAATTCTATCTTTGAAATCGAATTTTTCATCACAAAAAAATAGAAGTTAGTAACTTGAAAAAGAAATTCCTACCAGAAATTAATTTCGTGAAGAAATGATTTCTCATTAATAATGTATAAATTAAGAAGCTATAAGTATGACACAGTTGTTACCTATTAAAAGATACATACAGTACAGTCCCATCCATGTCGGATAGAAATAAGTTTCTACTTCAGATAATGGATGTAGGGTTGCGCAAGACTATAGCTCGATTGAAGTTAGATATTAACATCACTGGATGACGGCTCAGTGATCTAAAGGTTAAGTATTCGCTCGCGAGACCGAAGGTCCTGAGTTCATGTCCCGCGTGCGATGTCATCAAAGGAGTCCAGTGCTAGAATGAGACGGCTGTCCATTGCATCCAGGTTTTCAATGGTGGTCTAGCTTACATCGACTCATGAATTCAAATATTTTGATTTTGCTTATATATTATTGTAAATAATAATTGTTAAATGAACATGAAAGTTTATCTCAGTCACAACAGTTTCAAAATTTTCATTATTATATAAAATAACTTTTGTTAACACTATTAAATACTTGTCATTTATACTTTGTTGTGAAAATGTACGGTGCAGCTGTGGTTATTTTCAATATTTTCAGCATTCAAGTAAAGTGTTATAATTAGCATTATGCTATTTTCCTGTTTATTTAATGGATGATTGCTGCATATAACAGTACAATTTTCATTAGAGGTTTCATTTCAGGATGTAACTTTCACTCTATTTATTGTAATTGTTCATTAATTTGAGAAGAGTTTCAATAAACGTTATAGAGCAGACAGCTTCGGGGGCTTCTATGTGATAAGAATCAAATCTTTAGTAAAAATCGCACGGTAATAAGCAGCACACACTCAGCAAATAAACTGAAAGATACTCGTATATGCTGGTTACATAAAATTACTTGAACATGAAAAATCGATGGATAAGCCTATATATCGAAAGAGACAACTGATGTCACTAGTTTGGTCCTCAAATCCCAATCGATCTTCAGCCACAATACTGCCTTATTGATCACTAAAATATTTTGAACTTCAGAATATTTCTCATTCTTTTTCCAAGATCTCTCGACACATTCGACTAAGTTACGATATATGTTATTTCACCGGGTTGACTATATCGTCAATCCATCAAAACGAAAGTCTGGAGCTATTGACTGGTTGTTTAATCTTTGAAATAATTCCCGTATATACTAGCTCATGAAAGTACTTGAAGCATAAATCATTTAATAATGTTTCGTTTGTTCGTGATAAGTTTTGTAACTTATCACTTAAAATCCGACTTTCAAAGTGATTCCTAATCCTCTAAATTCTCCCACTGTTAAACTCTGAACAGAAAGTAAACATGTTCCATCGATTTTCGGTCAGTCAAAACTTTGCAAATTAAAGAGTAGCTTACTGATTTTTCCGGCGAATTTTAAAATAAGTAATGAAATATCACTTGTACCCAACTATATGTGTTAAATCACCTATATTTGAACTATGACCATCGTCATGTGGAATAACAAAGTTTTGAGATCAAAAAAGCATTGATTGTCTACCTGATATAGTTTGTTATGATTATTACTGAGATTTCTGCTTACCGAATAAATATATCAATGTTATTGTGGTGGCTTTTTATAACCATTCATTACAGTAGTGGATTAAGTATGCATTTACATTTGTCATTAGACAGCGAATAATCATCATATTCAATGATTGAGTTATCTAAACAATCTACATTCACAAATCTTTAAAATAATAGTTTAATACAAACTTTAAACTATGTTTTTGATCTCTTTTTACATATATACGTCTGCTAACGGGATCACTAACAATAATATTAGTAATTTCTGCTTAACCAATATTCCGACTAAGTGTGCTGATGATCATTGACCCATGCAAATTCATCCAATCCCCATACTGTTTAAATAAATCAAAGGAGAAATTATTCGATTTATCTGTTTTATTGAAAATTAAAAATTACCATAATAATGCATACCAATTACAAGATTAGCAAATTTCAACCAGATCATTTTAGGTAAAAATCTAAGAAACAGGTTCGGAATTAATCAGTTGTAGTCTTTCAACAGTGGAGAATATATCGACAGTTAATGAACTAAATGGAAGCTTACTATTTAGGTAATATAAAAATTCCCTAAATCAAATAACTAATAATTAAATTGGTATGATGAGGTGAATAGTGCCTAATTAAGTTTAGCATAAAAAATGATTATTTATTGAATAGACGACAGATGGATGGTTGTATTTTTATGCTTTCCTATTTTCAAGCTTTCATTTAATTTATAAATCGTTGTTAATTAATAATTAATCAGTCATTTATTTATTACCCTTAGCTTGTATCACTTATGATAAGATTATGAACACATTGTAATTTTTTAAATATATTCCTATATGATCAGATACTTTAGATATATATTATTGTAAAAGCTTTGAGCCTTAATTAGACTGCGTACAACCAAGAACTGATCCACTTTCTATCTTTTTCCTCTGATTGAACACTAGGTTAGAAGTAGCTCAAACACCAATAAGTTTTAAGGTTGTGACTGTTGTTTATTAATCGATGTACTAACTGATAAATACACCACCAGTCGCACTAACAATTCACGTAAACAATTTTAAAAATAGGGCAAGAAGGAGAGAAAAATCATTCAACTGCTCTCCTGAAATTATGTCTAAATCATACGTATCCCATTATAAATATCAACTACTGATTTATTATTTTTCTATTATGTCATAAACACTTATTAAATACTTATACATTTATTAATTTATCATAGAATAACATTCATATTTTCACATTTTCGGAAAATATTTGTTCAATTGTAAACAAGTTTTGTGAAAGAATAATCAGTAATAATGGTTATCCACAATATATAATAACTTAATAATAAATAATTCTTAGAAAAAATCAATTAACTTCAATTTTCAGAAGAAAAAAAGATAAATCACTCCTAGAATGATTATTTTCTCTTGTCTTTCTTCCTTTTTTTCTCTTTCTTTCTCTTTCTCTCTCTCTCTTTCTTTCTCGCTATCAATTCCATTTATTTTCAACCTCGTTTATTATTAATTAACATTTTGTTACTTTTTTTAAAAAAAAATAGCTGAACTGTACAAAATAAAAAACGAGTGGAAATGGCAAGAAAACTATTTATTGATTAAATTCGTTTATATTTTCCAATCCATAAAAGATTAGTAAATAATCAATAAATTGGTAGAAATTAAATAAACAACAAGATAGTTAATCATTTCTATTAATGACTAATCCAATCATTAATTAAAAAATTTAAGGCGGATTTGTGTTTGATAAATAGTATTTAGGTATTTATTTAAATATTCATTTATGTATGTGTATTTATCTGTATATATTTAGATGTATAATGAAGAAATAAGACTGTTGATCAACTGTTGGAATGAACAGGTTTAGTGAATAACAATACAACAATCATTTACAAAATATTCGGAATAAATTTAATGTTAGGAGATTTCAGTAATTTGAAATTGTTATTACCTTGCTCATAATGTGTTGTTTCCAGGTTTAATGTAATTGACTAATTACTCAGGCTTAGGGTTATTCTCATACTAGCGGAATCTATTTTGAACTTGATGAGATAGTATCTGTTTGATCAAACGTTTCAATAATAAAAAAGAAGGCATATTAGAAGAAAACGTGAGATTAACGAAGAGGAATTAAAAGTGGAATAGCGTTTTATAATAATATTATTACCGAACATTACCTTGGTACAAATAGAAGATTTTAATAGTTGAGATCATGAGTTAATTGAATCTAGAACAACACGGAAAACCTGAAAGCACTGGATGGTTATTTCGTCTTACTGTGAGACTTCTCAGCAGTGCGCATCCACCATCCCGCCCTGCGAGATTTCAACCCAGGGCCTTCAGTCTCGCGCGCGAACTCTTAACCTACCTGACCACTGAGCTGGGATCGTGGATGCACACTGCTGAGGATTCCCACAATAGGATGGAATGGCCGTCCAGTGCTTCCAGGTTTTCAATGGTGGTCTAACATTAATCGGTTCAAGACCTTAATCAAGACAAATTTTTGTAAGCCACAGTTTTAATTCACCACAAACTATATAACTTGTTGTGAGTACAATAAATTTTTCAGCGATGTTCAATGTTATAAACAAATATACATTTTTAATAGTTGACATCATGAGTCACTTGAAGCTAGACAACCATGGAAAACCTGGAAGTACTGGATACCCTTTTCGCCTCACATTTGTTTAAAAGCTATCATCATTATACGAGAATTACTTATCAAATATTTTAAACCATCACCTTAATACAGATCCTATGTCTTCTCATGCAATTTGGAACATACAAATCTATAATAACCTTGAGTTTTTAAATCAAAAGCTTGACTTTTAAAACATTTGTTTTGTATTACAATAATTCATATATTTTGCCCAGATTATATAAATCGGATGTGGAGAAATGCTAAGTAAAGTACTAATGAAAACAAAAATAGTTATATATAACTTGAGTGGGTGTATTTATACATTTTGATCAAGACACGTACATTAATTGAAGTACAAGACGTTACAAAACTTAATAAACATTACTAAATAAAACGTTTTGTGACATAACTTTTGATTACAAAATTATTTTTATGTCTACTTAATTTAAAATAAGTTTTGATGTAAAGAAATATATTTTTTCTTAAAAAAAAATACTAAATTTCGCTTCATTTCACAGTTTTCTGATGATAGATCAATGTAGGTTTTGGTTAATTATCTATCAATCATAAATTATCTAATGAAAGATGGTTCAATATAGTCAGCAGGACATTTGAAACCTATTTGTTATACTTGTTGGCACAAGTCATCGGTGAATATCCCCAATATTGAGATACTAATATTCTCTGCAGAATTTAAATCCACATTATCACAGATGGGTTAAAACGTATTTGTTTTTTAAGGATCTATTTCCGGATATTTAGTTTTGATTAGAATGAGGTATAAACGTATAAGCTAATCATTTGAGCTACATCTTGAATCAATTATCTTTTTTACAGTTATCTAACTCGAATGATTAAGTTTGTTAAAAATGCTCTGCATAATCATTCAGTATTACTGAAGTCAATCTTAATGATAACCACGTTTTAAGAATCATTTCTAATGTTGGACTTATTAGTTTCAAATGTATTAGGCAGCCGGTAGGAAGTTAATAATAATTTTTTTGTTATATCCTAATGAGTGGAAAAATTGTAATCCTGACGTTTCGTGACTTAATTTAGGCTGTCTCTTCAGAGTACATAAATGATCAAAATAAATGAACACAAGTTTAAATAGTACAAAGGAAATAATAACCAGCTATTCCAAGCATGATGTTTATTAGAAAAGATCACTTTTTTTGCTTAATTTCTTAACCATTTTATTATCAAAGTCGCCTATTAACATTTGCCATGTTTACACAACTCCATCTCATTGGTTAAAACTTTGTGGTCTGTTCTGGATTCATTGGGCATAAGCATGCTGTTAGTTTCCAAATATGGTCTTTTATTTGGTCAAAATTATCTAGATCAAATTAAATTGATAGTTTGTCATTAAGTATAGGTCTTATAGCATCAAACCAATAGAATAGTCATTTCAAACCTGAATATGGATATGAATTTTCTGATCAAACCCATTTATCTATGGCTGAATAAACAAAAACAAACCAATATAAAGCGCCATAATATTGACTAACTGAAACATTCCTCTTTGTCACAACATCACCACATGAAATCTGAATGTCGGTTTATTAATACCTAAATAATATGTTAGTTAGTATTTAATTTGATATTTGAATGTTTAAAATGTAATTGATCAGCTAGGCAACAACATTTAATGTTCGACTGATCCATTGAAAACAACGTAGTCAGCAGTAAACAGTTTGAATTTCTGACGTTCATTCTGCTTAGATCTTATCACTTTGTTCTATCACTAAAATGATTTATACTTTGTTCAACTTTTGTTTTTTTTCGCATCTATAATTCTAATGAGATTTGTTTTGTTTTCTCAAGAGTATTCATTTTCAAATATATAATTTTAGATTTATACTGTCAAGCTATTGTTTAGTGTGTTATACAACTAGTTTATGGGTATTAGCAAGGAAATATCTTTCTATCTAAATCCACAATATGGTTACTTTTTCTAATCGAAATCGATGGTTCTAATGTTTTAAAAAATAAAATAGGAGGTTGGTTGACGAAATAATGAAAATAACATAACAACAACAAACTCTTATGTCACCGATTTTCATTTCACACAAATTTATACTTACGAAACTATTCATAGTACGTTATATGATTTTCTACTGCAGTCTAGAAAACAACAAAATACATTGCCAACTTCAATCAATTGGTGATCATACTTCAACAATTGTCAAAAAAACCATTATGAATTCTTGTCTTCCTCTAAACATAATTACAACAAACTAACTGTGAATTCTGTTTAGAAGAATTTCAGCAATGTATCCATTAATGATAAGTTGATTTTTGTCTTAAAACAAGGTACATAGAGACTAGTTGAATAAAAATTAATTCATTAACAATTATTTTCGTTCTAGTTTGTAATTTTTTGCAAGAGAATCAAAATGTAAATCATCACTATATGGCTTCTGTAACACTCTTACTTCATTGATGGATTTTGAAGTAGATGAACTGATAACTCTGACTATAATTTGTACTGACTGATCAATAAATTGTTGATCAATTCTATGTTGATCTAGTCCTTTAACACTAAGCAAATTCAATCGATGGTATTCCGTTGTATACCTTATTGACAAATATACATCAGCATAAATTTAGGTTCATTACAGCTAAACTACCTGACAATTTGATCACGATTTTAAAAAAAAGGAAAACTAAGAAATTAATAAATTATAATCACTTTTAACTCAACTGAAAAGTAAATAAATTAATTAATGTACAAAAGAATTCAATATATTTCTTTCTTCTACCAAATCTTACAGTGTACAAATGGCAAGTAAAGTATAGTTTAAAGTTAATCAGAATTATAACAGAGACTATTAGTTTATTTTTTATCGAAATTCAGACAGTTATTTTGGTGATTACTTAAACACAAATGATAAGGTCTTAATGTTACAAACACAAATAATATAGGAATGAAAAGGAAAGCTGTTTAATGTATGGTACAATGAAAAGGATATGATATAAAGGCGAAATAATATGAAACATTTGCTTCTTTCAATTTAGGTTTAATCTATTACGTTATAAGACTCTATTTTACTTTCCCTTATTCGATTAATATTATATTGTTGTTGAATTATAAAATAAAATCAACTTTTGTTTCTATTGAGACCTGTTATAAAATTTCAGGAATTTATTACATTATTTCAATATCATTGACTATAAAGTATTTGTACACAAATACTGTGATAAGGTACGTGTAATTCTTTAACGAATCTATGGTTAAACTGATCTCTGCTCAAATGCATAAAGGGTAGTGCTGGGAAAAATCTGCTATAGAATCGAACAATTTAGTGATTAACTGTAAAGACTCTTAAACTGCTTAATATCAGCAGATAAGTACTGATAACAATCATGTGTTCACCAGTGACCAGCTTCAAAATGGAGTTTTAATGAAAAGCTATGATCATCCATGTTAGTCAATGGATGAAGGGTTGTGAGATTGATTGGAGTTGAACATTAACATCGTCGAATGTTGGCTTAACGATCAAGAGGTTGAACGTCCTTGTGCAAAGCCGAAGGTCTTGAGTTCGAGTCTCACGTGCAGCATGGTGGGTGCGCACTACTTAGGAGTCCCAAAATAGAACCAAACGGCGGCCTAGTGGTTCCAGGTTTTTAATGGTCGTCTATCTTAGATTGACTCGTGATTTCAACCTTGAAAATGCTAAAATCTTCATAAATCCTCATGCAGATACACATTATTTGCACTGCGTTTTCAGTAATAGATTCCTAGTTTTCTCTTTCTACAGTCTCATTTGCTAAACGTTGGATTAAAGATCTCAAAGTCAATTTGAGCATCAATAGTATCGTCCTCTATTTTCTGAATTGTTGTTAACTTGTTCAGTATTGATATTTTCCTGATCATTATTTATCATTAAGTATTTTGTTGAAGAGACAATGTTAGGTCACTTAAATATTATATTTTTATCTTATATAACGCTCCATATGTTAGTTGATTTTGAAAGACCAACAACACAATACAATCCGTTTCGGATTACTACGTATAGTGTACTCTTATTTGGGTATATAGATTTTCTGACATTGCTTAATTGGTCTTAATCCAATTGATCCTATCCGCTGTAGTTTGAGCTGATTGTTTCAAATTGTTTCAAATGTCTACTTGAACTCATCAATCAATAGTCAAAGAAGCTATAGGATTTTATAACTAACTTTAGGGACAGATATTAGTTTACAAACGTGAAATTCTAGAAAGCATTGAACACTTATCCTTGAGTGTGTATCTGCGACCCAAGAGTTCTAGTGAGGAGTCATGTCCAGTGCGGTTTAATAATGTTGTGAATAATATAATGACCTATCATTGCATGGGAAGGTGGCTGAGAAATATATGAACCGATTGAACTTGAAATGTAAACTATATAAAGCTAACTAAGTGGTTAAGCGTTAGCTACGTAGATTGGAGTTTCTAGCTCCGAATCCTGATAGAGTTGTCTTGTAAGATCTAGATTTCAACAACCTCCAAAATACCCTTAAAAAAAGATTTTATTGCTTAATTGTCCTTTTAGATGTATTTGATTCTTTTCACGTTAAGATGATTTCAATTGTTTTTTATCAAATAAGAATAAAGATCCATCGTAGTTTTTGAATAATTGATTTGTATGTTGTTCTTTTTTCATGCAATTGCACTACAACCGTTCATAATTTTGTTTGAATTATACAAACAATTCTTGAAGCTAACTAGTGTAATTTCTTACTTACTACTCAATTAGATATTATCGTACTGTATAGAATCGATCAGAAATGAAGACATGAATTGTATTACACTAATTTATTGGAAATATTAGTGACGAAATTAGGTTAAATACATTTTTCTTTAAAAATTGTGTCTATTCTTTATTAGGTCTACCGTATACCCATTAATGGATAAGTGGTACATGTGCAAAACTATAGATTGTTATACTGTGAAAATATTTCTGGTTAAATTAATGTAAGAATATTTTTTTATGGAAGGAAGTCAAATCATTCATATATGATAGATGATAGATAAGTATAGGAAAATAAATTATTGATCTGAGTAAAAGTTTATCATCGGTGTATATATTTATATGCTATATACGTTTTTGTATGTGGCTAATAGCAACCACAAGAAATATATAATTACAAAGTACAAAGTGTATAAAACAATAAATGTATATTCTCTTACCATTTTCTTTCGATAGACTAAAGATGAGTTTAACATTAACTATAGTAACAAAAAATTAACTTAGCGCTTGATATGTATTAAAATAGAGAAACTGAACATAAATAGAAGTGCTTTTTATGAAACATGAGTCGTGAGGTATCCAAAAGTTAATTTATCGACCAAGTAATTAGTCAAACAGGAATGTAAGGAAATATGATTATCGACCTTAGGTAGCTCAGGTCATTATAATATTTTATCTTGTTCTGATGAACTAGAAACATAATGTTCCGACCAAGTATCTATCATCGTTTCGCCAGTTTCTCTTAACTATTGTCCGATAATTTATCAGTTTGGTTTGCCAATTGAGTTTTCATGTATAATCACCATTTGAGTTGAAGTTTATGTGAAGGAAGAGTTAGTTGAACATTCGCAAATAAATCTATGATAATAAGTCTTGAAGACGAAATAAATCACTTCTATGCATTTACTTAGTTATAATTAAAGTATACAATAAATTATAGAGGAGGCATACAGTGGAATACTAATCTACAGATTACGTGTCACAACCCCATTTAATCCTAAGAACTAAGACTAGTGTTTTCCATGCACTCGATTGTGAAAGCATGGCTAACGATGAACTGTCTACGACAGCCACTTTATTTTGTAGTTAATAACTGAACTGCTCTTGCGAAACAAGTTATATCAGCTCAAGTTCTAGAAATTTACTTTTTCATGTTCGTCAACATCTCACACCATGGCTAAACAAAGATGTTGTGAAGACGGTGAACATCTCAATACAGGCTCATTTAAAGCAAACTGGTCATTGTGCTAGTTGAAGTCTTTCTTATTAATTCATCAGCCTAGTAATTTTCTAAAAATGTCACTCTACCTGAAAGTCCTGTAAGTAGTGAAAGTGAAAGTCATTCGGATCGAAAAACTGGAACTACATATGAAAAGAAAATATGTCCAACCTCTTCTTCTCTTAACCTGATTAACCTCATGGCCGATAAAACAATAACCCTAAATATAGAATGCCCCAACTTACATACAAACTGTCTTCGTAAAATATTAGTTTGTTTATTTTTATCCACATTCCCTCACAGAATTTTTATTAGTGTAAAATCACCGTTAATCATACCAACCATCTTTTTTAGCATTCGTCTTATTAGATTCATATTTCATTATACACCGTATAGTCTTCCAATAAACATTTAACTGGATTTGTAATTACCCTATGTTATCCACATTTATTCTTGATTATTAATGTCACAATAACATTTAACGTATAAACGGATGCAAGTTAAAACTGGATATTCGACATTTCAAGATTAAGACATGTAATTTATTTTACAAACTGTTCGAAATTCACGTTCTAAAATTTTAGACGATGTCTTTTTGCCCCAAATCGAATCACTTTTTAGGTTATCAATTTGGGCGTAAAACTGTAAAAACTAAAGCCGTCTGAGTGGTCTAGAGGTTAAGCATTCCCGCACTAAAAGGTCCTGAGTTCGCATGCCTCATGTGGTCTAGCTAAGACTGAGTCATGAACTCATCTGTTGAGATGAACATCTTTTTTTTATATCTAGTAGTGTGTTTAAACAAATATTGCCTTAAACTACTTTTGTTTCCCAATTACACAATTATTGACTATTGTTTGTATCATTATAGGGTGGTGGATATTGTAGAGTCTTACTGAAATCATAAGTTGATCAATATTTGAATACCTGGAAGGCTTGAACGGCCGTTTCTTCCTAGTATAAGACTCATTAGCAGTACGTACCCATATATATGGTATCAACAGGCTAAAAAATATGTTCAACAAATAAATAATTTATATTTTAATCAAATTTCTATTTATTTTACAAATAAATAAATAATAGGATACTGATTCTCATCATTAACATGGTAAACAATTATAAATTTAACTAAATGTAAATTCATTATTTAACTACAATCAATCAAAAGAAAATAAAAATAGATTACAGAATAAATTTATTCAATCAAACATTATAATTATTATAATAATAATAATTATTATTATTTAATTAGTTTGTATTTTCCTATTCATCTACTAACATATTTATTATACACAATAATAGAATGAATACAGTAAGTACTACGATAGTTGTAATATCGAGATTGAGGTTAATTTATAAAACAAAAACAAAAAAAGACAGAAAAAAATATTTGTTCACAATAACTATAATAAAATGCAGAATATTAAAGTGTATGCTTTATTACAAATAATGATTGTCATATTAAAATATAATTTTATATGCTATTAGCAATTGTTGAAATAGTAAACAATTAATGTACTACTGAATTTTCAACATATACATTAACTAACTGCATGTATACATTGTATAAGAAATGTTTATTAGGAAAGAAGCAATTGATAACATGCATACACAACTATAACCCATTGTGATTATTATTGGTAAATAATGAATAAATTAATAGAACGAAGAATCAAAAAATGAACCAATAGAATTGGGATTATGAAACCAAAACAAAACAAAAACAAAGTTATGTATAGTGATATTCTTCAACTGATTTACTTGGTTAAACTAATAATTTATGAATGTGTGTGTGTGTGGGACGGGTGGATTGTTTTGTGTATTTACTTCCATACACTCAATTTATGTCGTTACAATTTCATTAAAAAAATAAATCAGACTTAATAAACAAATAAACCAACACACACACAGATACAATCGTTGATGTGTTGTATAATAATAGGATAAACTTCCAGCAAAAAAAAGAATAATCAGTGTAGTGTTCTTATATTTTTCATTGATCAGTAGATTTGACTGATTCATTCATTTCATCGCAGTCTGAAGAGATGAAAAATTGTTCCGGTAGTTTTATCCCACTTGTATCAATGTTTATATTACCTGTAATACAACCAGATAATGGTTGTGAACCAAGTAGAGCAACAGAATTAACTGCAGCTAATGCCTAAAATGAAATGTTGAAAAAAAGAATTAGCCAACTATATATGGATAACTGCATATGTAGTACATTTAATTGATCGATTGAGTTGAATCAGAATTAAGGATTAGGACATATATGATATTTGTTTAGTATTCAAGGCTTATTCATCTGTCTATCAGTCATAGCGTACAATCTAGTATATATGCACAGTGGTTCAAGTTGCCATACATTATTAGCACAGAAAAATGAATTTATCAGGAGAAAACCCAGAATAGTAGGGGCAGTGATAGTGTCAGTTGGGATATAAAGACTAGTCATCGAAGACACGATTATTGAAGATATAAATTACCAAACTAAAAACACACAAAAAGTTATGAAAGTCAAGAGCTCTGAATTTTTTAAGACAAAAGAATGGATACATTTTGGACATTGCAAAAGATTTTTAAGCAAAATGCCCTGGTACGGCCGAGAGTGGGGAGAGTCCGCTCTCCCTCTCGAAATGCTCTCACATGGCCACGCGTACATAGCCCCTGCCAGGGAAGTCCTACTCACTGCCTTCACGTGGCGGGGATGTTGTTTACGAAAATGAGAGGACGAAAAGCGAATGTCAGGCGCTTTAACCGGACCCCAAACCAATGGTGCACATGGGCTCCAGTATCCTGCCTGAAGGAACAAATGGCGTATGAACCAATCGTTGGTCACAGGCTACCATGGGACTGCATCACCTCACGATGCTCCACTGCCTTGTGGATCAGACGTTCAGGTCAAAGGCTCGGGGTGTGGCCCCCTAAGAAAACCACCTGCTTCGGTTTGGGCACCCGAGCAGTATCACAGCCCTCACACAAATCGATTGAGATTTGTGTGGCGCATATGTATTTGGTGCCTCCTTGTACCAATACCTATGTGTTAAAATAAATAAATATAAAACCCAACCGCGTTCTCTACACCTATTAACACGTCCATGTTCAATAGTCAATAACTTAATGGACTGGTACCATGTTTTGGTTTCGATGCCTTTAGTTTTCTTCCAGCTTACTCTCACGCCAGTAAACATCACCCATCTACGTAGGCCGTGGTCAACTATACATGTCCAAACTACATCACTTGATGAATATTTACTCTGCCATCAATCGATTTGTCATCCTTTACTAGTACCCTATGGAGAGATTACAATTTATGGACGAGTCGATTTCAGTACCTGATGCTCACGAACGATAGGTTCACAGAGGATTTTAGAGATGTGATAATTGAGTGGCTACAAGAAATAGGACTATTAAGGAGTTCCTTCATTTGTAATTGGGGTAATCAAATGACTTGTGGACCTTGTGCAGACTACCGTGATGATGTTGTCTTTCGATGTTATATATGTTGGAGGAAGAAGTCTGCAGGAATAGGAACACTTTTTACTCGATCCAGATTGAGACTAAGGCGAATCATGTTAATTGCGGCGACCTGTATAATAAAAGTACCAGTAACATTGGCAGATGTTACTGAAGCTTCGGTTCTTCAGTGGTATAAGTATTTTAGAGATATACGCGTAACAAAAATGACAAGCTTACACAACCGAAGTGCACACAAGCAATATTGAAGCTATTGGTCAGGGCTGAATGAGTTTTGCGACTTTATCATGGCTCCATAGGCCGACTATTATGGAGTCATATGGATGAGTTCCTCTACCGTGTGCATTAGGATTTTAGAACCTCTGAACCTCTTTCTAACCTTGACAAGTCTTTGAACCATGTAAACGAAGTATATCCGCTTGAGTTCTTTGATTTGTATAATTTATATTCAGTCTATACTGTTTTCTGATTGGCTGATATTTTCAAGGTTATTTAGTCTTGTCGTACGTTACTCCTAGCCCAGACATAGATTACTTAGTTTCTCATCCAAAAAATAGAATGGAGCGAATCGCAGCGCAGTGAACTTGTTCTTGGTTCTCAGACGGACATCTCGCCTACTCCACAAGTGACGCAATTCGGCAAGACCCGATAGAGCCTTCTCAATCAGTGTCAACATTTCGTCAAACACGAGAACACCAGGATTGATGAGACTCCTAATATAAGAGACGCGGCCGACGCATCCAACGATTTCACTCCTTATCATTTATTCAACTGCTGACGCAAGTCAATCCTGAAGTAACATTTCGCATCTGGGAGGAAAGAACCAAACACCAAACTGTAAATATATCAATCATATAGGGATTCAGTCACAAGCCATATAACTTAATGGTAATGTCTCGGAATACAAGACAAGATGACGGTTATGGGCTCCAACTCACCGAATGGCACAATTTTTTAAAGATTGTAGGCAGGCCTTAGCTAACATGTACCACTCAGTACGAAATGAAGCCTAGGTCTCGGATTTCCTGTCGACAACCTCCAACCACCTAAACTTTCAACGTAGTGTATGCAATGTCGAGTCAGCTAGATCTATAATCTCACTGTAACTTGATCAACAGGAATCAATAGGTACAAAGGACTCAACGATTATCTGATGCGAATTTCACTACTTATTAAGTATTATCAATGAAAAAAATAATAGTAGGATTACATCATGAAAAAATTGAAGTCAGTATTGCGAATCAATAAACACCAGCCAAATAACGTGCTTTAACATATGTAGATTACTGAGGACAATGAAACAAAGTCGAGACAGTTGTATGGCATACTCTCAGATTTCCATTGTTTTATCAGCTGACGAAACGAGTCACATTCAAAAAAATGCTGAATGCTAAGACTCTAATTGTAGCTTGAAAAAATATTTGTCAGTAAAAATATCAGTCAGACGTACCGATCGTATTGATGGCAGAGCACTTTGATCTTTTGTAGAAATTTAAAACGCTATGATGAATAGCCTTTGCCTAATTATTAGTAAAGTAAAACTTACCAATATTTCAATACCAAGATGTGTAAAACTAACAATGGAAGCTCTGATATAGTGATCGAGATAATTTAAAGGCTTTTGAGATTTGAAATCATTTTAAAATGCTATAATTGTATGTAGTTGCAAAACATACTATCTCTGGTATACTGTCATTGATTTTTCTAAATTTTTAGCTATTCATTAAATATTCACATTAGTATAATAAACACACTTCGAAATTCCCATACAAACGTTCAAGTTGAAAGAATAAATTAATCGCAAAAATAAAACGTGTTAAATATATGTTTTGCATTTAGAACTAAACACTTAAAAAAAAGCATGATTATGTAATTTAAAGCAACTAAAGTTCTCAATTTCCTTCTCAAATAAATGTGCACATAACCGGAGACAGTAGAGGTAAGAGAGTATGTTTATTAACCATCTAAATTTCTGCTGTACCGTTTAATCAGACTGTGTGCAATAGATTGTCTATTGGAATCCAGCTCAGGAGAACCAGATCAACATGTGAACCTAAAGCAATGTCCACTTTCGTGAGGCTATTAGAAGTGATACTGAAGCCCTCGGATACACAAAGCGTAAATCGTGCTAGTACTCTACATTGAATAAATAAAGTCAAGTTAGTGACCATACATGGATCCACAATACCAAAAAGGGAAAATACACATCTTTAGGAATATTTAATATTAGTAGAGATTGTAAAAAAATAACCGTCCAGTTTTCAATGGTCTAATTAGGCTCCAATTTAAATTATGAAAATATATAGTATTTATAAGTAAAAACAATTATGTTTACTTACTGTTTGACTTGCTGACAATAACGCAACAGCATTAGCTGGATTAATATCTGCATTGCTGACGGCTCGTTTTACTACTTCTTTTGTATGCGCATGTGTAAGTTTTTCAGCAACATTTAATTTACTTTGAAAAAATTTAGTATCATCTATAACACCAGCAGCAGCTAAACCACTTTTAAGTGAACTATTTAATCCATAACCTAATTGTAATTGGCTGCCTTCTATGGTAGTTGGTCCACCAATTGGTGATGTATAAAGATTGCCACCGGCTTCATTAATACGTGATTCATTAGATTTGATCATTGATATAAATTCAGCGCGATGTTGTTTATCAGCTGGTCCCCATTCATGTACAGGCTTTAGGAATTCTTTTAATAACTATTCAAATAAAAAAGAAAAAGAATCTGTCTAAATTTAATAGTTTTCAAATAGACAATAATAATTTTGTTGAAATTGCTAATTGTTTCAAGTTGATGACTAAGAATCACTGAACAACTGTTTCGGCCTAGTATTGAACTTCACAACCATGCAAACGAATTGAAGTCATGTACGTAGATCATTGGCTGAAGGCTCATGGACCTAGAGGTCAGGCACCTACCGCGAGACCTGAAAGTATAAAACTCACAGGTTGGTTCTTGAAGAAGCTCCAGAATAGAAAAAGTTCGCTGTAAAACGCTTCTTGATTTTCAACGACAGTTTAACTAAAATTAATCAGATATACTTGAAGAAGAATCAGATGATATAAATTGAACTATTGTTATTCACAAGTTTGAGGTTACTCAAAGTTGAAAACTTATGACCATACATATAAACACGTAAGAAATTGAACTTGAAATCTGATATCATATAAAGGTCACAACAACTTGAACTTAATACTAAAAATTTATTTTTAATTTAAAGGTTTTATCAAAGCGAAGCAGGGGCCACTACTGATAGAGCTTTTGACATGAGGTCTTATCCACAATGCAGCGGAGCAATATTCGGAGATGTAATGGTAGTAGAATAATAAGAATTAAAATTTACTTATTTAATATGAAGTATATAATTGATGTGAAATTATACAATTTAAAAAAATAATATGAATCATATACTTACGATTAGTTATGGAAATATATCTATAAACTCAGTGATTAAGTCATGGAAAATAATTAAGATTAAAAAAATAATCACAGAATATATAATAATTGTCTAATATTATCAATGGAAGAGGTTAAGCGTTAGCGCGCGAGACCAGGGCTCCTTGGTTCAAATCTAACACGCGTTATCGTAGATGTGCACTTCCGAGGAGTCCCATACTAGGACGAGACGGCCATCCATCGCTCCCACGTTTTCAGTGGTGGTCTGACATCTTATTTAAAACTCAACAATCCCCAAGACCCTATACTGATAAAATGTAACACCTTATTTGGTCATCAAGTTTGAATTTATTTATGATTATCTTTAATTTAACATCGTAATGAACTATGTGGCTTATAAATAGAATGAAGACGTTTCAGCAAAAAATTTTTTCTACGATAACATTTTCCAAAGCTGTACAATCGTATTCATAGGTGATTAACTTTTTCTTGTGGAACAGGTTACATTGGTCATACAAAGAGCGCACTTCGTAAAGGAATATCCAAGCGCTACCCTGTGTAGTCATTTAAAAGGGTATATAAATCAATCAATAGCTCAGTCGCCAGACAGATAGGTAATTCAGGTTACAGTTCATCACGCGAATCTACGCTAAAAATCCTCTAGAAAGTAAGAACTAGCTGATAAAAGGTTTGAATGAGGAATTTATGCACATCCATGGCCATAGCAATTCACCATTTCAAACTTGGACTGTGTACAGAAGTCATGTTCAACTGCTTATTCTGTCATGGTCTTAGAACCCTTTCGAATTTTACAAGTTATAATTTCTAATCATTACCTTCTTTATTAAGTAGACAGTCATCTATTCTAAAGATTACTACTCTTTATTACTTCAAAATTATTGCATAACATAAGCTCTTAATGATTTATTATTACTTTTTGAAGTGATGTAACCTTTTTTATTCAGTACTTGAAAACTTTAATTACATTAGAATAACACCTTTTCATTTGTAAATGATTGTTTGAAATACTCTCAGACTTTTAATATGCTTGACTACTTTATCACACAACCACTTCATTTTGATTGACTTCTACTTGAATAAGTTTAACTATTTTTGATAGTTATCTAAAACTCCTCTATTTTACTATACGACTATTTTCAATTATGACACATTTTGACTAGCTTAATTAACTCATAAGTACCATCAGTAATATGAAAAGCGAAACGATGAATTTATCTTTTCTAGCAGTCAGAGACATTATTCCTCACAGTATGCTTTTTAATGACAATAGTACATGGATATGTATACAGACAGAGATTCATGCACATTTGCACACTGTAAATGACTTTTACATCAATCTCATAACCCTCATTGCCATGCATAAAATAAACATCCAACCTTGATTTGACAAGCATTTTAGGAAAATTTAGTATTTTACAAATCTTAAATACTCTTTAATGACTTTGTATCTGATTATTTCCTTGAAGAAGCTCAGACTAGTTGGCTACCCGTCAAATTATCATACTGATTATTATTACAATTTATGGTAATTGAAACAACTTAAACAACCTATCCTTAAATTTGAATTTCAAGGTTAAATATGTGGTACATTGAACCAAAGTTTTTTTTCTTCAATAAACAAGAATGAACTATCATTAAAAATAGTCTGAATTATAAATTGGCGAATAATTTAGTGATTTTCCTAACAGCTGACTGACAACAAATATAGTCCTTCCATTGCCAACCAAATCTAAAGATTATAATTTATTTTGATAACTATGGTGTAAAACAAAGTGATTACTGTATAGTATATAGCGGCAACAAATAAGCTACATGAAATTCTGCTGCACAGATTTATTTCTTGCATTAAGGTTGACCGAAGCTAGATATGATCATTCGTTGAATTTCGGTTTATTACATTTAGGATATCACTCACAAGATGAAAGATCTAAAAATATCTGAACTTGATCTACTTGTAAATTTATTGTTACATACAGATGTGTCTTAAACAAAAGGCAAAAACTATGAAAACAAAGTAAACGTTGTATACTTATTAAATTCAGATCAATAAGGAGATAAGTGAAATATTTCAATTGATTGCGTAATTGAGATAAAATATTCAAGTTGTTCACTTTAGAATAAAATAGTTATCTAATGCTGAGTTTTTCAAGTGCTGTTCTAGCTACAACAAAGACAAGGAATTCAAGCAATAAATTCTTATCAATAAGTTACTTACTAGAAAACCACCTTCGCTGCAGTATTTGTAAATAAACCAACCAACGATTAATAATACAGTCCCAGCAGATAGTGATTGGTATAAAACATACGCCCAAGGTGGGAAAGAATAATTCTTCTCTTTTAATTCAATCCGATTTGTTAATACAGAAATAATTAGTAAAAGACAAATAGTTGGTGTAATTACAAGCCAACAAATACGCCAATACCAATTAGGTCGTTCATTTATCATCAATTCAATATCGCATCGGAATTGTCTTAAACCTAAGAGTGATTCAAAGAACAAAAGTGATAGCATACAACTGAAATAATAAACTTATAACTATGTAAAGAATATATGTACATTTTTTGATATTTTGAATAGAAAACAAGTAATTTTTGGAATAACGATTACTGCATTCTAAGTATATGCATGAACATACAAGTAAATCCGTAAACTTGATACTTTTTAGTCAAAGAGAAGATTATCCAATTTAGCAATCAGTCTACATTGATAGGTATGGGTTTCTAGGTGGCCATAGTTATTGTCCAGCACAATAAAACACAAGGTTTGATGAAGTATCTATTCAACAGAAATGACCATATCTGTGCAAAGATAATATAATTGAAGATGAAGTAAAACTGATAACGGAAACCTTGATGGAGAATGAATGTCTATAAAAAACTCAGGAATCGATCGAATGACTATATTATGTTGCGACCTAATATGATTCAAGCACCCAACATAGCCGTCTATATTATCCTGCCATGTGTGTCAGTCAGTCACAACGTAGAACCTGTACTTATGTACATCAGCTCAGGTTGCCATACCACATCAGCACATAGAGATTAAGCCATCAACTCAAACCTGTCATATAAGTTGCATAGCTTTGTGGGGAAATTGGGACCGATGTTTCCACCATCAGTAGAATGTACAATGTAGTACTTGTAGTAAAATGTATTGAAAAAACAAAGTTTCAGTAATTAGGTAAGTGATAAAAGACATTTAAGATATTATTTTGCTTTGAATGACGTAGGGGTAACGTATCTGTCACAAATTTATCTGAATTAAAGTTTAACAAACCTTCACAAAACATTTTCAACTATACTACAATATTTGGCTTACTAACTACAAGATGTTCCAGAAATATCTAGTGAGAAATCATGATTGGTGCAGTTTAAATATGCACGGAATGGGAAATTCATTATCAATGGAATCAGCTAATTGTCATATTAGATAAACATTAAAACTAATAAACTAGAAATCTATTCACAGATTAAATTGCAAAATGATTACAGTTAGAATTCTATCTTTGGACGCCGACTGATGAAGTAGCAAACTTTCTTATTTGTTATTTATAGAAATTTAAATCTAAATAACAGAATGGATGAACTCGATATTTGTTTTATGAAAAGTGCATAAAATTGTGTAAACAATTTCGCTTACATTATTTATCCAATACTATCACCCTTTATTCCTGACATTAACTAATTAAAATAATATATTTTGATCTCAGAATTATTACCTAAAAATTCCGTTTTCTACTTTAACCCACACATTGAGTTAAGGCTAATGGTAAGTAACGATTGCTCTGACGGAAAATGTGCGTATCAAAACTGAATGAAAAAATTTATTACAAGCTGAAAAGCTGAGCAGCCATTTCGTTATACAAAGAAGTGTCATACTGGACAAAGTGTTGGAGTGAAGTGATGCCAAGTTCAACCCATTCGTGATAGATCCGTATGTATCAGACAAATGTCGAATATACCAAGTCAATCAAAGCTAGGCTTGAAAAAACAATTATCCCGCGAATGAAATGAACGTCATTTGTTTTAATAAAATTTTAACTAATGCAGTTTTGAAATAACTGTTTGAAAAGGCAGCTAATAGAAAAAGCTTAGTCACCAGATAATAATCAATTTTCTGTAATAAGTATCAATGAGAACATTTCCCAAAAAGTTGATTTATACGAACACTCAATGTTTTCAGAAACATTATTTACGTCATTTTTTTATTGTCTGTTTGAATCTTCCCACTGATGGCATATGAGCATCCTGTGAGGATTGCTTCAATATTGCCTTTGATCACAAGCTACCACATATATCTGCTTATAATTCTTGTTTAAATACACACTATTATATGTTTAAGCGGTTAGTTTAAATTAGTTTTGTGAGGACGATCATACGCTTCAAACATTGAGTTTTTCCACAATGTCAATTCCACAGTCGATTTCAAGAAGTTTCAACACTGAAGATATAAAAAGGTCCTAATCTTAATTTTTGAATAACCATTTGATTAAACATTTGTTAATACTCTATGGCAAATTTGTCTAGTTCTTTTGTTGTTAATCGAATTTCATCGAATAAATTGAGGGTTAAACACTAATAATCGTTAATTTTCTTCATAAATCATAAAACTAATAATTCTTTTTTTTCTTTTAACTGTCATTGAAGTTTATGTTTATTTTATGATGAAACGAACCAATATAAATAAAGCTATTGATAGATGTTGATATTTTAGTGTTTCCAATTTAATCCTTAATTCTAATTAGTTCCTAATCATTTTACAATTAAACGACAAAAAATAAACAAACACGTTTTTATCACATTTGGAATAACTAAAATAAACCTAAATTTTTAAATAAAGTAATTAACATCTGACTTACCATATACATATGTAATGACAACCGTTTCACTTAGTGCAACAATTAATGGAGCATAACCACTCATTACACTGTCATATATTGTTACAAGATAATATCCACCAGCACAAACCATTGGCAATCCCATGAAAAAATTCAAACAACATACTGATATCCTGTAAATATTTCAACAAAAATGTAATTATATCTTGATCAAATAAACTAAGAAATCAATTCATACTATGTGAGGTCATACTTTAAAAAAATGCAACAGTATGAAATGCTTTGGGGATTATTTGTGGCCATGGAGAATTATTGTTATAGTAGCGAAGAAAACTGTCAACTAGTATACACGGAGACATATTTAATTCAGCAGTGCAAATCCAACAAATTTGACCGCGAAGTTATGTAATTAAACGCAGAATATTGTTTCTCATAAGATCATATTTACCAATTGACGTATACTACACTAACAGCAAGTTTATCATTCAGATAAACGTAATTTTCGCGAAAATACCACCCAACCAAATTGAATTATTTTTTGTCTCATGAAGGTATCTACAATCTGATGGACCACTTAAACCAAAGAACAGTATATCATAATTTAGATGAGAGATTCGAACATCCTACTTGTCTGTATTAGAGTCATATACTCGATTTTACCATATATTCTTTTCAAACAGATACTTTCCCTTTCAAGATTTTGTTACAAAACTGGTTGTGTTTTGTTAGGAATGGTACGATGTATCAGATGTTTTTTATCAAATTGGAAATCGTGATTTATCCAATCAGATTTGAATGTCGAATAGAAATTGCTCATTATAGGAATTACAGGAATACACATTAAAAGTCATATTTAGCGTCATCACCAATTTACCCAATATTTTACCTTAGTTGTGAAAAACTGAATATGTATGACAACAAAATCTATGACTGAGGAATACAATAGATGGTGAGATGAGTTGCACAAAATGTTCCATTATCAAAAACACTATGGTGTGCTCTATTAACGTGGACAGACATAAGTAGTATGTAGCAGAAACAGGAAGTGGAATTCTTACCAGCAGAAGATTGAAATAAAAAGAAAAGGATGAAAAACAGAGAGCAATCAAAATAAAGGATTAAAATAACTATAGAGTATGTAGAGTAGAACTCTGAGAAGATATGCAGATGAAATAATGTTTGATTTTCATATTCTACAGAAGCATAGTGTGAATTTTGTATAAATCAAAAAATTGACTTTTACCTCATCAAGTCTTCGTTGTTTACAATACTATTTATCCTAATTTCGAATTATTTGAACATAAAGTGAACGTTATTGCTCCACGTGTTATCCAATCCAATACTTATATTGTTCTTCATTGAATATCAGATGTACATAAATTGTTAGATCGAACGAAATCCGATGAAATTTGGACTTTAAAATTTTAGTCAGCTTGAAGTGTACTTCATAACAAGTGTAAATTTAATAAACTTTATGTATATTAAAAAAAGTATTGAAGTAAAAATAATTTCACTACTACTGATTTTTCTCTGCGACATTATTTGAATAATTCACTAAATGAACGAAAATTTATTTACTACCGGTAAAATATTTGACTTTCACCTAAAAATCTCTAATTGGCATCGGTTTTAGCAAAACATGTTTGGAGTTTTTTGACCAAACTATTGCTCCATATGAGATTTAAGTCAGTTTCATTCACATAAGTTACCACTAATCTGTTGTGGTATTGACCAACTGTCTCACCATGCAGATGCAAAACGTCTACATTCATCAATGTAAAATTATACTTCAATATCGTTTGTATGAAACGAAAGATAAAAAACTATAACTTCCGTAAAAAATCCATTTAAATGTTAAACATTTCATTTAAAGAGACGAGAATTGTTAACATAATTATGATAAATACATATTTGTAGTGACTTTAAATGCCATATATCATATTTTCTAAGGAGAGTGTGTGTATGGATGATACTAGTTAAAAGAAGAATGAGATGTTAAAAAAACAACATTTATTGTATGCGACGTAAGACCCGATAACCAATACGGTAAATTATAAAATACAAAATAATATGAATCACTTGATTGCTTAATTAGTTATAGGATTCAACAGAGAAAATTGGTCATGTATTCAAATCGCTTTTTTTTGCGTGAATGTTTTCTCTAGTCCAAAAGATGCAGAATTTTCTTAAAATTATCTTCAAATTTAAATTTATACCATAAACATGCCATAACCGATCAGACAACTAAACAATAAAAAAGAACCTACTAAAAATGTATATCAGTTCCAGCATCCACAATCAAATTCAAGGTGAACTACAGAGATATGACATTACCAATTGTGGCGAAAATGCTCCACAGATCATTTTGAGTCTTGAATTATAAATTAATCATTGACTAGGTAGTTTTTAAATCTGTTCGCAAATCAGTTTTGTACAATCACATGAATGACATAATTCAATCAGCTGTAATCAATCCCTACCTTACTTATTCCAACATTTTGTAGGCTGGAATTAATCAATATGCACTAATGTTTAAAGCTGTTTTATCCTATTTGTGTTGAGACTAACAGATCAGCTTTTATGATTTATGTTAAATTACTAATAACCTTAGGATCAAGCGATGTAGATAAAGCAGTTTGAAAGAAAAAAACAAATACATTAATCTCAATAGATCAATTTCCTTATTTGAAATTTTAAAGAAAACTTGACCTGAATTTCCCGTGTTCTGAGTAAAATGGTTTTATTTTCTCAATTCTTCTTTGTGAAACATTAAACTTATTGATGTGCCTGACCCACATATTTATTTATCTTCATCTTTCAACATACAATCTAATCATATTTCAATAAACCTTTACATAAATAGATTTTCATTTTACATATCTAAACGACGTGGACTTGAAATTTTAGCCTAGATTGTTTTCATGTGAATTAGTAAAAAGTAATTAAAACAGAAAAGCAAATCCATAAGGAGTGTATCACCCATAAATATCAGAGTCAGTTATGTGATATTTATTTTCATGATACACAAATTAATGAAACAAAATAGTACTGAAATTGAGATCATTAATTGACCTTAGTTAAAGGAACCTTGAAAACCAGGAAGCACCGAACAGCTCTTTCGTCTTAGCATGAACTATTGAGCAGTTGTGATTTACAACCTACTTGGATTCGAGCCCAGGATATTCCGGTCTCAATGTGAGTCCTTAATCTTTAGATCACTGAGATGGTATCAACAGATTAACATTTCTAATGTTAGTCGAGTCGTTTATACAGACTGGTGAGAAGTCTAATGGCAGAACATAATAACTGTCCAGTAAATCCTGACTTTCAACGGTCTCCTAGTTTGGGTCGGTTCTGAATTCCAATAACTTCCAACAAACATAAAAACAGCCGATGCTGATAATTTTTTGCTTAGTTTAAACACATACCGGAACGCAATTTTACGTCTTTCTGTTAGATGAACACCTAATCGTCTGAATTCATCCTGTATACCAGAAAGAGTAGTCTCCAATATAGAGAACTGTGAACCGAAACCAAGTGTTAACATCATTGTGAAGAATAAAACCGACCATAAACTAGAAAGTGGCATATTTGTCATTGCTTCAGGATATACAATGAAAGCAAGTCCAGGACCTTGATGACGAAAAGAATAAAAATAATAATTGTGAAGTTACATCATAGAAAAATAAAACAAATGTTGGATAAAAATATGGTACTGCAACGATTTTCTGCTCAAACACAACTCACTTTTTGTTAAAAGAAAAACACTTTCGAAGCCATAAAATTAATAAAAACAAATTATCAAACGATAATCATAAGTAAAAAATGTGTGACATTTAGTAATATCTCAAGTCAACATGGACCATTTTAATATTTTCATTTATTCTATCACTCATATGTTTGACCACGTGTAACCTTCAGGATACTTTAAGCATGAGTGTATGCTAGTACGTATGTGTATATATACTTATCTGTATCTCTCTGATGCTTATAGAAATTGAATTACCTATTACTCACTTAGTTGGCTATTTCTTCCGCTTCAGATCATATACATGTTTTTCGTCTCTTATCGTTTGCCTCCATTATAAGGTTCATGAAGTACTTTCGTATTCAGATCAAACTTGTTATTAGCGGGATTTGTTGACAGAAAATATAAGCTCATAGCTTTGCAGTGGAGTGGAGTTTTAATTCATTTTGCATTACTTGTTTGAACCTTTCTATTGATGTTTAGGACTGCAATCGATAAGTCTCATTTTGACATATAGGCACCCTATGCGGATAGCTTCGATATTACCTTAAATCACAAGCATCATAAACAAAGATGGATCACGCATTCATGACAATACATGTGTTCGATTTCCAGTTTTATTGTTTAAAACACTCGAAGAATTTATTCGATACAGTGAAGTATGGTGGCTAGCAATGGGAGGTCCATCCAAGAGTTGTTATTCACATCGGCACTCGTAAAAAATGCGTGATCAATTGAAGTGATAAACATCAATGTGAAAGTTCGAACAATGAATACAAGTGAATCCCTAGAAGTTATTTAAAATCAGACTCTTAAACTGTTTCGATGTTTTTCCTAGAAGATTCCTGCTCTTAATAACTCTCCTCATTTCCATTCATCATTTAGATAATTGACCAGCTATAAAACATATCATCAGAAATTATATCTTATAAGCAAAATTGGATGGGGGCTAGCAGCGCAACTTAAGACGCGCGTTTCGTACTATTTGGAACTTGTCAGCTGATCAGTTGCAGTCCTAAATAACAATAAGAAGATTCAAACAAACAATAGAAAATGAATTAGAAACCAAACCTGCTCTGAGCTTAGGTAGTAGACTGTTATCGTGACCTTATACCACCTATGCAGTATTCGTAGTCATCATTATAATGTTTCATCACATCCGAAAATCCCGGTTGTTTTACTCAATCTACTAAATTTATTCTAACAATCGGACTAAAGCAGTTTCACAACTTTAACAGAAAGTTTAACATATTGATCGAACGCACTGACACACAATTTGCAAACTGATATGCATATGTACAATAAAAAACTTTATAAAATTAGATTGTAAGTCTGTTGTTGTTAAAATAATAACAAAGCGTCGAAATTAAATCGAAACATTTTACCCTACAACTCATCTTCTTTTGATAGCGTTTGAAGCAAGCAGCGATTGATCAAAGTGGCGTGATTTTTATTGCAGGTTTTCGTATCTGATGATTATTAGTTAATCGATTAAAAATGACGCAGAATTGGGTACATATTTTCATTGATTCAAGTTGCGACGTCGTTACAAAACAACAAGAATAAATTACCAGGTCAAATGGTGGAACAGTTTAAGTAGTAACAGTATCTGTGGTTGTTGAAAAGACAATATGATTTGAGAGAATTCGCAAGCTCCATACCATAAGGTTTCTTTAAAATTCAAGATACATCAAAAGGCCGAGTGTATACACTAGAGTTAATGTTATCGATTCTAATCGATATCATGTAACATCTCCCATTTATTGGTTGCAAAACTGGCCCAAACACAAATATCTACGAAGACGGTTCAATCCAAAACTCGTTGACTTTATGAGCTGTCTATGCCCCATCTTGTCAGCCCCCAGATTTCTGCCAACCTAACCCATAATCCATTGAAGTAGGCGTTAATTGGATATACATACTTTAATGTTCAATCCCCTTCAGTCGATTATTAAGCCATCATGCCGAAATACGTATAAATAAAATTACAAATCCGACTATGAATTGCGAAAAATACAAATTTACTTGATTCATGTTGATGGGGACGAAAAGTAGGGACACAAAGAACAGGATAGTATATTTATATTACACAAAAGCAACCATCGGTCCATTAATCCTATCAAACAAATCGACATTACATACAGATGGGGTCAATATTAATCAATAAGAAACGAGAACAACAAAAACCTAAGAACATGAGAAAATGTTAACGAAATAAAAATGAAAATAAATAGTGACAAACACATCACGACAATACATACAAAATTTCTATCTGTGGATAAAACACCCGCACACATGGGCATGCAATTTGAAGTCACTTACCGCTGGATGCAACTTCAGCAATTGTTGTATTTTTTTGATAAGCCATAAAACCCAAATTAGAAAATATCACAAAACCAGCATAGACAGAAGTTGCACAATTAATGATTGCCACAATGACAGCATCTCTATTTAAATTATTCAGTGAAAGTGAAGTTGTAAATGTAAATGATGATAACGGTGAGAAGATAATTATTATAATATTTAACTGTATAATGTGTAAGCCATGATTATACGTACAATTAATTAACCACTAATGTGTAATTAATTAATGCTCATTGAATTCTCTAGATCAAGTTGGAATTCGACAACACTAATGGTCTAAATAAATCGACATTAAATGTTCATCTGATAGTAGGTGACTGAAGGTAATCATTTGGTAGTTAACTCTGGACCAATTGTTTCGTGCTAGCCGTTTACCCTTCAGGAGGTGTAATTACAATATCTAGAGTGAATTGAAGTGGTACTTAAAATGCTAACCTGCATCACCCAGTTTTATGGTGTACGTCGGCATTCGTCACCATAGAATGATAAGTCAGTTATAAATATTTGAATCCTATAGATGATTGTAACCTCAATAAGCTAATGGTCACTTCTCAGACTGTGGGGCTGGGTGAAACGGGTTTTAATCTTACCTGTAGCATCAATTCACTCAAGAGTACACTTACGTCTTGCTGTCTCGTGTCAGCTAGGATGAAACATAGGTCTAGGGTTTCCGGCCGACTACTTCCAACAGTCTAATATGGTAAGAGAAGCCAGGGGTTTCAAATATAACTCATTGAAGTAGCACTTTAAATTCTCATTTTCATCATATACATGAGAAGACAATAATGTTCTGTTGCATTACTAAAAATGATATCTGTATAAATGGTGATTATAAAAAGCACTAAATTAGTGACGAAACACGCAAAATAACAATACAGATAATAATTCATAATATAAACTTATTAGTGTCCCAACCCTTAGATTAATAATAATTATATCACTACAACTACTACTAATAATAAATCAAATAGGTACAACAAAACATGTAGCATTATACTGAATATGGGTTTACATCCAAGAGTTAAACGTGAATGACTTTCATGTATCATCAATTCTATTGGCTTCACACATAAATGATAAAACTTCTTGAAAATAAAATTTGAAAGTAGGAAACGATGGAAAACAAGAGAAGAAAATCGAGCAGTAAAAACTGACAGATATTGTAAATAAAATCAAACTTAACAATGTTTTCAGAACAGATATTTGTACTAATCATAAAATTCTCTGATTTCAAATCAAATACTAACCTTATCCATAACCTTGCTAAAAACGTGAAATAACTGAACCGACATTTCATCCTAGTCAACAATAGTAACAATGCGGTGTACTTTGGGCCATTATTAATTTAGCCAATTATTTTTAAGATTTCACATACGTTTGACATGCGAAATGTATTGCATTATCGAGTAGTCATGTAAACGACTAAAGATAAATTACTTTCGACAGTAAGGACCATAATTTGATATGAATATCACAGAACCAATAACTTAAACGGGATTTTAACTAGGAAAATTGAGCATCAATAGACATTTGATAGGAATGACAATATTACTTGACATAACCATATATCATAACATAACCATATAGCAAAATAATGCTAGTGATGTAACACCATACTGTTCACTTACCTACAACAGTTATTCTTAAATTTATTATAACTTGACACAGTTATTAAACCACCGTTGCAACAGCCCAAAGAGAAAAATATCTGTGTAGCAGCATCAGCCCATACTTGGGGATCAGTTAATCGTGAAAAATCAGGTGTTAAATAATAAAGTACACCTGCTCCTGAGCCTGGGAGAAGTGCTCCTCGTATAAGAAGAATTGTTAACATGATATATGGAAATACACTTGTAAAGTAAGAAACCTACAATAGAGTAATCGAGTAATGTATATAATTTATATTGGCAATTAGAAACAGACCTAACGAATTAGATTATAAACTCATCAAATCTTAGTTTAACGTTTTACCCTCTTCGTTTAATGAATATACTTTAGCAATAAAGGTTTCATAAATCGAGAGAATAAAATTTATGCCGTGAATAAGCAATGGTATTTGTTAATGAAAAGCGTTGAGTGAGAAATAGCATGCCGGTAACATACGAACAAATAAATCAAACAAACGACCGATGATTGTAGCGTCACATTGAGAATTAATCAAAGTTGAAGATATAAAGCCTTAGATTAAACTTGGTGGTTTAAATGAGATTGTTATAACTGTCGGATTTCTCGTCTACACGAATAGGACGTTAATTTGCCTTAAACGAACATCTACACTAGATTCACTCCCAGTGTCTATTCTACAGGACATCAACACAACTCAAATCAAAAACACGTGACTAGCCTGACTAGAATGTAAACATACTTCCACACCAAAGACCGATAACAATCCGTCAACAGACCAATAATAATAAGGGTAAGAGAATATATAACTCATCTAGGACCTGTCAGACTGTCTATTAGTCTGACTAAGCTAACAACCAATCATTATCATTCTCGCCCACACATAAGCTCCCTCGCGAAGTGTGATCATTTGACTTAACCTTTGGGTCTATTTGAAAAAAATTCGTTTGTTTCTGTTCTCTTGATGACCTTCGGTTGGCTTCTGATTTCAACTGATTTCTTCTCATTTCATCATGAGGTGGTGGTGGTGGATCATTGAACGTTTCACATATTATCTCCACTGGCAAAGGTTTGGATTTAGATGACTTACTAACATTTTTTCTGTCTCGCGGTTGATTTATGTGTCTAATAGTTAGTGTATTTTCGACAATTGCATCATACAATATCTTCCCATGTTTTTTTTCATATGCCCAGATATCCATTTTGGCTTTCCTAGCGGAAATCACGTGCATAAATTCAGTCGTCCGCTTTAAATTCTCGAATTTTCGAACAATCCCCTTTCTTATATTTTGTAGCCCACTCGTTCTGTCCTTCAGGGTCAAAACATCAAAACACGTCCTAATTGGTCGGCCAAATATTATTTCGGCTGCTGATTTTCCGTCTTGACAGTTTGGACTAGGTTTAATTCTGTAAGAAATTAGGAACTGTTGCCTAGCCTCCTCTACGTTATCTTCTCCAATCTTTAAGAGAGCTCGCTTAAGAATATCAATAAAATTTTCTGCTTGTTCAGTTGACTAAGGGTGATACGGTGGAGTTCTAATGTGTTCAACTCCATTTTGTCTGCAGAACTTCGAAAACTGATGACGTGAATTGCGTCCCGTTGTCTGAAACCAAAACATTAGGTGTTCCAAACCTACCAAATAGTTGTCTGAGATGTAACAGTGTTTTAAATGTAGGGAGTCTTCGTACAGCATAGATTTCAGGCCATTTAGAATATGAATCTACCACCATTAAAAAATATTGTCCGCTTATCACAGTCCAACATAGTTGATGTGTACTTGTAACCAAGGCTTGTTCGTCTCTGGCCATGGCTGAAATTCTAATTTCAATGGATCTTTTGCACCTTCGGCACATCGACGACATTTCAATACATGTTCTTCCATAATCTTATCTATGAATGACCAATAGACATAACTACTTATAAATGCCTTCATTCTGTTCATTCACGGATGACCAGTGTGAAACTGTCTAAGCACAAAAATGCTGAAGAGATTTAGGGATGACAATACGATCGCCATACGTCAAACAATTATCATAAACCGATATAGACTCATGTGTCAAAAAAAAACTCGTGAAACTCTCAGTCAACTTTATCCTCTTTCTAACCCTTTGAAGCGACTCCTTTTATTCTTTTAAGTAAAGAATCATTTTGCCGCTGCTACTTCAACCGCTTCTGCCGTTACTGGTAGGATTCTGATAGCATCACAAAATACTTCCTCTTTCCGGTTCAAGTGATATAACAGCAACCACGCTATCTTCCTCTAATTTGAAATTATTAGCAATTAACCTCGACAACCTGTCTGTATGACCCATACGGGCTGACGGCTTGTACAGTAATTTGAAGTCATATTCCAGCAACATAGCAGCCCACCTAGTCAGCCGATTTGCAATGTGAATGGGTATTTCTTTCTTAGAGCTAAATGTGGCCAGCAATGGCCTATGGTAAGTCTGCAAGGTAAAATTCCTACCGTATAGCATCTTGTGGAACTTCCTGACCACCATCATTAGGGCTATAGCCACGTTTTCCATTTGACTATAATTCTTTTCAGTCACAGTGAGCGTGCGTGAAGCATGAAAAATGGTTTTTCGTGACCCATTAGGAAATTTATGAAGAATCGACGCTCCAATGCCATCATCAGATGCGTCAGCCGCTGCTATTAATTAATTCAAGGTTTGAGTCATAGTGAAGAAGCAATAAATCAGACGCCAAGATCTGTTCCACTTTTTAAAAGGATACTTGACATTCTTTATCCCAGTTACATTTGATTTTCTTAGTTAACAGTGCATTCAATGGAGCAAGCAGGGCATTTATATTTGGCACAAAAGGACTATAATCGTCAATCATCCCCAAAAACATGACTGAAGCATTTTAACATTAGATGGAACTGGTATATTTACAATGGTATGTACCCTTTCAGGATCAGGTCTACGTCCATGAGAATCGGTAATTGTTTCCAAATATCTAATACTTACCATGGAAAATGAACACTTCTAATTCTAAACGAAAGCCATACTTTCTAATTCGAGAAAAACGTCTTGTAAATGATCACAGTATTCTTCTTCACTTTTACTGGCAATAATAATATCATCCATATATGCCATGGCAAACGGGATATCGTTTCACATGGTGTTCGTGACTTTTTTAAAAATTGCCGGGGCACATTTTATGCAAAAAAGCAGTCTTATAATGGAGCGATCCCCGATATATGTTCACTGTCAGCAGGAATCTACAAACTTCTTCAACCTCCACCTAGAGGTATGCATCTGAAAAATCAATCTTCGAAAGTATGGAGATCCATTCAACTTAGTAAAACAAATTCTCTGGGATGGGTAAGGGGTATAAATGGTTCTGTAGTGCTTTGTTTAACCCACTGTAGAAGTCCCCACATACACATAATTTACCATTAGATTTTCTTACAACCAATAATGGTGTTGCCCCTGCAGAATAATTTGCAGGAGAAATAACCCCAGAGTTCTGCAGTCTGTCAAGTTGTGTATCCAAGTTATCAGTAATCGAATAAGGTACCGGCCACCTTGGAAGGAACACAGGTTTCGCTTCCTGCTGGACATACATACCGGCCTTTACTTTCACACATAGTTCCAATTTATCCTCAAATATATCTAAAAACTTATCATGCAGTTCTCTTACACAAAAACTGCTAAATTCATTTGACAGCGTTTTAGGTACTGGTGAATTAATCATACTGCAGACAATGCTCAAAGGCAGATACCATAAACCAAATATATCTATCCAGTCAATACCTAATAAGTTAGTATGACAGATCCCAGATATATAACATTTGCCAGTGTTATTCTTATCACCCAATCCGAGAGGTAGCTGAATTTTTCCAAGAGTAATATTAGTTCATGTGGCATTCTTAGCGTTATAATATACAGGTTGATATTCAGGTCGACCAAGTTCTATCGAAGTCTCTAGAGATTAATATTGTGCTACACCCAGTATTAACTTGCAGCTTAACAGGTTTAACATTAAAACTACAGTTACATACTTCCTTTTAGACGACAATTGAACACTTTTTGTGATACCTCTTGTGAGATCCGCGTCTTATTTCCCTTACAGAACTCATGCTAACGGTCGACAATCTTTGGCATGGCCATATCCACCACATCGGAAACAGACGTTTTTAAAATGCCACTCACAGCATCGCCAACAAGACGTTTGGAGTTTCATTAGGTTTGAGATTCGCCGGGAGTACAAATCTTTATTTCCATTAAAAGATATCCACAAAGCACTAACTTCCATGTGTTCACTGTTCCTTCCTACGAGATTTGTGTCATGCTTCATGTTAACAATCCTTTGACATTCTTAAGAAACTGATTGCAGACTGATATAAGGTCTTGTTTCATTCTTGCTAAAGTCCGTGTTCTGATATCTGCATCTACTGCAGATTGTAACCCACAGACAAAAATAAGGCATTTAAACTGATCTGAGCAAATTTCCTGTAACCGGAACCGCTCACATTCCCGGTTCATGATGCTTGCATATGTCACATAATCGTTCTGTGGTGTTTATACAAGCTGGAAACACTGGTGTCTAGTGTGAATAATTGATGATCATTCCCCAAATATGCGTGTCAAGCATTCTGAATTTTATGTCGGCTGTCTTCTTTGGGAGAATAAAACTTTGATGCTTTTCATGTTCAGAAAGGCCGGGCTTCTGTAGTAATAATCTCAGTTTCGAACCTTCGTCCCACTATTTATAATTATTAACAAGCAAATACTCATGGTGTTTAAACCACGCCTCAAAAGTAATCTCACCTTCTGGAGCAAATCTAAATTCATTTTTTGCATTCGCAATAGAATCCAAAGTCATAGTAGAATTAAATACCTGGGTTCTTAAGAATACTGTCATATTTTTGACCAATAATTCGATAAAAGCATTTGCTGTTCAAATAATGATTTCAGATCATCCATTTTATTGTTAAAAAATCCACTTTAACTGAATATTTGGAAGTAGATCAGTTTTAACCACCGTCGCCGCTGTCATAACTGTCGGATTTCTCGTCTACACGAATAGGACGTTAATTTGCCTTAAACGAATATCTACACTAGATTCACTCCCAGTGTCTATTCTACAGGACATCAACACAACTCAAATCAAAAACACGTGACTAGCCTGACCGATAACAATCCGTCAACAGACCAATAATAATAAGGGTAAGAGAATATATAACTCATCTAGGACCTGTCAGACTGTCTATTAGTCTGACTAAGCTAACAACCAATCATTACCATTCTCACCCACACCTCAGAGATCTTGGATCTAACATTAGTTAGATTAATGAAGGTGCCGTGTATATACAATTCTTATGAGTCCAAACACAAAGATAAAATATCTCACACTAATCTTACCTAAAAATAAATTAATGTCTACAAACGACACAACAGAGAAAATGACTTCTGCACTACACAGTTCCTCAAACTGAAGCAAAACTGTACACCAGTCTTAATGGACACGGTGAAGCTAAACCCTACCACTTTCTTGTGAATACATGATATCTATAGTGAACGAATTTGTGAGAAATTATAAATGAAACATCTTACTAGAAGAGATCGATTGTGCATGAACTCGAGTACTCAGAATAAATGATCATGTGTGAGTAAGAAGGTCAGTGATTTGTGTGCCTAATTGTTTTGTTTCGTCGATAATAAGTCATTAGTTATTATTCAGGCTTCTACAATTGCATAGTTGGGTAAGCGTATTGAAAGTTTTTACATCTGTATCGAGCTTTTGTATCAATTACTTATAGTCATGATTGAACAAAATTTTGTCGATAAGTGGTTTTTAGTAACTTTTATTAATGTTAACAAACGCTTCCAATTAAAATATATGAATTTGAAGATGATGATGTCAAGATATGAATAACACTTGTATGATACTTCAGTCTGCTCAGATGAATTATACACTCAAATATACGCATTTCTTCTCATGTAACGTCTATTCGATTTGTACAATTTATTCATTGTATATCTATTATGTATGAGTAGTACATCACACCGAAGATACATTAACTTACATTACATAAATAATATGATTAAAAAATGTTGCCAACATTCAAAGTTAATTGATAACTAAGAGTGTAATGTAAACGAAAAATAAGTAAGTAAATGAACAGTTCGGTTGTAACTCACTTTGCCAAGAGACTGGACACCTTTAATAACCGCTAGTCCACACAAAATCCAACAACATAAAAGGCATAAAGACAATTCCCAACCTGGTGCACCGAACTCTTCAAAACCAGGTGATAATTTAAGAACTTGATTACTAAATAATACAAAAAAACCTAGTATCTTAATAATGACTTAATGTAAATGATTTAAAAAGGAAATTCCTGATAACTATAAAGTATGTATAAATATCATTTTATTCCCAGTTTATTTTTATTTTTGTGATTGTTTGGTGAGTAGTAAATATTTTACTATTACAGAACAAAAATAAATCAGGATTTGTATCATGTGGCTAAGTTATCAGTTTGTTAATTTGATTTGTCCTGAACTTGATGTTATTCCATAGACTGATATTCTATATTGTTTATTTCTTGCTAATATATTCAAAATAAATGGAGATTGAAAGTTTACATTAAGTCAAAAATTTCAATCTTAACGAATACATGTATGGTTTTGTCAGACAATTCAAAACAAAATCCATGATTATTCTATATTTATCTGAACTTATTCATATTATTATTAATTTTGATAACATCAGAAGAACTTTGTTTGATCAAAGAGGATATTACGAGTGTATTTTTATATTTTGGAGTTCAACATTAAGGGCCTGTTCTAGCCAGGAAAGAAAGAAGAATTGGATTACTATTTCATTCTCATATAGAACCACACTGCTGTGCACATCCTCTACACGTTTAGCGGACGAACTAAGGACCACAATCCCTTGTAATGCAGACATGACCGTCAGATTACTGGAAGGGAACTGTTCAGGAGATTAAAACTAGAAAGAAATAAACATTCAGTTAATTTTAGTTTCGATCACTGTTTAACTAAAGACAGTTACTGATGTCAAACAATTATCAAAATAATCATATATACAAGCCAAATATGCCAATTTGTAGGATAAAGCTTAAGCACGTGAACTAGACACATCTGCAGCTGACTGAGTAATAACTGTTAACAGGAAACTATTACACACGCATCTGAACAAATCACGAGATAACATTTCTCTATGATTAAACAACATAGCATTGATGAACTGGAATAGGATACTTTTCGATACATTGATAATAAATGCAGAACGAAATTACTGTAAAAAATGAATCATATCCTGTTTAGGCAAACAAACAACAAAATAAAGTAAAAGACGATCAGTGGTAAGAGATCGTGTGTAAATTGCTATCAACCCTTCATCTTTCTTTCAACCTTGAACTTCTTCTTAAAATCCTTTACATTCTATATTTTTTTAACTTCCTCAATGTTTAGTCTTTTTCATCGTCACTGCTACTATTGTATTCTAATCTCTTTTGCTGTGTCTTGTTAATTTTAACTCGTTGTGCTAATGCGCATTTGTGCCAGGGTTTACCTTGATCATTCATTAATCCCAGATCATAATAACAACTCCGAATTACGATTCGCATTACATTGAAGACATTTTTTTATAGAAAATGATGAATGTTCAGTAATCAGGTCTAACTCCAGTCAGTCCTCTATACTGCCCGAACACCCTCCATTGTCGTCGACGAATGTTTTCGCCACACCTGACACGTTGAGCTACATTGGTCTTGGCTTCTTACCAGAACCCTGAGAATATCCCCTCAAAGCTAATCACCAATAACTAAATAGAAATTATCAGTATAGGGTAGTGGAAATGGCTCAATTTTATTGCTATCACGAACAGACTTATCTTAGACAACTATTCAAAACGTGAAGTAACTCGATTTTCGTTTAGTAAACACTGACAATTGTTAGGAAGGTAGTCACCGAAGAAAAGAGATAGTCGCGCAATATAGAGAACTGACTGAATTTAGACCAGTAAGCCATTAAAAACCGGCTCAATGGTCTAGAGTTTGTTCGTTCGCGCATGAGACCGGAGACCCTGAGTTTGATTTTCGGTTCCAGGAACGCGAATGCACATTGCTGGGGGGTACCATACTGGTACGAAAAAGATACTCAGTGCTTTCAGAGTTTCGGTGCCTATCCAACTTAGATCGGTTCATGATATCCATGAAATTGAACAATCTCTCCAACCCAATACTGATATTATAAAGTAAATAATTTATAATAAATGGAAATAACAGTCTATTAATAATAATGTGTCAACTGTCATAATTACACTAAAATATCTGTGAATTGTTGATTCGAAGATAAATTTAGCTAAGCGCTATGGAAATCATTGTCATAATTGGTAGATAGTGGTTCAAATTTGCCCAGATACCATAAACAATAGTCCGTTGAAGAAAATAGAAATTTTCCCCAGTTTAACATTTTTTAAATTCAGATCACTACACATCTTAAATAAATCAAAGAAATAATGAGTATATTTTGAAGCGTAATACGCATAATCATTTCTAAAATGTTCTTTTGAATGTTTAATTAAAAAAAACTGCACATACACCAGGTGTATATTTTATTAAACAATAAAAATAATTAATAGTCAAAGAATTTTAAATATAACAGTGAAACGAGTACAAATTTGCAAAAATCCACCTTCGATACATTTTATTTAGACATAAAAAGGAAAAATAACTGATAGGTACATCAAAAACGGTTGTAAATATAAAACGGCACTTGCAAAGAGAACGACTTTAGAAAGAAATATAACTGACGAACCAGAAATGTTCAATAATAATAATCTATATGATATACAGGAACGTAATCAATAAATACATTGAAATCACAACCACCAGTTTCAAACCACAACAATTAGATCTTTAAAATTATTTCTTTTTATTGATTGTTTACATAATGCCAATACTGTTGAGGACTGCAATTAATCTGTCTCTGTATATGTGCATCCTGTGTGAATTCCCTTGAGTTACAAGCATTATAATTAAAGATAGACGGTGGCCAGTAGAGGAATTTAGGACGCGCGTTTTGTCTCACTTGGGGCTCCTCAGCTAGAGTTTATGTTCATTTCCGTACTCGAATCCAGTACCGCTCGCTTCAAACATCAACTCGCAATCCACTTAGCTATTGAATCGAGATAGCCAGTGACGTGTGTAATATGGAGAATTATAGTTAATCGTCACCATCCATTTGCGTTTAAAATCCCTGATGTAATGGAATATTGAGGCCATTTTCACCGTTTGCACATGTTGAAGTAGAGAATGGTAGTTTCTAGTCATAAACATGATGGGAAGATTCAAACAACTTATAACAATGAATAAGAATTCATACCACTGTCTTTGGAATTAGTCACTAAGTGGAAAACGCGATGGCGCTGGGAGCGAACGGTGTCGGGTTTGAATCCAGGAGTGATTATTAACTCTGATTTCCAGGTACATCCAACTGAAGAGTCCCAAATCGGGCGAAACACACGTCCTGGATTCCGCTGTTAGCCACATTCCATCTATCTGATAACAGTGATGGATGTCGTTTCTCATTTACATAACCAAAATTATTTAATGAATCTATAACATTATATTACTACAAAATGTTTTACTTAACGAGCAGAAAGACAATTATAAGTACGTGAATATAAATTTAAATAAATGTAAATAAAAGCCTAAATTCAGAAACACTTACATAATATTGTTATTTTCAATAAATGAAAACAGTAACTTACAGTTAATGTTATCGGTAACTTTGAACCGGTATTCCTTAAGTACTAACAAACTGATATGTCATTGGACGATGTTAATGATGATGATCATAATGTTAACAAATAATTTACTGATTGTTCATTTGATTTCACTTAGGTTCGCTGAACAATTACTTTTCTCGATCATTCACATTTCAACATATAGCAAATTATTTACTTTATCAATTATAAAAATGTTAGTGAATTTTTCATGTAAAGTTATTCAGAAGATTGATTGACCCATTCTCGTGATTTCACTTTATAGTCTACATTTAATTGTGATCTATAAATATATCTTATTGATTACAAGTCCGATGACCTTTTAAATTAATTATTCAATTGAGGCATAAAAAACTTATATGGGTCCAAACTAATACGACGTGGTATTTATTTTTGTTTTCATGATAGCTTCGATAGAATAAAATATATACAAAGCATTTAGCATAATGCATAAAACATTAACATATTATCTAGTTTCAATAAGTTATATTATATGAAAATTACCGGCAATTAGGACAATGTTTGTTTCGCCCAGAGATAATGAGAAAGTAGTAGAAAGAAAATAGCCATGATAAGAGTTGAGTAGAATAGAACAAAGTAAAGTAGAGAAAAGTAGAGTAGAGCAGAGTAAAAAGTAGAGAAGGTTGTAAATAATTGTCTTATTGGATAAAACAACCATAATAATTTCTCCAGATTTATAAATCAATTAATTAACAATAAAATTATAATTTATAAAATTTCACTTACAAATAATAATCTTCCGATGGTGATTTAGGATATGTTATGTTACTGTAATTCTCTGGAATCAAAACAAAATATTTACATATTTTTGTTAGAAGTGTATATCAGTAAAAATGCACTGAAATTCACACTATATATATACATGTTTATGCATAATTTAATAAACTGATGTATAAATAGATCAACTGTACTCGACATGACATTGAAAAAATTCTCACTTCCATGAAATGTGAACAAAATTAGATTTATCAAAACTCGGATGAGAAATTTCATTAGTGTTTTCATAGAATGAAATTAGCTTTCTTTTTAGAAAAACAAGAATAAAAATATGAAGGAACTAAAAAGCAATGAATTACAGTTTTTGTCAAAGTTTTTAAATCAACAGAGTAAATACCAAGATTATGAATAATCTTCATACCTGATGATTTACATAAGTAATGAAGCACCGCCTGAACGGTGAAGAATTGTGATTTCTATATAATTAGTGTATGTAACTGAACCTGAACCGATTTTCATCTGCTACTTTGTAAACTATTTTAACAAAATCTAACAAATTAAACCAAAATTCCTAATAAAGGAAAGTTTATAGAAGTATATGAGCAATTTAATAGTAAAGTTTAGAGTACAGGAAACTTAACGTAAATAATTTTAGTTGCAATGCAGTAGATACTTATTATACTATAGTTAGTTGTTAGTTGGTTCTAGTTAATCGACAGAATACTACAGACCTGGGTTTTGAAGTAGTTGGCACTGGTCAACAAAGTGAACCTGCTCTGTGTGGTATTACCGGGACTTAAAGTCTGAAATTTACCACTGAGAAAAAACTGGTTTACGGGTTAGCTGGTAATTACCCTTAACTTACTAAAATCACAACATAGTGCACATGCTATCCAGTCAGTCAAATTATTAGCCATATTACAATTTTGTTAGCAGAGTTTGATCAACACAGAAGAACTGAATCAACATGACAATAGTCACTAGTCATTGATCAATCAGTTGTACATGGTCAATCGTCCATATTAAAAATTAAATTGATAACAAATGCTTATAAGAAAGTCTCAATTGCAGTTTCATGATGAACAGTTTGAAGAGATCAAAAAAATAAATGTGTTAGCTTGAAGCGATTACTTTATATTAATCTACACAATAAATATCACCTACTTCTGTTTGAATCGATACAATCAAGTGTACTCCAGGCAGGATTACATTCTGTCCAAGGTAATGTATGAGTAAAACTAACACCGAAATAATATAAACAATGTGCAACGATAACTTGATAGTAGATATTCAATAACCATGATAAAAATACCATAGCGTAACCAATACCTGGGAAATGTAAAAAGCGAAATTCGCAATGTAATCAGTAATTTCTTCGTAATGTATATATGACAAAATGTAATATTTTATGGGATAATAAGTGATTTACTCTAATAAATTATATTTATCACAGTGTATTTCACATTGTTAATACAAAAAAACTACAAACGATCAGCTTCCGTTGGCATGTGTTCATACAGAATCGACTTGATATTATAGTTTCCAGTAAAGTTGGATCATAGACGTAGGTTTCACCCTATTTCAGATTCAACAACAGAAAATTAATGCTTTTTTTACTTCAACTATAAACGAGCTATTTAATTTACCATATGTTTTCCGTTAATGTATGCATTTCACTTACTAACTTATAAATAAAGATTTGAATCAATGGGAAATATTCTTTCCGTTTGACTTAGAGAAGCCATTAAAAATTTATGTATGTAAGCAAAAATCATCCATTGTAATTTCTCTAAAGAACTATATTGTACAAAAAGAATAAATTCTGACAAAAAAAATATGCACATTTTTTTTGTTAGCTTTATAGCATACTATCTATAATCAGCTTGTTTAAATCTAAAACACCAGGGAGCTAGTGTTCAACATGTCAGTGTTTGCATATGTTGTTTTTGTAAATGTCAAGTTTTACTACAATTATATAGAGATATAATTGTGAAACTGTTTTTTTTTAGTTTTTTTATTAAGAAATATCTTTTATTCAGTATACCGTTAAATAACTTTGTATTATATTTTGAGTTGATAGGATTGATAATTTGACATATTTACTACTATGTGAATAATTTCTTTTCAAAATATTGAAAATAGATATTTATTTATATGAACATATGTTGTTCAGAAGAAAAGAAACAAAAACTGGAAATTTTCTTTTCGAAAACCAGTTAGTTTTCCGTTTACAAACTAGAAAAGACACGTTGCATACCTATTTCAATGTTTTAATCATAGACATAGTTTATGGACTCTGAATTTAATGAGTATTATATATATAAAATAATTCCAGATATTTTTTATCAGAGGAATACATTAGTTTATGCTATGACAAAACAATAGATAAAATTGTTTTGTTTTTTCCATTTCAAATGGTACATTTTCAAAACGATTTTATCAAATTGTGCAGTCGATAAATATTAGGAAAATTGAAGATTTTAGAAAAGTATGATAATAATAATAAACAGAACCTTCTTTTTGTCATCAAACTATGGATGGGAAAACCTTTGACAGAATAATTGTGATAACCAATTCATGAGATGACAAAATTAATTTACTGCAGAAATAGATTGTGACAAACATTTGAAAAATTGTATTTTATATAATAAATACTGTAAGATTCCTTCACGTAATCCATTTATTATAGGTGGAATTGTTCATAGTCAAACTACAGATTATGTAGCGAAATTTCCATTATCTGATTACATGATTATAATCAAAAGTTCTTAAATAGTTGTTAAAATAAATTTCTCAAATGTTTCATGTTTATATATCATCTTATAATTTTGAATGAGAAAAACAAGACAATTCACTCTGATAAGACAATTCTGACGATCCTGTCTCCGCGTCTCAAGCTTGCTGACTTGTAATTGTTCCTTGTTTATTAACTCAATAGGTTCCTTTGGTTATTTCATTGTAGATATTTAAAATACTGACATAAGATCTGCACGGAAGACAGTAAATGAAATCAATAATCTACTGAGCTATGGTCAATATGCTGAATAATTCAAAGACTTCATATAGTAAAGTACATTTTTTCCCCGTCAATATAATAAAATAAACATTAATTGTACATGCTAACATAAACACGCATCTACACATACCTTTGAATAATGGACTGATATTCCAAACAGAAATTGGACCTAAACTAGCAAATTGGCCGAAAGCGAATTCCAGAAAAAATAATGGTAACCCAAGTAATGCTAACATTAATGTATATGGAATTAAAAATGCACCTAAAAATTATATTAAATAAATAGAACCCAATGAAACACTTTTTTCATATCATACATCAGTTTAAATATCACAATTAAACATGGTAAACATTGTACAAAAGTGCTAGGAGAAATACATTCAATTTCCATTATTTACATTGCTAATTAGAAAAAAAAATTAAAGTAAGTAAAATTTCATTAATTTTATGTAATTCAAATAGTTGAAATCATGAGTCAATTGAAGCTAGATCACCATGGAAAACCTGGAAGCACTGGACGGCCGTTTCGTCCTATTGTGAGACTCCTCAGCAGTGCGCATCTACGATCCCGCCTCGCAAGATTCGAACCCAGGACCTATCAGTCTTACGTGTAAGCGCTTAACCATTAGACCACTGAGCGGGCACCCAATGGTGTTAATGTCTAACTTCAACTAATCCACCAAATTGCGCCCATTTTATTTTCATCGAACATAATTTTTTTTGGATTATATTTAACTGACAAAGCAGTGTAACTATTTTAAAGAAGATCCACATCGTTATGATGCATATTTTGACTAAACGACTATTTAAGATCTTTAAATAATGATGAATGACATAGAGTTTACTAAATTTTATCTGACGCTTTTCTACATTTGTTAAGAATATACGATGTTTTTCTATCCGATAGGATAATTATTCAGTTTAACATTCTTTCATATTTAATTAATGTATTCGTACTAGTTCAGTGCAAAAGTTCACTTTTTTAAATCTACACTATATTTTGACTGACATGTGTCACATGTCAGGTACATTTTGATAGAAATCAATGTGATTGGTTAAGAAATTACTGTTGCTTTTTTTGGAATGTGAACGAAATCTTAATCTGCTGTCAACATTAGGACGTCATTATCGGGTGAATCACAACCAAGTAGTTTGAACCTACCTACATGGCTAAGTTAAAATATCAATGACTTAATAGACATATGCAGAGTTTTGTTTCTGCCAACACCTAACTTTCTTCTAACGTACTTCTTCTACTACACCAGACTTAATTGCTCGTCGAGGTAGGCGGTGATTGGGTATAATTAAAACATGTTTCAATTACATCAGTCGGCAAAGATTCCTTACCTTGTGAATTGCTTTGAGATATTTAATTAGAACCCGATGCCTAGTTTTAGTACTACTCAGTTGGTTGTACAATATATATGAGCAATGCTTTGGAGATACTCATGATCTAATATTAGTAACCTAAAATTATCATCCATTATTAATCACGATTTTAAAATCCATTAGGGAGAACATGACGAACTGATGAGAAGTAAACTCGTCCTTTAGTTGACAAACAGAGATCCCCCTATGCCATAAGAGATGCAAGTTGGAAGGAGCCAACTGACCTTTGTGAATTCGCGTCAATATTCGTCTGCCTGTTAGTGACCAAATAATGATTATGAATAAAATCCGATAATTACAAACACAGAATGTCAAAGATCAGAAAATAAATAAAGAAACATCAAAAAAGCTAATGGACTGGGCCTTTTATACTACAATAAGATATCAATTAAAATTATTTTCTCTTTTAGAATCAGTGTTCAGAGTGGAAATTGCTATGCTGTTGTCACTTTATGGTCTGATAGTTGCAAATACCTGCAGCTGAACAATTTAAGATAGAAAAGCGGTTACTTGTTAACAACAGTAAAATTTGTTATTCTCATCCTTACTACTTTTTTTGTTACTTTTCTAATTGTTAAACTAATTATTTTCAGTTTTCCTGTTTCGAGAAACTTGTGTTCTGGCATTGTCAGAGACCTGATACATAAATTGTTGCAGAAGGTGAGATCATCTACTGTCAGGTGATTCCAAGATTGTGTTTTTGGCAATACCTTTTCTTTCTACAACAATATTACATATACCTTATCACAAATCATGAACCACACATCGAAACAACCTAATAATATTTGAAATGCTAACCGGTACAATATACAGCCATTTCTCAGTTGATCATTATTGACCAAACAGAAGTAATATAAACATAATGAAAACAAAATAATGAATGAATGATTAGTTATGAAAAATAATAACTATACGAAGAAAATCTATGCTTGAAATTTTCTTTTTATCACCCTTCGCTTTTTTTAACCAAACACAATTGATGATCATTTACAAAATGACTGTAAGAGACGTACTCAGATGACGTACGCAGATGACATAGTCCTGTTTGGTGAAGACGCTGACGAAATGCAGAGTCTTTTGGTAGCACTGAGAAACAATGCCAGAATGTTTGGGATGCGCTTCTCTCCCTCCAAATGCAAGTTGTTGCTTCAGGACTGGTCTGCGTCAACGCCTGAACTAAGGATAGGGGGTGAAGTAGTCGAACGCGTTAACAACTTCACTTATCTTGGAAGTCTGATCAGCCCTGACGAAATCTCAGCACGGATTCGAAAAGCTCGCTTGGCCTTTGCCAACTTACATCATCTATGGCGAAGGCGAGATATTCGTCTATCAATTAAGGGACGAGCATACTGCGCGGCAGTTCGTTCCGTTCTACTATACGGCTGCGAAACATGGCCTTTAAGAGTAGAAGTTATTCCTAAGTTACTAGTATTTGACCACAGGTGCCTTAGAAATATTGCTCGCATCTGCTGGGATCACCGGGTAAGTAATAGTGAGGTTAGACGCAGAGTATTAGGGAATGATGGTAAATCAGTTGATGAGGTTATGAATCTTCATCGACTGAGATGGTTGGGCCACGTGCTGCGTATGTCTGAACACCGATTACGACGATGCGCAATGCTAACCGGTGTTAGCGATGATTGAAAGAAAGTTAGGGGCGGCCAAACCAAAACGTGGCATCAGTGTTTGAAGTCACTAACTTCTGGTCTGAGCCATGTTGGTAGATGCAGACTACTTGGTTGGGGTCCGCGTGACTATCGTAACCAATGGTTGGAGACTCTTGGTGACATGGCTCAGAATCGATCACAATGGCGTCGGTGTATACACTCTCTGTCTTCCTTTAAACTAAGAGATTAAAATCACTTCAAATCTTTCTTTCTAGGAACTAATTCTATCTTCCTGTACTATCTCCTTATACACACTCTTTCTTCTATATATTACCACCACTGAATTAACTACTATGAATCCGGTGTTCATCTTGTTGTGCTAATGTGGTATGGCAACTTGGACCGATGCATATACGTGCCTGGTCCTACGTTGCAGCTGACTGACTGACTCATCTAGTTCTAAATTTATCAAAATGAACTGTTTCCAGTTAACCAGGGTTAAACATGTTCATAATTTGTAAAAAAACCATATTTTGTTCAAAAGTTCAACAACAAAATCGATGTATTAAATATGTGAAATAATACTTTTCAAATGTACTCTAGTAAAACCATTTTATATACAATAATTTTACTATAATTAAGGACTTTAGATGTCTAACCCTAAAAAACGTAGTATTGCTTCGACAGAACTGGTAAAGCAGTTATTCAGTTTTCAATTATTTTAGTTTTTGCCATAAGACGAGTATCATGAAATTTTTATGGTATACAATAGCAAATATAAATGACACTGTCAGATTTCAACAAAGCAGTGCTGCTTGGTAGAATTTCCAAACAGAAAATAATACCGGATTACTGTTTTAATAATACTCCTTTGGACCAATACACTGACTTAACACCATCCTAAGTACAAAGCAGTTGAATCATGAAAATCTCGTTACTAGCAAAAAGAGAACTTTACTGTTCTTAGCGGAAGCCATAACAATGATGTAAACCAATATTGGAATATATATATTCATAACGATATATATCAATAACCGGGAAAATGTTGATCTTTTCAAATCTAACTATTTTACTAACAGTTTGAATGAACCAATTCAATGAATTTCTTGTTAAAAAAAACATAAACTTGTTATTTAAAGGAATTAACTGATTCCTTCAGAATGGAGTATTATATAATTCCTTTCAAATACACTATTCATTAACGTATACTGAAATAGTCTGGAATATTTTTCGAAACTACTTTTCAGTTGTTATCCTTTTATGGTAAAATGTGATTTGATATGAGAAATTATAATAGAGAGGATTGTTTTTAGTATATTTCATCAATATAGCATTGTACGTCATTCATAAATAAATGGTTAGACTGTTTTTAAACATTCAACCAATTTATGCGTATATTTGCGTCTCTCCTATTTTCTAGGACGCTTGTATCAATGTTAAAGAAAGTATGAAGTTGAAAAACTCAAAAATATTCAAAGACAATCTTCTGTTCGAAGTAGCATATAATTATCAGTGAAAAATGGCGAGTACCAGAGTAGCGTTGGTATACGCAGCAGTAAAAAAATGTGAAGTATACAGACGATTTGATAATACCGAATGAATCCATCAAATAAATAATGTTGAAACTCAAGATCTAGGAGAAGATAAAGAGTGAATGCAACTGGAATCGATTACGGGCCATGTAAACAAATGTTTCCAATCTCTAACCACGATGATCGCCTGAACCCCAAATAAATATTCTGTATTTACTAACAAAAGCTAAAACTAACGGTCCATGGCTTTATGGACTTAAGCATCGCTTTGCTCCGAATGCTTTAGTTTATTCCCATCAAACTCCTACACTGACTGCCATCACGTATCGAGGCACCCGGTGGTTAGACAAGCATAATATATGTTTTAAGCACATTGTCTCATTTTAATCTCAGCAATCTGTTTCGTAGAAATCAAATTCAAGTGACATTGGTCATGATAGAAATCAAGCATTATTTGAAGCTTCACATATGTACAGTATTCATGTATCTCTTAACAAAACCCTATAGTTCCATATCAGTTTAGTGTGTGACTAAGAAATATTCTAGGTTCACACGACTATTTTATCTTTGATATTGTTCTGTGAAAACTTACACTAACGAATAATAGTACTAAATACCATTCTAATCAATCTGTCAGTGATCATTATTTACGTAGGTGATATTCACGAGTTATATTTCGTCTTTTTTTCAAAAAAAACTTTTTATAGGAAAGTTAGCAAAACTGATTGCACTAATGTACTTGTAAAAGCTTATTACGCATTCCAAATGATTTTATCAAAATGAGAATGCTGCATCTAGTATGCATCTATTAAATTTCATTGTTATATAAGGATTATCATTTAAGTTTATAAATTATCACATCCAGCAATAGTTGAATGTAGGTTTGGTTTACAAATCTTGTCTCACATGATATAGGAACGAGATAATTTCATGTCAAATAGAGATGTTATAAGAACTTTTTTTATGATGTCGCCAATCATTGATAAGCAAATTCGCCTGTTTTTCAGCAGTAGTAATGACGGATATTACTTCTTTATCCTAAGTTAATGAATGATACACTGGACATTTCAGTGTTACAAAATATCCTTCCTTGATGTTTATAGTATTTATGATATATGAGGAAACAAAAGTTCTTTAAATCACTAATTATGTATAGATTCAATGAATTATTCATTTATCAAATTGTCAATATAAACATTTATGACAATGGCCGGCCAAACTGAAATAGCGATGCATATACAAATGAGCTGGTACTCACGGAATCTGCTTACAATCTAAGCCCAGAAGGGACTCAAACGTGGTAAGGTTAACAGTTGAACGTCAGCTCAATGATCTTAAGGTTAGGATTATTGGTCCTGTGTTCCCTCAACAGTGGGGTCTTACATACGCATTGCTACGTTTTGAATGAACCCCAGGTAGCACCATAATGGGACAAAGCAGTTGTTTAATGCGTTCTAGTCTACAATGGTTTCCTAATCCAGGTAAATCCCTGAGGTAGAACGTCAAACTCCGCCATCCTTAGGACAGATGAATGCATCGCCATTTTTGTGTTGATACTCACATCAAGTAACGAACTCAGTTCTAACCTCAAAGTCCTAACACGTTAGCTACTGAGTCCAGATGGCTATTAACTTGTACAACGCGCACGAATTTATTTCACTTATAATTGTCCGAATCTTCCCATCGATGATGTTAAGGACTGCAGTTAATCAGTATCAATCGCTCAATAAATGATATATTGAGCATTAGAAGCGAAAAGTACTGGGCTCAAATTTTAATATGAGAATCAAAACCCGTTAGTAAAACAATCTAACTGAACTTATGCTTTTGTTCTCAGTCACATTTGTTTCAGATACACATTTTATCCAATTATTTAATGGTGATAAAATCGTAGAAGAAAGAATTATATAACTTCATAGGATGAATATAATTTATTAAACAAGAACGGAATAACTGAATGCATCTATTGAACACAACAAGTTTAACTGTGAAATAGTAGTTTGTGCTAATATAAACACCGAGTACAATCTGTTTATGCCGATTTACGTACTTGATAAACTGTTTGAGATAATTCAAAAATAATTATACTCGTAAATAAATGGAGTATAAAAATCTAAAACATATTTATTACTCACTTTTTGTATGATACTCCCAAGATTTACATGTAAATAGCAAACTCAAAAGTAAACACAACCATAGAAACCAATATTCCTAAAATCAAAACCGATCATTTGAACTATGTGACAAAGTGTCTTAGTGCTGAACGGTTAAATTAATTGATATTTTGATAGTTTAAACCCCAGTTACACAAGAAACAGAGGATCGTCGCACACTATAGGGAATTGATTGAAATCAGACTTGGACGTTTAGCTGCGAGTACGAATGTCTCTGGTTCAACTGAGTAGTCTCATACTTAGACAAAGTAGCTGTCCAGTGATTCCAGATTGTAAATAGTTGTTTGAAATCTTAATATCATCGAACAATTTTCACAAAGCCCTTTATTGATCATTTTGGTTTAAATTAGTGTAGTTCTATTCCATATGGATGATTTCTCCATTTAATTAGAGAGAACATGATAAACTGATGTGATGATACAAATACATTTTATTGGTAAGGTTGATACATATCTAAACATTCGTTTGAAACAGCAAATTGACGCGAATGAGCGAAACACTTAAGGAAATTTATAAACATTTTTTAAAAGCGATTTTGTTCTGTTATACACACTTCACAATGGATTATCAAGAAACAATAATATATATTTTACGGAGCAGACAAGGTTAATTGAACATAATAGATAATTCAAATACTTATACGAGTAGAATCTTACTGACCTCCACCATTTTTAAAACACAAATATGGGAAACGCCAAACATTTCCCAAACCGACAGCATAACCAATACATGTCATCATGAATTCCAATTTCCCATTCCAGCCACCTCGCTCAGTTGAATTCTGGCGTACTAGGATTACTTCACCGCTATTTCCTGTTCCATCTTGAAGCGGTACCGAAGACTAAAATAACGGAAATTAGTTGAAAATAACTGATGATGAAACGATATTTATGTTGACGACTGGGTTGGTCGTATATTTCGAGTGTGCTTTATGAGTTTCAATAATGTCAGAAACATTCAAATACTTAAGTCATTTTGTATTGGTTGCTTGGAACGTTCCGTTGATTTTTAAAACTACAATCGCCCCAGCTGACAAGCCCTAAATAGGACGAAACGTGCGTCCTTGATTCCACTGCCAGCCACCGCCCATCTCTGCTTACAATAATTTAAATATTTGCTTAGTTAAAACAGTTAAAAAAGCTAATAATCTCTTTCATACAGTTTATATATTGCGCAAAATAAATTCTATCTCTATTGACGCTCATTGAAAGCGCACGAGTCCTTGTCTTGAAAGCTATGTTTTCACTCAAATTAGTGTAACTTTATGTCATATAAAAACGGTAGCTTGACTTACTGTATTTTTGTTCGGATTTCCATCATGCGAATTGCCCATGCCATGGTCGTCCGATAAAAAACATACATCAGCATCCTGCGCTTTCCTGTCGGTCATCCGACAGACTTAGAGTGAACACGATTACTATAATCCGAACGGCCAAAATGACAAGTCCACAATGACGCAGAGCAGCAGCCTTGAAACAGTGGCAAAAATCGAAATAATTATTTTAGCCTAGCATTGTCAAGGTCAACATTTGAATCGCCATGTCCACCTACGCAAGTGGAATCAGTTTATTGGTGTTTTATTTCAATATATTCAACTGTCCAATCATTATCAGGGTTTGTCTTCAGGAACGACCTTGAATACAATGCCCAATAATAACATAGGTACTATTTCTTCTTAAGGTAGACAATCAGATTAAATTTGAATTTGGAAATTCAGAAAACTGTCTGGAAATATGAGGGAATCTGAGCTCTTGATTTGATCTATGGGAAGTATCCAAATTTTGAAGATACCAAATCAAATTCACTATCATTTCAATTCAGTGAAACTCAAATAATAATAAATCAATAACGTCCTGTATTACTGAAACCTTAATCACTGTATTCCACTGAAATATTTCGAATAATATAAAGCCACATGTGATCTGTCAAACCCATGCTTTCGATTGTAAACTATGGTTAATTTTATAATTGAATCTGAAAGGTTCTTGTAATATATAATCCTATTTAAATTACCGCGACAGTAAGTTAGTATAAGCAATAGTTGGTTGGCAAAACAATTAATATCTGGAATATTTCATGTCGTCTAAACTGAATCATTTTAATCAGGAAATCTCAAAATCACATTTAGATACTGAGCATAGAAGTATGTAGGTTGGATAAAAAATATTGCGTGTATTTACACTTTTAGTAGTTTTAATATTATTATTTCATACAACGAAGTCCGACTACTAATAATTAGTTTCTGTCGAAAAAAATTCAATTGAACCGAATCTAGTTTGACAACCGTGGAAAATCTAGAAGTACTAAACAGCTGTTTTGTTCTACCATAAGACTGTAGAGGTTAACCAAGTTTGTTGAGATAAATTTCCTCTAATATCCGACTCCAATAAAAGATATCTCATTAACTGAGTATTTAATGCAGGCTCAATCTCCTAGTAGAATTATCGATTTACTCGAGATCATTCAAAAGCCCAAACATCAGTTGTAGAGATAGTTTATTGTTAAAGCTTGGTAAAATCCGTAAGCATACAGCAAGCAAGCACTGAGTGAGACAAAAATCAAAGTGTGTTTGTCTGTGTTAAAAATCCATAAATATTTTTGAGTATTAATCCAGTGTAGATAAATTATTGATTATCTATGTGTCTCAACCAATGGGGGAATAGAATAGGGATTGAAGTGCAGACACACTCTCAATCATACTCATATGGAAATTAACACAGTTGGGTAGACAAATAACACATTAGTGGAATGGGCTTGCTACAAGACTCTTCAGCAGTGCATACTCACAAACTCAGGACATTAGAACTGGTACCTGAACCAGTCATCCCTAGATTAGTGAACTGGAATCCATTCGTATACATGTTTGGTTTTAATCGATCATCGAAGTCGCACGACCATCTTCCATTGTCTACCTACCTATCTCACACCTAACACGACAAACAACTGAGCATTTTCTCTCACAACTAGTCACCAGTCGGTACATGATAACTCTCAGCTTAAAGTTGTGAATATCCGTGAATTTCAATAAAATGACGAAACATTTCGAGCGAGATCGGTTAGGTCGGTTAATAATCGCGACGAGTATGGAATCCTTTATTGTACTCCATAAAAACGCTAACTGATTCATTCAACTAAGTTCACATTACATTATAAAATGAGTTTACATCTTTACTTTGTAGCGAGCGTCTTAAAAGACGTGCTGATAACTTTTAAAATGCGCACTGATGATCACAATTTATGTCAAGAGGTTTTCAGACTATTACTGAACGCAGGTTTTATGTGTAGACGACATATTAATGAACGTTGTATAATGCCTACATTAGAACAAACAGAAATAAGAAGTTTAACAGAGTAGCATTATACATATGAAATTCTGGCTTTCAACGAACTACTCTCTTTACATGCTTGTGAAAATTGTGTATTTTCGTAAAAATATGCAGGAAAAAACTTGAAGTTTTAATAGATATTCCCACCATGTAAAATAAGATAACATATAATTCTGTTCTATAGTACATGGTCGGTTATAAATACGTGTTAGATAGAACCAAAGTATTGGGAACAGCAGATTGGATATCTTTAAGTTTTTATAGTAACGTTTATTTCGTCTCTTATGCATAGCGGAAACTGTGTAGATTCGAACTTAAACAATAGACTTTGTGCCTAGAACATATCTATAATTTCTCTGTCACTTTCTTGATTAGTGGAAATCTATCACACTTGTTAATTCTTTCTACTCTCTACACATTTCTCATCTCCCCGTTTTCATTTCTTCTTTACCACTCATTTCTTACCACATAATCATTATTGTTGATTTTTGCAATGAATTTGTTTTTTCAAGGTTTTCACCTAATTCCAATGATGAAATATTTGCTAATATCATTATGCTTTTAATTATCCTAAAAATTACTACAAGACTTGTAGTTTTTTGTGGCTCCGTGATCTGACTCCAAGTTGATAGTATGTTTGCTATCGCCTATCCTCGTATATGATCATTGACTTAAATCGCGTTAGTTAATAACGGAATTAAATAAATCAAATAACGAAAATGAACTTTTGAATACATATATTTTGTATAATCGTTGATCGGAAAAACGAGCGAGAGAACGATGCGAGGATGAGAAAGCGAAGCTAAATTGATGCGCGGTGGAGATGGCTGGTAAGCCAACTCCCCATTTAACCAAGCGTTAATCAATATTTATAGGCATACAAAAATAAGTCACACACATGTGATGAACAGTGGGATATGAAGTGTACACACGCCCACGCTCTCATATAAAGACATTCAAGATTGATAAGCGAATAATCAACAAGGTCAAAATATTACTCAACTAGAAATGAATAGAATGGACTGTCCGAAAGCTAGAATAAGGTATTTGGACTTAACATAATAACAGACACTACAAGTCTTATTATCAATGTATACTTTTCATTCGTTATTACTTGGGCTACAGTGTATTTCATTATTATCATTGACTTATAAATAGACTTGAATAGTTTATTAGTCTTCATATACACGTATAAATACATTACATTATATTAAAGTTTGATGAAGATCTAATCAAAATAGTCAAAAATAATATAATCGATTTGTGTGTTGTTCTGAATGACTTGACTTCAAAAAGCTCCTATTACCACTGTGAATTTTGTTGAAACTTCTAAGTTTAGTAATCACGATTTTCATATATCTGTACACACGGTATGACAGAAGAGAAATGTATTCAAACGAATCATTTTCACTTATTATCTGTGATCGATATATTGAAATCAAATTAATTATGCTCTATCATATTGCTTATAGTTGAAAATGAGGAACTCTTGAAAGTTCTATGAAACAAAGGGAAATACTCGGAAAACTGGTGCAATGAAAATTTATAAACTTCGAAAGCATGAGATTAAATAAAATATATTTATATTTAGACTCATTTTACGTACAGTTGATGGTTAATTAATAAATACTATATAAATGTAAAGATACGCTAGTTCACTGTAAACACAAACTTCACATAGAATAATACAAAGAATGTGGATGTTACACTAAGCGAAGTTCATATTTGTGATACTGAACAAAAAGTTAAATTAGATTATTGCTAATAAAGTATGAACTTATCTGACTATCCTGATTTATCATGTTTGTCTATTAATCTTAATAAATTTAACAACAAATCATCAATGAAATGCCCGACTCAGGAAATCTAAAAAATCCGTTTTTGAATGTATTCAAATGAATGCTCCAAATAATATGTAACCACTTAGATGAATAAGACAGAATTAATAGAACACAAGTTTATACTGGAATGATGAGAAATATCTTCAGCCTATTTCAAGAAGATTTGGTTAGTATTATGCAAAATATTATATCATGAATAAATTGTTGCTGTTGCCGTTCGCAACATAACGGTGAAGATTTCGAATGGATCTCAGAACTGATTTGCTCTTAAAGTCTATTCTCGTCAATATTACTTTTCTCATCATGGTTCTACTTTAATTCAGCTAGACATAAGGATAGTTGTGTACAATTATTTAAAATACTACGTAATGTACATGATGACTGGCAATTTAATTGAACAGATAATTGTTTCATTACATTAAAAAATTTATCTACTGAATTAGTTGATTTCAGAACCTGGGTTTTACCCAACTAACTAAATAAATAATAGAGGTTTGCAGATTTGTTCAGTTTGGTTTACTAAAACCTCTAAAAGATCTCAACAGATTTCTAAAAGTACTCACATCGTTCCTGGTTAAGGTTAGGTATTCAGAGTAGAACTTATGGGTTTAGGGTTACGGTTTTAATCACGGATTGACATCAGCCACAATATAACGTTGTTCCGTTGCTATTCGGATAGGTGAATTTACCTCAAACATATGAGACACTAATTGATTAGTTCATACGAATAGTGTAGTTTTATCAGATTAAGGTTTGTTTCAAGATTAAGTGTTTTGTGTCAGTGTAAGGATAGTGCCAGTTTGCTTGTTACATACAATCTAAAGAGAAAGAATGAAGCATTTGATACGTCAAAAACTATCAATATTACTCCATGATTGTGAACAATAAGTTCTCCTTTTCTTTTAGATGTTTTGAACAATGTACGTAGGTATTTTCGTTATTCGTCATACTTTATATTCGAATTTTGCTAAGAAATCTAAAAGTCATGTTCTCGGCTCTGATTGGCTCATCCCTTGTAATGTGAACAGAGAAACAAGAAGCCTTGACAAACTACAGAAGCTATTTTGAGTGACGTTATTTCATTTCATTCAAAGCTTGCAAGACAGTAACATTTATTTTTGTCTCTAGTCTATTCTGCAAACCATAAGCTTTCTTTTGATGTGTGATTCACTGCCAGAGCCTTTTCTGTTCCAAAGCTATTGCAATTTAAACGTAATATTTTGTACTCTATTTTCTACTCTAATTCTCAGCTTTGGACATATTTGTATTTTCCTAATTTTGCGTGCGTTGTGATCTGCTCAGTCATCTATTCATTCATTTATCATTTTACACTAATCTGAAATCGGGAACCAGATCGGAAATGGTAATAAATCGAGTACTGTTCCAGTTGACTTGTCTTCTCTCACTCGTGTGTTTGTCAGCAAATCAGGTGATAGAAGAGTTTTCGTCTCTCTGCTCCAAGTAGTTGGTGTCACTTCAAGGTTAAGCCAGTCAGCGTCAGGGTTTTCATTTAGATTAGACAAGTTATTCAGCACAAAAGTGGGTAGACAGATCAAGGACGTAACGCCTTGATAATATGTTTACTAAATATCAATGCTCGTTTCTACTTGAATGATACAATTTTTTACTGGCTTCATAAGTGGTGGTAAACATAACAGATGGGGATTACCACCAGGTGTGTGAAAAAGAATTTCCAATTATGTCATCTTTAGCTATAGTCCTTCCATTTCAACTAGCCTGACTAATTATTTGAATACCAAAAAATAATATTCAGCCTTCCTGTAAATAAACTCCGCTTGTAGATCTTCTAGCGTTACTGCCAGTCATAAGCCCGGGTAAAGGTGAAGTGTTGGACATGGGGTCAGCGACCCAATCCCATAGAAAATTACTTCACTAAAAAGAATTATTACGCCTCATGATGAAAATCGATATTCTTCGGACGTTACGAGGCCGATGCCGATGCGAATCTCAATGAATTTTATCCAATGTTATGCGCCCACAAATTATAGCAATCACGACGATAAAGATCAGTTCTACTCGGGGCTGCAAACGATCATAGCGAAGTGCCCAGGAAAGAACCTGATCATCCTGATGGGAGATCGGAATGGACAACACAGAATAGTAAAACAACGTGGGACGACATGGACTGATTGGGAAAAATGGACGAAAATGATGCGAGGTTTGAAAATTTATGTTCATTTAGCAAATTGGTTATAGGTGGCATTATATTCCCCCACAAACTCATGTAAAAAACTACACAGGTCCCACAGAATCGCACTACAGGTAACCAGACCCATCATATATATGTATCATTTAAAAATTCAGAAGGACAATGGAAGATGTGAGAACCAGGAGAGGAGCTGACATATCTTCAGATCACTACCTGGTGGTTTCCAAGATGACATTGAAGCTAAAGAAGCACTGTACAACTGGGGAAATATCACTACAAAAGTTCAATACAGTCTTCATTCAAGATATTGACAAACTCAACGAATTCCAGATGGCTCTCAACTACAGGTTGCAAGCCTTACAATATATACTAAAAGAAGAAGAAACTACGATGAAGGACAACTGGAAAGGGATCAAAAAAGCACCAACTTCAACGTGTCAGGAGATACTAGCCCGAAAGAAGCATCATTTTAAGGAGTAGATCTCCATAGAAACCCTGGACAAGATTTAAGAAAAGAAGAAAAAGAAAACATCAATTCACTACAGACGAAGAAGAACACAAACAGTCAAGTCGCAAGCTGAATACACAGAGGCAAACAATCAAGTGAAAAAGAGCTGACAAGCGGAAATACGTGGAAGATCTAACAAGGGCAACAGATAAAGCTGCAAGTGAATGACGTATGAGACAACAACATGACGCAATGATGAAACTAGTAGGGAATTATAGTAAACCGGAGAGACTGGTCAACAACAAAGAAGACAAATCAGTCACTGAGATTCAAGAACAGAGGAACATATGGGTAGGACACTTCGAGGAATTCTTGAATAGACCAGCCCCATTGAATACGCCAGACATCAAAACAGCACTTACAGACCTTCTTATAGATGTGACTTCACCAACGATCAGAGAAATCAGGATGTTCACGAGGCAAATCAAGAGTAGGAAAACTGCAGGACCTGAAAATATATAGAAGTCAAAGCACTGAGGTCAGATATGGAAGTAACCCCAGAGGTGCTCAATGTCCTATTCAGGAATATTTGAGAGGAACAACAAATGCCGATGGACTGAACAAATAACACCACATCAAGACTCCAAAGAAAGATTTGAGTGAATGTGAAAACTACAGAGGCATCACACTACTATCGGTACCAGGAAAAGTTTTCAACAAAATGTTGCTGAATCAGATGTAAGATATGGTAGACGCTCAACTTCGAGAGGATCGGTCATGCACAGACCGAATTGAGACGCTACGGATCATCGTTGAACAATCAGAATTTTCAATACGAAAGTCAAGACAGTTCTACTGTACGGAGCTGAAACGTAAAGACCCTCCACAACCACCATCAATAAGGTACATGTAAACATTAGTCTACGCAAGGTACTGAATGTTTTTTGGCGGGTTACCATCAGCAACAGCCTACTGTGGAAGAAGAAAAGCCAGCATTGTGGAAATCATCAAGGTGAATCACGAGGCAAGCGCTAACTTGGTATCCAGAAGGGAAGCAGAAAAGAGGAAGACAAAGAACACACTGTGCCGGGAATTAGAAACGGACATCAAAACGATGAATAGCAAATGGAAAGGATTGACCAGGACATAGTGGATGTAGAATGCTCTTGGGCAGCCTATGCTCCTCGACGAGTGGTAGCAGCCGTAAGTAAGTTACTGTAAATAAATGCATCTCATTGGATATTTCGTTATGAATAAACAACAACTCATTCTTATTAAACGGATAACTTGCCAGATAACTGAGATTTAGCATCCATATAATCATACGAAACTTTATCAATAAAATGTATACAATATTCGCAAAATCCGACAAGATATTGATATATTAGTTATAACTGATTTGAATAAAAGCACGGCTTTATAGTTCTCAGTGCAGAATGACACCAAGTAACGTATCTACCTGCAACACCCGTTCCTAATTTTATAACTGACGGTCAGAATCATATGTCTGAATTCTGTTTCAATAAAGTGAATGTTGTGACAGACGTTGACCAGTCTGCTAGTCTACATAGGCTCTAGCAGTATGATACATTTATTATCAGCCAGATCGTTTGTCTTGACAATTAGAAATGAATGTATCAACAACAAGTGAACTTGATGTGGATCGACTATTCTGTTTGCTTTACATCCTATGACTTTACAGAAATCAGAAACACTGAAAACGAATGTGCGACTAAACAATCGGCAACGAAAACATCATTGAAATTTGATGGAAAGTGGTCGAAATATGGGAAATGGAGAAATTCGAGGTAATCAACATCAGTGACATACTATTTCTAACTCTATCTGTCGACTGGATTAACTGGTTTGGTGTTTTGATTTTCATCTGAGTAGTTTATTCATCTCCCAAAGAAGAATTATTAGTGGGTGAATCATCAGAATACTAATCGTAACTGTGTCCTTGGTTTAGCTTCCACCTGTTCTACGTGTCTATTATAGAGTTGTTAATAATCTATCGAAATATGGTTTTCCCTTGGAACTATATAGATTGCAGCTCGATAGATTTTGTTTGTGACATTCTCTATTTGTAAACTAATCTCAGTATTCACCAATGTTAGTTTGCATACTTATTCAGTTTGTATCCGTCTTTTTGGATATTTGCTGGCTTGTGGAAATCCTCCAGTTTCCCATCATCTTGGTTCTCACAGTAGATTGTCACCAAGTAACGTATCTACCTGCAACACTCGTTCCTAATTTTATAACTGACGGTCAGAATCATATGTCTGAATTCTGTTTCAATAAAGTGAATGTTGTGACAGACGTTGACCAGTCTGCTAGTCTACATAGGCTCTAGCTGTTTGATAAATTTATTATCTTGAAGAGACTGTTGTTTATTTTTCAGTGATTGTAATTGATTGTTTCAATCAACTGAAGTATGTAGGACAAGTGAAGTTCGTCAAAATCATCTTGTAGAATAGAACACACTGGTAAAATTATAAGGTTTATTTAAGCAATAATCTAATCTACATTAATTAATCAACATTAAATTCAGGAGATTTCATGTGTACCTGAAATCAAAAGTAACTTTACTCATTAATATGGTCGTCAATGAAATAGTTTGTTTTGATTATGTAATATTGTGAAACAACAAGGAGAACAAGAATGCAAGTGAGAGCAAGACTTTGCAGAACAATTGATAATAATCCGAGTGGTTTCAACCAGTCGATGTTGTTCGCCTTTCAATCATTCGAACAATCGTTCACACAGATGCATATTTCATCCAATCCAGAGTCGTTCTGATTCCATAGTCACTTGTGGATGGCATTCATCACTGGATAGTTGTTTATATTTCCCACCGGAATCTTACTGTATAATCATCAGTAATGAAGTCAATAGAAACTTCACAAGTATGGTCGTGATGAAACCACGATCTGTAGATTGATAAAACAGTGGATGCAGTTTTGATCACTGCATCGAAAATGCTTTATCACCATTGATGTAATCATCAATTTTTGTAAATGCATTAGTCAAATGAAGAAACTCGACTCTGTGAAACTGAGACATTTGTGAGAGACAGTACTTTATGTTTGCAGGAATTGTATTCCAACGTAATTTGATATTGTAAGAAAAGTAGACCCATTGAAATTGTGATTAGTATTCTCATTGAATTAAACCGAATTTCCTCACGGTACATTTTATACATTTATCAACACTTCAGCAAACAATTATTGTTCACTGTTCTCTCTTAATTTTACCTGTTCAACGACGGCAATCTATTGCAAAGTGAGTGTTGAGTGTTTGTAAACGTTTTATCGATAAGCTGTCTAAACATAGTATCCAACTACTTCATTAGATATAGATGTGATTTTAGTGTGATGTGTTATGTCTTACCTGTTTGGTGAGTACAATTGTGTTTCATTTTCAACTTTGATGATTATCATTGAAAATGGTGTAATGAAAAGCGATAAAAGCGTAATTAATTTGACTAAACGATAAAAAATATCAGTGTTGCACACTACAATGATATTCGTGATGATTATGATTGTTAATACAGTTTAACTCTTGTAAATTCGTTAGTGTTCATGTGTATTTATTCAGATGTAAATACATTATTCAATGTAGGATAGATATGTATTGCGCAGACACCATTTATTGTGTGTTAATATTATTTTTGAAAAGGAGAATTTGACAAACTAAACAAGGTTCAAATGTGTATGTATGAGGAATTATATATCATTTTACTAATTTACAAATGATATTTGTTCAACTAATAATCCTCTAGATAATCATGTAATAACGAACTGTACCTACAATATCCCACTTACGTTTAGGTATGATATACTAAAGATATTGTACAAATAGATAAAATTATCGTTTCGATAATACAATAACAATATTATTTTCATTCATTGAAGAGCTAACAAAAGATATAAATACTGTTAAAAATTCGTTACAGACTTTCGAGTATTGACGATAACCTGATTGTATGGAGTTTATATTCAGCCTTATTTTACTGACATATTCATTTGTTAAAATGCAATTCTTCACCAATTGTTCATATCAACTCACAGCGTTTGAAATCCCTAAGCGTTTCCTAAATTATGTGTACTTAATAGAGATTTTGACTGAATTATTCTAACTTTTATTCCCATCGACGACTGACTAATTGGTCTGTGTTTCCAAAAATTTAATAATTGTTTCTTATCATTAGAAGTAACCTTAACATGTGTTCAAGCTTTTGGTCAAACAATATGAATTGAGGAAAACGGTCTTTATGAGATGAAATGCTCGGAATCAGACTTCGGTAAGAAATTGAGTGATTGATTCATCATCCTTCCTTTTCTAGGGATAAATGCATGATATTCCGACAAGCTCACTCACTTCACAGCTGATGCTGCTGATGATAATGATCATCATTATGATATAATAATTGTTTATTGTTGTTTTGGGTGTTTTGGGGAATAATGCGACTGCTAATTTGAATAGTGGTTTCAAATATATGAGACTGAATAATATGCTCACCGGTTGCATTTGTTGTGCTGTTGTAGTTAGTATCTGAAAACACGAATAATCGATAGATATGCATAAATAAGGCGCACGAAGAATTGCATTTTATGATGCTGTATTCATGTGTTTGATATTTCCTGTTTTGAAATGATTCAGTGAAATTTTATGTGCTAATGCACTGTCCGAAATGAGTTGAGTGAGGTTTACAGTGGGTGGATAATTTTTAGAGATAGCGTAAGCAGTATATAAGATTAAATAATTCAGTTCTCAACAAGTAATATCAATAGAATTTTGTGCATCATTTTAGTCGAACAATTTATAAATAGTTTGAAGTGTTATTAAAATCTTAACCGATTTCCTTTTTATCTGTGATGTGAAGAAAATGTACAGTGTTCGTGAGTTGAAAACGGGTGTAAAACTATAGGTAAAAAAGTTGTTGATCGTTTCAGCAGGTACGTTAGAAATAATCAAATGCATCTTTACAGAAAATTGATGCTTCTGAAATTCAGTTGTTCAATTTATGTATCATCTATCACGAAGAATCCGAGTAAACTCCTCATGAAGACGGATTCTTTCAGGGGGAGATTATTTAGATTTTGAGTAACATAACTTACCAAATCTAATAAACAACGAAGTAAAATCTGAAACTGAAATCGCAAACATTGTAACTGTTATTACTTGCTTGAGAATGGTTAACTATTTAACAAGTCGAAGTCACACTACAATGCGTCGTATTACAAAAGAAATTTGTTTTTGTATTGTTAGCTGAATTTCATCAACAATCTCATTTGGAAGCAAATGCTTTTCCGATTACGTCTTCACATCGAGTGGTGAAACAAATTGCTTCCAGTTATTACTAACGAGGGATAGTCTCTAAAATGACTTACTCTTTCGTCATCATATAGACATTTGGACTGGTGAACAGCTTGAACACGCAGGAGTGAGGACACGAAAAGCCCCCCGACAGACTTAACATAAACAAAGTCTCCTCATCACTGAGAGACAATCAAACTACTGAAAAAGAACTTTGTTCACGTTCAAAATAGAAGAAACAACCGGTCCACCAATTACTTGCTGACCATGACAAAAACGAAGATAAAGCAATAATATAAAATAAGATGTGAAATAGATTTTCACATCGGTCTTTACTGTTTGATTACTAATATCAACACAGCTTGAGAAGCTACGTTGCATGTTTCATGAGAATATTACCACTTCAGAAAGAACATCACTGAACTGTCCTCCAGTTGTTTTGCATTTACTGAATGATGTCTCATATGTTCGTATGATATCCAGTTGATCTACCCCCATACACAGCTTGTCACAGATTATTGAATATGGGAAATTGTTTATGCCTCAACTCTAATGGTCCTACACTGTAAATAGTTTAGGAAGACACGAAAAAAATCGAGGCAGTAGTTCGTGTGGAACGTGTTTTCGTAGGATTTATTGAAGAACTATTCATAATCACTCAACTTACCAAAAGAACCCCACATTTCAGCTTTTACATATAAGGAAAGAAGTGAATAGTGATTACATTTATATGGCGATAATTTAAAACGACATGATCGTTTGTGAAACAATCGAATCAATCAACTGAAATACTGTATTATTAACTCAACAGTACAGTTGAATGAGTACAGTTTTGAGTTGCAATAAAGCGTGTTTTAAGTGTCGAACTCTGACAACAAACTATTTCAACAAGTTAATGAATAATTTACGATATTTTGCTCACACAAGACAAAAAGCGCAAAATCAATCAACTGAAAAACAGAGTGTACAGTCATTTTGAGCTGTGGCCTGTTTGACAAAACCTATGTATATATACATATTTCTGTTACTTACATAGGGTTTGGAAATATCCGGCTTTAACACATAAAGAAAAAGTGAACAGGGATTACAATTACACATCAAGTGGGTTAAAATATTAGATCATCTGCAAAATAAACGAATACTGTGTCTGAATTATTGTACTGATAAGCCAATCACACTAATGAATAGATATAATTTTCAGTTAGAATAGGATATGTGCTCAGTGAACCACCACCTTCAGCAAATTAATTGTTTGTGTATGATTCATGAATGGAAATTCCTCATTACCGGACAGAACTAGAGGAAATCAATCAACTAAATAGCAAACTATACAGAAGTTTGTGGATGTCTGCCATCAAACGTAATACTCCACTGTACTACACTTAGTGTTTGTATGATCCGATAAGAAGTATTCTCATATTACGATGGGCGTACAAATGGTTTAAACATTCTTCAAAAAGTAACAGTGTGCATTGTGTAGATTTATACATTAACAATTGAAATAAAATAGCACAATGTTCGTTATACATAAGGATTGACTGTGACAATATAGGTGGCTCGAATAAGCACACTGTAACGGATATTCTCATTTCAATCCATACAGTATTCCCAGAGTCGCATTTTGTGTCTGAAGATCTATCACCCTGAATGGTTGTTTGAGCACAAGATAATCTTTTATTGTCATCCTAACGAATTACTCTAAATTGGAAAACGAATCACCAAATTTATCAATATTAGTGTAGAATTAACTGAAGAACGCTGAATTTTTGTGTCTTGAAAGTACATGGTTAGTCAATGAATACAACTTACACCAGAAATCTCCGATGGACTCTGAAATACAGTTGCAAAGGAAATACTATTATCATTTGTCGGCCTGTGTGTGTGTGTGTAGACTTCACAGAATATCTAAAGTTATGGAAATAATCATGTAGATTTGCCGTAAACGTCCATATTTTGTCAATGGATATACTAAGCCTTCTACAAGCTACATTCTTTCATGAACCAATTCCACATCAATAATACGTCTTTTGTGTGATTCAAGTTCCGGAATTCACAGACAGTCGGTCAAAATGATGACAAACTAATAATAAATTATGAACATTTCCAACAAATCACGGAGCTTTATGTGAATATAAATATATATACAGTAAATTGTATATTGTTGTTTTGCGTTCTTTTTGGGAATACTGTGACCACCAATTTGTATAGAATAGTGATTTTGAATATACGAAATTGAATAAGATGCTTACGCAATGCAGTCATTGTGTTGTTATCGTGAACACCTGGAAACACAAATAATGGATATATGTGCATAAATATGGCACACGAAGGATTGAATTTTACGATAACAAACAACATTTTCAAAAAATTATGAACTTATATTTTAGTTTAGAAAATCAACAGCGATCCACACTGCTGTTCGTATTAAGCATAAATGGGATTCCATCTAGACAATGAAAGCCTATATTTTTATGTTCGAGATGTCGTACACATTACTGAACGAGTACAATTCTTTGACAAATTCGATTACAAACATTCATTACATTTACACGTTATAATCAGTACTCAGAAAACACGTCTCAACTGCATGAAAACTAATTGAGACAGATTCAGTACCAAATAACGACACTAGAAGCAATTTGCTGTATTTTAGGGGTTCGGCTGTTGTCTTTTCTGAAAATTACACATTATTTAAATAAGAACATTGATTAACAGATAACATATGAATAAAAATAGTTCTTACTCGTTAAAACGTTCACTTGATTGCCGGATACGTCTACAAATAGAATCATTTCGTATACAGCACCATGTTTGCCACATGTCAACTAACTAACCACATCATTGTGAATGCATTTTTATTATGGAATACACAAGTATAAAGGTTAATGAAATGAGTTAGTAAAATGTACAGGCTTTGTATTGTAGAACGTTGTAGAACAAAGACAGTTTCGTGAAGATCAGAATATTTATCATTGCTAGGAAACGTTCGAAGCAGTTGGTTGCATCCTTTATTACTTACGTATGTACGATGATTCGCTGACCTACTGTGTTCACATTTACATTTTGTATTTCTAAGGAATATTTGACATTCGATTTATTTGTGTCAACACAAATAGTTGTAGAATGCATTTGGCACACAGGATATATATACAATATATACAATATACCCTAGTGGGCCAGGGTAATTTTACATTGGTTTTCAGGAGAACCAGACACCATCCAGACTTTCACGTCACAACACAAACAGTAAAGCTCAATCCCGTTTAACATGAGAGCCAGACACCGCTCAGGCTTAAATTCTGTAACCCGAGCAGTACAGCTCACTCCCACTTCACAGGAGGACCAGATACTGTATAGGCTTTAACACTACAATCCTAATAGTACAGCTAAGTCGTGTGGCGCAACCACACAGGTACCAAGCACCCTGGTGGACCATTCTCACCATTCATATACACATTCTCGTCACATGTTTAGTTATTCCGACCGACGATCGCGTGAATAAATTATGCACAGCAAGAACCGACCAAAGTTTACCTAGTCCGCTTACACGACAGTCAAACTCATTTATGTTAGCAATGGCGACATGCCTTACAATGTTCCAATGACAATGGCTCTTGAGAACACTGAAAAGCAACCACCAGTATAAATGAAATCGGATAACAAATGTAAAATGTAAACTAATCACAAATAAGACAACTGAAATTAGTAACTTACAGATCACACTGGCGATCAACAAGGAGACCAAGAATAAACATTGATGCATGTTCATTTTGACGGTTTAATTTTGTGGCATCACTCAAGAGTTTATATACTTTTCTACTATCTTATTTAACCAATTAAAATCATGATGACTTGACTTAACAAATTGGTTGGTCAAATAAATATGTGTGTACGCGCTAGTTGAACTGTCATTTCAAAATAGAACACTTGAATTTCTGATCGGAGATCTTAACATAAATTCCAAAATACAAATTTCGAGTTCGATTAAATCTCACGGAAGGCTATTGCTTTTAATCTGTACTCACTGAACACAAACCTGTTCTTAATTTTCCCCGATTTCATGTCTTCCTTCAGGAATGTGGCATCAGTTTACTTTGATCACCTCCTGTCATGTCACTATTCTTTTATCTCATAGTCAAATGTAATTGCTTCTGTGTTGAGCTGTGAACTTGTCAGCACTGTAAACGTGACTATTTTCCAACTAAATTCTCACGATTAGTTGTATCAGGTTAAGACCGCATAAGCTGTAATATACAATGCATGGAAGTGAAATGTGTCGAAGACATTTGTTCCGGAACAGCCTTCTTCATAGAACAAGCTACTCGTGGTTTGCATCAGCTTAGTTATGGTTGCCATTTCCAAACCACATATAATCTGGAACCGGGTGAACAGAATGAAAAACGTGCTACGTTATCTACTCACGATATTTCTAGGTATTCAGTCCACATAAAGTAAGAGATCATGGACCTATTTTGACCAGGGCGGAAATAGGTTATACAATGGCATTTCGGTGAAGAGTTTTATTTGTATGAAATTGGATGTGAGTAGATTTCCGAATAGATTATGTGTACAGAATCACCACGTGCAAAAGTCTGTTTTAGTTTGAATATCCTAATCGTGAGTGTGTGTTTACATTATGGAATGATGGTCGGTTGATAATATGTCCCACCAGAGTGAATGACACATGTGTTGGATTATCATAGTGGATGTTTGAAAGCTGTCCGAGTGCATCATTCATTTGTTCTAAATAGTTGATATTTTAATTGGTTCGAACCAGTGAATATAGGCTATCTAGCAAACAGGTTGAGTAAATGATAAACTTCTCACGTATGTACGTATTATTTTTTCAGATCGAGCCCAGTTAGAGCAACTGTCTCAATATAGGATGAATGTGAATCATTTGCACTTAACTTTGGTAGAATACGTTAGCCTCAAATTCATGACTGTGGTGCACTTAAACCATGTCGATTTATTATTCTTTCAATTTGACACTATATCTTACTACTTCACATTGGTTCACTATCATATGTATCTGATTCCACAGTCCAGATAAGTAGTCCATTTTTCACCAGAAGATCAACTCTAGTGTCGTTTTATTCATTCACCCCAGACATCGATTTCGCATATCACGTCACCGACTCTTCCTACAATATAATCTGCTGCTCATGCAGGCCCTCATCATAGAAAATTTCCTACATTCACTTGTGACCGATTAAAAAACAGACGGTTAATTCTCCTTGCCTCAATCTTATAATTTCGTCTTCTTCTCTTTGGAAAAATGCTATCAAATGAGGTCCGAACCGCCCTTTGGACATTGACTCAGTAGGGGATACACTTTTCGGTGAGGCTGGATTCGAGGTTATTTTGTACGCTCTCAGAAAATTCTGAATAACTTACTTCATCGCGCCCTACCCTTATGACTTTGTGGAAGCTCGCTTGAAGGTATCGGTAAAACTCTCAGACGTTTAACTGAATGTGTTGTGGTGATGACCGAATGTGTGTAATCACGTTCTTTAAGCGGAAGTTCGGGAAGATCTCCAGTGTGAACTGAAATCCATTGTCTTTAACTAATGATTCCGGAAAATCTACCCACCTGAATAGCCTATTCAATACGTTATTATTGAAGTGAATGAGATCTGAGGCAATAAATGAATCTGATAAGATAGAAAGAAAAGTTAAAATTCAATTGATTTACTCATTATGAGTTTTGTTCAACATTACTTCCTTTATGATTCAATGTGATGATCATTCAGTGCAATATTTGCTTTCTTTTCTCGTATGACATATTATTCTGTATAATATACGATATTCATGTATTCCATTGACATGAACTATGCTCAGTATATGATTTATTATAACTCTGAGTATTTTTCACATATGTGATTTCATCCTAAATAGTTGATATTTTAATTGGTTCGAACCAGTGAATATAGGCTATCTAGCAAACAGGTTGAGTAAATGATAAACTTCTCACGTATGTACGTATTATTTTTTCAGATCGAGCCCAGTTAGAGCAACTGTCTCAATATAGGATGAATGTGAATCATTTGCACTTAACTTTGGTAGAATACGTTAGCCTCAAATTCATGACTGTGGTGCACTTAAACCATGTCGATTTACTATTCTTTCAATTTGACATTTTATCTTACTACTTCACATTGGTTCACTATCATATGTATCTGATTCCACAGTCCAGATAAGTAGTCCATTTTTCACCGAAAGATCAACAACTTATAACTCCATTTAATCATCATGTGAGATGTCGACGTCGGCATTGTGAAAAGATAATTTCTGTTTGATGCTATCTCGCATAATTGTTTGGATGTCATTTCACTACTGAAGCTGATAGTAAAACGACATCTAGGCAACAGCTATTTTACGTTGCGAGTGATGTCGATTACTTGATATTCCCTAGATCCTCAATCGATTTCGTTACACAAAGGAAATCTGTCCTATGCTGTCCTTCTCAGATACTGCCAATTAACTCATTGACCTCTCCTTTGTTTTCCTATTTCCTTGCTCAAATTCAACCTAATTGAATACTATTTCACAATTTTCAGATGTTGGGAATTGGAATTCGTGTGGATTGAAGTGTGTTAGTGTTAGCGATCAACCTTATGCAAATACCTGTAGTGAATTACGCTAACATCGACGATTTAAAAATTGTATATTAGTAGATCATGTAATTTACAAATTTAATTAACTTCCACGAAAATGAATTTAGTCTGGTTAGAGAAGTGGTGAACGGTGTGCGTTTGGACGACCATGAGGAAGTAAAAATTTACGTGAAATGAATTGGTCTTTCAGTGATAATGGAAATAGTGAGGATGAGAAATTACATATAAGTTATAACTTGGAACAGATATCATGTCGAATTGGAGGCGAAAACACAGAGATAGCGACATGAAAGAAGAGAAATGGTGAGACTGATATTTCCATCATTATTCAAAGAACGTTCTAGACATAAATATCTTATCTTATTATTTTTAAGTGTCTGTTGGCCTCTTCACCTGAATACATTGTTTTATATTCAGTCCAGTCAATGCAAACCAAAAACCATTCATTGTTTCTATATATTGTAGACATGAGGTGATGTGATATATTGTTGTAAAAAGGCCTTTTCAAAGCATGTTTTATTAAAGTGAAACAAACAATCACATCATACGTTTCAGAAATTACAAATAAACGTATTTGTGAGAATGGAAATCTATTCTAGTTGATCCAATTAGCTCGAAATTGTCTGCATTATGCTGACAATTCAGATAGCTAGAGAGAATCAGCGTTGAAACTGAGAACCAGATTTTGTTCAGCTTTGTTTATTATTTTCAACTGTCTTTTGAGCTGATAGTAAAACACCTCGAAAACAAACATGTTCTGTTGCAACTGATGTCGCTTAAATATTCCAAGGAGATATATCGCTGTTTGTCTGTCCTGTTACGATTCGATTCCAACTATCTAGAGCTTAAGAATACTAACAGCAGACGTTATTGCAGGCACTTCTCTACATAAAAGAAATTTAGAACGTTCTACATAATGCGCAAATTTATCATAAATGCTCTCATCAGTAAAGCTTTATAGTTAGTGTGAGATGACTAAACTGTAATGGATCTGTTGTTTAATACAGTCTGGTTGCTGTAATTACACCAGATCATTCTTAGATATTTGAATTACTTTTGACGGTATTATAGCTGTATTTGTCACTCTGCTAACTGAATGACAAGGTAGCTAAATTGAGTGGTCTCAAATTGTGAAACACAATGACACTTGTACAATTCGTGTAGGAATGATGAGTCCCTGGTATGGCCGAGAGTGGATGGGTTCGCCCTCCCTCTCGAAATACTCCCACACGGCCACGCGTATACAGCCTCTGCTAGGGGAGTCCTACTCACTGCCTTCTCATGGCGAGGGTGTTGTTTACGAAAATGAGAGGACGAAAAGCGAATGTCAGGCGCTATAACCGGATCCCAAACCAATGATGCACATGGGCTCCAGTATCCTGAGGAAACAAACGGCGTATGAACCAGTTTCTTGGTCACCGGCTACCATGGGATTACATCTCCTCACTATGCTCCACTGCCTTGTGGATCAGACCACCAGGTCGAAGGCTCGGGGTGTGGCCCCCTAAGAAAACCACCTGCTTCGGTTTGGACACCCGAGCAGTATCTCAGCCCACGCACTAAAACATGATGAACTATCTACTTATGAAAAATATTCCTTTTGCTCCGAATAATAATGAAATCGATCGCACTATTATTATTATTATTATTATTATATTGTTATTATTATTATTTACTACGTCATTTATTCACTCCCTCTTATTCCTACTTTATGTATCCGTTTCGACTTAGACAGCAGCTCGCCTATGGTATAAATTCGGCTCTATCTAAACGTTCTCGAGTCACTGCGTGGTTAAAAGTTGTATGTGACCACCGAATACGAGTACTGAAGCAGTTTTTCTGAAACCACGTGCACCATTCAAACTGGCTGTCTTCAACGTTCGCACACTTATGCAGGTCGGACAACAGATAGGGCTAGCTATGTCTTTGAAAAGTCTTAACGTGTGTTGTCTATCCGAGACCCGTATTCAAGACTCTGGTGAAGTACTACAAATTCACTCTCCTTCTATCGCTTCAAAAAGCTTGTTTTATGTGCGTTTATCCGGGGACCCTGTGGCATCTTCGTCTGGTCTTGCTGGCGTTGGTGTCGCAATAAGCGCTAGAGCTGAGGCAGCACTAATCGACTGGATCCACATTAACAGTCGGTTATGTGCTGTTAGATTAGAAAGTTCCATCAAAGTGAGAAGAAATCGGCGTGAGAAACGATGTCTTTCCGTCATCTCCGCCTATGCCCCGACAGATTGCAGCCCGGATGCAATCAAGGATGAGTTCTACCACCAGTTAACTGTTATTCTCCAGAAAGTGCGTTCGACGGATATTGTAGTACTAGCCGGAGACTTGAATGCTCAGGTCGGGCGTCTAGGCACAGAAGAGAGTCGTTTAAGTGGCCGATGGGGACTTGTTGGTCGCAGGACAGATAACGGGGAAAGTCTACTGCAGCTGTGCACAGACCACAACCTGTTTCTGGCTAGCACTAACTTTCGGCACAGTCATCGCCGATGTGCCACCTGGCGTCCCCCCTCTGCATCTCAAGCCTGGACTCAGATTGATCACATCGCGATCAGCTACCACTGGCGTTGTTGTGTACAAGACTACCGATCCTTTTGGAGCACCTATCTGGAATCTGATCATGCTCTGGTCTGCGCCAATCTTACCTTACTTTTCAGTGGACAACGAAGTGACCGCCACCAAAGGATTGATGTCAGCAAGCTGGTTGCAACTTCTGTTGCTAGTAAGTACCAAACCGAGCTAGCTTCTAGGCTAGCTACCATTCCACCGAAAAGTATAGATGAGCATTGGTTGCAATTGCATGACGCCTTGAAAATGGCGGGTACAGTCTGTTGTGGGTTCGCGAAACGTCTCACTTATAAGCACTAGGTTTCTTCTGGTTCCTTACAACTCATTGAAGCCCGTCAGTCTATTCCGGGTGACCGTGAGTTTGACCACAAACGAAGGATGTTACGCAATGAAATCGGGCAAAACTTGCACATGGACCGAGAAGCCTGGTGGTCGGAGCGTGCTAATGAGCTGGAAGCAGCAGCTGCATCTGGTAATTACCGGAAGCTCTTCCAACCCATCCGAGCCACTGGAAGCAAGAAGTCTGGTGTGAGAGAAACAATCTGCGAGGATAACGGAACGCCAATCACTAACATCCATCGACGTCTTGGACGATGGGTAGGATTTATCGAAGGGCAGTTTGACTGGCCTGCTGCTCCGGCAACATCGGGCAGACTGTCCCGCCCTCCATGGCCGGTGACGATTGATCCACCGAATGAAGCGGAAGTCCGCAAGGAACTTCGACTCTTGAAATGTTACAAATCACCGGGCCCAGACGACTTACCTGCGGCTCTTTTCAAGGATGTTGGTGACTTTCTGACTAAGAGACTGACGACGTTGTTTACAAAGGTCTGGGAACTAGATTGTGTACCAAAGTCATCGAATGAGTCGATAGTTGTCCCTATCATTAAAAAGGGTTCACGTCGTTCCTGTAACAACTATTAGGGGATATGTCTACTTCCGATTGCGTCCAAGCTATTGGCTTTAGTCATACTTCGTAGGTTGTGCAATTGAGTGACATTTTAAATCATTTTGTACTGGTTGTCTAAATCTTCCCATTGATATGTTAATTGATCAGATTCTTATCATAGTGCTGGTTTCGAGCCTCAAAGTGAACATCAACTTCGTGAATCAGGTACATGAAGCTGACGAGTCCTAAATAGGACGAATAATTAGAAGAAAGAGGATTATATCAATCAAAGTCATCATTCGAGAAAGAAAATAGTTGTTGTGTTTCATAATGTATAAGAAGAAAGAACTATCAGAATAATTTCATATAAGATCGGTATTATAGTGGTTATGCAAGAATCAAGGGACGAATTTTGAGAATATGTAAAATACAAAAGTGGAAGAAATTGAAAATTAGTTAAACAGTTTTTGAAGGAAGGTGTTTAATTGATTTTCAGCTGCAAGCTCACTACTATACCGATGTCCTAGGTAGTGAGAGTGGTTGTACAAACTTCTTTTGGAAGCGAAAGACTGGTTTGCAAACACGGATACCGATGGACCAAAATTAATGTGAAATTTAAGTCAAATTCATTTGGCTGTAGTAGTTTTCTTCTTGTTGTTCGCCCACCTCGAGCAGATCAGTTAGGTAATGCCATGACAAACTTCCCAGAATCTACAATAAGGGGAAACATCATGATATGCATTGACCGATTTGTGTAAGTGGGTTGTATTATACACTGGCAACCGTCACTGAGATCGATTACGCCTCTCCACAACAGAAGCAGAGACCAGGCAGTGTCAGATCATCAAGTATCAAGTTCTAATACAGGAAAATTCCTAGTGTCAGTCGAAAGATACAGTTTAGTGAAGACACCACTCTCACTTATCTCAACAATATGGTAACTACACAGTTTTTCTTATTCAATCTTCATCTACGGCTTAAATATTTGTAATTCGAGTACAGTGATCAGATGAATACAGCAATGACTGTGATAGTGAGTTTGTTTAGATAGTGTAATAAGTAAACGAAGATTATCAGGACTGTGTGATGTATTAGCGCAATACATTTCGAACAATATAATCACACATATACCTGTTAAAATCACTTCAGTGTGGAAATCAAAGATAAACCAGACAAATGGAGGGTAAGAGGAATCAAAGATAATTAAGAAAATAATATAAAATCTTAATTTTTTCTTAACAAGCCATCATTCATTAATAATGGTACGTATAGATTTTAAAGTTCCTCATGCAGTACGTTATGGATTGTAAGTTTTAATATGAGAAGACCTGTTGAAATGATGATAGGTTCTTCACCATGTGAAACGCCGTTGACTCCTCTTCTTTCCCCATCCGTTCTCTCATGCTTTATAGTATGGTAAATAGATCATTCACGATTTCACATCCCACGTCGTTCCATTCACTTATTTGTGTTTTATTGAACTACTTACTAATATTCAGTAACTAATCACATTGAAAATCTTTTTGGTGATATAGTGTAATGCTACTTTGCTGGCTTTGAGTTTCTCAGTATTTCTTGAGCTCGTAACATTCAACCCATTCATGATTACAATAACATCATGTTAGTAGCTGCTAGGTTCGTTAAGCTCGAACGCTACTGCTGATTCGTCCCACTCGGAACGGAATGAAGTATCAAGGATTCAGAGACTCGATAGGCTATTCTGGTCCGTTGTCCCTAACTCAGATAACTCGATCAAGAAGTCTTGGTAAGACGTAGAAAGTGTATTCTACAGGCAACCAGCAGATACCAGGTCAATCAAGCACACAAACCAAGAGTATTTATACAAATATATATAATCGATATTGTCATATAAATTTTTAATCATTCATCAATCGACTGCCATTCAAATATTTAAACATTTAATCGATAAGTTTGTCAATTGACTACCATTCAAATATTTAAACATTTAATCGATAAGATAGAATTAAAAAATGTGAGTTTTGGGGGATCTATCGTCCCCAACAGTAGCTCTATTGGTCTCCTTGCTTTGATTATACCCAGTGATTTTATCACTTATTTAGCCAATTTCCATATTTTGTATTCTTAGTTCTCGTCTCTATTACTTTATGCTATTGTGACATTTACAAAACTATCTGCTTATTGTGTGCTTTCATAGGTGATTTTTGTATAACTGTTACGTACAGCACTTTTTGTACTTTTGTAGGTTGACATGGTGTATCCATTAGACACTTCATGATTTGAGGTTCGTATACACACGCTGTATCTTAACTGACAGTATAGTATTTTCGAAAAATCCAATGATTTCGCTCCCCTGGACTGCATTGGCCATCATTAAATTTTACTCGAAATAGTTTGGCTGGGACACTTGTTCCCTGATAACCTCCAATTTGGTTAGCTCGACTGAATACTGAACTGATCAAGCGGGAAATTTGCAATCCGAGAATAAGTGCCCCAATACTTACATACTTACTTACTTGCGCCTGTTACTCCCAATGGAGCATAGGCCACAGACCAGCATTCTCCAACCCACTCTGTTCTGGGCCTTCCTTTCCAGTTCTGTCCAATTCTTGTTCATTTTTTTCATATCTATCTCCATTCCCAGGAGTAATGTGTTTTTTGATTTTCCTCTTTTCCTTTGACCTTGAGGATTCTATGTGAGGGCTTGCCTTGTGATGCAGTTGGGTGCTTTCCTCAATGTGTGTCCTATCCACTTCCAGCGCTTCTTCTTGATTTCTTCCTCCACTGGGATCTGATTTGTTCTCTCCCACAGCAGGTTGTTGCTGATAATGTCTTGCCAACGGATTCGAAGTATTTTGCGTAGACAACTGTTAATAAACACCTGTATCTTCAGGATGATGGCTTTCGTAGTTTTCCAGGTTTCTTCCCCATACAGTAGTGTCGGAGAAGCTTCCATAGTATTGTTCTGTCCACGCTATCAAATGCTTTTTCGTAGTCAATGAAGCTGATGTAGAGAGATTAATTCCATTCAATTGATTGTTCCACAATGATCCGTAGAGTTGCGATTTGGTCTGTACACGATCTATCCTTACGGAATCCTACCTGTTGGTCTCGGAGTTGGGCATCTACGGAGTCCTTCATCCTGTTTAAAAATACCCTGTTGAAGACTTTTCCTGGTATTGAGAGAAAAGTGATTCCCCTGTAGTTATCACAGTTGCTGAGATCGCCTTTCTTTGGTATTTTGACTAGAAGTCCTTCTTTCCAGTCTTTTGGTACCTGTTCATCATCCCAAATCTTTCTGAAGAGAATGTGAAGTATCCTTGAAGTTACTGCTACGTCTGCTTTCACTGCCTCTGCTGGAATGCTGTCTGGTCCTGCTATTTTACCACTCTTGATTTGTCTGATGGCCATACTGATCTCTTCAATTGTTGGTGGGCCAACATCGATTGGGAGGTCTGTGATTGCTGCTTCGATGTTGGGTGGGTTCAGTGGGGCTGGTCGATTCAAGAGTTCTTTGAAGTGTTCTACCAACCTGTTTTGTTGTTCTCTAATGTTGGGGGTTACCTTGCCTTCCTTGCTTTTCACTAGTCGTTCTGCTTTACGGTGATTTCCAGAGTTTCTTTGTTGTTTCATACAGTTATCTCATATTTCCTTCTCTTGCAGTATTTTCCGCCGTCATTGCTAAATATTCCACATATTTACGTTTGTCAGTTCTGATGCTCCTCTTCACTTGCTTGTTTATTTCTGTATATTCAGCTTGTGCCTTGGCTTTTTCTGCTCTTGTTCGGCTGGTGTTGATTGCTGCCTTCTTGTTCCTCCTTTCTTGAATCTTATCCAGTGTATCAACAATGATCCATTCCTTATGATGGTGATTCTCGTGGCCCAGAACATCATGACACGTTGAAGTGATTGCCTCTTTTATCTCTTTCCAGTTGCTCTCCATAGTAGTTCCTTCTCCATTGAGTAGATCATGAAAGGCTTGGAACTTATTGCTGAGGGTTATCTTGAATTTATTGAGTTTGTCAGTATCCCGAAGAAGAGCCGTATTAAATTTTTGTGATATTGTCCTCCCCGTTGTCCAGTGCCTCTTGAGTTTCAATTTCATCTTGGCGACCAGCAAGTGATGATCTGATGCTATATCAGCTCCTCTCTTTGTTCTCACGTCCTCCATCGTCCTCCTGAACTTTTTGTTGATGCAGACATGGTCGATTTGGTTTTGCGTAGTGTGATCCGGTGAAGTCCATGTGGTTTTGTGTATGCATTTATGTGGGAATATAGTGTCGCCTATAACCAGTTTATTGAAGGTACATAGGTTTGCAAATCTCTCACCATTTTTGTTCCTTTCTCCGAGTCCGTGTCGTCCCATTATCTCTTCATATCCGGTGTTGTCCATTCTAACCTTGGCATTTAAATCTCCTATCAAAATGGTCAGGTCCTTTGTTGGGCACTTCTCGACGATTGACTGCAGCCTATCGTAGAATTGATCTTTAGCGTCTTTATTGTAGTCGTTGGTAGGCGCGTAGCATTGGATGACGTTCATTGTAGCGCCCTCTTTCTTTGTTTTGAAGGAGGCTTTGAGGATTGTTGGTCCATGAGATTCCCATCCTATAAGTGCATTTTGTGCTTGTTTGGACAGCATCAATGCAACTCCTTGTGTATGTGGGGCATTTTCTTCTTCATGGCTGGAGTATAACAGCAGCTCTCCTGAAGCTAGTCGTTGTTGTCCAACTTGCGTCCAATATGTTTCACTGAATACAAGCACCTCCAGGTTATATCTTTTCATTTCTGAAGAAATTTTTAAGACTCTTCCAGTCTCTTCTAAATGAAGACCTTCTGACTCCCAGGGCAGAGTTTAAATGGTTTGAATAATTTTTTCTAGTTAGCGTCTTTTTAGCGAATTAGTTTTCTACGGTATGGGGTCGCTGATCCCATGCCCTCCCCTCCCCCTTTATTCGGGCTTGGGACCAGCAGTAGCCCCAGGAGGGACTCCAGGCGGAGTTAAGTGCCCCAATAGACATTCTTAAACATGATTATTATAAAGTGTTGATCTTCAAAGCGTAAATTGGCCCAATCCAGCTTCACTTGCGCATAAGAATAAAATATCTTCGAAATACTGCACGCTCCATACACTGATGATTCCATAGTCCTCCGAAAATCCGCAATCACGAAAACTGGAGCGAATATTAAGAAAGTGTCGCTAGCGATTCGTTCAAGTTCAAGGTCGGAAGACCACAAAGCATGCTATCATTTTTAACTTATGAAAAACTAAATTCTGCATAGGCTTAAACTGTGGAGTCTTGTGATGAATTATCACGTGTGTCCAGTGTCTATTTAAGACAGAAAAGTACACTTAAGCCTAACAAAGTGAGTTACGCTGAAGATGATGACAATATGTATGTGACGAATATTTATAATTGTTTCATTATAGTTGATCAAGAGGGTTGACATCACAGAGTTATTAATACTAAATTGGATAGCATGAAGTAATTACACAAATGATTATTTGAGTCAGTAATAGAGTTTAGTAAGTAAACAATGACGTGCTTGAGGAGTAAAAGTAGATCGTCTTAAAAATGAGGCTTATATCACTGTTATCATCGGATGTGAGAATAGGACATTAATTTGCATGCAACAAGTCGGTTTTGAGAACTGATGTAAAGCCAAAGAGGCTTAACAAGTACTTCGACACCGATTGGTTATTTTATCAATAATTTGTAAGTAGTTCGTTAGTCATGTTTTTGTTTTGTTAAAAACAATGATTCCTCCCAACAAGAGAACAATACTATTGCCTTCAAGTACCTACTCAATATTTACGCGATATGTAGCTACAATCAAATAGTACTCATCAAGTACTTACGTTACGTAATTATTATATAAGGACAAGTCGATTATAAAATAATATAGAGTAATTGGAAGAAAGAGAATCATAATAATCAAAGTAATTATTCCAGAAATAAAATAGTTACTACGTTGCATAATGTATAAGAAGAAAGAACTGAAATAATATTTTAATGAACGGTCTGGTTGAACAACAACAACAACCAAATGAATTTAATTACAATTTCAGATTAATTTCGCTTCATCAATCTTTCACTTTAGTATGTGTGGTTGACAGCCAAAACAGGTAAATTGCAGTTGGAAATTTAAACAGATCACTAAAATATCAGCCTTTCAAATTATAGTGTCAAATGAACAAACGTTTAGCTGTTGTTATCATATTGACTACGTTGCTTTTGTCACACTACACTCATTGTAGGTTGTAAAATCTTATGTTTCACTGTGGGAGAGAAGAATTACTTCTATTCAACGTTCGTTTAACGTTGGCTCATTCATTCGCAATGATTTTCGTTCCATTGTTTTGTGCACATGTCAAGTTGGACACTTAGAGGGTCGCACAATGTCAATGAAAAGTTTTCTGTCTTAGCGGTGTATATCTAAAACATAGGCCATGGTTCTGACTCTTTGCAAGAAGAATGGTGACATGTTGGCGATTCGCCAATATTATGAGTTTAAGCAACAATAACTTACTTTTGACAGCCATATTATAATATATCAAATGTTGGCAAGAAAATAAATGTAGAAAACCACAAAACATGTGGATATTAAAACACGTGAGTGCACAAACGGTAAAAGCCTAATGCGAATTACGATAGACATTTTTCTTGAGATTTGTTATAAAACATTGTTTGTTAGGAGACCTGATATTCCCCGATAGAATGGAAACGCTCGAATTACCTTGATTTGTCCGGTGGTACATTTTGTAATAATCGAGAAGCATCCACAAATTCTTTAAACAGTAATTGATTACTAAAAATGGAATTATCGCCGATAAATGAATGTTTCGATACTGTTTTCTATACGTCAGACTGAGAGAAAGTATATGGGTCTCAGTTGACTAGTTGTAATATTTGTTTTTTCTAAACATTCTGTATAGTGATTGGTTGCTACTCATAATTTCGTGAATGCTACTTAAGCTGACAGATATAAGTAATATGTGGCCGCAGTCGGAAGTGGAATGTCTGTCAGCAGAAGATTGAAATGTATAAAACAGGAAAAAAAATCAAAGAGCAATCTAAGTGACAATAGAATGAAATGTATCTCTTCACTAAGTCTTCGTTCACTACAGGATGTATACGGTTTCAATTCAATGCTAGCCTGACCACACTTCATATAGTACATTATGATGGTAATACAAGTTTCTTAAAAAAAAGTGCTACCATTTTAAGCCACAGAACACAACACTCATAAAGTTTCGTTACAGCTTTGTTTATTAGCCACTTATGCACGTTCGAAATAATGAAAATATTAAGACTATTGAGAAAATATATATGTAAGTGTTCGGTTATGTTTTGACCGATGAATTTTATGAAACAACTATGTAAGTTATTTTTGTTTGTTTAAGTTATACAATTAAAATTCAACTGATATATCATTTTATCTATCTGAATACACTGATTTTTAAAGATTCTATTAATGATGATTATCAGATAGATTTTGAGTAAATTTAATTGACTAGAACTTATTACTAATATTGTTCTATGCCATAAAAATAATTTGCATCTAATAAATATGGATCATTATTATATTCTATATGTGAATTGGAATAAATACTGATGAATATATAATAATTTATTTAATAATTACTGTTTTATGAAAGTGTATCAAATGGGTTAAATTGTATTTCAAATGTGCATTATTCACAATTACATGATGTATATCTATATTATGGTAATTATGACTTTTGATATTAGTACATACGAGATCTTATAAGACGGGTATATTTAATCAATGTTTATAAATATCATTGTGTACACAGAGATTCAAGCTAGTTAAAATGTATATACTGTGTTTTACCTAAAGGTTATGTGGATTTACGAAAATTCTTCAGTTCATGGTCGACATTATTATCACCTTAGAAAGAACATCACTGAACTGTCCTCCAGTTGTTTTGCATTTACTGAATGATGTCTCATATGTTCGTATGATATCCAGTTGATCTACCCCCATACACAGCTTGTCACAGATTATTGAATATGGGAAATTGTTTATGCCTCAACTCTAATGGTCCTACACTGTAAATAGTTTAGGAAGACACGAAAAAAATCGAGGCAGTAGTTCGTGTGGAACGTGTTTTCGTAGGATTTATTGAAGAACTATTCATAATCACTCAACTTACCAAAAGAACCCCACATTTCAGCTTTTACATATAAGGAAAGAAGTGAATAGTGATTACATTTATATGGCGATAATTTAAAACGACATGATCGTTTGTAAAACAATCGAATCAATCAACTGAAATACTGTATTATTAACTCAACAGTACAGTTGAATGAGTACAGTTTTGAGTTGCAATAAAGCGTGTTTTAAGTGTCGAACTCTGACAACAAACTATTTCAACAAGTTCATGAATAATTTACGATATTTTGCTCACACAAGACAAAAAGCGCAAAATCAATCAACTGAAAAACAGAGTGTACAGTCATTTTGAGCTGTGGCCTGTTTGACAAAACCTATGTATATATACATATTTCTGTTACTTACATAGGGTTTGGAAATATCCGGCTTTAACACATAAAGAAAAAGTGAACAGGGATTACAATTACACATCAAGTGGGTTAAAATATTAGATCATCTGCAAAATAAACGAATACTGTGTCTGAATTATTGTACTGATAAGCCAATCACACTAATGAATAGATATAATTTTCAGTTAGAATAGGATATGTGCTCAGTGAACCACCACCTTCAGCAAATTAATTGTTTGTGTATGATTCATGAATGGAAATTCCTCATTACCGGACAGAACTAGAGGAAATCAATCAACTAAATAGCAAACTATACAGAAGTTTGTGGATGTCTGCCATCAAACGTAATACTCCACTGTACTACACTTAGTGTTTGTATGATCCGATAAGAAGTATTCTCATATTACGATGGGCGTACAAATGGTTTAAACATTCTTCAAAAAGTAACAGTGTGCATTGTGTAGATTTATACATTAACAATTGAAATAAAATAGCACAATGTTCGTTATACATAAGGATTGACTGTGACAATATAGGTGGCTCGAATAAGCACACTGTAACGGATATTCTCATTTCAATCCATACAGTATTCCCAGAGTCGCATTTTGTGTCTGAAGATCTATCACCCTGAATGGTTGTTTGAGCACAAGATAATCTTTTATTGTCATCCTAACGAATTACTCTAAATTGGAAAACGAATCACCAAATTTATCAATATTAGTGTAGAATTAACTGAAGAACGCTGAATTTTTGTGTCTTGAAAGTACATGGTTAGTCAATGAATACAACTTACACCAGAAATCTCCGATGGACTCTGAAATACAGTTGCAAAGGAAATACTATTATCATTTGTCGGCCTGTGTGTGTGTGTGTAGACTTCACAGAATATCTAAAGTTATGGAAATAATCATGTAGATTTGCCGTAAACGTCCATATTTTGTCAATGGATATACTAAGCCTTCTACAAGCTACATTCTTTCATGAACCAATTCCACATCAATAATACGTCTTTTGTGTGATTCAAGTTCCGGAATTCACAGACAGTCGGTCAAAATGATGACAAACTAATAATAAATTATGAACATTTCCAACAAATCACGGAGCTTTATGTGAATATAAATATATATACAGTAAATTGTATATTGTTGTTTTGCGTTCTTTTTGGGAATACTGTGACCACCAATTTGTATAGAATAGTGATTTTGAATATACGAAATTGAATAAGATGCTTACGCAATGCAGTCATTGTGTTGTTATCGTGAACACCTGGAAACACAAATAATGGATATATGTGCATAAATATGGCACACGAAGGATTGAATTTTACGATAACAAACAACATTTTCAAAAAATTATGAACTTATATTTTAGTTTAGAAAATCAACAGCGATCCACACTGCTGTTCGTATTAAGCATAAATGGGATTCCATCTAGACAATGAAAGCCTATATTTTTATGTTCGAGATGTCGTACACATTACTGAACGAGTACAATTCTTTGACAAATTCGATTACAAACATTCATTACATTTACACGTTATAATCAGTACTCAGAAAACACGTCTCAACTGCATGAAAACTAATTGAGACAGATTCAGTTGTCTTTTCTGAAAATTACACATTATTTAAATAAGAACATTGATTAACAGATAACATATGAATAAAAACAGTTCTTACTCGTTAAAACGTTCACTTGATTGCCGGATACGTCTACAAATAGAATCATTTCGCATACAGCACCATCGAATCAATCAACTGAAATACTGTATTATTAACTCAACAGTACAGTTGAATGAGTACAGTTTTGAGTTGCAATAAAACGTGTTTTAAGTGACGAACTCTGACAACAAACTATTTCATCAAGTTAATGTCAATTATGCGGTTTATGTTTCAAAAGGTTTTCTCACACACACACAGATCGCTCAGACATTTTCAGATGTCTACTGTACCACAAAACATATGTATATTGTAGTAGCTTAATTTTGTTAATCAATCGCCTTGATAATCGTTATTACTATCAAACCCAACGGTGTTTGAAATCAGAAGGCAATAGGGAGTCGTAACTGCAGCATATTATAGGATAGCGCAGGTTACATTGGGAGGATTTGGAGCAGAGACCCGAATATGTGTGTTTGATCGAATACAGAGTCAAAACTATGGTCAAATCAAATTAAGGCGCAGCTAGACAACGAAAAGGCTAATAATAGCATACGATTTCATATACACATGGAGAAGGGAATGATTAATCGAGCGATGTTTAAAGTGATTAACTGTTTAGCTAGGTGTCACAAGTGATCAAGCGTACTCATTTATACATACATGATAGTGATCATAGTATTACAAAGAAATACTCAATTTGTTACTGAGTTATATGAAAAAACGTCTGTGTTTGCACAAAGATTGGTAAACTGAATAGAATAATTACGATCGTTTGAAGATATCGACTTTTACAAAATTAAGATACAGCTAATGTGTTTGCTAAAATTAGTACTGCATATCTGAGTACGCGCACGAGCATGAAACCAGATGAGATAATGTTGAAAGACCAGACCTATATGGTATCGCTTTCAAAAGGCTATACATATATGCGTAAGGATATACAAAATATGTCGAGTTTTATAATACATAACATAGGCGTTATAATGCGTGCGTACACAGCAAAAAGGAAGAAAAACGATCCACGTTAAAAATAGTGAAAAATTATTAATTTAAAATCGTGGCTATATACCGTTGCAACCATTTAACTCTTCGTCCATGACTCGTCGTTATTGGGGCCTCAATCAACTGAAAAACAGAGTGTACAGGCATTTTGAGCTGTGGCCTGTTTGACAAAACCTATGTATATATACATATTTATGTTATTTACATAGGGTTTGGAAATATCCGTCTTCAACACATAAAGAAAAAGTGAACAGGGATTACAATTACACATCAAGTGTGTTAAAGTAGAAAAATCCTACTTTAATATTTCACTTGCGAAATTGTCTCAGACTTCATTGTTCCTGAATTTCCGTACCAATTGCTTTCTGTTACAGCTCTTCCTTTCTCTATCTTCTCAATCTTCCGCTGTCAGTCACTGTTTCTAACTCGCTTTATATGCTACTTAGGTCGTTTTAAGCAGTATACACCACAATCGTCCTCCCTTTTAATAATCTGTTCTCGCAGTCTTTCCGATCGTCGCACCGCTGAGTTCTTTGGTGCTGTTTGTGACTAACACTCATGATAACCTTGATTCTACCTTTGCAGTTGACTGGCATTTACGCGCTTCTGCTTCTCTTCTTTCCGGATCGTGTAAACCGAACTACGTCTCTCTTTGACAGTATACGGTCCTTCTCACTTCGGGATCAGCTTTCCTGACCCTTATTCCCCTTCCGTGTTGCTTTTCCAGTTTCTCTACTGCAAAACGTTTCCACATCCTCCTTTGCTGTTCCGCCTTCTTTGTGTATGATATTTGTTTCTTTTCCACGTTCTTTGTTGCCTCCCTCCTCTCTTTTCTTAACCTTGTTGTCGTCCACTTCTGTTGTTGTGTCCAAGCCCTATTATGTATTGGAAGTCGTGGCTGTCTACCATGCATAAGCAGGAAAGGTGAAGTTTTGGTTGTTCCCTGATGGGGGAATGATGTGCCAGCAAAATCAATGGTAACGCTTTCTCCCGATTTCCTCCTTTAGATGCTAATCATTCCTTTAACGTCCGGTCGTTTCTTTCCGTAAGCCCGTTCGTTTGAGGGTGATACGGTTTGGTTTGCATCCTCTTGATGCCAAACTGCTTTAGACGGGCTTTAAACTGGTCAATTCCAAAACAAGTACCCTGGTTGGTTAATATTATTTTCGGTATTCCGTGATACGCTACAATATTCCGGATTACTACTTCGGTCACTGTTTTGCTCGCTGGTCTGCAATGGTACGGCATTTACTCACAGTGTACCATATTCCGTCATCACTAGCAGGTACTGGTTACCAGTCACCGTCTGTGTCAACAGTCCCATCACATCCACCGATTGAGGTTACTGGCATTGACTGTAATGGCGGTCGTGTGTATCGATCGCTTTTCATTAGTTGGCACTGCTAGCAAGTTAACACGTATTGGGCCACATCATCTCTCATGCCTGGCCAGTATGCACCTTGTCATAGTAAATCCGTCATTCTTACGATACCCGAGTGCACTACCTGGTGACACCCTTGTATCATCTTACGCCGCCAGTCTTTCGGAATCACAGACACCCAAATTTTGTCATCGTCCTTCCAGATCAGGGCTCCATTTGAATTCAATTCCGGTCTTTCCTTTTACCTCCTTCTCCATTGCTTGCTTGCCGACGTCTGCAGCCGCTTTTATCACTCTGATTACCTCTTTAAGTTTAGGGTCAGCTTTCTGCTGCCGGACGAGATCTAGTGGGTCTCCCTCTATACTATTCATCGCATATGCTGTCAATGAAAGCTCGGCTTCCATGTCTGATCTTGATAAGTAGTCCACCATTAATTTTTCCTTTCCTGGAACATAGCCAATACTGAGTGCGTATTCATTCAGACGAATCATCCATCGCGCCAACTTTCCATGGTGCTCTCTAGCTGTTTTCAGCCACTGCAGGGGTTTATGATCAGTCTCGATGTGGAATCGTCTACCTAAAGGGTACGTTCTCCATTTGTTTACTGTCCACACAATTGCTGAACACTCCTTCTTGACAGTGGAATATTTCTGTTCAGCGGGTGTGAGAAATTGACTAGCGTATTCCAACACTCTAAGAGACTGACTAAAGATGGCACCTAAATCACGATCACATGCGTCTGTGGCCACTGTAAACGGTTTCTTGGATTCGGCAGTCTGAGAGTCATCTATTGATCGTCTAGCATGCTTTTGATTCCGTTGAACGTTTGCTGAACTGTATCAGTCCACGTAAACTTGGTGTAGCCCAACAACTTACATAGGGGTTCTGCTCTTTCGTTGAAGTTCATGATAAAGCGATTGTAGAACGACACCCTTCCTAGGAACTATCTAAATTTACATTTCGAATTGGGTACTGCAATGTGCTTTATATTAGGATTTTCTCCGGCAGTGGTTTTATTTCTCCTTTTCCACTTTATGCCCCAGCAACGTGACGCTACATTTCGTTATCTGCGACTTGTCCACGCTATATCGAAGTCCATATTCTTCAATATTAATAATTATTAATATTAATATTGGATAAGAAATGGGTAAATATCGTAAGCATTAAAGTGTTAGATACAGGAATGAGCATTTTAAATTTCAATTCGTCAGTCCAACACAAATTCTCGCAAAAGTAGTGTTTTCTCTAGACTAGTCAACTGTTTTGAACGGGAAAATCGACGAAACAATAGATATTTTGTGGAAAAAATGGTAAATGGTAGGCTAATATGTGACTAATGTTGATTACCTCGAATTTCTCCATTTCCCATATTTCGACCACTTTCCATCAAATTTCAATGATGTTTTCGTTGCCGATTGTTTAGTCGCACATTCGTTTTCAGTGTTTCTGATTTCTGTAAAGTCATAGGATGTAAAGCAAACAGAATAGTCGATCCACATCAAGTTCACTTGTTGTTGATACATTCATTTCTAATTGTCAAGACAAACGATGTTGCTGACTTGCATTTTCTCAGGTCTTGACGCACAGTGACACATACACAAGTTGCATAGGAAGAATGAGTCCCATTAGCATTCCTATCACGCCTTCACGATCACAGCAAACTAGAACGAAACTTGGTTCTCGATTTCAACGCTGATTATCCCTAGCTATCTGAATTGTCAGCATAGTGCAGACGATTTCGAGCTAATTGGATCAACTAGAATAGATTTCCATTCTCACAAATACATTCATTTCTAAAATGTTTAGTGTGATTAGTTGTTGCTCTTCAGTGAAAATTATTTTTCAAGGGTTCACTTCTATTAAATGAAACACATCATCATATGTCTGCATTCCATTACAAAAGTGACAGTTTTTTGGTTCACATTGACTGGACTGAATATAAAACAATGTATTCAGGTGAAGAGGCCAACAGACACTTAAAAATAATAAGATAAGATATTTATGTCTAGAACGTTCTTTGAATAATGATGGAAATATCAGTCTCACCATTTCTCTTCTTTCATGTCGCTATCTCTGTGTTTTCGCCTCCAATTCGACATGATATCTGTTCCAAGTTATAACTTATATGTAATTTCTCATCCTCACTATTTCCATTATCACTGAAAGACCAATTCATTTCACGTAAATTTTTACTTCCTCATGGTCGTCCAAACGCACACCGTTCACCACTTCTCTAACCAGACTAAATTCATTTTCGTGGAAGTTAATTAAATTTGTAAATTACATGATCTACTAATATACAATTTTTAAATCGTCGATGTTAGCGTAATTCACTACAGGTATTTGCATAAGGTTGATCGCTAACACTAACACACTTCAATCCACACGAATTCCAATTCCCAACATCTGAAAATTGTGAAATAGTATTCAATTAGGTTGAATTTGAGCAAGGAAATAGGAAAACAAAGGAGAGGTCAATGAGTTAATTGGCAGTATCTGAGAAGGACAGCATAGGACAGATTTCCTTTGTGTAACGAAATCGATTGAGGATCTAGGGAATATCAAGTAATCGACATCACTCGCAACGTAAAATAGCTGTTGCCTAGATGTCGTTTTACTATCAGCTTCAGTAGTAAAATGACATCCAAACAATTATGCGAGATAGCATCAAACAGAAATTATCTTTTCACAATGCCGACGTCGACATCTCACATGATGATTAAATGGAGTTATAAGTTGTTGATCTTTCGGTGAAAAATGGACTACTTATCTGGACTGTGGAATCAGATACATATGATAGTGAACCAATGTGAATTAGTGAGTTATAGTGTAGTAATTAAAAATGGAAAAATTTAAAGTTACTCAAACTTCATTAAGGTTTTTAGGTACAGTTCGTTATTACATGATTATCTAGAAGATTATTAGTTGAACAAATATCATTTGTAAATTAGTAAAATGATATATAATTCCTCATACATACACATTTGAACCTTGTTTAGTTTGTCAAATTCTCCTTTTCAAAAATAATATTAACACACAATAAATGGTGTCTGCGCAATACATATCTATCCTACATTGAATAATGTATTTACATCTGAATAAATACACATGAACACTAACGAATTTACAAGAGTTAAACTGTATTAACAATCATAATCATCACGAATATCATTGTAGTGTGCAACACTGATATTTTTTATCGTTTAGTCAAATTAATTACGCTTTTATCGCTTTTCATTACACCATTTTCAATGATAATCATCAAAGTTGAAAATGAAACACAATTGTACTCACCAAACAGGTAAGACATAACACATCACACTAAAATCACATCTATATCTAATGAAGTAGTTGGATACTATGTTTAGACAGCTTATCGATAAAACGTTTACAAACACTCAACACTCACTTTGCAATAGATTGCCGTCGTTGAACAGGTAAAATTAAGAGAGAACAGTGAACAATAATTGTTTGCTGAAGTGTTGATAAATGTATAAAATGTACCGTGAGGAAATTCGGTTTAATTCAATGAGAATACTAATCACAATTTCAATGGGTCTACTTTTCTTACAATATCAAATTACGTTGGAATACAATTCCTGCAAACATAAAGTACTGTCTCTCACAAATGTCTCAGTTTCACAGAGTCGAGTTTCTTCATTTGACTAATGCATTTACAAAAATTGATGATTACATCAATGGTGATAAAGCATTTTCGATGCAGTGATCAAAACTGCATCCACTGTTTTATCAATCTACAGATCGTGGTTTCATCACGACCATACTTGTGAAGTTTCTATTGACTTCATTACTGATGATTATACAGTAAGATTCCGGTGGGAAATATAAACAACTATCCAGTGATGAATGCCATCCACAAGTGACTATGGAATCAGAACGACTCTGGATTGGATGAAATATGCATCTGTGTGAACGATTGTTCGAATGATTGAAAGGCGAACAACATCGACTGGTTGAAACCACTCGGATTATTATCAATTGTTCTGCAAAGTCTTGCTCTCACTTGCATTCTTGTTCTCCTTGTTGTTTCACAATATTACATAATCAAAACAAACTATTTCATTGACGACCATATTAATGAGTAAAGTTACTTTTGATTTCAGGTACACATGAAATCTCCTGAATTTAATGTTGATTAATTAATGTAGATTAGATTATTGCTTAAATAAACCTTATAATTTTACCAGTGTGTTCTATTCTACAAGATGATTTTGACGAACTTCACTTGTCCTACATACTTCAGTTGATTGAAACAATCAATTACAATCACTGAAAAATAAACAACAGTCTCTTCAAGATAATAAATTTATCAAACAGCTAGAGCCTATGTAGACTAGCAGACTGGTCAACGTCTGTCACAACATTCACTTTATTGAAACAGAATTCAGACATATGATTCTGACCGTCAGTTATAAAATTAGGAACGGGTGTTGCAGGTAGATACGTTACTTGGTGACAATCTACTGTGAGAACCAAGATGATGGGAAACTGGAGGATTTCCACAAGCCAGCAAATATCCAAAAAGACGGATACAAACTGAATAAGTATGCAAACTAACATTGGTGAATACTGAGATTAGTTTACAAATAGAGAATGTCACAAACAAAATCTATCGAGCTGCAATCTATATAGTTCCAAGGGAAAACCATATTTCGATAGATTATTAACAACTCTATAATAGACACGTAGAACAGGTGGAAGCTAAACCAAGGACACAGTTACGATTAGTATTCTGATGATTCACCCACTAATAATTCTTCTTTGGGAGATGAATAAACTACTCAGATGAAAATCAAAACACCAAACCAGTTAATCCAGTCGACAGATAGAGTTAGAAATAGTATGTCACTGATGTTGATTACCTCGAATTTCTCCATTTCCCATATTTCGACCACTTTCCATCAAATTTCAATGATGTTTTCGTTGCCGATTGTTTAGTCGCACATTCGTTTTCAGTGTTTCTGATTTCTGTAAAGTCATAGGATGTAAAGCAAACAGAATAGTCGATCCACATCAAGTTCACTTGTTGTTGATACATTCATTTCTAATTGTCAAGACAAACGATGTTGCTGACTTGCCTTTTCTCAGGTCTTGACGCACAGTGACACATACACAAGTTGCATAGGAAGAATGAGTCCCATTAGCATTCCTATCACGCCTTCACGATCACAGCAAACTAGAACGAAACTTGGTTCTCGATTTCAACGCTGATTATCCCTAGCTATCTGAATTGTCAGCATAGTGCAGACGATTTCGAGCTAATTGGATCAACTAGAATAGATTTCCATTCTCACAAATACATTCATTTCTAAAATGTTTAGTGTGATTAGTTGTTGCTCTTCAGTGAAAATTATTTTTCAAGGGTTCACTTCTATTAAATGAAACACATCATCATATGTCTGCATTCCATTACAAAAGTGACAGTTTTTTGGTTCACATTGACTGGACTGAATATAAAACAATGTATTCAGGTGAAGAGGCCAACAGACACTTAAAAATAATAAGATAAGTTATTGTAGTCTATAAATTTCTTTGACAACTGAAGAAAATACCGGTAACATCAAGTAAGCGACATCAATCGCAACGTAAAATGGCTGTGACCCAGATTTTTTTTTACTATCAGCTTCAGGAATTAAATTCTTATGTATTCTACGAAAATATAGCGCAAATGTTTCACATTCATCTTGTATTGAGATAGTCGCTATAAGTGAACTGGATCTGAGAAAAATAATATGTACATACGTCAGTAGTTTATTGATTACTCAACCTAGTTATTGTGGATGCATTCACAAAGCGGCCATAGTTACATAGCATGTCTCATTGTAAAGCTTCCGAAACAACCAACAAGTTTCCTACTTTGTTTAGTTACTTCGCAGTTCCAGAGAACTTAGCGACTGACAACGACCCACAATTCATTTTTGAACTATTCACACGCTTCAGTAGTATAAATGGAATAACACATCTACGCTCTCAACCCTACCATTCTTTATCGAATGGATCGGTAGAATGATTTATCGACACTTTAAAAAGCTCATTACTTAAAGGTACATACGAGGAGATAGCTAGCCAGGTAATCGCAAACTTTTTGACGGCTTACAGAAATACTCCCGACCCTACTGTCCTAGATCGATAGTTCCCAGACAAAGTCATGTTTGGAAGAAGTATTGGACTATTTTCACCTCTATGTTGACACCCAAAATAATTTATGGGAGCAGACCAAATTCGAATATCCTAAGTTTCAGCGTTGGCGATAAAGCGTTCGTCAAGTCATACCACGAGAAAAATCTATAGGAATTTGGAACAAATATCAAAAGATTTAGAAGAGAGTCCGGGGAGATTTCGAGACATGTATCAGACACACCAACCAAATCCACAAAAAAACATAAAAGGAATTATGTGCACCACAGAAAACTAGGTGAATCTACCATTAGAGTTAATCAAAGATACTCCAGACAAGCCCTCACATGGAATCCTCAAGGTCAAAGGAAAAGAGGGAAAACAAAAAACACATTACGTCGAAAAATGGAGATAGATATGAAAAAAATGAACAAGAATTGGATGGAACTAGAAAAGAAGGCCCAGGACAGAGTGGGTTGGAGAATGCTGGTCGGCGGCCTATGCTCCATTGCGAGTAACAGCGTAAGTAAGTAACAGATACATCAACAACACATACGTTCGCATATACCAGAAAGAACAGAAGATTGAAGACTTGGACAGGAAAGACAACAACAAAATGGAACGCCACCGTAAACCAGTTGTCAGGCTACAAGTAGACTCAAGGAAGAAATCTGACTCCATGGAGGTTTTGGGACGGCCTTCGTGAAACATAATGGAGCCTCCAGAGGCCATAAAACAGCCGAAGAATTTACACCCAATAAGAACCACGCGACGTTTTTTAGAATATCAACGTGGCATACCACGATTGGATGGTGGCATAACTTGGGTCCCTGCGGATTGGCTGAATTATAATAATCTCATGCCCAAAACTAATAACTATAAATACACATGTGGGAGTCAGAAGGTCTTCATTTAGAAGAACTGTGTCGCCTCATATTGAAAGCCGAGTTCCTTCGGAAGTCATGAGGCCAATGCACCTTCTAACAACCAGAGCAAAAATTTTTATAGGTACATGAAACGTCCGAACAACGTAAGAGACCGGGAAGATCAGTCAAATAGCAACGGAAATGAGGAGATACAACTTGGCAGTACTGGGAATCAGCGAAACCCATTGGACCCAAGCTGGACAACAAAGGCTAAATACGGGAGAGATGCTGCTATACTCCGGTCACGAAGAGGAAAATGCTCCACACACTTAAAGACTTGCTCTAATGCTGTCCAAAGTAGCACGAAATGCACTTGTAGGATGGGAATTTCACGAATCTGGAATTATCGAGGCACTATTCAAAACAAAGAAGGAGGGAATTACAATGAATGTTATCCAGTGTTGTACACTTACCAATGATAGCAATGACGACGATAAAGGTCAGTCCTACGATAGGCTGCAATCAATCATAGAGAAGTGCCCAAGAAATGACCTCACCATTCTGATGGGAGATCTAAACACCAAAGTCGGAATAGACAACACCGGATATGAAGACATCATGGGACTGCATGGACTGCGAGAGAGAAACGAAAACGGGGAAAGATTTGCAAATCTATGTGCATTCAACAAATTGGTCATGGGCAGCACAATTTTTCCACACAAATGTATACACAGAGCTACATGGATCTCACCGGACCACACCACAGGGAATCAGATAGATCATATTTGCATCAATTAAAAAATTCCGATAGACAGTGGAAGATGTGAGAGCCAGGAGAGGAGCTGACATAGCTTTAGATCACCACCTGGTTGTGGAAAATTTAAAACTGAAGCTAAAGAAGAACTGGACAACTGGACAAACAGCTCTGCAAAGGTTCAATACGGCCTTCCTTCGAGATATTGACAAACTCAACGAATTCAAGATAGCTCTCAACAACAAGTTCCAAGCCTTACAGGATCTACTGAAGGAAGAAGAAACTACTATGGAGGATAACTTGAAAGGTATGAAAGAAGCATTAACTTCAACGTGTCAAGAGGTTCTGGGCCCCAAGAAGCATCATCACAAGGAATGGATCTCTATAGAAACACTGGACAGGATCAAAGAAAGGAAGAACAAGAAGACAGAAATTAACAACAGTCGAACACGAGCAGAGAAAGTCCAAGCACAAGCCGAATACATAGAAGCAAACGAACAAGTGAAGAAGAGCATTAGAGCCGACAAGCAGAAATACGTGGAAGAACTAGCAACGACGGCGGAGAAAGCAGCAAGATAAGGAAATATGAAACAGCTTCACGATACAACGAAGAAACTAGCAGGGGGATATAGTAAACCAGAGAGACCGTTCAAAGACAAAGAAGGCAGGCCAATCACTGAAATTCAAGAACAGCGGAATGTATAGGTAGAGTACTTTGAGGAACTCATCGTCAAACAATCAATTGAGTGGAACTCGTCATTATACCTCAACTTCATTAATTATGAAAAGACATTTGACAGTATAGATAGGAGAACATTATGGAGACTTCTTCGACACTATGGAGTTCCTGAGAAGATTGCCAGCATTATCCGGAACTCACACGATGGACTACAGTGCAAAGTAGTGCATGGAGGACAGATGACAGATGCATTTCAAGTAAGGACCGGAGTCAGACAAGGCTGTCTACTCTCTCCCTTCCTGTTTCTTCTGGTGATCGACTGGATTATGAAGACCTCGACATCTGAGCGAAAACATGGCATACAATGGACAGCTCAGAACCAATCAGACGATTTGGACTTCGCAGATGACCTAGCCCTCCTATCGCATACACACGAACAAATGGAGATAAAGACAGCCAGTATAGCAGCAGTCTCTGCATCAGTAGGCCTCAACATACACAAGGGGAAAACCAAGGTCCTCAAACACAACACGGAGAACAGCAATCCAATCACTCTGGAAGATATAGAATCCTTCACATACCTGGGAAGCATCATCGATGAACAAGGAGGTTCAGATGCAGACGTAAAGGCGAGGATTGGCAAAGCAAGTACAAGATTCCTACAGTTGATAAACATATGGAACTCAAAACAACTTTCAACCAATATCAAAGTCAGAATCTTCAATACAAACGTCAAGGCAGTTCTACTGTACAGAGCTGAAACGTGGAGAACTACTACAACCATCATCAATAAGGTAAAAGTATTTATAAATAGTTGTCTACGCAAGATACTCAACATCCATTGGCCGGATACCATCAGTAACAGCCTTTTGTGGGAGAGAACCAACCAGCTTCCATCTGAAGAGGAAATAAGGAATAGACGATGGAAATGGATAAGACATACGTTGAGGAAATCATCAAACTGCATTACAAGGCAAGCGCAAACTTGAAATCCTGAAGGGAAGCGGAAAAGTGGAAGGCCAAAGAACACATTACGTTGGGAAATAGAACCAAATATGGAAAGGATGAATAAGAACTGGAAAGAGCTGGGAAGGATTGCCCAGGACACGGTTGGATGGAGAATGCTGGTGAGCGTCCTATACTCCTTCACGAAGAGTAATAGGTGTAAGTAAGTAAGTAAGACATCAAATGGATCCGAATCCTACAGATTCCTGTGGACGCTCAAAAACTTCGGAAAACGATGAAGAGTTAACTTAAGAAGGATGTTGACAAATAATTGATAATGTCATAAGTTATTGAATATTAGTAAGTAGTATAATTAATATGCAAAAAGTATGAAAATTAGGATTAATTGATGGAAATATTAAACTGAATTAGTACCATCTAGTATCAAATTCAATTGAAATTGTCAAATCTCAGCTTGGTAAAGACACTTGAATTGGTTTTAGATTTTCTGTTTTCCTTCATCGAACTACCATAGAACACTTTTTGATAAATATTCAGAATATCTCTTTGACTTAATTCATTGCAAGGTTTTCTGTTATAGCACAACTGGAAACATTAACTAAGTGATTCAAAGCAGTTTGCCCACCGATATTCCTCAAATATGAAAGGTTCCGCCGCTATTCACCAGAATAAACACATTGATTTTTGAACTTTTTTCCTTTTTATACAATCAAACTAGACTGATTTTGCACTTTTTGTCAACTACCCTCAACTCATGTGATGATATTCTCCCAAATCTGAATTGGATTCAGTCAGTATTTAGGCGTTTTCTAAATGTTTATGAACGTTACATAGTTTATTGACACTTTTATGTAATTCTTCTGAATTTGCCTTTTATATTAACAATATGAAATTCTCGAGATGGGAACATGAGCAAACGTGGAATTCACGTCAGTTTCGTTGAAGTAGGCTAAGCGAAAAACATTAACTTATCAATGTTATTCACTAATCTACCTGAAATATGTGGAGAAGAATCATTATTGCATTATATTTCTACACTTAGTGTTGAACAAAATGTTTCACTGAAAGTCGAAGAGTAATACATCTAAAGAGTGAAGCAAACGGTTTCTAAATTAGCAAACGTATACTTTAATCTGTTTACATTCTAGTGTTTCTTTGACTGTTTTACTTGTAAAAATCGAATATAGAATGATTTTGTTTTCTTTAGCCATGTATATGTCTGTTGTAGATACTTTCGTTCACTGACTTATTTATAAGCTACTAGTTGGTCAAATTATTACGAGAATGGATCTATTGTGTATTTATCTGTCTGACTATCGCTGATGATTTCAGTTGTGGTAGTTCCGAATAAAATTCAAAATAAGCGCCTTCCAATTATTATGCTTAACTGGATAATGCCGACTTTATCAAATTCTTCTTGTTCATGTTTCAACGTAATATCGCGTATTGAAGGACTATTTACTAGAAATATCTACACACGATGTTCAGAAATTGATTTGAATTCAAAGTGAATTTTAGTTTTACAAATACGTGTACTTGTAGTTCCCGAAATAAATAATATAACCGTCTACCATTATTTAATCAAGCACGTATTTTTTAAGAACGTTTCTCTGAAAGAGTAAAATCGATTAGCTAGCGTCGGCATTACACCTCAAAAATGAATGCCTTGTTGAGTCGTATTAACTATCCGTGTATATTAATTGTTTTTTTGCCATCAGCATGACACTAAAAAGCTCTCCTAAAATTGATTTACTCTACTTACATTCTACTTGGTATTAGGAGAATCGACGTAGAGCATTCTGAAGACTACTGATTTTCTTCATGAGCCTTGAAAACTCTTGTATGCAGAATTCACATCTTATATTAAAGATTAACGAGACTAACTGGTTTACACAGTAAAGTCTTTTTCAGCAAAGGTAACTTTACAGGAAGGATTTATTGACCACATGCCCAACCCTGACATTTTGACCGTGCTTTGAACTGACAGTAACAATATATGGATACAGACATAAAATAACTCCCACAAACTGGAGTAAATCATGTTTGTTTACAAAATGTGTTGTTTGTGTGATTATAGCCGTAACTTGCTAAAATGATTTACGAAGTCTTCACTTAGTAATTTCATCATTTAAATTTGTGTTAAAATCCAGTGTTGCTTCACAGTTATTTATCGACCTGCTTTAAATTCAAGTGTTCTATTTTGAAATGACAGTTCAACTAGCGCGTACACACATATTTATTTGACCAACCAATTTGTTAAGTCAAGTCATCATGATTTTAATTGGTTAAATAAGACAGTAGAAAAGTATATAAACTCTTGAGTGATGCCACAAAATTAAACCGTCAAAATGAACATGCATCAATGTTTATTCTTGGTCTCCTTGTTGATCGCCAGTGTGATCTGTAAGTTACTAATTTCAGTTGTCTTATTTGTGATTAGTTTACATTTTACATTTGTTATCCGATTTCATTTATACTGGTGGTTGCTTTTCAGTGTTCTCAAGAGCCATTGTCATTGGAACATTGTAAGGCATGTCGCCATTGCTAACATAAATGAGTTTGACTGTCGTGTAAGCGGACTAGGTAAACTTTGGTCGGTTCTTGCTGTGCATAATTTATTCACGCGATCGTCGGTCGGAATAACTATACATGTGACGAGAATGTGTATATGAATGGTGAGAATGGTCCACCAGGGTGCTTGGTACCTGTGTGGTTGCGCCACACGACTTAGCTGTACTATTAGGATTGTAGTGTTAAAGCCTATACAGTATCTGGTCCTCCTGTGAAGTGGGAGTGAGCTGTACTGCTCGGGTTACAGAATTTAAGCCTGAGCGGTGTCTGGCTCTCATGTTAAACGGGATTGAGCTTTACTGTTTGTGTTGTGACGTGAAAGTCTGGATGGTGTCTGGTTCTCCTGAAAACCAATGTAAAATTACCCTGGCCCACTAGGGTATATTGTATATATTGTATATATATCCTGTGTGCCAAATGCATTCTACAACTATTTGTGTTGACACAAATAAATCGAATGTCAAATATTCCTTAGAAATACAAAATGTAAATGTGAACACAGTAGGTCAGCGAATCATCGTACATACGTAAGTAATAAAGGATGCAACCAACTGCTTCGAACGTTTCCTAGCAATGATAAATATTCTGATCTTCACGGAACTGTCTTTGTTCTACAACGTTCTACAATACAAAGCCTGTACATTTTACTAACTCATTTCATTAACCTTTATACTTGTGTATTCCATAATAAAAATGCATTCACAATGATGTGGTTAGTTAGTTGACATGTGGCAAACATGGTGCTGTATACGAAATGATTCTATTTGTAGACGTATCCGGCAATCAAGTGAACGTTTTAACGAGTAAGAACTATTTTTATTCATATGTTATCTGTTAATCAATGTTCTTATTTAAATAATGTGTAATTTTCAGAAAAGACAACAGCCGAACCCCTAAAATACAGCAAATTGCTTCTAGTGTCGTTATTTGGTACTGAATCTGTCTCAATTAGTTTTCATGCAGTTGAGACGTGTTTTCTGAGTACTGATTATAACGTGTAAATGTAATGAATGTTTGTAATCGAATTTGTCAAAGAATTGTACTCGTTCAGTAATGTGTACGACATCTCGAACATAAAAATATAGGCTTTCATTGTCTAGATGGAATCCCATTTATGCTTAATACGAACAGCAGTGTGGATCGCTGTTGATTTTCTAAACTAAAATATAAGTTCATAATTTTTTGAAAATGTTGTTTGTTATCGTAAAATTCAATCCTTCGTGTGCCATATTTATGCACATATATCCATTATTTGTGTTTCCAGGTGTTCACGATAACAACACAATGACTGCATTGCGTAAGCATCTTATTCAATTTCGTATATTCAAAATCACTATTCTATACAAATTGGTGGTCACAGTATTCCCAAAAAGAACGCAAAACAACAATATACAATTTACTGTATATATATTTATATTCACATAAAGCTCCGTGATTTGTTGGAAATGTTCATAATTTATTATTAGTTTGTCATCATTTTGACCGACTGTCTGTGAATTCCGGAACTTGAATCACACAAAAGACGTATTATTGATGTGGAATTGGTTCATGAAAGAATGTAGCTTGTAGAAGGCTTAGTATATCCATTGACAAAATATGGACGTTTACGGCAAATCTACATGATTATTTCCATAACTTTAGATATTCTGTGAAGTCTACACACACACACAGGCCGACAAATGATAATAGTATTTCCTTTGCAACTGTATTTCAGAGTCCATCGGAGATTTCTGGTGTAAGTTGTATTCATTGACTAACCATGTACTTTCAAGACACAAAAATTCAGCGTTCTTCAGTTAATTCTACACTAATATTGATAAATTTGGTGATTCGTTTTCCAATTTAGAGTAATTCGTTAGGATGACAATAAAAGATTATCTTGTGCTCAAACAACCATTCAGGGTGATAGATCTTCAGACACAAAATGCGACTCTGGGAATACTGTATGGATTGAAATGAGAATATCCGTTACAGTGTGCTTATTCGAGCCACCTATATTGTCACAGTCAATCCTTATGTATAACGAACATTGTGCTATTTTATTTCAATTGTTAATGTATAAATCTACACAATGCACACTGTTACTTTTTGAAGAATGTTTAAACCATTTGTACGCCCATCGTAATATGAGAATACTTCTTATCGGATCATACAAACACTAAGTGTAGTACAGTGGAGTATTACGTTTGATGGCAGACATCCACAAACTTCTGTATAGTTTGCTATTTAGTTGATTGATTTCCTCTAGTTCTGTCCGGTAATGAGGAATTTCCATTCATGAATCATACACAAACAATTAATTTGCTGAAGGTGGTGGTTCACTGAGCACATATCCTATTCTAACTGAAAATTATATCTATTCATTAGTGTGATTGGCTTATCAGTACAATAATTCAGACACAGTATTCGTTTATTTTGCAGATGATCTAATATTTTAACCCACTTGATGTGTAATTGTAATCCCTGTTCACTTTTTCTTTGTGTTGAAGTCGGATTTTTCGATACCCTTTGTAAGCGACATAAATATGTATATATACATAGGTTTTGTCAAACAGGCCACAGCTCAAAATGACTGTACACTCTGTTTTTCAGTTGATTGATTTTGCGCTTTTTGTCTTGTGTGAGCAAAATATCGTAAATTATTCATGAACTTGTTGAAATAGTTTGTTGTCAGAGTTCGACACTTAAAACACGCTTTATTGCAACTCAAAACTGTACTCATTCAACTGTACTGTTGAGTTAATAATACAGTATTTCAGTTGATTGATTCGATTGTTTTACAAACGATCATGTCGTTTTAAATTATCGCCATATAAATGTAATCACTATTCACTTCTTTCCTTATATGTAAAAGCTGAAATGTGGGGTTCTTTTGGTAAGTTGAGTGATTATGAATAGTTCTTCAATAAATCCTACGAAAACACGTTCCACACGAACTACTGCCTCGATTTTTTTCGTGTCTTCCTAAACTATTTACAGTGTAGGACCATTAGAGTTGAGGCATAAACAATTTCCCATATTCAATAATCTGTGACAAGCTGTGTATGGGGGTAGATCAACTGGATATCATACGAACATATGAGACATCATTCAGTAAATGCAAAACAACTGGAGGACAGTTCAGTGATGTTCTTTCTGAAGTGGTAATATTCTCATGAAACATGCAACGTAGCTTCTCAAGCTGTGTTGATATTAGTAATCAAACAGTAAAGACCGATGTGAAAATCTATTTCACATCTTATTTTATATTGTTGCTTTATCTTCGTTTTTGTCATGGTCAGCAAGTAATTGGTGGACCGGTTGTTTCTTCTATTTTGAACGTGAACAAAGTTCTTTTTCAGTAGTTTGATTGTCTCTCAGTGATGAGGAGACTTTGTTTATGTTAAGTCTGTCGGGGGGCTTTTCGTGTCCTCACTCCTGCGTGTTCAAGCTGTTCACCAGTCCAAATGTCTATATGATGACGAAAGAGTAAGTCATTTTAGAGACTATCCCTCGTTAGTAATAACTGGAAGCAATTTGTTTCACCACTCGATGTGAAGACGTAATCGGAAAAGCATTTGCTTCCAAATGAGATTGTTGATGAAATTCAGCTAACAATACAAAAACAAATTTATCAGTTCAAGTGTTATGGAGATTGTCAGGTTTTTGATTGAGATCATGAACCGGTTGAGGTTGGAAAACTGGAAGCACTGGACGGCCGTTTAGTCTTATTGTGGGACTCCTTAGCAGTGCGCATCCACGATTCCGCTCGCAGGATTCGAACCCAGGTTCTTCAGTTTCGCCTAGATGTGATTTATTGACTAATTATTTGATCATATATATAGTACAAATTTCACTGAAGCACTTCAAATAGAAGATATCAAACTCATGTATATTACATCGCAAAACGTAAACGTTCATGTACCATATTTTATCACTTATATCTATTCTTGGTGTTTTCAAAGCTTTACGACAACAGCACAACAAACGCAAAACGTTCGAAAGGGTTAATATGTATTAACAATCATAACTATCACGAATATCATTGTAGTGTGCAACACTGATATTTTTTATCGTTTAGTCAAATTAATTACGCTTTTATCGCTTTTCATTACACCATTTTCAATGATAATCATCAAAGTTGAAAATGAAACACAATTGTACTCACCAAACAGGTAAGACATAACACATCACACTAAAATCACATCTATATCTAATGAAGTAGTTGGATACTATGTTTAGACAGCTTATCGATAAAACGTTTACAAACACTCAACACTCACTTTGCAATAGATTGCCGTCGTTGAACAGGTAAAATTAAGAGAGAACAGTGAACAATAATTGTTTGCTGAAGTGTTGATAAATGTATAAAATGTACCGTGAGGAAATTCGGTTTAATTCAATGAGAATACTAATCACAATTTCAATGGGTCTACATTTCTTACAATATCAAATTACGTTGGAATACAATTCCTGCAAACATAAAGTACTGTCTCTCACAAATGTCTCAGTTTCACAGAGTCGAGTTTCTTCATTTGACTAATGCATTTACAAAAATTGATGATTACATCAATGGTGATAAAGCATTTTCGATGCAGTGATCAAAACTGCATCCACTGTTTTATCAATCTACAGATCGTGGTTTCATCACGACCATACTTGTGAAGTTTCTATTGACTTCATTACTGATGATTATACAGTAAGATTCCGGTGGGAAATATAAACAACTATCCAGTGATGAATGCCATCCACAAGTGACTATGGAATCAGAACGACTCTGGATTGGATGAAATATGCATCTGTGTGAACGATTGTTCGAATGATTGAAAGGCGAACAACATCGACTGGTTGAAACCACTCGGATTATTATCAATTGTTCTGCAAAGTCTTGCTCTCACTTGCATTCTTGTTCTCCTTGTTGTTTCACAATATTACATAATCAAAACAAACTATTTCATTGACGACCATATTAATGAGTAAAGTTACTTTTGATTTCAGGTACACATGAAATCTCCTGAATTTAATGTTGATTAATTAATGTAGATTAGATTATTGCTTAAATAAACCTTATAATTTTACCAGTGTGTTCTATTCTACAAGATGATTTTGACGAACTTCACTTGTCCTACATACTTCAGTTGATTGAAACAATCAATTACAATCACTGAAAAATAAACAACAGTCTCTTCAAGATAATAAATTTATCAAACAGCTAGAGCCTATGTAGACTAGCAGACTGGTCAACGTCTGTCACAACATTCACTTTATTGAAACAGAATTCAGACATATGATTCTGACCGTCAGTTATAAAATTAGGAACGGGTGTTGCAGGTAGATACGTTACTTGGTGACAATCTACTGTGAGAACCAAGATGATGGGAAACTGGAGGATTTCCACAAGCCAGCAAATATCCAAAAAGACGGATACAAACTGAATAAGTATGCAAACTAACATTGGTGAATACTGAGATTAGTTTACAAATAGAGAATGTCACAAACAAAATCTATCGAGCTGCAATCTATATAGTTCCAAGGGAAAACCATATTTCGATAGATTATTAACAACTCTATAATAGACACGTAGAACAGGTGGAAGCTAAACCAAGGACACAGTTACGATTAGTATTCTGATGATTCACCCACTAATAATTCTTCTTTGGGAGATGAATAAACTACTCAGATGAAAATCAAAACACCAAACCAGTTAATCCAGTCGACAGATAGAGTTAGAAATAGTATGTCACTGATGTTGATTACCTCGAATTTCTCCATTTCCCATATTTCGACCACTTTCCATCAAATTTCAATGATGTTTTCGTTGCCGATTGTTTAGTCGCACATTCGTTTTCAGTGTTTCTGATTTCTGTAAAGTCATAGGATGTAAAGCAAACAGAATAGTCGATCCACATCAAGTTCACTTGTTGTTGATACATTCATTTCTAATTGTCAAGACAAACGATGTTGCTGACTTGCATTTTCTCAGGTCTTGACGCACAGTGACACATACACAAGTTGCATAGGAAGAATGAGTCCCATTAGCATTCCTATCACGCCTTCACGATCACAGCAAACTAGAACGAAACTTGGTTCTCGATTTCAACGCTGATTATCCCTAGCTATCTGAATTGTCAGCATAGTGCAGACGATTTCGAGCTAATTGGATCAACTAGAATAGATTTCCATTCTCACAAATACATTCATTTCTGAAACGTTTAATAATGAGTAATAAGCAGTTCTGACGACTATATTGATTTAGTAGTCATAACAAGGAGAGATCTCAATACTACGAGCAACTGAAGTGCTGCTGCTCTCAAATGCTTTAGGATATTGTGGGCTATTCATAATTCTTTTCAGTACTTGGACGAAGAAATTTTGGGGCTATTATACCTGACTTTCATTGGACCGCATTTGGAATATTGAATTAAATCCGCGAGTTCTTGATTCAAGTATGAGGCGGATATAATGGAACGAGTCCAACGACGAGGGACTAAAATGGTAAAAGATCTCCTCGGTCCACCTTATAAAGACAAACAGAGACACCTCAACTTGTCTTCGTTATTTTGTCTCAGATTACAAAGTGATCGTATACTGAACGATGATATTTAAATGTCCTATCTTTTCCTTACGTCTAGGACTGATTAGTTGGGAGGACATTCCAAGGAAATTCAAAAACCGTAACCAAATCATCTACGTCTAGAGTCTTTTTCCTCGTACCAAGTATTGAATTACTAGGGTTCTCTACCAAAGCACGAGATTGGACCTCCACAGTGTTACAAATTGCAAAGATTAATATAGATCGATAGACCTATATTTATTACTGTGGACTGTTTCATATGTGACATTTTTTAATAAGCAGTGTGAACGCTTTAGGTTGCGTTCACTTTCTGACGAACAATTTAGGTGTCTTCGTTTTGTTTGCGGGCTGCAATCCTCATCAAACTCAGTTATTGGTATCATAATTTTAAGCAAGTTAGTGTCAAATCCTTATCTTACGTTGAAGATATCAAAAATGTTTGTTGTCATATTATTAATCTTAAGAATGATACTAAAATGATCAAATGTTTAAATCCCAATTCATTGGATTTGACGAAAGTCACTCATTTGGATTTTAATATTAATGTGATCACAAATGCGTCCAGAAAACTGTAGTGTGGCGTCGAGTCGCGCTTGACTATTATCCCACTACAGGAAGACTATGTGCCAGTTAGCCAGTAGGATCCGCGTAGGTCAATATCAGAAGGCAGATGATGGCTGTAGTCGAGATGTATTTGTTGACGATCTCGTGATATCGAAAGAATACCGAGATCGTACTAAAGGAGTACAAGCGGAACCACTGAGAAAACGTAAGCTGGTGCAAGGTCACAATCAACGGAAGAAAGAATGTCTTTAGAACAGTTAAACAAACAAGTACAATAAAACAATAACTGGTACAATTGGTTATAATAGTAATTGTTTCCATTACACCAATTGCGTTCTGTTGATAAAATTAAGTCACGAGAAAACCATCCTACTGCAGAAAATATTACGGTGAGTTAGAAAAAGAAGCCCGTAAGATGATTTTTGAATTACATTTCACTCTCATAGCAGAATACATGCCGATTTTATCAATTTTTGGTTTGAACAAAGGCATCCTGACGCACACCGAGAATTGCTTGCAGCGGGGTTATGTTCCTTCTTGGTTATGATCATAGTATCAAGTATATGTCGACAATCAGTTTCAAACAGCCTGATTCATCATAGAGATTGATCAACTCAAACTAATCAATCGATGAGGATTTAGTCTTTGAGGTAGTCTCAAGTCAAGCAGAAGCAAAACGAGTTATGTTGGATTTGATCCACAGCTTGCTAGTAACGGCAAATATGGTCCAAGATGCTACGTTGTCGGATTACGAACTTCAGGAAGTCGTGAAGTATGTTCATGACAGTTGGCCAAACAAAATAGATAACGCCTTAATAGAGTATTTCCGACGGCGTGGCGCTTTGTCTATTATCAACTCCTGTCTACCGTTATTCCGACTACCCTATGATCACGGGTATTGAAATAACCACACACAGGTCACCCTGGCATCCAGCTTGTGATGTCACTGGCACCAGGCTATGTATATTGGCTACTGATGGATACGGACATTGAAAGTATCGTAGAAAATACCCATCATGTGCGCAAGGCGCATAACTGCCACCGAAAAAACAACCAACCCCATTGATAAGTGTAGTAAAGTAACGGTCCCGTGACCATACTGATTTTGCTTGACCAACAAAAGGTTAACACTTTCTTATCATAATCGACTCATTTACAAACTGATCAATGATTCGGTTATAAATTGTGAATCGAACGCTTACTTGTTATATCTGGTCATCGCTGATTGTTATATCGGAAACGCCTATCACTCAAACTCGGAACGAGGGACCTCCACGAAAGTAAGAACACAAAGACTGGTATAGGTGAAAATTTATTAACCCCAAAACACGACGACGACGACCCTAGTCGAAAATACACTCGTTTATATATTGATAGTACACTTATTTTGATTATTAATTAGGATGAAATCACATATGTGAAAAATACTCAGAGTTATAATAAATCATATACTGAGCATAGTTCATGTCAATGGAATACATGAATATCGTATATTATACAGAATAATATGTCATACGAGAAAAGAAAGCAAATATTGCACTGAATGATCATCACATTGAATCATAAAGGAAGTAATGTTGAACAAAACTCATAATGAGTAAATCAATTGAATTTTAACTTTTCTTTCTATCTTATCAGATTCATTTATTGCCTCAGATCTCATTCACTTCAATAATAACGTATTGAATAGGCTATTCAGGTGGGTAGATTTTCCGGAATCATTAGTTAAAGACAATGGATTTCAGTTCACACTGGAGATCTTCCCGAACTTCCGCTTAAAGAACGTGATTACACACATTCGGTCATCACCACAACACATTCAGTTAAACGTCTGAGAGTTTTACCGATACCTTCAAGCGAGCTTCCACAAAGTCATAAGGGTAGGGCGCGATGAAGTAAGTTATTCAGAATTTTCTGAGAGCGTACAAAATAACCTCGAATCCAGCCTCACCGAAAAGTGTATCCCCTACTGAGTCAATGTCCAAAGGGCGGTTCGGACCTCATTTGATAGCATTTTTCCAAAGAGAAGAAGACGAAATTATAAGATTGAGGCAAGGAGAATTAACCGTCTGTTTTTTAATCGGTCACAAGTGAATGTAGGAAATTTTCTATGATGAGGGCCTGCATGAGCAGCAGATTATATTGTAGGAAGAGTCGGTGACGTGATATGCGAAATCGATGTCTGGGGTGAATGAATAAAACGACACTAGAGTTGATCTTCTGGTGAAAAATGGACTACTTATCTGGACTGTGGAATCAGATACATATGATAGTGAACCAATGTGAAGTAGTAAGATATAGTGTCAAATTGAAAGAATAGTAAATCGACATGGTTTAAGTGCACCACAGTCATGAATTTGAGGCTAACGTATTCTACCAAAGTTAAGTGCAAATGATTCACATTCATCCTATATTGAGACAGTTGCTCTAACTGGGCTCGATCTGAAAAAATAATACGTACATACGTGAGAAGTTTATCATTTACTCAACCTGTTTGCTAGATAGCCTATATTCACTGGTTCGAACCAATTAAAATATCAACTATTTAGGATGAAATCACATATGTGAAAAATACTCAGAGTTATAATAAATCATATACTGAGCATAGTTCATGTCAATGGAATACATGAATATCGTATATTATACAGAATAATATGTCATACGAGAAAAGAAAGCAAATATTGCACTGAATGATCATCACATTGAATCATAAAGGAAGTAATGTTGAACAAAACTCATAATGAGTAAATCAATTGAATTTTAACTTTTCTTTCTATCTTATCAGATTCATTTATTGCCTCAGATCTCATTCACTTCAATAATAACGTATTGAATAGGCTATTCAGGTGGGTAGATTTTCCGGAATCATTAGTTAAAGACAATGGATTTCAGTTCACACTGGAGATCTTCCCGAACTTCCGCTTAAAGAACGTGATTACACACATTCGGTCATCACCACAACACATTCAGTTAAACGTCTGAGAGTTTTACCGATACCTTCAAGCGAGCTTCCACAAAGTCATAAGGGTAGGGCGCGATGAAGTAAGTTATTCAGAATTTTCTGAGAGCGTACAAAATAACCTCGAATCCAGCCTCACCGAAAAGTGTATCCCCTACTGAGTCAATGTCCAAAGGGCGGTTCGGACCTCATTTGATAGCATTTTTCCAAAGAGAAGAAGACGAAATTATAAGATTGAGGCAAGGAGAATTAACCGTCTGTTTTTTAATCGGTCACAAGTGAATGTAGGAAATTTTCTATGATGAGGGCCTGCATGAGCAGCAGATTATATTGTAGGAAGAGTCGGTGACGTGATATGCGAAATCGATGTCTGGGGTGAATGAATAAAACGACACTAGAGTTGATCTTCTGGTGAAAAATGGACTACTTATCTGGACTGTGGAATCAGATACATATGATAGTGAACCAATGTGAAGTAGTAAGATATAGTGTCAAATTGAAAGAATAGTAAATCGACATGGTTTAAGTGCACCACAGTCATGAATTTGAGGCTAACGTATTCTACCAAAGTTAAGTGCAAATGATTCACATTCATCCTATATTGAGACAGTTGCTCTAACTGGGCTCGATCTGAAAAAATAATACGTACATACGTGAGAAGTTTATCATTTACTCAACCTGTTTGCTAGATAGCCTATATTCACTGGTTCGAACCAATTAAAATATCAACTATTTAGGATGAAATCACATATGTGAAAAATACTCAGAGTTATAATAAATCATATACTGAGCATAGTTCATGTCAATGGAATACATGAATATCGTATATTATACAGAATAATATGTCATACGAGAAAAGAAAGCAAATATTGCACTGAATGATCATCACATTGAATCATAAAGGAAGTAATGTTGAACAAAACTCATAATGAGTAAATCAATTGAATTTTAACTTTTCTTTCTATCTTATCAGATTCATTTATTGCCTCAGATCTCATTCACTTCAATAATAACGTATTGAATAGGCTATTCAGGTGGGTAGATTTTCCGGAATCATTAGTTAAAGACAATGGATTTCAGTTCACACTGGAGATCTTCCCGAACTTCCGCTTAAAGAACGTGATTACACACATTCGGTCATCACCACAACACATTCAGTTAAACGTCTGAGAGTTTTACCGATACCTTCAAGCGAGCTTCCACAAAGTCATAAGGGTAGGGCGCGATGAAGTAAGTTATTCAGAATTTTCTGAGAGCGTACAAAATAACCTCGAATCCAGCCTCACCGAAAAGTGTATCCCCTACTGAGTCAATGTCCAAAGGGCGGTTCGGACCTCATTTGATAGCATTTTTCCAAAGAGAAGAAGACGAAATTATAAGATTGAGGCAAGGAGAATTAACCGTCTGTTTTTTAATCGGTCACAAGTGAATGTAGGAAATTTTCTATGATGAGGGCCTGCATGAGCAGCAGATTATATTGTAGGAAGAGTCGGTGACGTGATATGCGAAATCGATGTCTGGGGTGAATGAATAAAACGACACTAGAGTTGATCTTCTGGTGAAAAATGGACTACTTATCTGGACTGTGGAATCAGATACATATGATAGTGAACCAATGTGAAGTAGTAAGATATAGTGTCAAATTGAAAGAATAGTAAATCGACATGGTTTAAGTGCACCACAGTCATGAATTTGAGGCTAACGTATTCTACCAAAGTTAAGTGCAAATGATTCACATTCATCCTATATTGAGACAGTTGCTCTAACTGGGCTCGATCTGAAAAAATAATACGTACATACGTGAGAAGTTTATCATTTACTCAACCTGTTTGCTAGATAGCCTATATTCACTGGTTCGAACCAATTAAAATATCAACTATTTAGGATGAAATCACATATGTGAAAAATACTCAGAGTTATAATAAATCATATACTGAGCATAGTTCATGTCAATGGAATACATGAATATCGTATATTATACAGAATAATATGTCATACGAGAAAAGAAAGCAAATATTGCACTGAATGATCATCACATTGAATCATAAAGGAAGTAATGTTGAACAAAACTCATAATGAGTAAATCAATTGAATTTTAACTTTTCTTTCTATCTTATCAGATTCATTTATTGCCTCAGATCTCATTCACTTCAATAATAACGTATTGAATAGGCTATTCAGGTGGGTAGATTTTCCGGAATCATTAGTTAAAGACAATGGATTTCAGTTCACACTGGAGATCTTCCCGAACTTCCGCTTAAAGAACGTGATTACACACATTCGGTCATCACCACAACACATTCAGTTAAACGTCTGAGAGTTTTACCGATACCTTCAAGCGAGCTTCCACAAAGTCATAAGGGTAGGGCGCGATGAAGTAAGTTATTCAGAATTTTCTGAGAGCGTACAAAATAACCTCGAATCCAGCCTCACCGAAAAGTGTATCCCCTACTGAGTCAATGTCCAAAGGGCGGTTCGGACCTCATTTGATAGCATTTTTCCAAAGAGAAGAAGACGAAATTATAAGATTGAGGCAAGGAGAATTAACCGTCTGTTTTTTAATCGGTCACAAGTGAATGTAGGAAATTTTCTATGATGAGGGCCTGCATGAGCAGCAGATTATATTGTAGGAAGAGTCGGTGACGTGATATGCGAAATCGATGTCTGGGGTGAATGAATAAAACGACACTAGAGTTGATCTTCTGGTGAAAAATGGACTACTTATCTGGACTGTGGAATCAGATACATATGATAGTGAACCAATGTGAAGTAGTAAGATATAGTGTCAAATTGAAAGAATAGTAAATCGACATGGTTTAAGTGCACCACAGTCATGAATTTGAGGCTAACGTATTCTACCAAAGTTAAGTGCAAATGATTCACATTCATCCTATATTGAGACAGTTGCTCTAACTGGGCTCGATCTGAAAAAATAATACGTACATACGTGAGAAGTTTATCATTTACTCAACCTGTTTGCTAGATAGCCTATATTCACTGGTTCGAACCAATTAAAATATCAACTATTTAGGATGAAATCACATATGTGAAAAATACTCAGAGTTATAATAAATCATATACTGAGCATAGTTCATGTCAATGGAATACATGAATATCGTATATTATACAGAATAATATGTCATACGAGAAAAGAAAGCAAATATTGCACTGAATGATCATCACATTGAATCATAAAGGAAGTAATGTTGAACAAAACTCATAATGAGTAAATCAATTGAATTTTAACTTTTCTTTCTATCTTATCAGATTCATTTATTGCCTCAGATCTCATTCACTTCAATAATAACGTATTGAATAGGCTATTCAGGTGGGTAGATTTTCCGGAATCATTAGTTAAAGACAATGGATTTCAGTTCACACTGGAGATCTTCCCGAACTTCCGCTTAAAGAACGTGATTACACACATTCGGTCATCACCACAACACATTCAGTTAAACGTCTGAGAGTTTTACCGATACCTTCAAGCGAGCTTCCACAAAGTCATAAGGGTAGGGCGCGATGAAGTAAGTTATTCAGAATTTTCTGAGAGCGTACAAAATAACCTCGAATCCAGCCTCACCGAAAAGTGTATCCCCTACTGAGTCAATGTCCAAAGGGCGGTTCGGACCTCATTTGATAGCATTTTTCCAAAGAGAAGAAGACGAAATTATAAGATTGAGGCAAGGAGAATTAACCGTCTGTTTTTTAATCGGTCACAAGTGAATGTAGGAAATTTTCTATGATGAGGGCCTGCATGAGCAGCAGATTATATTGTAGGAAGAGTCGGTGACGTGATATGCGAAATCGATGTCTGGGGTGAATGAATAAAACGACACTAGAGTTGATCTTCTGGTGAAAAATGGACTACTTATCTGGACTGTGGAATCAGATACATATGATAGTGAACCAATGTGAAGTAGTAAGATATAGTGTCAAATTGAAAGAATAGTAAATCGACATGGTTTAAGTGCACCACAGTCATGAATTTGAGGCTAACGTATTCTACCAAAGTTAAGTGCAAATGATTCACATTCATCCTATATTGAGACAGTTGCTCTAACTGGGCTCGATCTGAAAAAATAATACGTACATACGTGAGAAGTTTATCATTTACTCAACCTGTTTGCTAGATAGCCTATATTCACTGGTTCGAACCAATTAAAATATCAACTATTTAGGATGAAATCACATATGTGAAAAATACTCAGAGTTATAATAAATCATATACTGAGCATAGTTCATGTCAATGGAATACATGAATATCGTATATTATACAGAATAATATGTCATACGAGAAAAGAAAGCAAATATTGCACTGAATGATCATCACATTGAATCATAAAGGAAGTAATGTTGAACAAAACTCATAATGAGTAAATCAATTGAATTTTAACTTTTCTTTCTATCTTATCAGATTCATTTATTGCCTCAGATCTCATTCACTTCAATAATAACGTATTGAATAGGCTATTCAGGTGGGTAGATTTTCCGGAATCATTAGTTAAAGACAATGGATTTCAGTTCACACTGGAGATCTTCCCGAACTTCCGCTTAAAGAACGTGATTACACACATTCGGTCATCACCACAACACATTCAGTTAAACGTCTGAGAGTTTTACCGATACCTTCAAGCGAGCTTCCACAAAGTCATAAGGGTAGGGCGCGATGAAGTAAGTTATTCAGAATTTTCTGAGAGCGTACAAAATAACCTCGAATCCAGCCTCACCGAAAAGTGTATCCCCTACTGAGTCAATGTCCAAAGGGCGGTTCGGACCTCATTTGATAGCATTTTTCCAAAGAGAAGAAGACGAAATTATAAGATTGAGGCAAGGAGAATTAACCGTCTGTTTTTTAATCGGTCACAAGTGAATGTAGGAAATTTTCTATGATGAGGGCCTGCATGAGCAGCAGATTATATTGTAGGAAGAGTCGGTGACGTGATATGCGAAATCGATGTCTGGGGTGAATGAATAAAACGACACTAGAGTTGATCTTCTGGTGAAAAATGGACTACTTATCTGGACTGTGGAATCAGATACATATGATAGTGAACCAATGTGAAGTAGTAAGATATAGTGTCAAATTGAAAGAATAGTAAATCGACATGGTTTAAGTGCACCACAGTCATGAATTTGAGGCTAACGTATTCTACCAAAGTTAAGTGCAAATGATTCACATTCATCCTATATTGAGACAGTTGCTCTAACTGGGCTCGATCTGAAAAAATAATACGTACATACGTGAGAAGTTTATCATTTACTCAACCTGTTTGCTAGATAGCCTATATTCACTGGTTCGAACCAATTAAAATATCAACTATTTAGGATGAAATCACATATGTGAAAAATACTCAGAGTTATAATAAATCATATACTGAGCATAGTTCATGTCAATGGAATACATGAATATCGTATATTATACAGAATAATATGTCATACGAGAAAAGAAAGCAAATATTGCACTGAATGATCATCACATTGAATCATAAAGGAAGTAATGTTGAACAAAACTCATAATGAGTAAATCAATTGAATTTTAACTTTTCTTTCTATCTTATCAGATTCATTTATTGCCTCAGATCTCATTCACTTCAATAATAACGTATTGAATAGGCTATTCAGGTGGGTAGATTTTCCGGAATCATTAGTTAAAGACAATGGATTTCAGTTCACACTGGAGATCTTCCCGAACTTCCGCTTAAAGAACGTGATTACACACATTCGGTCATCACCACAACACATTCAGTTAAACGTCTGAGAGTTTTACCGATACCTTCAAGCGAGCTTCCACAAAGTCATAAGGGTAGGGCGCGATGAAGTAAGTTATTCAGAATTTTCTGAGAGCGTACAAAATAACCTCGAATCCAGCCTCACCGAAAAGTGTATCCCCTACTGAGTCAATGTCCAAAGGGCGGTTCGGACCTCATTTGATAGCATTTTTCCAAAGAGAAGAAGACGAAATTATAAGATTGAGGCAAGGAGAATTAACCGTCTGTTTTTTAATCGGTCACAAGTGAATGTAGGAAATTTTCTATGATGAGGGCCTGCATGAGCAGCAGATTATATTGTAGGAAGAGTCGGTGACGTGATATGCGAAATCGATGTCTGGGGTGAATGAATAAAACGACACTAGAGTTGATCTTCTGGTGAAAAATGGACTACTTATCTGGACTGTGGAATCAGATACATATGATAGTGAACCAATGTGAAGTAGTAAGATATAGTGTCAAATTGAAAGAATAGTAAATCGACATGGTTTAAGTGCACCACAGTCATGAATTTGAGGCTAACGTATTCTACCAAAGTTAAGTGCAAATGATTCACATTCATCCTATATTGAGACAGTTGCTCTAACTGGGCTCGATCTGAAAAAATAATACGTACATACGTGAGAAGTTTATCATTTACTCAACCTGTTTGCTAGATAGCCTATATTCACTGGTTCGAACCAATTAAAATATCAACTATTTAGGATGAAATCACATATGTGAAAAATACTCAGAGTTATAATAAATCATATACTGAGCATAGTTCATGTCAATGGAATACATGAATATCGTATATTATACAGAATAATATGTCATACGAGAAAAGAAAGCAAATATTGCACTGAATGATCATCACATTGAATCATAAAGGAAGTAATGTTGAACAAAACTCATAATGAGTAAATCAATTGAATTTTAACTTTTCTTTCTATCTTATCAGATTCATTTATTGCCTCAGATCTCATTCACTTCAATAATAACGTATTGAATAGGCTATTCAGGTGGGTAGATTTTCCGGAATCATTAGTTAAAGACAATGGATTTCAGTTCACACTGGAGATCTTCCCGAACTTCCGCTTAAAGAACGTGATTACACACATTCGGTCATCACCACAACACATTCAGTTAAACGTCTGAGAGTTTTACCGATACCTTCAAGCGAGCTTCCACAAAGTCATAAGGGTAGGGCGCGATGAAGTAAGTTATTCAGAATTTTCTGAGAGCGTACAAAATAACCTCGAATCCAGCCTCACCGAAAAGTGTATCCCCTACTGAGTCAATGTCCAAAGGGCGGTTCGGACCTCATTTGATAGCATTTTTCCAAAGAGAAGAAGACGAAATTATAAGATTGAGGCAAGGAGAATTAACCGTCTGTTTTTTAATCGGTCACAAGTGAATGTAGGAAATTTTCTATGATGAGGGCCTGCATGAGCAGCAGATTATATTGTAGGAAGAGTCGGTGACGTGATATGCGAAATCGATGTCTGGGGTGAATGAATAAAACGACACTAGAGTTGATCTTCTGGTGAAAAATGGACTACTTATCTGGACTGTGGAATCAGATACATATGATAGTGAACCAATGTGAAGTAGTAAGATATAGTGTCAAATTGAAAGAATAGTAAATCGACATGGTTTAAGTGCACCACAGTCATGAATTTGAGGCTAACGTATTCTACCAAAGTTAAGTGCAAATGATTCACATTCATCCTATATTGAGACAGTTGCTCTAACTGGGCTCGATCTGAAAAAATAATACGTACATACGTGAGAAGTTTATCATTTACTCAACCTGTTTGCTAGATAGCCTATATTCACTGGTTCGAACCAATTAAAATATCAACTATTTAGAACAAATGAATGACGCACTCGGACAGCTTTCAAACATCCACTATGATAATCCAACACATGTGTCATTCACTCTAGTGGGACATATTATCAACCGACCATCATTCCATAATGTAAACACACACTCACGATTAGGATATTCAAACTAAAACAGACTTTTGCACGTGGTGATTCTGTACACATAATCTATTCGGAAATCTACTCACATCCAATTTCATACAAATAAAACTCTTCACCGAAATGCCATTGTATAACCTATTTCCGCCCTGGTCAAAATAGGTCCATGATCTCTTACTTTATGTGGACTGAATACCTAGAAATATCGTGAGTAGATAACGTAGCACGTTTTTCATTCTGTTCACCCGGTTCCAGATTATATGTGGTTTGGAAATGGCAACCATAACTAAGCTGATGCAAACCACGAGTAGCTTGTTCTATGAAGAAGGCTGTTCCGGAACAAATGTCTTCGACACATTTCACTTCCATGCATTGTATATTACAGCTTATGCGGTCTTAACCTGATACAACTAATCGTGAGAATTTAGTTGGAAAATAGTCACGTTTACAGTGCTGACAAGTTCACAGCTCAACACAGAAGCAATTACATTTGACTATGAGATAAAAGAATAGTGACATGACAGGAGGTGATCAAAGTAAACTGATGCCACATTCCTGAAGGAAGACATGAAATCGGGGAAAATTAAGAACAGGTTTGTGTTCAGTGAGTACAGATTAAAAGCAATAGCCTTCCGTGAGATTTAATCGAACTCGAAATTTGTATCTTGGAATTTATGTTAAGATCTCCGATCAGAAATTCAAGTGTTCTATTTTGAAATGACAGTTCAACTAGCGCGTACACACATATTTATTTGACCAACCAATTTGTTAAGTCAAGTCATCATGATTTTAATTGGTTAAATAAGATAGTAGAAAAGTATATAAACTCTTGAGTGATACCACAAAATTAAACCGTCAAAATGAACATGCATCAATGTTTATTCTTGGTCTCCTTGTTGATCGCCAGTGTGATCTGTAAGTTACTAATTTCAGTTGTCTTATGTATCTTGGAATTTATGTTAAGATTCGCGATCGGAATCATTCGGATACTTAAGTGATTTCATTGATGCTCTGTACATTGGAATTTTGAAGATCTTTTGGAGAATGTAGGAAGAACTCATAAAGAAATCAGCCGAAGATAGTGGGAGTGCGTGTTTAAATAGGTATCATGACATTTCCATAAAAAAATTGAAGGAATTATATTTTAATATGTCAATAATCGTTTTATAGGCAAATGATAACAATTTCTTTTCACAATATATTGTTCAGGAATTCCTTGTTAAATATTCACTATCTCGACGATTTTATTTGTGTCTACAAATCAAGCTCTTAGTCACACTGCTATGAAGAAATTTTAAGGTTTCCCCAAAGTCACTAAAAAACCGTAGTTTTTTCCTATAAAATTGTTTTGCATTATACATATAATCAACATCAATAGCTTCAGATCTCGCGAGAACTTAGAACATAAAATATGGAAACTGGCTGAATAACTCATAGATTCAATAAGTATATTGAAAACAAGGAGACTGATAGAGCTACTAATATGAAGCTATTGCAATCGACAATGGACTAATTGTGACAAGCTTAAGAAAATGGACACTACGTAGTGACATTACACTACATCATCAAAATGATTCTCAATATGATTAGTTACTGAATGTTAGTAAGTAGTTCAATGTAAAACACAAAAACGTGCACGGAACGAGGAGGATTCTGAACACACGAACGATCAATTCACCGTGAGATAAAACACTAGATAACAGAAATAGAACGATGAGAACTCGACAGCGTTTCATATGACAAAGTGCCTTCCATCATTTCAACACGTCTTCTCATCCAGAGACTAACAATTAATCGCGTACTGTGTGTGGAACAGTAAAATATACACGTACCATTATTATCGAATAAATACCTGTTCTCAAATGAGTAATTTACAATTGTCACATCAACTTTAACGCACCAACAGAAAAGAAATTGAAACCTCCCTTAACAACCCTTCAGTAGCAGTGTCTTAGGTAAGTATCTATTGTTCTGTATTGGCTGGTACTATGTCAACTCCACATGGGTTAGTCTTGCTTCTGGACAGATTTACGTAATTAAGGAATAATAACACAATCATTTAAACACAAAACACCATCAGAAGTAGTTGGTAACTCATCCCGCTGTGAAACATAGATAGGGAATCTACGTTCCAGCTTAAATTTTACGTTTTTCATATAGCATTGAGTATATATCCAAAGTATCGGCGAGTTTCTCTAATCAGATCTAGACGTCACACCGGTAAAGGTTGCACTAACTAACAGTATGCAATATTTACAGGTTTATTTTGTAATGATTGTCGATATACGTATTCAACCTTTCGAATTTGTTTGACAATTCTGTGCCTAATCGTGCAGTCATAGGCATTCAAAGCGATACCTTTCGTTGAACCATAGCAGGTGAGAAATGTCCTAAGGATTTTTCAGGGTGATTAGTGAACTTTAAGACTTCATGATCTGTAAGAATAGTGAATTGTATCTCAAATAAATATTTATGAAGTCTTTTAGCAGCCCGAAACATAGCTGAGTTAGCGAATAATTTTGTTCAGCAAAAAAACGTTCGCGTGAAACACGGATTACTTGTCTACCTTCCTGCTCCAAAACGTCACGAATACCCGCAGGTGATGCATCAGTAATAAGTGCAAAGTGCACGTTAGGAAAGTAAGTTCAAAGAACAGCATCACTTCGAAAAACTTTTAGTAGACTTTGTGAACATGACTCTTGTTCCTCACCCCATTTAAACGAATTGGATGTCAAGATTTGAAGCGAACAATTAGCCGAACAAGGAAAATTATAAATAAAACGGGAATGGTATTGTAGAGCATCCATTAACGAACGTAGTTTTGTAAGATTTTTAGGAGATTGCTCATTTATGGAGCTATTCGCTTTATATCTGGTTTAAGCGATTGCCATCAACTAGACATCCAAGGAATTTAAAGCTAGATGCAAAACATGAACACTTATTTGTATTCTGAGTAAAATTCTTCTTAGTTAAACGACGCAATAAGTCTCTGGTCATGAGCTACTTCATCAAAATTAATAAAAAAGGCATAATCTCAATAAACTTCAACAACTTTAGGATTATCGGCTACACTGTTCACCACTTCCTGAAATATCGCTGAAGAACAACTTACACCAAATGGATGCTGTTTATGAATAGAACAAACGGAGTGCTAATTGTTGTCAAAATAGATCAAGATTGATCTAACGGGATTTGAAAATAAGCATCTGAAAAGCCAACATTCGAGAATTCCTTAGAACCATGAAGACGATTGAGAATATTTTCAGCTTCCACCGTTGTGCACGTTTGCTTTAACTAACGGGAGTTCAGTGTTAATCGATAGCCATCACATGTTTTGGGGTCTTGACATCAGACTTCAAATGTGTAGTAATAGGACTACCCTATACTGAGGGCTAGATAGCTTGAACTCTAGGTTTTGCATGCAAATCATTCAACGTCTTATATACTGCTTCTCAAAGACCATAAGGAACTATTTGTCTTTTAAGAAAGACTGAATCACCCAGTACTTGAAATTTTATAGATTACATTATCGTCCGTTTGCCGCACTCAGCACACGCAGCTATGAAATATTTTTTATGTAAATTAACAGAATCTTCCTTAGAAACTAATAAAAACAACTCTACATTGATCCTTTTCAACTTCTTTAAAACTTAGTATTAACGTTCCTGTTTCACCAACTAAAACCTCAAAAGACACGTATGAAGAATTATCGTGTCTTATTAGCAACTCACAGCATCCTCGTATGGGTGGCTTGTGTCCAGGAATCCTAAATACTAATATAAAGTTAGAATCTGAAGATTTTGAATTCATGAATGAAATGATGAAATCTATATTACCTTTGTTATCAATAATGTCATGGAATGAACCAATGGAGATATACAATCGTTTATGCAAATTATTTTTCTAAATTCATAAGGATAAATGATTATTAGAAACAACTTGAAGTATGAACTACATGGTTTAACATCACTAATGGTAGAATGAACAATACCTTTAAAACAAACTTGATGTTTCTTATTTTACCACATATAAAGCACTTAGGATGACGAAAAACATAAATTACGTAAGCGAAATTTACCATAAGATAAAGAATACCCGAAATTGTGCTCACCTCTGTAAGCTGCTTTGAAATTCTTTGTTGAATCACTTCCCATATTTCCATGAGATTGGGAACCATTATTAAACAAATGCGAGCTTGAGTAATATTGAGAATGTAGTTCATCAGGATGACTGAGCAAATTTTCTGACTGAAAATCAAGTTCATTTATTGCCTCATAACTAATACATGATGTTTTAATTTCTTGGAATGAACATTTGGGCTTCATAATTGATTCTCTCGTAAATTCGAATTATTTATATCAGCAATCAGCCGATCATGATGTTCAGCTTCCAATTGGTCTTCGAAATTGCATTTCGTGGCCTGTTTCTGTAGTTCAAGTATGAAGTACTTAACTTTCTGATCATCTAGTTGCCTAATTTTATGAAACTTTGATCTCTGTCTGCATTTAAAGCTAGCATACTGCACATGACTGTGCTAATTATGTTGATAGAAATAAATACTATGTGACACTAATCGGAAGTGGAATGACTGGTAGTAGAAAATTGAGATCTCAATGAAAAGAACAGGAATGTAAACAGAGAGTAATTGTTGTACGGACAGAAACAAAGGGATGGTGAAGGTTGTAAGAGACAACTGAAGAAAGATAATGTATTCAATGTATGGTTTATATATTTTAAGAAAGCACTCTGTACTTTTGCATTGATAAATTAATTTTTACTCATAACCTGATCTCTCGTTCATTCCAATGCAACAGTGAAATTGGTTTCTCTGGAAAGGTCAAGTTCTTCAGCAAGTTATAGGCTTCTTTGCCGATAAAGGTCAGGAAATAAGCTATGGGCTTAGCATCTTTAAAAGCTTTCCTGGTCATCCTCTAGATTTCAAACCGCTGTATGCAGACTCCAAAGCCATTCTCACTGAATTAATACCCAACTGTCTAAGATTTAACTCCATCGCTTCACCAGTAAAATAATTAGAGTAAAAATTGCCGAAATAGTGCTATTTAAGGCAGGTAGAATTAGATAGACACAAACGAACGTGTGTATTTGAAATCCGTAATCGGCGGTCAATCAAGTGAAACGAAACATTAGTTCGTACAAATAACAAAGTATGACACCATGGTACATTTTCCCAATTAACCATAATGGGAAATTGAATACAGTTTATCACAAATTTAGATCACATTTACAAGTATTAAATTGAACGACATTGATAACTTGCAATAACCTCATAATCAAATCACTAGTTTATTATTTTAAGTACACGCACATGTATATTTAAAGCTTCACAAAGTATGCTTTTGTCCGCAAATGTACAGGCTTGAAACTACTATAATGATCACTATTGCTTGTTACTTAAATCATCAGATGTATCTGAAATTCAATATACTGTTAACTGCTGAAATAAGGCGAGAAGATAGGAAATCATTATGAACAGAAGCAGACAGATAATGTTGAATGAGTTGACTCGTTTGAAGAGATCGTGAAAAGACAAAAGCTTATATTGTATCTTGTGTAACTATGTGTAAGCTCATGGAGTTGCACAATGTAAGTTGTAAATATTCACGTTTGAAGTGAATTATTTAGACTCAGACCAACCATCTAATATAGCAGCCATCTAAAGTTCCGGAAACTCTGGTGACAAACTAGTCGATATGAGATAATAATCTGAATTCTAACCAAATTTCTATTTGTGTAATGAGTAATAGTGAATGAAAAAGAAAACTTCGACATGAAACTATGTCAAAGAAATCGTACTGAGGTGCATATTTAGTGACAGAGACCGAATATCAACATAGAGAATTTAGAAAGGTTTTTGTACCTAATTAGAAAGATTCTCATTACCTGGACTGGGTCACTCAATGGATAACTTGTCGAATGTTCGTAGTGCAAGAGTTTTAGTTCGAGCCTAACCGTGAACACTAATCATAGTTTTGTGTGTTTTTTTATTGAATATATTACATTCTGCCAGGTCCAAACATGTTCTTCAGAATTGATAGACTTCATTTGGTCACTGTCGTGATAAGACGAGTTAGTCAAGAATATGGTGTGACTTTCACACAAGTTCTTATAGATTAGGTGGCTACATCATGACAATTAGGGATAAGATTGATTATTATAGTAGCAAAGATACATGTACTAATACCGAATTTCATCATAATCGTACACACTGACTAATCTATGTAATAGCAAGCAACGTTTTCGGATAATTAATACCAAGATTAAGAAATGTCAATCATATTATTTATCATAACACTGTAATATTGTAAGAGACCACCAAACGTCTAAAAAGACATTGATTTCGTCAGAATATTCGATAATACGTAATAATTAAAAATCGTTTATTATGACGTCATCAAAAATAAACATATTTAAAATGTACGATTTGTAATCCTGAATATTTCACCGATTATTTGTAACAATCAACTTTTGAATGGATCCACTCAATCGGCTTGTTTAGGAATGCATGTAACTGACATAATGCATTATGAACAAGGAAATGTTATAGGTGTATTATCAAATTAGCTTCAGAGATGGAAACCCAGACTGGTGCACTGATTGATAAATGTCATCAGTGCTAATTGTCTGTAGATCTTTTATGGAAAATTCAAGAATATGTTTTAGTTGTTCTGTCAAAGTGTACGAATTCCAAACGCCCACCGGGATGTGGGAATTATAATCGAGAAAAGTTCTAAAAGATTCTTCTATCCACGATGTCAATGCTTTTTCATAGTCAAGTAAGTTGATGTATAGTGACAGATTTCACTCATCTGATCGTTCGACAAAGATTTGTGCACGATTGATTCTCACGGAATCGGGACTGTTGATCTCAAAATTGTGCATCTACTGATTATTTCATCTGGTTTAAAAACACTGTTGAAAATCTTTTCTGTTACTGGTTGTTATTTGCTGCTTCTGTGGTCCTGTGACGAGTAGAAGTAGTTGAATTATTATACGAACTAGGAATGTTCAAAATAGCGCAATTTAGGCCAAAAGAAATAAGTGAGTACAAACGAACGGATTGTACTTGGAGTTCGAAATCAGGCACACATCGCGTACAAAAGAATCATTAGTTCATACAAACACCACGAGTTCAGACAATTGGTGAAATCTCTTTCACAGTCAACGGAAAAAAGAATGTCTTTAGAACAGTTAAACAAACAAGTACAGTAAAACAATCACTGGTACAATTGGTTATAATAGTAATTGTTTCCATTACACCAATCGCGTCTTGTTGATAAAAGTAGGTCACCACAGTTCTTTAAAGTTCTCTGTTGACCTGTCCCATCTTTCCTGAATTTCCGTGATTGAATTGCCTTCGTTTTCCTTAACTGGTCGCTCTGGTTTACAGTACTTGCATGCTTGTTTCTTCGTTGCATCATATGGCTGCCTTCCTCCATTGCATCATTTACTGCTGTCATTTCTAGATCTTCTACGTATTTCTGTCCGTCGGCTCTGATGCTACACATCTCCCCCTCGTTTGGTTCTAAGTATTCAGTCTGTTCCTTTTCTTTCTCTACTCTTGTTCGACAGTTGTTAATTTATCTTTTTCTTTCTTGAATCCTATCCGCGGTTTTGATAGAGATCCGTTCCTTATGATGATTTTTCTTGCGACCAAGAACCTCCTGACACGTCGAAGTTGATACTTCTTTGATCCATTTGCATTTTTTCTCCATATTAGTTTCCTACCAGGCGAGTGGCTCTTGTAAGGCGTGGAACCTGTAGTTGATGTCCATCTTGCCTTCTTTCAGTTCGTCAGTATATAGAGAGGGGGCTATATTAAACCATTGGAGGGCGTTTTCCGGTTTCCCAGTCCTTCTTTAGCTTCAGTCCCGTCTTGTAAACAACCAAGTGCTCATTTGAAGCGATGTCAGTTTTTTTTCTGTTTTTTCTCATTTCTTTCATTGACATTTTGAATTTTCTAGTAATGCAGATAGGATCTATCTGGTTCTCTGTCGTGTGCCACTTTGGACGGCATCAGAGCAACTCCCTCTGTGTGTGAGGGATTTTTTTCTTCATGACCAGAATACAACAGCCTTAGAAGAATTTAAGGTGAAGTTGAGAATGTCTGTTACAGTGTGTTTATTCGAACCACCTATACTGTCACATTCACTTTTATTTTATTTTTATTGAAAATGTCTCAATGTGCTCAACACACGCTGTTATTATTTCAAGAATTCTATTTAGTTGCCTTATTTTTGGTCAGTAAGTAATTGGTCGACTGTCATTTTCTGTGTATTTCGTACTTTACTCATATCTAACTCTTTAGTCTACTCAGTAGCATGTACAGCAATAGCGTTACCACCAGTACAAACGTTTTCGCCACAAGGACAGCTGGAAGAAACAAACTAATGGGTTAGTATTAGGGAGACTAAAATCCCTGAGCCAAGCTAAGTGTAGTGACTTAATTTTATCAACAGAACGCGATTGGTGTAATGGAAAAAATTACTATTATAACCAATTGTACCAGTTATTGTTTTATTGTACTTGTTTGTTTAACTGTACTAAAGACATTCTTTCTTCCGTTGATTGTGACCTTGCAAGAACTTACGTTTGCTCAGTGGTTCCGCTTGTACTCCTTTAGTACGATCTCGGTATTCTTTCGATATCACGAGATCGTCAACAAATACATCTCGACTACAGCCATCATCTGCCTTCTGATATTGACCTACGCGGATCCTACTGGCTAACTGGCACATAGTCTTCCTGTAGTGGGATAATAGTCAAGCGCGACTCGACGCCACACTACAACTGGTGAGCCAAATCTGGGAACACGTCTCAACCTCGATCAAAGCTTCCAAACAAGGCGATTGCAGTGAGTCTATTACTTATCTATCCACGTCTGTTGTATATTTTCATATTGCTGTCATTCAATATATAATATTCTGACAACAACTTGAGATGACGGATAACGATAAGAGTAGTAGTGCTCTTCGAGCACACGAAAACAACAATTGGTACGAAACCTTACTGCTCGTTCTCTTAGGCATCAGAACGAGCTTAAAGGCAGATATTCAATGTTCCGCCACTGAACGTGTTTACGGAATGACATTGCGTCTGCCTGGGGAAATTTTTACACCACGGAGCAGTAACGATTTTGTTAAATCAGACTATGTCCATCGACTGTCTGAATTTATGCAAACACTGTCTCCGGTATCAACTCGAATACAACATCGATAGGTCGCTCTTACCCGAGAGTTATCTACCTGTTCACATGTTTTCATACGAGTAGATTCAGTACGCAAACCTTTGTGACAGCCTTACGAAGGATCTTTTCACGTGATTTCCCGTCACGAAAAGACCTTCAAGGTTGATCGACATGGCCGCGCCGAGGTATTCAGCACTGATAGTCTCAAACCAGCACACGTTGATGACAGTCCCCTACCTGATAACTCGAGATCCAATGCTAGACCCATAAAATCTACTAACGGGATCCCTACATCTATTTCAGATCCCACTCTAGATACATTAGATACCTGATTATCACGTCCCGATCAACAGCACGTATCATATGCACCATCTACGGACGAGACTTCCGTCTCATGTCCAGATCTGCAGACCACGCCGCCCTTGACCTCGGATGAGATTGCAGGCTCACGAAGTACGAACAAGACTACCGTCTCACGTTCTTGTCGCCGAGTACGCCTACCCGTACGCTTTCGCGATTAACTGCACAATCAACAACGGATATTATGTAGGACTATTCCTATACTACATCCATACCGCACCTTTTCTCTTTTTTTATTTTTTTGTATAATGAGCACATGCCTCCGACCATCGCCCGTTTGGTGACGTCGACTTCGGTCAACCTTGGCGAAAGCTGGTCTGATCACTCATGTTCTTGTCAAGGCACTCAGTCGATATTCTGGTTTCGAATCCGTCTGACATATGTTTGGTCTCGCAATCGGTTGTTATGGTCGCTCCTGGTTCCTTGGCTCAACGTAGTTCCGTCCTACGTCTGCAGTGTCTTCTGGTCCGGACCCATGCGAACGCAATTCTCAGATCCTGGATACAAACCACGCTGATGTGGTACACTAACTCGAGCAACTAATGCAGCACGCTTCTCCTGGTACCGTTTACGTAAAAGACCTTCGGTGGCAACTCGAGGATCAACGAACGCTTCCTGTTCTGCCAACCCTTTTGTCCTACAATCTCATGTTTGACGATCCATCCTACGAACAAAACCGCTACGTATCGAAAGTGTAAACCCTTTCTAGAGGGGGGTGGCTCCTGTAGTGACCTACTTTTATCAACAGAACGCGATTGGTGTAATGGAAACAATTACTATTATAACCAATTGTACCAGTGATTGTTTTACTGTACTTGTTTGTTTAACTGTACCAAAGACATTCTTTCTTCCGTTGATTGTGACTTTGTGCAAATGTACGCTTGCCCAGTGATTCCACTTGTATTTCTTTTGGTACGATCTCGGTATTCTTTCGATCGTCAACAAATGCATCTCGACTACAGCCATCACCTGCCTTCTGATATTGATCACCAACGAATAAATGTGGTTACAACCTTCATTCGCCTTCTGATTTTCTGGTACGCGCTCTTCTTGTAGTGGTGTTTATAATCTATTGCGACTCGATGCCACGATACATAATTCATCATGATGTGACCTGTTCTGGTACTTTATAGATTCACACCAACTGCCAATAGGACAAAAATATAACAAATTTTGTTATATTTTTGGATCTCGTAAAAGCTTTTCACACAGTACCTAGTATTCTTCTCATTGTAAACGACGCAAAGTTTGATTGCATTGACCCACTTTTATCGTGGCTTAGAGTTGATCTGGAGAGCAGGATGTTTCTTACCAGGGTAAATAGAATGCACACAAGCTGGAAGGTCTCAACATCAGGCATTTCACAAGAAACAATCTAAGGCCAACTCTTTTTCCTGATGTATATTAAAAACCTGTTAGCTCAGCGGCACTGATTTCTGTAGATGATGCAAATACGTGGAGGTCCATAAAGAGCCAAAAGGACCCACTTGAGCCTCAAAAAGACGTCACAGCAATAGAGGAATGATCATTAAACAATCAGTCGACAGTTAAACTATCGAAATCTCACGGTATGATTATTATGGCTCATTTGACACAAACCACCTGCATCAACAAAAATCCGCCTCTGATCGTTTTCACAGAGCTTGATCTCGGGCTTGTAGCCACGGAGAGCTTATACACCAGGCAAGCAAAGCGCAATTCCCCACTTTATTGAGAGAAAATTCAGCGCGATCACATCACAGCTGTTCCTAATACTTTGCAAAACGTAAACACGTCCACAATGTCTTCGCACTCTCTCCCTTTAAAAGAGACATAGATCTCTTGAACCAAGTACAAAGGCGAGAGACCAAGCGATAGAAAGACCCAAAACAGAGATCTTACGAGAACGGACCCCGACACTGGGACTATTCTCATCGAGCTACAGGAGAATAAGAGGTGGTCTGATAATAGCATGATGCACACTGAGTACGTCAAGCTACCCCAACACGAGCATATTACTAGATCGTCTTTGCGACGCTCCTCAAGGCTCTCACCTTTCCTTATTAATGGTCGCCCCATTTGGATTTTTTCTTTAACCAAAGTGACCACATAATGTGAACTGTCGTTTTTGCCGTTAGAATAACAAACCTGACCTCAAAACTTTAGATTCATCATGATGAGACTACCTAATCTATAAGATCTTGTGTGGAGGTTACGTCATTATCTGTACTGACTCGTCCCATCGTTTTGTCAGTAATATGATGTTTAGCACTTTTGAAGAACACATTTGGGCTACGGATGTAATAATATATTTAATATGAAGAAGAATGAGTTACATAGAATGGCCTGTATATACTAGTTATGACATATTGATCGGCTTTTCCCGTGTTCATCATTTCTGACCTTCTCTATGGTGTTAAGTGTTCAATGTAGATTTTCTGCTTCAAAGATTGTGTGGTTGAGAACCAATGTTACTACAGACCCATCAGTCGATAGCCTTAATAGGAGACTTGACAAACGAGTACTCACGCATGGGTTTCAATCCCCCTCTCGGACTGGCTGTGTCTTATGAAAGTCTCATAAATTACTACGGTTGTCACCACAACATCTCAGCAATTACTTTTCATTTCGATTATTGTTACCTCCATTTCCCCTCTTACTTGTTCAACTCCATCTTCCTACATAACAACAATCAAGTAAATTATTTGTTTATTCTTGAAAAAGTCATTCTTTCTTAGCACTTGAATAAGCACGTTATTATTTACACATTGCCATAAACCAACCTCCTGAATAGTGATGTGATAGCTGCTGGTATCCAGAAACCCCACCGCCCTGAGAAAAAACACTCACCCAAACTATAAAAAATACAAATTCACAAACAACTACCGAACCTACTAGAATCAGTCTATTCAAACGTCTAGACTATTACCCATTGGCCATTACCAAATATATTTAGCCGTTCCAAAACAACAAGAAGCGGGCTCAAAGAAAACAAACGGTTTGTGAAAGCTTGTGATAAATATATTAGATATTGAAAATGAATATGTAATTTATATAAGGTTAAATAGAGTTGCATGTCACTCAGGTTATTATCAACACTAGAAATTTACTACCTTATCCTCATTCAAGAGGCGGCTTGCTGATTGACCATAAATAGCCACCACCATTACTGTCTGGCTTGCGCGTTTCCCTGGTTCTCATTGTTGCATGATATAAATTTGCAAAGTCCTGTGCATTCTGTGCATTTGTGCCATACATTTGATTGTACCAACAGATCCAGAATGTTGTCTCGAAGACGGCTTTTTTAATAAAACTGATCTAGCTCGTCTGATGTAAACAGTGGATATAGTCGTTTGTCATGCTGCAAGCTTATTTGACATATCAACTAACTCCTGATACGATGAGAATCTGTCTTACATCATGTGGTAACCGTTGTAGCTACATTTGTTCTAATAAAACTCCATCTATCTTATATGAACCGACCAACTAATTCACATATTTTAAGAGTTCTGAATGTTTCCTATCTCTCAGATCACTTGCTTGTTAAGAAATGTTGTATTCTTTTTTTGTCAGACGCTGATGTGTATTGAATGACTTCTGCTTTCAATTTATCATATAGGTCTTGCTCCGGCATTCGATCGATTAAATTACCGACTTCTGCAGCGATTTCGACCGGAAGGGCACCTACTAAGTGAGTGCATTTTGTTGCTTGTGACTGAATCCCTCTAGCCAAAATTGGCGTGTTTGAGTTTCTTTTGGTCTGGTAATCCACAATTATAAGTAGTTAGTAATTCCGACTATAATCCAAGATGTGTATCCAGATGAAGCATGTAGTGAGGATATCACTGCGATCTGTAAACATCGACAGCAAATATGTTAGAGTTCTGTTATCGTGACAGTGGATGATTGAGAACAAGAAGCATATTTGTGCAGCAGTGTATTTGTGAGCCCTAACGGAGCGGAAGACCAAAGGTCATGTCTTTCTTTTAAACAACAGTTTTACAGTCAATAATGATAACTGCACAAATGAGAATTAATGAAAGAATAATAATAACAAAAACTAATTACAAAATAAGTCTACGATAACTGTACCCTCACTTTTTAATCAAATCTCATAACGAAATGCAGCAAGATATAGAATAAGCTTAGTATATTCAAATTTCCAAATATTAAGTTATTCAATATTTACTATCTTCAATACAGATTACGTTCTAAAAGTGAACCTGGACTCATTACGCAGATCCCCCAGTGAGGACCACTGTGGTTTTTATCTTATAACCATCTATCCAACTATTTTCATAGTCTTTATTTTCCAGAAACACAAGTGCTCAATGATTAAGAATGAGACCACTTGGATTCTTAAGAGATATGTAAAATAAAAGTACATTTTAGTAACACCATTAAGCTAATAAATTTTAGTTATCATTTTTGCACATTTGAGCAAACATCTAATACAATATTCCCACTGTAATGACAGCTAAATTTGTTTTCATACAGTATGGGCAGGTAATTCATGATATTATCAAATCTAATAAACACCTAAATAAGATTTTTCAAAACATGAATTATAGTAGTAGACGTAGGTCGTAAACGTTTAGTTATTGAGATGGTGATATTCTGTCCTACTTTACGTACCTTTTATCAAACCAAAAAATAAATTGCTAACATATATATATATATATATATATATATATATATATATATATATATATATATATATATATATATATATATAATCCCACAGATAGAAAACCTGTCAAGAGACTCACTGTCTAGAAACATTAAATCTTGAAATAACTTTTGAAATAGCCAACGTTTAGTTTTCAGTTAGTTTTTAGACTAATGGATAAATTGATTGGTTCTGATGTTAAAAATGTGTCCCTTTAATATATGATGGCCTACATCATAAAGCTCCGATGGACAATGAAATCTACGTTTTCTGGACAAATAGAAAATGCTTTTCTAAATATTACGTAGATGGTAGCATGAATCGCATTGAGTTGGACAGTTCACAGTATATTTGTAAATTCGCTATCGATTAATTTTCGAACCGTCAATTTATTAAAACAGAATTCAGAAGAATTGATGGATTATGTTGCACAACCATTTAATTACGACACTCAATGGGATAATAAGTTAATTTATTAATAAAATTAATTAAATCTATACTGGTATATTCATATGGCTATTAATAATTCACAAACACGCTTTTGGCTTATATTTTTGCAGCGGTATAGTATTTTTGATATCACAAGAGCATATTTCCAGTTACATAACAAATCTATCAGTTTCATTAGGATTAAGAACACCATTGAAAACCTGGAAGCGCTAGACGTCTGCTTCGTCCTGCTATCTGAATCCTCATCAGTCCTCATTCCGATAAACTCAGAACATTCAATCTTGCATATGATCTCCTAACATCCAGACCATTGTGTCGGTATCCAATTGTATTAATGCCTAACTTCAGTCAATATATGACATTACGGGACCATCTTCCATTGTCATTAGTGAGTAACTATCCGAAACCCAACACTGATCGAACTCCACTGGTCATGGATTCCTTTTGTTTTTATTCCATTAGCTCTGTATTTCCTTTCCTGCTCTCTTCAATTCAATCTTCTCAATCATCTGCTGGTAAGCATTTCACTTCCGATTGCCGCTATGTACTACTTATATCAGTATAAGTAGCATTCACCATATTATCTGTATGGAATTGTCATACAGAGAAAGGATTACAAAACAGAAATGCTCGGGGTTAATATGATGACCATAGTACTGTCACGTAGAAAATATTGGAAACCGATTATTTATCTCTTGGGGAAAACGCATCTTTCTACGGCAGAGCATTACATACTAGACATCCTGTAATCACAGTCAATGGGGTTAAAGTTGCATCCTAGAGGTTTGAAATTTCACCCTATCTGTATTAGGACAAATGTAACAAATCGGGTCTAATTGAACTACTTGCTGGACATTGGTCTAGAAAAAATTGTTTTGATGATTCATCATGTGACTTCAATGATAAAAACACTACGCATCAAGTTCATATTTAACAAGGTGACCACCAGTTACCCAATTAGAATGTATTGCAATGTATTCTGTTCAATGAAACATATATTGTACCAGACACTATGATTTACCATAAGGTGTATGCTTTCATTCTCTCAGCCGTTGACTTAATAATATCACAAGTAAATAAACGTTTTGCTGGCCCACATCAACATCTCTTCTGAACATCAAAATATCGAAACCATACTGTGTTAAAGTGCGTGTGACCTTGAGTAGTCAGTCAGAAAGCCCACTGAAAGACAAAATCTCTGGAAATATTGTATATCTTAGTCATATTTCATTACGGTGTCTATAGATTAATTTTCTCACTAAAGCTGGAAAACCGTTCCTAAGTATTATCAGCATACGTTATGAGTATTTATCGATCAGTAGTAGTTCTGTACTACAGATGCCAGCACTTACTAAAAACCTGGGAGCATATCATTTAATCATTATATGTGAAAATTATATTTGAAATAATCTCGGCGATTGTAATTCAAATAATCCCAACGTTTCGTCCAGAAAACTTGTCTGGACTTCAGGGTAATAATCGAGATCAAGAACGAACGTTGAAATTATTTAAATTCCAATGGCTGAGATTATTTCAAACATAATTTTCACATATAACATTTTCTCTATACTCGGTGCCCAGTTTTAGTCAAACTATTCGTTTTAATATTGACGAATATTGGTATATCACCTAATATTCACTTCAATGAAAGGTGTTTTGATATTCCTAAGATCTTAATTACCAGCATTCAGTTCATATATGTATACAAATTACGAAGTCGTTTTATATTGAATATGTAGCTACTGAAATATTAAGTGCTTATTATCTCAGTACTTACACTTCTTAACTTCCTAATAAATTTTAAGCTAAGTATTCTGTGTATATTATTTTGATTTCCCGTTTATTTCTACTTATTTCCTCACACCTAGTTACAGGAAATTGATACACTTAACTGTGCATACGACAAGAGTTTAATTGTTTTCCTTTTCCACATGATAAACTGATAGTAGAATTAAATAAACACCACTGTATTAATGGTCTCATTTTTGTAGGTAGTAGCTTACTGAAGACAATGGTGGACGGTGGCACCGATTTCGTGGATTGGTCATAAACCAGTTCAGTGATCTAGAGGCTAAACGTTCACGAGCAGGACCGAAGGTCCTGGGTTCGTAATCTCGCGAGCGGGATCGTGGATGGGCACTGCTAAAAAGTCCCATACCAAAACGTAAACGGCCATCCAGTGCTTCCAGATTTTTTATGGTGGTCTGGCTGAATTCAACTATTAAATCCCAAATTATTCATAATTAATAACAAAGTGCTGTTTTATAAAACTCACTTGAGAAACTATCATTGTAATTATAATCGTTATTTATAATCATTCTAAGTTACTCCCTATATTTTCATATCACTTTACAAATTCACCTTAGAAGAGTACAGAAGAATGCATAGAACTCAGGACACCATAGGTATATGAAATAGCTTCATTGAGAATCATCAGGTATCTCACGAACAAATGATTACCCAATCAAAAACAATCTAAATTAGAAATAAATATTTATTTATAGGCTGAGATGACAGTGGCTATCAGTGGAATCCAGGACGCACGTCTCTTCATATTCGGGACTCATCAGTTGGATGTGCCTGCATCTCAGTGTCGATGAGTCCCAGCTCCTCTAACTAGAGATAGAAGTCCAAGTCTACGAAAGAGAAATCAGTTTCAGCACTTAAAAATTCATTAAATGATTGTATATATCCATAAAGCTTTACTTTTGTAGATTGTCTTGCATCATAAATATAATGCTCAGTTTAGAAAATCTAGTTAAATACTTTCAATGTACATTTCTAGGCTATGTTTATGTCTTTGATTCTGTTCAAAGACTTCTGCTGTTTGAGCGAATTTGTTGATGTAGCGAGAGAGAGCCGATTAGTTACGTTTTCTGAACAAAAACTGTATATTTTGTAAAAAGAAAAATATTCTACTACCTCGACCGGTGAAGCTAGTTTACCTTACAGATATATTCATTCATTTATCATTCTCACTTTTTTTCTTCCATTATCTACAACTTTTAACGTAAAATATTTTCAGACATGCTAGTTTCCTTCATTCTTCAAATGAATGAATTCTTCGTATACGGCTGTCTATTTTGAATTTCCGTACAATCAGTCCTCAGTGAAATATGTTAACTTTACCTAAAAACATTCAAACAGCAAAAATGAACCATCATTACTCAAAACATTGCACTGTAAATGGTTCTGACATATTTGTCTGATTGGCTATGTAATTAATACTTGGACTTCTAGTTAGATAAGTGCGCCGTGACCTGCTACTTAATAGATGGTAATATAATTATTCGTATGTATTTAAATGTACTCATTAAAGCTGTTTCATATATCACCAGTCTTCATGTAAGCTTTTCTTTTGATATCTCATGGTCTTGTGAAGTTTTACAAGTATCTCTGAACGTTTTTGATTGAACTGAGTATAAAATCAGTCTACGTGGTTTAGATTAATAGTTCTACAAATTAAATGTGACATCTTAAATAGGAGAATAAAGAGTTCGCATACATTTCATCACTTTAATTTGCAATGATTTGAGGTATCCAGTTGTTAGTATCTTTGACTCAGTTTTAGCTGGTCTTAGTCAGCATATGGGATTCTGTGTGCAGTGAACATCAATACTGTGATCTAAATAATTCGTTCCAAATAGGACAAACCTCGTATCCTTGATGTTAAGGATGACCGAAATCAAACTTTTTTATTCTTATTACTATTTACAAAAGCAAGTAAGATACTTAACCATTGTGTAGTGCTTAACAACACATTACGGCACTTGTTAATAAAATCTAACAACCATATAGTGAATCATTAATTTGTAAACTATTAATCCATCATATCAAACTGGACTGTTCCTGTTGCAAACATCAATCGATTGTCTGACATTTCATTGTTCATGAGGTTCCATATAAATTCCACTGTGTTCTCGCTCTTCCTTTCTTGATCTTCCCCCATCTTCTGCTGCCAGACATTACGTGTAAAACTCGCATTATATACTACTTATATCAATATAAGTAGCGAGCACCACAATTGGAATAATCCATAATACTCAATAAGAATATGGGAATTGTTCAAAATAGATTGATCAATAGATCCAATTTGCTCTTTGTTTAATATACATTGAAAATGTAAACAAGAAATAGAAAACAATAAAAATATCTGGAATGAACTGAAGAGGTATACACATGTGAAATCAATATATTTAACTCGATTTTTCATGCCTAAAGCATACTTATACCTAAGACGTTTTTTGCTTTCATTTATAAAAAATGCAAAGTCGACTGACGTTATGCAATCTTTTTCACATTTTTGTAACTATAATCTTCAGTTGATCACTGTCCTATATAAACAGTTGACCAAAATGTATATTCATTGTTTGATTAATTCAATCGTCTTTTAACTACGTAGTTTATGTAACAGTGATGTGTTATACATTTTTTTCTGATTGAATGTAACGAAGTATCATCATTGTTGTATATTAAGTGAAGTTATTTGTTGAATATAACAAAATTATTATTCATTTTGTAAAAGCCAAAAGTTCTTTATCTTGTATTCATTAATCTCAGTCTCTTCACTCGTGTAATTCATTGCACCTTGAATTAACCTTCATTTTTCAGGACTATTTCTCCACATAATTAAATGCACTCTGTTATGGATTAATTCTTAAGCTTATTTTACGCTTATACAAAATAAATTGGCGGCATAAGTAAACAACTCAACTGTTGAATAATAGCATATATTAAGAGGCAAGTGACTGTAAATTTGTTAATTTGTATATGAATTGAATAAGACTAAAAATTTCCTTAATAGAGTATTATGTATTTTTGTATAGAGTAAAACATGTCGATCAACAGTGGTGATCCACTATTCACTCCTCTCCGTCTATTGAATGAATCCATGGATTTCTCGATCAAAAAGCTAAATGAGGTTTTTATGCAGTGATTTGTCAGTAAATACTTGATATATTTGTTCACGTTTCCGTTTCTTGTATGGTTGTCATGTACCATACCAGCTAAATTCCGCTATCTACGAGATTAGGTTATTTTTCAAGATAGTTACATAAAGTGAAACCACCCACCTACGGTCAATGAAACGAAAAATAACTTGGCAATCAGTAAACTAATCCTGAATAATTCTCCAACCATACTTTCTGCTACATTACCTGTTTGTTAATACAGTGTAATCACCCAACTGCTTTGGGATATTAAATAAACTACGTTATCCAATTAACATCCAGAGATTATTAAATGATAATCCTTCAATACAATCCTATGTGGATTGAAGTTGGCAACTCTACATGGAAGTAACTTCTATGCCTACACAATATACCACCATTTATGCAAAACATTATGCATAAATACAAACATTAAAACTGTAGTATTTGTCTTCAGGCTCATCGATTACTGCTAATTATCATTCACACTATCATAACGCTGTTGCGTACATAGTTGTGAAATGACTCGTTGTGTTGATGCTTTACTATTGTATCACGTTTAGCTGAATAGACGAAGCACAAATTCATAGTTCAAAAATTATATGTGCTCACGAAATACATGGAGAAATCAAATTGTCTGGGTTATAACATTAGGAAGTATATTATTGGATAAATTAAATGATGTTCTTATTGGTTGTAAAATTCATATGCATGTCGCAATTCTTTAACAATAAAATCCAACGACGATGCTAAATTCTGATTGGTTAACCACCTGGTGTTTTATTAGAAAAAAATTGATCGGATGTTGAACTTCATACAACATCATTTTTACAGCCATATAAAAGTCATTCAAATGTGACGAGAATTACTTTGTCAGTATTTCCCTGCTCGTTATTGATTGATTTTTGGGTCACGCAGTCTAGACGTGTTGATGAACAGCGAAAACGCGTCTAATCCTCAGGAAGTTAATAAAACTAAGAATCATGTTCCTACATTGATGCTGACTGACGAAAATTCAGGTGAAGTGGTAAGTGCGAAGTGATGTTTTCGCTATATTCGACAGAAAAAGTGTATTTACAAAAAATAATGATATATATATATACTTTTTGTACAGTGTTTGTTGAGGAATCTTACTTCATAGAGGATGCCTTTCTCATATTCATCAAAGAATATAACCAAGTAATTTACAAAAACGTTTCATCATAAAAATCTAGCAATAATTAGAGCATCTGGACTAAATTTGTTCTTAGGAATTATTTGAACATTTGGAAACAAACATTGCAATCTATTTATGATGCCTACAACGTTTTATTGCCAAAAATTTATGCTTTAATTTTAGGATGTGTTAATTTCAGTTCATATATTTCTGTTATCATCATCCTTGGTTAATAAATCTAAATAACGTATCGTCACAAGTCTCTGTCATACTTGTCTGGACAAGTTAGCTGAACGAAACATTGGAATTATTTAAATTTCAATCGCTAAGATTAATTCAAATATAATTTTCACATATAATAAATATTCCTATGTTCATTGTCATAAATCACTTGATATATAAATAAGCAATAATGAACATAGATTGTTGCTAATTATTTATGTATACTAACATGTTACATTACAGGCAGCATGTACTAATTACAACAAAAAAGTAAATACTACCAGACAGCTATTAATTGGATTCAGTATAATATCGTACTGAGACCTCATATCAATAAATATTATTAAGTCATGTTCTTGTTTAGAAATTTACAGTAATTGAGCTAAATGTTTGACCTTGAAATCGAGTGGTGTTTTTCTAGTTCCTGATTATCTATACCGACGAGTGTTATCTATACTTAAATTTTGTTCTTTTCACTTTTGTATTACAGTGTAAGATCACTGTAAAAGATGAAAAAGGAGATGAAGTAGATGTAAGATATGATTCAGAAAAACAACAAGCACGTGGTGGTTGGAATGGAAAACTGGAATTCGTTATGACGTGTATTGGTTATGCTGTAGGTCTTGGGAATGTATGGCGTTTTCCGTATTTATGTCATAAAAACGGTGGAGGTTAGTTATTTTCTGTCATATACAAATAAATCTTTTACCTAAGTAAATTTTGTACTGATCGCATGATGATTCTGAGAATGTTTGTTTAGTGGATAGGATTAGGAAAAAGATAATTTTTGGGGTAGTGTGCTTTCCAGTAATCGAATATGCATTTACCAGCATGTTCATCTTTAAATGTTTTGTATGATGATTAGTAATCAAAAGTCACTTATCGATAGTTAGCTTGGATTTTACTACAGGAGTTGGTCTACTGCCTTGATATTTTATCATATTCGTAATGTGTCTAGCAATCGGATTCAGGACATGCGTTTCATCATATTTTTTGGCCCCAGAAATTACAAACTCTTACTAATACCATTACACTCACCGAGCTAGTTAGTGTCTAGGTCAACTCAGGAGGTGATTCTTTGAAGCGAAAGGGACTGGACTTGAGTCACAATATGAACGTGAATACTAAGATTCGCTTACTGAATTACATTACTGTGCACATTTCAAACAATGAGAATATGTGATTTGCAACTAGTTTTTACTCTGTACAGTAAATGTTTACTGTTTCTTTTTATTGTAGTGTATATATGAACCATCATGCTTAGAAATCACTTGATATCAATCTTTGAGATGTTTGCTATGTATGCAAATAATTTGCTAGTTGATATAAGTCGTAATTTGTTCATAACGGTTTATATATTGACTGCATTTTGCGTTCATGTGGTATTGTAGTGAACAAGAACGTGGGTGTGAACAAATGAATTACAGGGCATCTCACTAAAATCTGAGAACCATATAGTAAATAGTTAATTTGCAAAATATCAATCCATCGTCTCATACTTGACTATTCCTTTAGCGAATATCAGTCTGTTGACTCAGATTTCATTGTTCATCCATTTTCATACCAATGGCGTTCCATTCCCGTTCTTTCCTTATCGACTTTCTACTGAAATGCATTTTATGCCTGACCACTGTTATATACTACTTATGTGGATATAAGTAACCCACACCGTAATATAACATTACACTAAACATACGTGTTTCATCATACTTATAGTTACTGTACACACGACAGTGATATATTTCTTTATCATTTTATTTATTGTAATTATTAGTTGGTATACTGTTTTCATAAGAATTACATTTAAATTTAAGCCCAAACGTATAATTTAGTCAGTAAACCAATTGTCTTTTTATACAAGCTGCATTTAAAAGTGACGGTTACTTTTCGTTATTTATTAAACTTGTACTCACAATACACGGTCACGATTTAAATTATGAGACTTCTTCGTGTTATATTCAAATCAGTAAGCATTTTTTATGAACTCGTAAATAATCTAGGGGAATTCATTTATTTTAATTTGTTTCTAAATAATGGAATCATTTCCATTTCATCTTTATTCCATTACAGGAAATCGTGTAGTATTCATGTCATTTTTAGGTTTCATTTAGAAATTTTAGCCTAAAAAATTACTCGTTTTGGTCATATTCCATGTTGTCAATTCATCATTTTACAACAGTTTTATCGAATTTATTTATGATGGCTTTATCATTCAGCATGGATTGTTTACATCAGATTGGTTTAACAGAAGATACAGAATTCTCAATGATAATTCAATTTATTTTCTTTAAATTTATATAATTTTAATGGTAGGTGCATTTCTCATCCCCTATTGTTTGATGTTGATATTGCTTGGGCTTCCATTATTTTTTCTTGAATTCGCATTTGGTCAATTTGCAAGTTTGGGTCCTATATCTGTTTGGAATATTAGTCCATTATTTAAAGGTGAGTAGTTTTGTAATTTAATGTTTGAAATTTTTATTATTTGATAAATCATTCTGTTCCTAAGTTCTTATATTCGTATAGATTGAAGTATTATGACTAAGATGGTTTCACTCACGGATTGTCATGATAAAGTCTTTCTAAACTTATTTATTCCGGAGATGCGTTTCTATTATGCATAATTCAACTTCATTTCCTATTTATCTTCAGAAATTAAATGCTTATCACTTTCTGTTGTCACTGAAATCTTATATGGTTTTCACTTATTCAACAAATTTCTGAAGACTACTAATGCAGAGACTGTGAAACCATTAAAAAGATGAGCTTTACTTTAAATTTATGTATTTCTCCTTCACCTATATTATTAAAAATACTGTATGTAATACTTGTTTGGTATTTGAGAAAATGTTTCTTTACGGGACAGCCTCTTTTTCTACGTGTGATCACTCTTATTTAACCTTAACTGCTACCTTGATATGGTGATCGAACTTGTCTATTATAATAGTTCAATTGAGCTATAATTGCCGAAATACTCATTTCCTGAAGTCCTATCGCCCCAGGCAGAGCAGTTTATGGGTGAAAACAGGTCTGACAGTAAACCCGTGGTTTATAGGCAAAGTCGTACTATCGAATATATTGGAGTGCGGTCGGAGTAAAACGTTAGTTAAGATTAGCCTTAAAGAAGTATTCAGTAAATCAATACTTTGTATTAGCTCTTGAAATAATTGATATAATATTTTTATAGGTCTTAAATATTTTTAAATTATAAAAACAGTTACAGTTTATTTTAATATTACAGCGAGTCGAAGATGCAACAATTGTATCGTTTCATTGAAATCACGGACCGATAAAAGTTAGACGATCATCAGAAACTACTGTTCCGTAGTATGAGACTCCTCACCAGTGCCCATCCACGATACCACAACCGGGAATCAATCCCAGGGCCTTTGATCTCACACTCAAAAGCCTAATCTCCAGACCTCTGTACAAAAATTTAACTTCAATCAGTAAAAACGATTCTGAAACCATCTGAAATTGTCTTCTGGATCATTAGTCACACCTGACATGGTTTAGCTTCACTAGTCTCAGCTTACTACTCACTGACTTTTCGTGGCGGGGTGTTGTTTACGAAAATGAGAGGACGAAAAGCGAATGTCCGGCGCTTTAACCGGATCCCAAACCAATGGTGCACATGGGCTCCAGTATCCTGAGGAAACAAACGGCGTATGAACTAGTTTCTTGGTCACCGGCTACCATGGGATTACATCTCCTCACGATGCTCCACTGCCTTGTGGGTCAGACCTTCAGGTTGAAGGCTCGGGGTGTGGCCCCCTAAGAAAACCACCTGTTTCGGTTTGAGCACCCGGGCAGTATCACAGCCCACACACAAATAAAATGAAAATTTTTGTGGCGCATATATACTTGGTGCTCCGTTGTACCAATATTTAGGTGTTCAAATAATAATAATAATGATAATAATAATCTTATATTATTTATTTCTGCCATGAATAATAGCAATACTGATACGTCTCTTGACAATGTTTTCACTTTTCTGCTTCCAGGCATCGGTTATGCAATGGTCATTTTATCATGGATACTTGTTGTATACTATCAAATTGTTGTAGCGCATTGTTTATACTTTTTATGCGCTAGTTTTACGAGCCGATTACCTTGGACAGATTGCGATCCATCTTGGAGTAGTCCAAATTGTATGGATGCATCTCGTGGTAAGTGTTATCAATAAATTTTGTAACTTCTACATTCATTTATGTCTATTTTGGCTAATTCATAATCACATGTTTGCAAATAACTTTAAGTAGTTAACGGTTTTGATTCGCACTACTGATGAGTGCCATGCTTGGACAATCGCCGTTCAATATCAAGTTGTATTTCTTTTATGTAAAAGAATAAATCTGTTTTCTAAAGCCGATTGTTAGAGTTAATGGTAAAAATAGTTCTAAGAGCACTGTCACGCCAACTTTTGTATATGTACTTGTGTGACGGTGAATTTGAGCATTTATAGTTATTTTGACTAGTGGGATGTATTTTCGATAGTTTGTCAGAAAACAACGCAATCAACCAACAATAAACTGAATAATGTGAAGACGTTTTCAGTGTACTGTACGGGATGTGAGTTCCGGAAAGAACATCAACTCAGTGATGCAAATACTTCAAGCTGAAAGGTCCCAAATTGGACGAAACACATTTCCTGAATTTTATAACTAATCACCATTTATCCCTGCCTATAACGCTTGTGACTGAATGGCAATATCGAGGCAATCCATGGAGAATGTGCATATATCAAAAGGAACTGATCAGTCTCAGTCCTAAAACATCAATGGGAAGATTCAAATAATTAACGCAAATGAATGAAACTGGATCAATTGAAGTTGGCTATTAACGCCGTCATAAACCATCTCAGTGGTCTAAAGGTCAAGCGTGATCGTGGATGTGCACTACTGAAGAGTCCCATACCAAGACGAATCGGCCGTCCAATGCTTCTAGGTCTTCAACGTTGGTCTAGCTCAGATTTACTCATCAATTCAGCTTTGAGAATGTATTGTTGCAAGACACTGTAAGATGCTAGTAAATTGGATGAATAAACTATAGCTTTAAACAACGTAGTAGATAATGGTCAAAATCAAATCTCTGACATTTATTAAACTTTGTTGAACAATTACTATTACCTATTGTCGTTCAAATCTTTTATTAAGCCTCGGATGATGTCTGCACTTCAAATAACTGTCTACTAATTATAACCATTGTAAATTTTGAAAATTAGATTAATTTACAGTTGTGAGGTTTTTATTTAAGACCACATATTATAAGAGAATTTCACTTCTGATTGATCTAACTCTTAATCCTAATAAACTATATACATACACATATGTATTTATTCTTTTATTTATTTTATAGCTAACTTTACGAATATTACAAATCCTAAAGCTCCATCAGAAGATTATTACTTGTGAGTAGTACATAGTTTATAAAAAATATGTTTTTTCGCTCTTTATACATCTAACGGCTTCCTTGTTTGTTTCATCGCTAACAGCATAACCATTCATCCACAGTTTCATTTTTTTTTCAAATTAATGACGTTCAATGATACAAGCTATTACTAATGATTCATCCATTTCAATCTCATTAGCTGGACAACAAAATCTATCTACAGTTAACTTGGTCACTACCTAAATAGCACTGAAGTACCATCTCTAAATGAGACATGAACAACTCAACTTCCAGTTTGACTTGGGAATAGAATATTTTTTATAAAGATTGAGGATAAACCTTCCTGACGAGTAACAAAGTACACCAAGCCTCGATTTCTTACTGGATTTTTTAGAGTATTAAACTTATTACATTTTAACTAACCATTTTTAAGTATTTCTAACTTCCATCTCATGAATCGAAAGTGAATGGAGTTACAATAATCAGATTATCTTTCGACTAGAAAGTGGGTGTAATGAACCATGATTTAATTTTGACTCAACTCAAATAACATTTGTAAAAATAAATAAATAAAGTAGTTAATTAAAGTTTCATAACTTGTTGTAACTAACATTTATAAGCTGATTTCCCCGAAATACCCATCGAATTAGCTATTCATCTATCACCATTTGAAAGTTAACTCAATTGTTTTCATCCCTTTTATTTAGTAATGAAGTACTTAAATTAAGCTCTGGTCTTGAAGAATTCGGTACACCAAGTTGGTCATTAACATTATGTTTATTGACTTGTTGGATAATTTGTGCATTAGCTGTTATCAAGGGTGTACAATCACTTGGTAAAGTAAGTTGTTTATATACTTCAGCATTTTAAAAATAATACTCAGTATACATTAATGTCTTAAACGTGACTTGTTTTCTGTAGTCCTTCTTTTAACTTTAACGAATAATATAAACAGTAAACATAGTAAGATGATGTAATTCAAAAGTATGAGTTCAACTTATTAGTGTTCCATTGAAATCATGAACCGACATAAGCTAGACCAACATTGAAAACCTGGTGCACTGGACGTCTGTTTAGCCCTAGTATTGGACTCTTAAGCAATACACAACCACTGTCCCACAAGAGAGACTTGAGCCCAAGAATTTCGGACTTGCACACGGACGCCTAACATCTGAACCACTGAGTTAGCACCTAACGATGCTAATGTCTAAATTCAGTCAAACCATGACGTTGCTTGACCATCTTCCATTGTCTTCGGTAGGTTAGTGACTCATAATATGTTTGTCTTGTTATCTTCCGATCGGTATTTATATTTGTAAATTGATTTATTGATTATATTGTATTTTTGTGGATGACAGGAATTTTCGTCATCCAACTATTGATGGTTAAATCATTATATTTCTTTCGATCCAGATAATTAACTCGCTCATATATTTGAGTAATTGAAATTTGTATTTTCTATACGTAATCATTAAATCAAAAGGCATATCATTACAAGACATAAAATGTATTTATGGATTCAGGTTGATGGATATCTCAAGAATAAAAATGATGGTGTTGTATTCTCCAGTTCAATTCGTCAACAGTTGTACCCTTTTCAACTTATTGACTAGTCTACTATGCGAATGACAGGCTAAAGGAAAATAACACTGTTCACGACTAACACACGGATATGTAAATTTTTGAACTGATCCAACTAGAGAAATGTGGATGATGGATTTAGTAGATAAATAACTCAGAATATCTCACTCATATTTGAACCCCTCACCTATAACAAAGCCATACGACAGCCAGCAACCCGTCTAGATATTTAATGATACTAGAACATCACTATAATTTGAGTAGTTAATCCAGAATGGAATAGGGTTCCAAAGAAAACTGAAATATGAACTGATCTAAGTTTTTATGACTGGTTTCGAGCTATTCGACTAATGTGTCAGTTTGTGCACACCTCTCTGTAATATGTGTATTTTAGTGAACACATCACAAACCAAAGTTGCTTGATTTTCAATATTTTTACATAATACTGGTTCGAATCACTAATAACCGATCAATCCATGCTTTTCAAAATCAAATGTCATTTTAACTATTCACATAGACAATCACGATGTTAGAATAAACTTTGTTTTCTTTTCTACAGGTGTCTTATTTTACAGGCATATTTCCATATATAATGTTAACTATTCTCCTAATACGAAGTGTACTTCTTCCAGGTGCCAAAGATGGTGTACTTTATTATTTGACACCTGATTTCTCACGTTTAAAAGATCCACAAGTATGGGCTGATGCTGCAACACAAATTTTTTTCTCTTTGGGCTGTTGCAACGGTGGTTTGATAACAATGTCGAGTTATAATAAATTTAAGAATAACTGTTGTAGGTAAGTTAAAAAAAAATTAAACAAAACATGAAATAATTTTAATGTAGGGAATTCATGATGATTGTTGACTTCATAGTTTACATATCGGTAGGTTAGAATTTTTTTAGCAAGTTAGTTTTCTACGGGATGGAGTCGCTAACCTAATGACCAACCCTCCTCCTTTACCCGGGCTTGAGACCGGCAGTAACTCTGGAAGAGCTACATGTGAAGTTTTACATAACTGACTAACATCTTTAATAACAACCCCACCGACAATTAAGGTTTATTCAACGATTGATTCTCCCTAGTAAGGAACTGAAATTATATACGTATATATGATCAATCGGATATCAATTACAATAGTCCTGTGTTCTACTCTTAACGAGGATATGGAGTGCTTGTCGTTTTCAAGTTTTATACTATACCAAAATAACAGTTTAATTTATCTTGCTTCTTGTCTAATTAAAGTCAGTTTTTAATGCAAACCATATAATATGTAACTGTTTATTTAAACATTCTAAAACGTATTAATGACAATAATAATGGGCGGATTAAACTGTCAGGTATTAAAAGACAGTTTATAATTTCAGGAATTCCGGTTTTTATTTGAAGTTAGACATTAACACCATTGGATGCTGGCTCAGTGGTCTAGTGGTTAGGCGTTCTCGCGAAGTGGGACCGTGGATGCGCACCGCTGAGGAGTCTCACAATAGGACGAACCGGCCGTCCAGTGCTTCCAAGTTTTCCACGGTAGTCTAGCTTCAGTTGATTCATGATCTCAAACATTGAAATTACTACAACATCCACAAAACCTATTGTGACATATTTATTAATTGTTGTCTCATAAATGATCTGGCTACTTGATCCCAGTAAATAATCATCTTTAATTTTATGGAATCATTATTAGTCTTATGATATTTCAGTCAATGTACTTTTCTTTGTAATTTTATTTAATTATTTGCTATAAACGGCATAATTTTTATGTACAAATCGATTATACCATTTATTTATCTTATATTTTTCTGAAGCGAGTTATTAATTTCGAAAGATTTTTACATAAACTGTGTTTAAGAGCACTTTTGTACTCAGAAATTGCTTAGTGAATAAATAAATTTATCCGAAATAAATTGAGTCTATAGAAAATAAAATAATTTGTATAGTTCAACAGGGCTAATGTATCAACATTTAAATCTGTGAAAAAAATCTTTTTTTTTAATTTTTTAGCAATAAGATGTATTTTACTGTTGTTGTTGTTGTTTTTCGAAAGCAAGACTGAAACGTCATCTTTGGTATTGTAATCCAGTTTTAAAGTTGAAAATAAGTAGAGATTATGGAACAGTAAAAATAATCGTTGTAATTATCGTTTCATATATTTTGTTCTTGGTTATTCCTTGATGTACTGGTTTACTGAAGAGATTAATTTAAACTAAAATAATGTTCTATATACATTACTATAATAATGAAGTGAACAATTCAATAATATATGTATGTATGAAGTTGTCAAATGATAGTTGAAGCAAGGCTTGATTATACAAGTGTTGACATATTTTATGTCTGTATAATTTCAGGAGTACACTTTTAGTTAATTATCATGTCAGATTTGTTCAGATGGTTGAATTTTCGATTACTACACTGGACATCTGTTTCCTTTTAATATTTAAAATCCTTCATTCTGATAGTAAGTACTAAACGTTTAGAGATCATTTAATCCGTTAGTCAACGGTTTACATGTTTAACTTCAATTATCGTCAAATTAGTTGTCTAAAACATCTAATTATTTGTTTAATGGATCAGGATAATGATCATTTCGGTATTCAATAACTAAAAGAGTAAAATATTAAGTTACAAATTATTTGTTCAAAAAAAATAATAATAAATCATTTTCAAATTGCTAAAATTTCAGTTTTGAATCAAATAACTCTTATGAATAAATTAATTAGTTATCATTATAAAACGATAACATTTTATCATAACGAAATCATTTGAAACCTGTGTACAATCGTAATAATTATTAACACTTTATGAAAGATATCAATTGTCATTGATGCTTATTTGAACACACTGAATTGATATAAAAAATCACATTTTTAAAATAAAAAAAGTAAAGTACATTAAACTTTTCTAAATTTTTTCGTTTAGATCCTTTTACAGTTTGGTCATTTCAGTTCTCTGTTGTTGTTCTTTTTTCATTTTGGCACTGTTTTATGGTTAATTAGTTGATCATTCATTAAGTGTTTGAACGTAACAACTCATTCAGTTAATGTTATATTATATGAATATTGTAAAGTTTATCGTGATAAATAACCAAACTTCAGATTGCAGTATCCCACCTGTTATTTATCTGTTCCACGGTGTTTCCGTACCTCAGTAAAACATTTTTTTTATTGAAATCGGTGATGAAGTTTTCGGATCTCAGTTATTTATGGAATCTAAGATAGAAACTTTATTTTATATGAAACTTGTCAACTCGAAGTACCTATACTTTAGGGTCATCATTTACACTGAAACCTAAACCTATTATCGGTGAAAGTATAGTATTTAAACGAGTCAATCACAAACGAGAATGCAACTATCAGAATTATGTGCGAAATTCAAATAATAAGTATTAGCAGTTGTATAAAAACTACTTTATAGACTTCACAACGTTTAGATTGAAAATGAAGAATTTATTTTTATCACCATACTCAATCCTTTATATCTAGGCTATATATAACGGGTAAATCGTCACTATCCCTAAATACTAACACTTACTTTTGAAATAAGCATTTTTTGGACGGATTAGTTTAATTTACGGTAAACCCCCATGAAATTGTGCGCCAAGTTCATACATCAAAATATCTACAGAACATGTGATAAATACCCGAATTCTAAACCAATATTTATATCTTTAAATACCTGATTTTGACCAAGAACAATGTGAGTACTCTAGAAATTTGAATGATATCCTCTCAAAGGTTCGAGAAGATGAACAAACTATATTTATATTTATTCCTCGATTCACAGGCAGAGTAACCTGTGGAAGACTGATAGGTTCATGAATTATGTAAAATCTGTTCGCACTGTTAAATTATAGCTTTTCTACATAAATCGTCCATTTATCAAAGGTATTTTCTGAATGATTTTAGAACTGACTTAAAATTAGACACAGTTGTCATAAGTTTGTCTCGGTACTTTATTATCCTCATCACTTTCATTATGTAAAACGCTTAACTCTTAAAAAAATTTATCAATAAAGATTTTTGTAGGTAATGTTGGATTTTCTCTAAAATTATTTGACTCTGCAAAAGATTTAGACTAATACCTTTAATGCGAATAAATTCTCATTAGGATGAATTAGGTTATGTTACGCAATATATCTACGGTGTTAAGATCGGAAAACTGACGACTAACTTCTTAAAAACACAAAAGTTCATCAAACTAATAAATTCTGACAGGCTTCGTTATTTCTGTTGTAAAACACTTTTGATTTCTACAAACTCTACTCCAGTAAAGCTGTTGAAGTTTCGAAATTAGTTGGAGGTTATTATAAGATATAAACATCGTAAAATGAAAACAGCATCGGCGTCTGATTTAACTTTGAGTTTGCTCTGCTTGAATCACTAATACTGATTTAAGAATTCGATGATCTGGTATATTAAGACTTATCGGCTTATGCAAAATTCCTCCGTCTTTAAGCTACTAATTAGAATTCAAGAATGCGACACCTCTATATAACCTCTGTAAATCTGATACTAAAACTCACATAATTATGAACACATAAATTACAGAATCGCAATGCGCTATAAATAAGAAATCACAACATCTATCTATCTAACGAGCATTCATGGTATAAATCTTATAATTAATTTATAATAATGTAGGAATCGTAGAAGATATAAAAATAGTTCAAGAGTTAATTGTAAGCACATAATTAGAAGTAACTTTAAATGTTTGTCATTTATCATTTATTTTTCTGCCCATAATACAGAGAACTGTACTGATATTGATGGAAATTTGGTTTAGTTGAAATCAATATTAATCGGATACACTACAACAATTTTTATCCATACCTATATGTTATAAATATTAATTATTTGAATATGTACGAAGATAAACAGAATCATTTAGATGACTCATTTTTACTTGTCAAACTAATATTCATCATTTACTGAAATGCTATTCTGTGCCAGCCTCTTTCATACATGTTTATCTCAAGAAAATATATGTTTCCTAATTCATTTACTGTTGATGATATCGTTTATCTGTAGTTATCAAAAAATCCATGACATGATAATTATATTTCTTAAGCTAAGTTGACCTCATCAAGTGAGGTATAAATAATAAAAGAAGTGTACATAATTTGATTCACCGTGTAGAGATAGCAACCAAGGTCAGTTTTGCTTAATCTGGGCATTTATTAAAAATCGATTGCTGACCATCATAAAACTGATCTTTATCATCTCCACTGCTATCATTGGTGGGCGCATAGCACTGGATGATGTTCATCTTATTCTCGTCCCTTGTTTTAAGAAGGCTTTGATGATCTTGGGTTTATGAGATTCCCATCCTATAAGTGCTTTCTGTGCTTCTTTGGACAGCGCCAGTGCAACTACTTGGGTGTGCAAGACATTTTCATGACTGTAGCTAATCTTATCTGTCTAACTAGCGTCCAATATGTTTTAAATATTCCAAATACCTCCAGGTTGTATCTCCTCATTTCCACAGCCATTTGACTGGTTCATCCGGTCTCCTATATTGTCTGGACATTCCATATATCTATGTTAATCTTTTCTCTGGTTGTTAGGATGGGCATCGGCCTTGTGGTTTCCCGAGAATCCCGTCTTTCATAATGAGCTATCACAGCTCTTCTAAACGAAGACTCTTCAACATCCAGGGGAGAGTTTAAATTCTATAAATTGTTTTTTCTGGTTGACGTTTTTTAGAAAAGTTGTTTTCCCCGACCTTCCTTTATCCGGGCCTGGAACCGACATTGACCCTAGGCAGATTTGTTCACCTGTGTAAACGAAACATTATCAAGAGCTGAAATGGTATATGGTAGCTATTTGATTGAATTCAGAAATATTTTAACCTGTGTATAATTTTCTACAACAAATGATATGAATTTTTCAGTGAGCATATGCTTAACGGACAACTCTTATTGAACCCAACGAAGAATGAAGCGGGATAAGTGTACCATAACTTAGTTATTGGTAATTTTGTCGGTTTTGTTATGTTCAGAAAGTAACATGGAGCATACCAACTATCAAAGTAATCTAAATGACCCCCCCAGCACTTATAATTAGAAAACCACCAAATTTTGATGTTTCATAACGCTAAATAATTCCTTAAGAAGTTTATAAGAATTTGTGGATAGATATAGATGTGTTTTGTTAAAAAACAATTTCATATTCATAGCCATGTCTAATTGTTATTGAATCTAGTTGAAAAAGCAATCTGTTCACTATCACGAGAAAGGTCGTCGTCAATCTGTTTAGTTAATTCATACTTTTGTTAACTGATAACTTACATTTTCACACTCAATAAGATTTTGAATCACTGATGGTAGTTAGTTGATATCTTTTTGATTATTGTTAATATCATTATTATTCCACTTCTATCAGTTTTTAGTAGTATTTTGTTAAGAACCCTGATAGAATCTCTTAGAATCGTTCGTCTGTGGTTTGTGGAGGAATAATGCAAGTCTCTTAATATATTGTTAATATAAAAATCACTTCTGTGCTAGTCAAACTTCTAACTGCGTGTCTAGACAATCATCTTTCAGTTACTAATTGTTTTTATGTAGAAGTTGAATACTAAAAAACTGACTTCTCCGCCTCTTCCTAGCTCCTAAATCTCTTCTACTCTTAAACATTGCACAATTAAAATAAATGTGAAAAGTATGAAAGAAACTTTATTTCATAAATGAGTTAATAAAAGAAAACCAAAGTTCTTCATAAACCTATATGTAAACTTGAGACCCTAGAAGCTCTTAAAAAGTACACTAGACTTAGTGACAAATCCGTTAGTTGTTTATCCTAGAAAATGAAAACAACAGGCAAGAAGTAGTATATTTGCATTATGACTACCAGTGGATCTGAAAAGGCTGTATCACTGCGATCAGTTCACTCAGCATGCGTATATGCCGATAGGGACTGATCAATTTCAGTTCTCAATATCAACATTCAAAATCTACAATTCCTTGCTTCTAACAATAACAACTGATAAGTTGAAAGAAGCTATCTCAAAATCATTATTTCGAACCAATTTCTTACCAGTAGCAGTATCTCTTAAATAATGTGGTTATTCTTGTAAGAATTTCGTTATATACTTATTAATAAAAATAGTCTTCTAGAACTTTGTTATTATCTTAATTGTTAGCTATATTTCAACACCATTCAATAGATTGTCATAGACTACACCGATCCGAAATAACGATCAATTAATTTCTCATACTTATGTGTTGATCAGTATTTTGACAAACACCACGTCTTATGATTTGTATATAAACCAACAGTACATTGCTTTCTGATGATTTCCATGTTTGAAGATGACCACGTGAATAATGCGTCAGAAAATGTAGAAAAAGATAGTATTTATAACCAGTCATGTGATGTTTTGCTGTTTTCTAATTGGATGTTCTTTTTATTCAATTGGTAATTGCTATGATCCATATGAAAGGAAACTAAAACAACGTAATGATAGTAGTGGGTGATTTTTGATGGTGTTGATTTCCCCGAGCTAGATAATTTAATTGCTAAGCTTTTATTGCAACTCTGAACAATGTCTCCATCTTTTGCTTCATGTGAAAATAAGCTTCCTAGTTATTCCGCAATTGTTACTTAGGTTCATTTCGGTAACTTAGTGATTAACATTCTTCATCGGTTTAATCATCTTCTTATGCCTTTGAATTCACGTTTACCGTCATTTTTGGCTGACTACCGATCTTGTGGTTGATTAATCTCTTCTTCATGGAGTCATAGATCGGATTAGCATCGATTTCTTCGTTGCTTGCTAATTAATCTGAGTTCCGTGCCTTTAGAAATTCTCTGACATCCTAAGAGTTTCCCTGATCCTAAATTTGTCTATTTTTCTATGTATTCATATTTCCATATACCCCACTGCTAATCTGTGTTCACTTATGCGTTGGTCAAGGGTCCATCCACTTTGTCCAGTGTAATACTCATAGCAGTTAGTCAAATTTATTTTGTAAATAATGTATTTCTCTACCTTTGCCATTGCGTCCTTTGATTTACATAGAATGGACTGAAATGACAGTTGATTTACGAATGATGTTGATACCAAAGAACTTCATGATATTGATTACATTTCTTAAGGTTGGCTTTTGAAGGTATGTTGACTGAACAGACATCTTTTGCTGAAATCGATAAAGTATCAACTATAACGAAAGATGGACTGAAGGTGAATGAATTGAATGATTACAACGTTCACTTCTACATGAAGTAAGCGCAAAAAATGTCCTCATTGGCTGCCTTGACTGACGGCTGAATTTATGCACAACTTTTTTAGTCGTCAATAAATGCGTTGTTCACAACGCTATCGAGAAATTTTCATTTCACTTAGTTAGTGAGTAATACTGTGTTTAAAAGTGTATAAACTTCATTAAAAATTTCATTCCGCATGTTCGTTTCACTGTGTAACACTAATTCGTCCTTAGCAGACAATTGCTAATAACCAATACTTCAAACTCTTCAAATGATATGAAAAATACACTATAATATGAAACACTTCTCGCCCAAATGAAAAATCCCTGGACCACGGCAAACCTCATCATAGTTGACATTTAGTTAGGGTGTCCACCAAAGTTAAATGAATCAAAAAATATTATTAATATTTTCTGGTCTATTTACGAGTCAACTGAAAAAAATTTTATGTTGTCAAAGAAACATAACGCCGTATACCATCGAAAACGTCAGGTTTTTTCTTACTGAAACCTCTTTATCTTCACTTTTCTCCATTAAAAAACAGGGATGCTGTAATATTTGCTATCATCAATTGTGCAACTTCTGTATACGCTGGATTTGTCATCTTTAGTAATTTGGGTTTCATGGCTTTAACAAAGAATACAACAGTTGCTGCAGTTGCGACATCTGGTGAGTTGACAGGTTATTCCTTGTATTTAAATGTATCTTCATGTGTATACTTATCTATCACTGACGCTTTCAGTTGTTTGAGTGGATTTACAGCTAGAAGAGTATGTATAAAAATGTTATTTGTAAAAGTCAAATTTTTGGAAACTTAATAGGTAAATGATATTTGGCTAGTTTTGTTGTCAACACACAATCAGTTTTTTTTATTGATCTAATTGATAACTAGCGTCCTATTTATTTTGTAATGCAAATTAATATGATCTGGATTAAAGAATTGATTGACTGTAGTTTCGGACTACGGTAGCATATCATCATTTGTTCAGTACTAGTGTGAATATTTGAAGATTAATAATTACCCTAGCGTTATTTATTTATAAATACACATTAGTTTTAAGTTCTTTTCTCCGGGAAATAAAACTGTCCTCGTAATTCGTCTATGCTAGCTTACTTATAACGAGCGAACTCTTAGAGTTGAAGTACATGTTACTGCATTCAGTGGTCGTCCGACTCAGATTCCGATTCACACACTTCCTATACTCTTGCTAAATCTGATATATGAGTGAGGATACCATGTAAGTATGACTAGAAAACTGTAATGCCAAAACCAAATAAAGTGTACATAAATCATGGGTGTTTGTAGATCTATACCTCTGATCTAGACAACGATATGATCGACGAGACCTTGATTAGGTGTAAAAAGCTCCCCGCGTTTATCAGCGCTCATGTACGATTCGACCTTGAGGTGCTATATGAACACAGACATATGATGTGTGCGGATTCGTACAGCCTGTCATTTAGCTGGTATGTCAAATGACAGATTATATCATTACCAACGGGCTTGATGGAATACAATTATTTCTAGTTTTACAGTTTTCTGTTATTACATAGATTTAACATTTAGAATTTTTACTTTTGTAAACTGATATTTTAGTTCACAAAAGTCTTCGTCCCTTGAACTTCAAATGGACGCGCAAAATGTAAGAGGAGCTGTAGTCAGATAATTAAGGAGAAGGTTAACCATTTTCAGATTATAAACGTTTCGGAAGATGCTAGGATTGAAAATCGTTTTGACACTTGTTTAGCATGGATAAAAAAGCTATAACTAGTCGTTTCCTAAACTTTTCTTGTTATCGTGCTATCTTTGGCACTTCCCTTGGCTTCAGGGGGAAATTATCGAAGAATTACTGAGAGATTTCCATATATTGATCGTTGTAAACCCTGTTATTGATTTAACGGCTTCATTTTAAAACAAAAAGATTGCGATTTTCAAATATTAATGTAAAGATGCTAATTGACTTCGCTACATAGATTAGTTTCAAACAAACATGTGACATTTTACACACCTAGTCCGGCTCTCAACTAGTTGGTTGCACGTTCTAACTAAGGTCCTTATTCGGTTCGAGAAGTCGGATAAACACCAGTAATCCTTAAATGAACGGTGTAGCTCAAGGTCAAGCAAAAAATAATAATAAATGTGTACTAGATAGACGAAATCCTGTGCTTCCTTAAGTGTAGTTATTAATCATAAATGTCCCTTAAGATATCCATTATCAGGGTCGTGAGTATGCATACTGGGACTAAACGTGCCTTAAGTGCTTCCAGACATTTAATGGATTCGTGAATACAATGAAACTCAAGAATTTTCAAAAACCCATACTATAAAAGATTACATTGATTGTTTGTCTGCATCTTTTGTGCAGAACATGGAATAGTAATAAGTCTTTTCATAGTCAACGCTTCGTTAATCATCACTTCCGAAATTTCCTGCCTTTTTTCTCTTCTGTTATACAAATCTATGAAATCACATTAAATACTAGTCATTGTGAAAATAGCTGCCTAAACATCAGCCATTTTCTTCTATTCAACAAAAAAACATTTGTTCAGGTCCTGGACTCGCTTTTGTTGTCTATCCTGAAGCGATGACAAATATGCCACTGCCTAGTTTATGGTCAGTGTTATTTTTCATCATGATGTTAACACTTGGTCTTGGTTCACAATTTTCCATATTGGAAACAACCCTATCCGGTACAGAAGATGAACTGAGACGGTTAGGTGTTGTGTTGACAACAAAACGTAAAATGTTCTATCGGTAAGTTGAACAAATAGTTCATGATAGTACATGATTTTTATTGTTATTATTAGTTTTGCCTTTTAATTGCCTTTATTTTTTAGTGCTATATTTCCTATTTTATAAACGATCAATAACAAAACGACTTCTTTTATTGTTGTGAAAATATATGACTGGTAGAGTAATTAGATAATTTTCGCGAGTACCTAAGGCCTTGGGCTCGATTCCGTCTCATGCGGTCATGAATGGGTGGTGCTGAGGAATCAGATACTGGGACGAAATAGCCATCCAGTGCTTCTAGTTATTTGCTAGTGATCCAACTTCAATTGGTCCGCGATTTCGATAAAATATTAGTTAGCTAAAAGCAACGTTCAGCACAGTACGTATATTCATTAGTTGAATTCACCATATCACATCTGTAGTACAAGATGAAGTAGCGGTCAACAATATAATTCGAGAAGAAAAAATGAATTGACAGAAAAAATAGTATGAGATTATATTAAAACTCAGAATCTTAATGTAGAAAAGTAGTGATTCTATCTAAAACATTGGGACCGATTTCGATCCGTGTCATACGTCTCTAACCATTATATATCTAACTCGAAATCTAGGCTTTGTTTCATGAGATTTTTTCCACTGTAAGTTCGACCGAAGCAACAACAAAATGCGTAGCGGAATAAATTGAAGTCATTTATTTCATGTGGTCTTCCATCAGTGACTTACAACATGAAAACAATAGTACTAATTATTTACGATTAATATACAGACTTTATGTCATATTAGTAGAATAACGGCAACAGAAGAATTATAGAGAAGTAAAATCAAAATGGTTTATACAGAAGAACATGTCCAAACACATAGAGACACGTTACTAGAGAATGAAAACTGATGTCAAGGTTACGCAACAACACATAAATTTAAATAGATTAACAGAATAAGATTAGCAAAGCTAAAAAAGGAGGACACAGCAATCAGAGAAAAAGAATTCCTATTGAAAAAATAAAATTAGATACTACGTAATTGAATAATAAAAAAATAATAATTTACCAGCTGATGGTGAAAGATTGACAACTGTATCGTTCCAAATTTTTAAACTAATGGCCTGCCCCGACTCTAGTTAAAGTTCAAAAAGTTATAGCTAATCTGAAACCAGCAAGGGCAGCTGGTCCAGATGGATTGGATCCAGATTTATTTAAGGATGGTGGTCAAGTTTTAGCGATTAGGTTGACTAATATTTTAGCTAAAATCTGGGAGTCGGACGTAATCCCATCTAACTGGTTGCAATCACTGATCATCCCAATATATACGAAGGGGTCAAAATCATCATTTGATAAGCATAGAGGAATTTACTTAACTAATATGGCATCTAAAATACTAGCCTCAATAATTTTCGGACGCTTAAAAAAGGCTTGTGAACTTCAATGCGAGAAAATCAGGCTGGTTTCAAACCTGGTCGTGGTTACATCGGCCACATATTTACCATTCGTCAGGTTTTAGAACACAGACATACTTATTGGCGTCCGACAATGATAGATTTTGTTGACTTAGAGGCAGAATTTTACTCTGTAGATCTAGAGGTTCTGTGGCAGTGTCTGTCATTGAAAGGTGTACCTCAGAAGTACATAAAACTTGTGAAGGCTCTTTACTCGAACACTAATAGTCGAATCAGAGCTTATAGAGAACTGTCACCTAATTTTGCAACCTCAAGTTATGTACGGCAAGACTGTCCACTATCTTCATTTTTGTTCAACTTCACCGTAGATCTAGTTCTGGAAATAACGGTCTCAGGAATCGATCTCCTACAGAGAAATCCACTTATCGACTTAGAATACGCAGATGAAGACGCTAAGATACAGTCTTTTGGTAGCGCTGAGCAACAATACCAGGATGTTTGGGATGCGTTTCTCCCTATTTAAATGCAAATTTTTGCTTCAGGATTGGCCTGCGTTAACACCTGAACTAAGGATAGGGAGTGAAATAGTCGAACGCGTTGACAACTTCACTTATCTTGGAAGTCTGTTAGGTCTTAATAAGTTGGTGTCTGAGTAAATCTCTGCACGGATCCAAAGATCTCACTTGGCGTTTGCCAACTTACGTCACCCATTGTAAAGACGAGATATCCATCTATCAATTAAAGACCGAGTATACTGCGCAGCGGTTCTTTCTGTTCTACTATACGGCTGCGAATCGTGAACATTAAGAGTAGAAGATAACCTTAAATTACTAGTATTTGATTACAGATGTCTTAGAAATATTGCCAGCATTTGCTGGGATCACTGAGTAAGTAATAGTGAGGTTAGATGCAGGGTATTAGGGAATTACGATAAATCAGTTGATAAGGTTGTGGATTTTCATCGATTGAGATAGTTGGGCTACGTGTCACGTATGTCAGAATACCGATTACCACGATGCGCAATGCTGACTAGTGTTGGACACGGTTGGAAGAAAGCTAGGGGCTGCCAAACCAAAACGTGGCATCAGTGCTTGAAGTCACTAACTTCTAGTCTGAGCCATGTTAGTAGATGCAGACTACTTGGTTGGGGTCCGCGTGACTATCGTAATCAATGGTTGGAGACTATGGGTGACATGGCTCAAAATTGATCACAATGGTGTAGGTGTATACATTCGTTGTCTTCCCTTAATCCGTGAGATAAAAATTACTTTATACCTTTCTTTCTACAAATTAATTCTCCCTTCTTGTATTATGTTCTTATACACAATCTTTCTTCTATATATTACTACGATTGAAGTGACTACTTCTGTGAATTTGGTGTTCATGTTGTTGTGCTGATGAGGTGTGGCAACTTGGACCGATGCATATATGTGCCTGGTCCTACGTTGTAGCTGACTGACTGAAAACGTCCGTTTACGTAAAATAGTGTCTGGTAGTCATGAGTAATCCCTTTTTTCTAACTAGGCTAGTCGACTATATCATCTAGTTCAAAACGTATGTTGACTATTTTGCTTATAGCAAAACATTGATTTAGTAAAAGTGAAAATTCTGGTTTTGAGAAGTCTAGCATCAGTAAAATGTTCCCCATGGATATTTACCAACTTTTTCAGCTTGATGTAACGGCATCCTAGAGTTAATATTCACTCCATGACTTGACCCTAGTACCGTCTACATGAAACGATATCTCGTTATCCACCTGATTACTGAGTTCATATAGCAATTGGATTATGTAATGGGGTGAAATTTTGATTCATTTGTATTGGTTGTTTCAATCTTCCCATTGATGTTTAGGAATATAATAAGTACCTACCGGTTATTTAAATACAATAAATTTATTATAAAGAACTGACTATATTGCACTATTTGGAAAACAGGTTAATTTCCTAGACATTTAACTGAACTGTATAATAGCATAACTCCCTATAACACCATTCATACACCAACAATAAATTAATACATACACTTTATTTAACCTTTCTCTCTTTCTTTCTTTCTTCCTTTTTTATGTTATTGTGGTTGTTATTGATCTACATAGAATTGTTATATGCTTTGTTGATTTCTTGCTTGGATTACCTATGGTCTGTGCTGGTGGTTATTATTTATTCTCTATATGTGATAGTGTTATATCAGGCTATACACCTTTGGTTATTGCATTATGTGAAACAATTGTTATCTGTTATGTATATGGTAAGTTTTAATTTATCATAGATGATTAACGCTATTATAAATAAAAATTATTTAAGAATTAATTCATTAAAATGAATAATTTTGTAGAAAAAAATCTCTCATGACTTTTTTTAAATGTTTGATTAAAGTGAAACTAATTAGTGTAATAGAATGTAATAGATCAGTGCTTAATTACAATGGAATTTAATATTTTCGTTAACTGAAACACCATACACTTGATATGACAGCTTATTAATTGAATTCATTGAAGAGTGAATGATCTGTCATTCTAACACCTTCCAATCATCTATTCGTTGACTAAATTGTAATAATTATGTTTATTTTTGTATTCAATAATCTACATGTTATGAGTGCTCGTTTATTCACTAAAAATTTTTATTCTATTCTGTTTTGTCTTCTAAAATCAGTTTGATTTGGTAGGAGGGCGGTCTACAGTGATTATTCGGTCACGTGAGCATCTGTCTGTCGTTTAGCAACTTTGTAATATTAATTCATTGATCATTTGATGTATTTCATACTTTATATTTAACTAAAACAAGAACGATTAATGTAGCAGAATAACATGAATTGGTTATATTATTCGGAGTTTCTCGTCAGCTGATTACATCTTAAACACAATAGTATTAATCATTAAAAATCACTGTGTACATGCCCCCAAACGTCGTGGTACGGCCAGGGTTGGGAGAGTTAGCTCTCCTTCTGGAAATGCTCTCATATGGCCGCGTGCATCCAACCACTGACAGTGAAGTTCTACTCACTGCCTTCTCGCGGCGGGGATGTTTACTACATCGAGAGAACGAAAAGCGAATGTCTGGCGCTTTAACCGCGTCAGTGGACACAAAGGGTCCACCTAGGGGAGTTGGAAAACCCTGATTCCAAACCGATGGTGTACATGGGCTGCAGAATCCTAAGGAAACAAGTGGCGTATGAACCAATCTTTGGTTACTGGTTACCATGTGACTGCATCTTCTGACGTTGATCCATTGCCTTATGAATCAGACCTTTAGGTCGAAGGTTCCGAGTGTAGCCGCCTAAAAAAACCACCTGCTTCAGTTTGGACACTCGGGAAGCATTACAGCCCAAACACAAATCAAGTGACCTGTGTGGCTCATACGTATTCTGTTCCCCTTTGTACCAAAGCCTATGTGTTCAAAGAAATAAATAACTGTGTACATACTTTACATCATCACATCAAGAAAATTCTCATCAGTGAAGATGAATGAATGTAGTAATAAGTGTGACGGAACTATCAGAGATGTTTTCCTGGTCAGCGTTTTTCAGCGAATTAGTTTTCTATGGGATGGGGTCGCTAACCCCATGCCCAACCCTCCTCCTTTATCCGGGCTTGGGACCGAAAGTAGCCTCAGAGGAGCTCCAGGTGGAGTTAGCAAGGATGTACATTTGTTGAATAATGTGAATATTTATAAGTTGAATTTATAAAAATATTCTAAGATAGACAACTGAGAACTTAGAAACAGAATTATTTAGAAGCAATATATTAATGTTAATATTATTTAACTTTTAAAATAAAATTGACTGAGTACAGTAGTAAGAATTATCCATGTGTCAGGAAAAGAAGAACGACGTAACAAACACTTATGAATTAAGTCACCATGGTAAGGCAAGACGAACAACTAAATCTCATCTTTTTATGTCAATTGATTCGACTAATCTAAGTGAATTCGACGTTCTTTGTTTATTAATTATCGTGAAAGACTTTAAACCATCAACACCACTGTCCAACAGATAGTGTGCTTTTGCACTGCTGAAAACGTGGTGTCCTCTAAGTTTTAGGTTCTATGGAATGCACTCAGCAATGCGTAAACTAACCCTCCTTTCTGTTTTTCCGATATATATGCTTTGACATGTAGATGTAAACTGATAAACACAATTAAAGGTAACCAGGTTGGGATTTGTCCACATGACTGTCATGATTTATTTGATACAGAGAGATCAGCTTGGTAACTAGATAACTGCCTAATACTCGACATGAATGGCTGTATAAAGAATTTGTAGAGATTGCTGGATTTTATATTTTTCGTCATAAACTGATTGTAGCTAGACAGCCATTAAAAACCAGGAAGCAATCGATAGCTGTTTCATCCCAGTAAAAGTCTTCTCAGGAAAGTGCACTCACAGCTACACTGATAATTGAACCATGGATCATTGTGGTCTTGATTCCAGCGATTAATCTCTAAATAATATCTTAAATAGTCTGCATCCAGTAATTTACATGTTTAGTTTCAGTCAATTTTCATTCCAAAATCATTGGTGGGTGACTGCCTAATACTCGACGTGCTTGGCTTTCTCTGTTTACAGCTTCGCTTAGAACTCCGAAAAATATATCTCGAAGTTAGTTCCTAGTTATCAAGTGATCAATATATATATATATATATATATATATATATATATATATATATATATATATATATATATGAGTTAATGAAGATTGTTGAATTCTGTAGTTTCCATCACGAATTATCTGTAACTAGATAAATATGAATAACTAGGGAGTACTTGACAGTTGTTTCATCATTAAATGGGACATCTCAGCAGTGCGTATCCAAAGACTTCACGTCTCCTGAACTACTATTCAATGGCTTAAATGTTGAACTGAATTCATGATATTGCACAATCGTTTCCCAAGTCTCTCAGTGGTTAATCGCTACACACCCGACAACATTGAACATAACTACTCACAGCTCCTGACTAGAGCTGCAGGAATTTACTTCTCGAAATCAATTTCAAATTAGAAATATAAATCTGATCCTATCAACTAAGCAGTGCAACTGAATAATCGCTCAACGCATAACCTAAAGGTTTTAGGATTAAACACAACAGGGATCATCCGTACTCATTTCTGTGAAGTTCCATGCTTATGAAAAAAAGAACTATCCAACGCCTAATTTTAAATGGTTGTTTGACTAAGATCTGTTCACGATGTGAATTTTAAAGTTTTATTCTTGTTATACTCATCCGAATGAATTTCCATAACAATGAAAATTTTCGCCTAAATTATTTGTTTAAATTCTAATGTTCACTTTTTTCAAAATTTTTCTTCATTTATTATCTATCAGGGTTAAAACAATTTCGACGTGATATTGAAATGATGATTGATGAACGACCAAATTGGTATTGGCGTATTTGTTGGCTTGTATTCACACCGATCATTTGTTTCTTATTGATCATTGCAATATTTATTTATTCAACAGAATTTAAAGAGGGCAATTATACATATCCACAATGGGCATTAATATTTCGTCAAATATTAGCAGCTATACCTGTATTAACAATCATTGCATGGTTTTTATATAAATACTGTAAAGAAGGCGGTTATGTTGTAAGCTTCTCTCATTATTTTTATGTTGTGAATCAATTATGAATGATTTATCTTTGTTGACAAAAATTAGCAACTCTCGTTAGTATAGCCCATTTTTAGCTAATCAGCAAGCAAGTGATGTAAATGAATAATTATTTAAGGGTTCTGTGGAGATTAACTGATTTAAATGGATTACATTATGCACTGATCATAGTTGGGCCATCACCGGGAACCAGGAAGCACTGTTTCTTTCTAGTATGGAACTCCCCCAGCATTGAGGATTCACAATCCTACAAGAAGTCACACCCAGAACCCCTGTCTCAGGAGTGGACGCTTGAACTCGAGACTACCGAAAGGACAGAAGAACAGTCCAGTGCTTTCTGGTTTTCAATAGTGGTCTAGCAAAGATCAGTCATTGATGTGATCTATGAAAAATAGTTTATTACATAAAGACCCGTAAACTTAAAGTTAGGAATATGAGTTTGAGTTACAGTAGAAGAATGATTCGTAGCCGAATTGATAAACGGTTATGTAGATAGTTAGCTACATTGAAACATTTTAAAATTGTATTAAAAAGTTACGTTGCAATTCGATTCGTTTTATACAATCTTTTCCTATCGACAATGTAATCATTTTTTTTTCGTTAATATTTCAATAGTTACTCTCTAATTCCTCAATATTCTTTAGTCTTACTGTGTTTATAAATGTAAGACGTCCTATTAAGATACAAAATGTTTATCATTAGCTTGCTTAAAAACCTGTCTTAAAGCTACTATCTTAAATCTAATTATGACTCGTCAGTAAAACTTACTTTTACATCTAAACATTAGTGTTAATCGGATTCTACCAGTCAAGTTACACTGTAACTATTAATGTAAATATTTTCTCTATAATCTCATACAATATACTTTGATGTTCAGGAACATAGTCGACAGAGTGACCTAAATATATGTTTCAGTCTAGTTTACTCCAAGATAAATTTTTAATTCCCATTAATACACACAAAATTATTTTTAACCCCACCACCACCCTTTATGAATAGTTAATGAAAGAATTTTTGAAACCTGTTCATGAATGGGGGCCGGCCGAGAAAGAATATCGTACAGAATTCATTTCAATGATTAAATCAAATGAATCGTTACATCGTTCGCGTATTTATGATATTGGTCCTGGTAATGCATCGACAACAATGACTCATGCAATATCTAATAGTCAAATGAATTTTAATTTAGGCGGTTCACTTGTCAGTGGATTAGCTGTTGCCACCGGCGTAATGGATGATACGAAATTTTTTCAAAGTAAACTAAAAGTAGCTGAAAAACTTACTGAAGCTCATACAAAGGAAGTGATAAAACGAGCTGCTAGTAATGCAGATTTTGCTCCATTAGATCCTAATCTAGCTTTAACAACCAGTCAAACAGTAAGTTCATGTCATTATTATTATTGTTATTATTATTATTATCATTATTATTATTATAAATTGAGGAATTTTATAGTTCACATCATGAACTGACTTTAGCTAACGACTGAAAACCAGGAGGTAGTGGATAACTCATTTGTTCCTAGTATCCAAAACCTTTACAATGTATATACATGACCCACCCATTTCCACTGGGGATCGAACTCAGAGTTCCCAATAATAATTGTATAACTAATATCTGCTTTTTTTTCTTGAACGATCATCTAATATAAAATAACCCATAGAATCATTGTCTGTAGTGAAGACAAAGCAAATATTAACTCCGATGAATAGTTTTGACATAATTGACAATATATATGTACATATATCCCAACCTATAATGTCAATATTATCTTAATTCATTACACCGTAAACTAGTGTTTATACTTTTTCTAATTAGGCTTCGGTATTGATAACTTGGCAACTTGTCATTTACTGTGTTCCAGTCTTAATGTGAATATTAACACTGCGACTTTATATTCAGTAGATTAATTACAACTGAGGCGAAATACACATCTGGATTCCACTGTTATGCACATACCAAACATAATGAATATTAGTTATTCAAGTCACAAATTTCAAATCCTATTTATTCAAATGTTAGGAAGTCAGTTTTTTATTATGAAGTCTTTCTATTTTTTAGGTTTATATCGTCAATTGATATAAAGTTTATTCAATCTACTTAGCTTTCCTTTAGGTTATTTCGTTCTAGTCTGGGATTCCTTTCAATTGAGCATCTATAAATATGCATAAGATTCATACCTAAGATGTAAAAAAAAACGATACCGAAACAACTGCCAGACCCCCCCAATTTCTCCATAAAAAAACAAATAAAAACTTAGTCGAATTTTTTTATTTTCCAAATTTATATATATATTTTTATTTATCAGGCTTTAGCTGCAGCCAGTTCTGCTGTTATTCTCAACACATTACAGAAACAAATTCCAGAAAATCCTGTTCAAACGTTTACTTCTATAAAATTACCGGAACAAATTGAACGTGGTGATGATGACGATGATGATGATGATGATAATGTTGATATTGTCAGAGTTAAACAAATAACACCATCACATCAAAAACATGATTCGAATGATCATCATCAACCAAGTACACCGCACTGCCTACAACAAAGTCATTATCAAGAAGAAAATCATGAAGTACATTTTGACAAACTGAATAAAATTCAACGTTTAATTGATAAAGTTAAAAATTCTATTTAAAATATTAAATTGATTTGATGACTTAAAAGGGCGGATAAATCTGGAGGTTTCAAAATAATAATAATAATAAACTATAAGATCTTGTTTGGAATTCATTCTCAGCTTTATATGATTTATAATTAAATATACTGTTTGTAGTATTATTGTTAGAAATACACTTAAACATTTAATCATAGAATTCCAAAATCAATTCTTGCTCAAAAGAACATTTGTACACTTTGTTGTATATTGTTATTTACTCTTTATGTACAAGCATATTTTTTAAATAAAGATCCTTTATTTCATGAGTTGGCTTTTTGTAAAGTTGTAATTGAAGGCCTGTTACAGAATTATGTATATATATTACATAGGTTGATATATTCCCTAAGAAACCTAGGGATGATCGTGAGTGAAGTTAGCACTATAGCAAATGTCGGTTCGTGATGGAAATCTTAACTCTAGTTCCTGAACTTCTAACTTAATCCTAATTCTAGTTCTTCACACTAATCTTATCATCCATTTTTGATCCTAGTAGGCTGGTGGGTTTTTCAAGGTCACTTTAGCGTACCACAAAATCGTTAATAAATTATAGTATCATGTACTTTACAGTGTTAATAGATTGAATGATCATGAAAACCGTTTTAGCTTACATGTTTATATTTTACGATTGGTGAAACTGAACTCCTCAGACGTCATTTACAAAAACCGTAGAAATTAGTCTAGTCTAAATTCACCATCTGAATGTTGTATGACGTAGATAGAATACCGAATCAAGTGAACATTAATTTATCATACCTATGCTAAACCTCTTATCCGTTTCACAAGTGAGTGACTACTCGCACTCAGTAGTTAAGTGGATAACACACTGTCGATTCAAGCAAACGGTACTATGTTCGAGTCTAGGAGTGAGAACTCTGGGATGTAGTTATATCCAACTGAAAAGTCCCAAGTAGGACGAAACATGCGTCCCAAATCCCACCACTGACTTCATTCCATCTGTGTCAACTTGTTTCATAATTGCTATACCAAGGAAATCCTCAAAAGATGAACATATGCCAACCAAGTTTGATCATATACTAGCCAAAATCACCAACAACGATATAATCCAAGCGCTTGCATATTAAATTTAATGATACTCGTTCTGTATTCTCAAAATATGAAAGATCACTAAAGAACGATTGAATTCATCCCTAAAACCTACTAGTTCTGTACTTACAAAGAAATTCAGTAGTATGCCAATACATGTTTATATTCATTGTGTGAATAACTCTTTCTTACGATAATCACAACGAATTCAGTTGCTTATAAGCAACGTAGAACCTGATACTTATGTATATCAGCTTAAATAACCACAGCACATCATTAACACTGCGAGACGGCGCTGTCCCAGGATGGTTTAAGTAGTCACGGTATAAGTATCAAAAGAAACGTTTAGCACACACAGTATGGTTTTAGAATAAATAGTGAATTCGCTAAACAAAAAGGAATAAAAATATTTCAAAACTTAATATCTAAGAGAAACAAAGTAAATTTATCTGACCCATTCCTCACGATAATTGCGCGGAACGTCAACCAGTTAATCTGCATTTACCTATACGGCACAGTCCAACAGTCCCCGACTTCATAGACTGATGTTATTTCTTCGTCTGGTCACTGATAATTTGCACAAAGATGGAAATAAAACATACAGTTTCTCATAAGTCTTTGCCAGTCTCATACTTTAAGCCAAGTAAACAAAAATGGCCTTCTGAATGTAAGTATAACGTCTAGCAAATTGTACATATAAAATACTAAGATTCTTGAAATTAAAATGTCCCCGTGCATCGCTTACGAAGGGAATGGACATACCCATTCCATTCAACTAATCGGGTAACTACACAACTGTGTATAGATTTCTATTATCGTGTTGTAACCAATAATCATTAATTTGCTTTTCATAATGAGTGATACTGATTTTATTTGTGCCCGTGAGCTTTGAGATGTGAGTTTCAACCCGTTGAGGTCCGTATGTGTAATTACTTAAAGACAAATCTATACTGACTTAACAACCGAATACCTTACATGAAAATATTTACATTTTGTGAAACATATCTTGTCGATGATCAGTAGAGTTCGTCTAATTGTCTATAAATCAAGATACTTATTTACATAGTTATGCTTGTTACCCCTCGTGGAGGAGCATAGGCCGCCCACCAGCACTTTCCATCCAACTCTGTCCTGGGCAATCCCTCCCATTTGCTATTCATCCTTTTGAAGTCTGCTTCCAATTCTCGCTGCTGTGTGTTCTCAAGCCTTCCACTTTTCCGTTTTCCTTTTGGGATTTCAAGTTAGCTCTTGCCTCCTGATGCAGTTTTATTATTTTAACAGTATATGTCCTATCCACTTTCAAAGTCTTTTGCTAATTTTCTCTTCAGCTGGAAGCTGGTTTGTTCCTTCTCACAGTAGGTTGTTGCTGATGTTTTCTGGTCAACGGACACTTAGCATTTTGCGGTTGTTTATAAATACTTGTACTTTTTTGATGATGGTTGCAGTGGTTCTCCAAATTTAAGCTTCGTATAATAGAGATGTCGTAACGTTTGTATTGAAGATTGTGACTGATGTTGACTGACAGCATTTTTGAGTTCAAAATGTTCTTCAACTGTAGGAATGTTGCCCTTGCGTATGCATCGGATCCTCCTGGTTTATAGATGATGCTGCCCAGCTGCGTGAAATTTTCCACCTGTTTCAGAGTTTCTCCACCAAGTATGATTGGGTCGGTGTTCTCAATGTTGTAGTTGAGGATCTTGGTTTTTTCCCTTGTGTATATTGAAGCCTACTACTGTAGAGGCTACTGCTACACTGTTTGTTTTGACATGCACTTGTAGATGTGCATGGAATATTAGAGCCGTTTCGTCTGAGAAATTTAAATCCTATAGTTACAACAAAGCTTTCTACTGTATTCCATGCTTCCCCTTAGATGTAGAGGAATTTATAATCCAGTCAAACACCAGATGAAATGGAAAGGGAGAGAGTAAGCGAACTCGTCTGTCTCCAGTCCGCACTTGGAATGCGTCTGTCAGCTGTCCTCTATGCACCACATTGTAGTGTAGTCCGTTGTATGAATTCCGAATGATGTTGGCGATTTTCTCAGGTACACAATAGTGTCGAAGATGGTTCCATATGGCTCTCCTATCCACACTGTCAAATACCTTCTCATAGTCAAGAAAGTTGACGTATACTGACGAGTCCCATTTTATTGATTGTTCAACTATGATCCGTAGTGTCGCTATTTGATCTATGCACGACCGATCCTTACGAAATTCGGTCTGTTGATCTCGAAGTTGGGCTTCAACCGAATCTTTCACCCGGTTCAACAACACTTTTGTGAAATACTGGTACCGATAGTAGTGTGATACCTCTTACATTGACCTTTAGAATTTTTTAATAATGCAAATACGATCGATCTGATTTTCTGGTTAGAGTTTGAGCAGCTTTTGAATGATAAGTATGCTTAAATATTGCTGTTTGTTATATTTTTACAATATTAGCTATTTTGATTATGGCACAAGTATTATCGACGAAATGATATGATCGTAGCAGTTTATGGGAAAGTGGCTGTATTTGGGACTGAGATTCATTTTAAGGATTATTTTTACTTAGCTTATGAAGTGTGGTAGCAACATAGGTCATCTGTTCTACCTTAATCATGTTTTCTAAAACAGATCTTATTTCGTGAAGAAAAACATACCACTTTTGTTACATTAGGTTTTTAAATCATATTTTAATCACATTTTAATGAGTCATTTTAATTCTACTGGTCATTTTCTTTTTTCAATTGTTCTTCGATGACTAATATTGAACTCCTCTATCACTATCCTATACTTTAATTATTGTATTTGTGTTGGTTCGATTTTAGTCTGTTAGATTGTATATCTGTCCATTTTTTATTTATATTACTAAGCCTATGACTTATAGATTAGTGGTAGAATTCAATCACTACACTTGATCAAACCGATCTAAAACTAGTGGACAGAAGCAATATTAAAATGATATATGTAGCATATTTTTAGTACGACACAAATGGTCGATCCTTGGAATCCATTGATGTTCCCAATATAAAGAGAACCACATCCCATTATTCATTTCGAGTCACTAATTTCCCAAACACCCATTAGCTGACATTGATTTCCTTGACTTAGATTTGTTTTAATTAACTGCTTGCCAGCAGAAGGTACATATGGACATTCAAAAAGTTCTTACGAGCTATCATGAATCTTACTAAATACCGAGATACTCAAAAAACCACTACGGTAGTAATTTTATTCTCCTCCCCTATCTTTTAGAGAAACTAGGGACGATAACTGTAGAATCTATACCTCAAACATGTTTGAGGATGAAAAGATTTATCATGGAAGCGAAACTTATTTTAAACATTGTTTTCTTTACAAGTCATCCAGAAGTTGTTTACTCAGTAGTGTCATGCAACGACAAGCATCCTTTTTCAACGTTTAATAGGGGTGTAATATCTAGCATCATTCCGTTCACTTAGTGTGTCAGTGCTCCATACATTAAGAGCCAAATGAAATGATGGCATACAATTATGGTCTTTCTGACTGAAAAATACTCTGAACCCAAGGGACTCAAGATGACAGTCAAGCCATAGTAAGAGTCGATGAGTATTAAGGGCTTTATGCACCAGAATACAAAGGCTAAATTTTGTAGTATCAAGGTCATCCATCCATAGGATAGGGAAGGTAACCAATCACAAGATTGCTTTATATACTGTAGAGTAAAAATTGGAATAACACGTCAATGACTCATGGTGAAAGACGGACATATCATTGCAGGCAGAAGCTAAGTAATGACAAGTAAGATAAAATGTAGGGTTCGCAAAGTGAGAACTATTAACAGAAACCTAGGTAAATCGGTTTTCTGGTAGGTCACGTTCAACGTTAAAGAAAGAAAAGTATGGGATTCGGATGACTATGGTCTTGTAACTTCGTCTGCTTATTTTTTAATGAATATTGATTAAACAATCATTTTATGGTAAACATTATGATAACAAGCTTCCTTCAAATCAAAATTTCTAAATGTTCCAATATTTTTACCTTTCAGTGAATTAATGATAAATTTATTTCTCAGTGCCGTATAAAAAGAACTTTGTTATGTACGACTTGAGATGTATGAGTTACAATGCGTTATTGTTTTGTATTTTGTTGATATGAGTGTAAGAAAAGAAATGCACTTATCAATGGCGGCCTGCTCGAACACCTGGGCTACCTGTTCCTGCTATCTAGATATTTCAACAAGTTATCTAATTTTATTTATTTTAATACATTATTGTGGCTATTAATTGCATAACCTATTCAGATGCGTTTCTGAATAATTATACAACCTTTCTTTGTACAAGTTACAAAATGTCCAATCAGCGATATCGAGGTTGCTGGCAATATACAGCAAAAAGAATATACATTTAGATGTGCATTGACTGGACTGCTATCTTCTAATCAGCCATCACTCAATATTTATCGTCACGGTAGTACTATCAGTTACACAGATTCCTGAGGTGATTGCTGGTGAATTATTGGTCTATAGGGTTCTAAGAATACTACAAAACCTGTGGTAATTAAAAAAGAGGAGATGGAGGAAACTGATAAGAGTCCAATGTGATGTACTTTAATTATAATATGATAGAGAATAAAGAGATGTCAATCATTATAGCTAATTGTAACCGATAATTATTACAGGAAAAACCTAAACTTATTTACTTGTCGGTAATAATTATAAATTTTCATCCCGAAACCACAGACATAATATGATTTGGCACATTGTTAAGTTAGCATTAGGTATCCGTTCATGTCATTCGTTCGCATGTGTAGGATTTACCATAGTCCTAACCAAATCAAACCACGAAATCCAATGGTTAGTGACTTAACTTATAACTGCACAAATCGTTTGATGTTTTACTATCACAATAGGTATATGCAATTTTGGTGTTTTGATGTTGAGCAGATGGTATATATTTCATTTGAATGTTATAGGTTATTTGACCTTTTATTAATACTATGAACAATGTTATCTTTCAAAATAGTTCATAAAATAAACCTAACGGTTATGCAATATATTTGTCGCTGAAAACTAGATAGCCAAATAAATAAATAAAGAAAGCCAAACAAATTAGTGAACAATGTAGTGAATTTGAATTCGTTGTAAACCATTTTGATATGATAACTAATGTTCATTGGTATGTGAATATCATTAAGTATGAAATATTATTTAGACAAGTTTATCAATTTATAACTAATCGATCAGTATATGATGGAATTTAGAGTTTGATAAGTTGAGTACAAATGCAATAGTACTTATATCAAGCCCTGATATTTCATTCAAGTATAATAATTGATTACAATAGACAAAATATTTTAGATGATCATCTATTTAACTTATTAAATAATTATTAAACATTGAACAAAAATCAGCTATATCTATGTTAATGTTTCAAGAAAAGATTGATAATAAGTCAATTATAATGTGAATGATTTGTGTTGACCTTTTATACTGTGTTATATTTTGATCAACTTTATTTTCTTCATATAAAAGGCTTTTTTAAAGATTTCTGAATTGTACTATTTATATCATGAAGTGACTTGAATAAGATAATCTTTAAAAGCCAGTAAGTAGTTGACAACTATTCTATCCTAGTGATGAACCACATGGTAGTAAACCTCTACGATCCTCCTAGAATCGAACTCAAAACCTTTAAGTTTCCCAAACTTTCGACTAACGAGTTGAAATTCAACTTCAATCAGTTCGTAGATTATTGGATCTTCATTAAATGATCTAAAGTTTAAGAGCTCTCTACGAGACCTGAGGTCGTAGCCTTTATTCACAATGGGGTAGTAGAAGCATAATACTGAGGATTCTTATACTAAGACGAAACATTCATTCAATGGATCCTTATTTTTAATTCGTATCTGAGACCAGTTCGTGATTTAAACTACGATATTTATTTTCTGTTCACCTACATCATTTAAGTTCTGTTTCCAGTGACAATTAGTACTAATACAGCGATCCTGCTTAGTTGATTGTTTCTGCAAACTCCTAATTAACTCATTAAACAATCGTGTGAAAAATTAGTCCCTTTCATAAAGTTTGACAGTGTTTTGAGAAGACAGAATTGATATAAAAATAATGATGTGTATTTGCACAAGACACTTCGAATAATTTGATCATATATGCAACTGTCATGGCATTTCATATATATGATTAGAATGTTCAATATATATATTGCGTAAATGCTTTGCATTTTTTACATCTATTCTATTTTTTCACCATATTATCGAAACATTTGAAAACAACCACACAAATATGGAAGAATATTACAAATACAAAGGTCGAAATCTGGCTAAACAATTGTCTTAGATAACACCTGAATAATATGATCGATTCTCCAATCATGGGCAAATATCGAAGGGAAGTAATCATTTCAATGATGAATATTACAAAAAGTATTAAGTAAACAAACTTTTCATGGGTTACGGTAAGGTATTGGTCATTAATTTTTCAAATGCGTCATTTATCTCTGGGACTTCTCTGTTGTTGATTTATTCTAATTGATAAAATTATATCTGTCAACTGTGTGTAATTGCACTCTTATTTAAAATCTTCGTAATCTATTTCAAATGTAATTACTGAAGAATTTGTATAGATTCCTTCCTGACTATGATTAGAAGAAATAAGAATTTCCACATCGAGCATACTCTCATCTGTGGACATAGGTGTCGTTAGGGCGAGAATGATCACGAACAGTTTGGGTGAAAAATGAGTCAGCTAATAAGAGTTTGAAAACTTCTTATTCGTTTATTTTTGAATATCTATAAGGTATATATACTCATGGAACAAGAAATTTTATTGCAAATTGACATACATTTTTCTAGGCATTCATTTCTGTGATTAAATGTCTACTGTTGGATGGAGTGAGTGTCGTTTATAACCGAAGGACAATGAAAAAGATAATCATACTATGCTTTTTTCGATTCTTGATATACTTATATTCATTATGACATTTTGAAACAGTTCAACGACTTTATCGATTGTTGTATTTCTAATTATTCTGTTATCAGTTTTTAATTTAAGACCATGTCTTTATATTTAAGACAAATTGTATATAATGTCGTCGACGGAATGACACTTAAATTCATTATATATGACTTAAACCCTTGGTAATAATGACATAATTAATATGCTCTTTGAACAAGTTAGCGACTATATAGTTTTAGTCGCTCAGTAGATAATCCACTGGCCTTCGGAGTAAAACGTAGTAGGTATGAGTCCTGATGTGAGTATAAATACTGAGATGCTGATATATCTAGATGATGAGTCCTAAATTGAACATGTCCAGGATTCTAGCACTAGTAATAGTCGATTTATTCATTTTTTTATCATAAAAATATCCCATATGACAAACGTGGTTACGTGGATAGTGAAATTTAAAAGATAAGTTTTATATATTTGTACATTTAATTAGTGCGTACGCAAATATATTCTCCAACATGTTTGTGCAAAAGTTCAGCCATACATCTCGATAGCAAAAAACAAATGTAGTGAGAATCAGGGCATGAAATGAAATCTTTTCTAAAAGTACCACTTTATCAAATGAAACTTGATAATTAGATGAACAGAAAATTATTCAAATAGGAATACAACAGACTTGTTGAACAATGAAAGCACCACAATTAGTCTAGCCCGTTATTGATGAAATGTTTCTCTTATATTAAATATTACCCCGAATTATCAATAAAAAATCACGAGAGTAATAATATTAATTTTCCCACGTAATTTTAGAACGTTTAAGGTAAGAAATACGTTTCTGTATTTTTTTTATAATTTCCGAATTAAGTGTTTCGCAGAATGTTTCTTCGTCAGCTGGTAATTTTTTAATTCTACTAGTTCCCTCTATCGAAATGACTCATACATTAATTATGGTGGCATACTAAGTTTAGAGAAGCTATGAAAGTGTCGTTTACCCTACCGACAATCAAACAGAAATAGCTGCCACTGATTTTTAAGAGGATTTTCATTTGTTTCAAGTTCAGTTATTTATTCATTTAATTGATAATTGATGACATAAATAACTGAAACGAATGAAAATGAATTATCTATTTTTAAAATAAAATAATTAATTTAAAGGCAGTCAGAGATACCACTAAGAATGACAATGCTTGTTACTGGTAGAAATTAGAAGATCCATGTTGTTTTTTCCATACGAATAAAAAAAGTTATGTTATATTCCATTTTAACTTCGTGGTTACATTCAAAGAAAAGAATTGTAACCAACGCAACGTTACAGGATTCTCATCTTAAAATAAATAAACTAGGACTTCAAAATGATGCAGAAGATGGATTTGTTAGTATTGTGTTATCTGAACTAAATGGTTTAATTGCGAAACTTTCATTTTTATTCAGGACTAACATCATCAGCCTTGAAATTGATGGACCGAAAGTGGATGTAATATGTTTACATTATTGAACAGATTTTATAGAAATATTTGTATTGCGAAGATGATATTCATCGGTTTACGTACAACTGAAAACGAAGAATCACTAAAGAATCACATCGTCCTTGTATGAAACTCTGCAATAGTGAGCAACCACATCCCTACCATAAATTGAATTCTCGACCTTCAGGTTTCGTGGCAAGAGCTAAGCCTCTTAGATATTGAGTTTGAATCTAATGGCGTACATTTTAATCTTCAACTAATTTCTAAAATAAGGCGAAGATGATCTAGTACCATCTGTGATAACTGTTTCTCCCCTGACATATTTGAGCTCAATAGTCAACGCTTCTGACTAGAACTTCAATAATTCGTGTATCAAAAAAAGCCTTTGAGAAGATAAAATAAAATTATTTAAAGAAGGTAAAGAAAGAAACTTTGTTATTGTCCTTTGACAAACTATTTCGCAAGTTATTAAGAACTGTTCACCAGGCAGTAATCTTATTGTACTATTTCTGCACTTCTAATCATACCCTATTTTCTACACACATAAATGTTAGTATATCTCTTATCGATCAAAAGTGACATTTAGTTAGCTAAGAAATAAGTCACTCAATTTTGCAATGCATATGTCTTAATGTTATGTGCATAGTAAAATTCTTTTTTTCAGTAATGGTACTTAATAGTCTGGTAGTATTCTTTGTATAAATACACTTAAGCATGGTGAAATAAAGAGGTATGCCTAATCACGTTATTTTCTTATTGAAAACCTAAAAAAGTTGCCATTCCATGAGATAAATGTATTATTTTGATTGAAAATAGATTTTTGATAAAATGTTAATCTTGTATGTTGAGGTGGTAGATGTTTGAAAAAAGACGGGAAGACACCTTGTACTTAGGTTTTATGATAGATGGCTCCCGTCAGTAAACATTTTAAACAGTACTGAAGAACGAAACAATCATAACACTGATCCTTAGTTGATAATCAACCGTTTGTACATAGTTCCGTCTTACAGATCAGCTACAGCCCAACTAGTTTAGTAGTAAGGACTTAGACTTTGAAGCTAGGTGGGTGATTTAGGTTGGAATCCTATAGAGGGGACTATCGGTTGCTTCAAGATTACAGGTACACCTTACTGATGGGTGACAAATAGCACAAAACCTGGGTCTAGGGTTCCTCGTTGACTAGCTCTAGCTATGTAACATCTCAACATCGTACACGCAATCTTAAGCCACTTAGATTAGTTGTCGCATGGACGAATCTAACTACCACTATGAAAATCTTGTTAAACATGATATTGATTACTGTTCGATGGTCAATCCACTTTAAACATTTTACGTCATTTTTAAACGTTAAACACACATGCCAACTGTATTTGATTTGTATCTCCTTTATTATTCAATTCTTTTAATCTTTTATGCATTTAAATATTGACTTTTCTAAAATAACTATTCATTTACTTCATTATACACACTACTTTTATCTATTCTTTCAGATCGGTTTATAAATATATAATAAATGAAATATAACTACACATTAAGCTAGTTACCAAATAAGTATACAACAAAGTGATCATTAATAATAATTCGAAAATAGGTTACAATATTCGTCCCGTTACAACACAAGCTCAACGAATGTTAAGAAATATGCATTGCGACTGAATTCCACCATAAAATACAATATATGTATTCAGATGGCAAAATAAAGTTTATTCTATTCAGTTATTTCCCAGATTACAATGTTACGTATGAGGAGAAATAAAGTACCCTTGACTTTTTTTGTGCTATGATTAATCATTTGATTGATTTACAATATTCATCCCCTTCGTTATTGATTCGTTCGTTCTAAAATTGACAACTTTTGTTTTCTAATAACATATTCTACTGTAAACTCTTTTGTTGATATTAGGAAATTGAATATTTCATCCTAATTCTTAACCAACGATAAGCCTATCAACTCACTGTACATTTAAATAACGATATACACGTTATTAACTTGCTGGTAAACACAAATGATGAAGAGAAGCCAATGATTAATGTGCAAACCGTTTCAAGGTCATGGCAGAATAATGGAACCGAATGTTTTGTTCTGAAGAAGTCGACGAGATTATAGTTTATGGATGACCTTTGAACGAATCTTGGGAGACCTTGAAAAGTTTCGGAATCAGAAAACAGTACAAAGTAAGAATATATTACACAAAGCCATGAAATCAGAGTGGACACACTTCATTAACATGGTTTAAAAACTCTCCAAGGTTAGGAAGAGGCTCTGCAGCTCTGTAATCGTAATGCATACTGTACAGGAATTCATCCATATGACTCCATAATTGTCAACCTCTAGAGCTATGATAAGGTCGGAAAAATTCTTTTAGCCTCGACTACATTGCTTCAATATTATTGCTGTGTACTCCCGTGGTGGAGTCTGTAAAATATCGCTTGTGAACAACAATACGATGTGAGTAACCAGGTATAGATAGGCATCTATATGCTCTCCAGTTATCTGTGTATATTGTGGTACCTGGTTGTACATACTCTATTATAATTAGTATTATCGTGGTAGCCTGTCTGTATTTCACGTGCTTAAAATGTTCCTTTTGGGATAATCTATCATATATACCAAAGATTTGCTAAATATACTTAAGAAAGTGCTACTTACTGAATTTTCTTTAACACTTCTTCCTCTATTGAACTTGAGTTTTCTATTGACTGTTTTGTTTGTTTCTGCTATTCTCCTGATTCCTCTAAACGACTGATTCAAGCTTCTCAGTTTGATTGTACATATAGCTCGATAGTAATCAAACCATTTGTTGGGGACGGTAGATCCCTAAAAACTCATAGTTTGTAATTTTATCTTGTGGAGCTTGTATGCACATGTATACGTGGGCATTTCTTACCACCCACGCATATAGTCGATTGATGAATTTATCGATCAAATGTTTAAATAATTCAATGGCAGTCAATTGACGAACTATCGATTAGATGTTTAAAAGCTCCATGGCAATATCGATGTATAGATATTTGTATATATACGTTTAAAATTGTCTTGTAAAAAGTTCGCTGGTTTTCTGGTTGTTACAGAATATACTTTCCTTCTAAGCTTGGTCTTCTCACTCTAGATAGCGGGGCTGGGACGCGTCAATAGATAGCTTACTGGACCTTGGTCACCGAATCCTCGATCTCGTTCTCAAACTACGTGAACCCGTGATAGCTCTCTCTCTTTCAAAACCTAACACCATTGAACTGCCAAAGCTTCAGTAACATCTGCAAAGTTTGTAGCCAGTGTTACTGATGCTTGTATTATCCAGTTTACAACAATTATCATAACTTGTCATAATCTCAATCGGGATCGAGTAAAAACAGTCCCCGTTCTAAGACTTCCACCACCAATAAAAATATATTACATTGAAATAAAACATTGTCACGGTTGTTTGTACAATGTAAAGCTGTCATTTGAACACCACAATCACAAATGAAGGAACTTCTCAGTAATTCCATCTGTTAGTTATGTCCATAACCAACCAATCAAATCGTTGTTTAGGCGCCCACCACGTCAATCTGGTCTGATGTGTCTGCAGACTATCCCTGTTTCATGTGACCTGTCAATTTAAGGACACTATTATCGTAATATATTAGTACGACTCAATTTATATTCATTTTCATAAGACACGCAATACTGGTCGGTATGTTTGTGCGTCCTACTTGACTATGATTCCCTTAATTATTGTACTAATCTAGTTGTTTTTACGTCTGGAGACCGAGTTTAAAGCCACGTTGTCCTTGTTCTGACTATGGCCTTCACATAGACTCGGGGATCTCCAGTATCGCGTTTACAGTTCTAGTAGTATATCTGTAGGCAAATTAAATCCTACACCATCTGTTGTAGCTGCTCAAATATAGCGTCCTCCTTGAAATCCGCTGCAATCAGGTCTTACGTGAGCATTTGATGTTGAAATAAGCGCCGTGTCCTTGTAATTGCTCATTTGCTTTTGATCTGCTCGTCCCAAAATTATAGTCTTGCCGATCTTTACAGATTACGTCTTGTACAAATTCGGAGCCCAATTTCTGTCAAACTATTCTTTCAAATACTAACGAATGCCTGTAGTGTCGAGCCCACCTGTGTTATCTAGCTTCTAAATAGGACTTTATTTGCATTGAGTCGCATTATGACCTTGTAAATTATTCGTTTACAACATTATCTGTTTTTCTATGAGCATTTGTGTATATCGCTTACACCATTCATCATATTTCTTTAGCTTATTTTTGTATGGATGCGAATATTGAGTCACGACTTATCAAAATGGGTTTGGCATACTTGTCTTCTCCACTTCACTCCGCTTCCCGGCTTCTTATTCTTAGTCTCTCTGAATAAACGAGTGTTTGAAATAAATTTATCCAACTCAACCCGTATTCGGCTTCTTATAACTGCCGTCGTACAAATGTAATAAGCATAGGAATTAAGCGGAAGATTTGTATTCATGGCGCGTTTAATCGTTCTTTCAAATTGTAATCAGATGAAGTCAACGGGCCGCTAAACTATTTTACAATCTCATTAAAATCATAAACCGATCAATTTTAGACCAACTTTTTAAAACCTAGAATCATTGGACTTCTTGTTCATCCTAGTGTGGGACTCCTCGTCAGTGCGCGTCCACGACCCTGCACGCGGGATTCAGACCCGGTACCTACGATCTCACGCACGAACGCTTAACCGTTAGACTACTGAGCATCCAACTGTATCAATGTCTAACTTCAACTAGTCCACAGTGTTGCGCGAACATCTTCCATTCTCTTCGATTAATAACTGCCTCACACCTGACACAGTTGAACTCTATTGGTCTCGGCTTCTCACCAGAACTCGAAGAACTCCCTCTCAAAGCTAGTCACTAATGAGCACATGAATTAAAGTGGGATGTTATTTATGGAATGTATTGATTAAAGCCATACAAAGACGTAATAGTTGTTCAAAGCTTTCGAGTCTTCATTGATGGTCTAACTAAGATCAATTGGTGATTTAAACTATGAAAATTGTTCAATCGCCTCAAATCCCCCTATATTAATACAAAACAAGTATGTTTATTTCTCTCGGAAAAAATTCTGTTTAATTTTCCGATTGAAATGTAAATAAATATAAACTAAAAATAAAAAAAGAGGTGAACAAAGGAAATAGTCTTTTTTTCATATTCCAGAAATATATATTGATGTTTATTGTTTATATCGCGTATGATATGCAAAAAATGAATTGAATGTAATTAAACAGAGGAGAGAAGAATGATAAGAGATAGAGAAGAATGTTATCCTTTAATTCATTGTCTTTCATTCTAATAAGATGACAATGTCATTTTTTTACTACAGAATAGTTTAGAAAGATTTTATACCATAGTATGTATTGAGCCATTCATAAGGCTTATAATATTCGATTTGTTATATTCACGACAGTAGTTATCGGTCTCTGTTGCCTTATATGCATTCTGAGCAGATTGCTTTGATATAGTGTTAGGACACTGATTTAGTGTTCAAATGTTAATATCAACACTGGTATGAAACTACATCTAACCGACGAGTCCTAAAGAAGTTAGAATGAGTATTCAGAATTTTACTAATAGCTGTATATCAAATTTACAGAAGTATGTATATAGGCTAACAAAAACAGTTTTCGTTCCAAAATTACATATACTTAGAAAAAAACGCATTAGATGGATGATCGACAAACATTATTTGTTATGTGTCAGGCATTTACATCTTTTAAAAAGGCTATTGTGTCTGTCATGTATGTGTCTGATAAATTTCTCAAACCTGTTGTAAAATCATTAATTTAGATAGCTTGGTTTTTTACTACATGTGGTTTGGTCACAATTAGGATTTCCTTTATCATCTAAAAGTAACCGATACTTGTAGAACAAGTGAAACTGTTGTTATCAAGTACTACATTTAAAAACGTTACAATTGAACTCTTCGTACTGATAATGAATCTTATAGAAGTGGTGTGTTGAGAAAAACTGTTCATTTCGTTTTGTTGTTAACTGTTGGTCAGAGCCACATTAGTAAGTGAATATTTATTAATTGGTGTCCTCACTAATATTCCAACCAATGGTTGGAGATGTTGGGTGATATAGCCCTAAATCAGTTATAATAGTATAAATGCATTCCACTCTTTGTTTTTACTTTATATCCCATGTTTCAAAATTATATCTTGCACATATTTCCCGTGAATTCATTCTTTCTCAAGTCATATTCTCTATGAGTAATCTTTTGTACGGTTACTGGTTAGCTTTCACACTATGTGATCTTCATCGTGTAAATGCACAGTGGGCAATTTTTAAAATCATTTTTAAGCCATTTAAACACTATAAAAGTTTTACCTTTTGATACATTTTTCATTAGGTACAAGCTGTCATCTCGTTTTAAATTTGCCGCATGAATGTAAGACTTACTAACTTGAATCTAATTCATTCCCAAAGTAGCTAGTGTAAAATATTCGCAATAATGTTTATTGAGTAGTATAGGAACATGAAAAGAAATAGAAAACTATGACAGCCATTTAGCTTCGCTTTCAGACCTTCCAATCGCATATACATATAAATCCATCAAGAATCAAATCCAGTGTAATCTAAGTGTTACAGTGGGTATAAGTTATTAATTTTTTTATCCAAGTGGGTTGTGTAGTACTATCAAATTGAAATCTGAAATTAACTATAGTCAAAGCAAATGATGATCCGTTCCTAAAATGTTCATGAATGAAATTACTAGGGGAATAGAATGAAAAACATAGTCTGTCAGAAAGTAGGAGTAAAACACATGTACTGAAAAGTAGCGAGAGGCGCAGCAAATGAATAAGTCTCAGTAATTAACACATTAGCAAAAACGTTACTATTTCTATTTATTAGTAGTCAAGTAAGAATAGGCATATCGAGGTTAATCAGAGCGTTGAGTTTTTTAATTTCATATGATTGACTGACGTAGGGGGTTGTGCGTTCGTATTTCGATTTCAATGTGCGCAATATATTCATCATTCTTGTGCATTTTTTCGCTCGTTTAGTGAATGAGTATTGCATACGAGCATACTAAGCAAAATTAATTTTTGATGATAAACGACATTATGATCGATTTAACTAAATAAGTAAATATTAATATTACATGTAAACTATCCTAGAATCTGCTCTTTTACAAATGTTTTTGGACATATTAGCAAAACAAAATTAATTTTAAGGTTTAATGGTGATAGGCGAATGTTAAACACGTCAAGCATATCCTAATTAGACAAATACAACACAACATATTGGCAATCATGATAAAGTTAAAAATTGCCTTAATATAAGGATTCAATATTAACCTCAATCAGTATCAAAGTATATCCATAAGCCTGTTTTTCATGCCTATCTACTTTTGGTTTACACTTCTAACACTTCGTATGTACATAGTACTTGTGAATCAACAAACTTTCATCCTTCCGTGGCTCTAAACCCCTCCTCCAGTGTGTTTTGGTCTTGTTTTTGTTGTAATTGTTATTTCGTAGTTTTTAAACCATAATAAGTTACTATCATCCACTAACAATTTTTCGTAATTATTATTCTTAATCTTTAGGGTCTACATATTAGACAAGATATGAAAGAACGCGAAAACAATCCATCCTACCTCAAGGTCAGTTGAAGTAAACAAATTTGTGCAACTTAGCCCAAGAACAAATAGACATCTTAATTCATTGCTTTTTTTCTAAGACAAAGGATGGACTGATTAATTTGTCCTGTAAGTAGTAAGCCTTATTTTATCATGTGACCACTTGTTTTGCTGTCATTTATATATATATATATATATATATATATATATATATATATATATATATATATATATATATATATATATCTATATATATATATATATGTACGTAGGCCAACGAAGGAGTAATAGTAATACCGTATGTACTGGTTAAGGTCTTTTCAAACTGGAATTATTTAAAGTGTGGATTGGTAGCGTGCTTGGGATTGCCTTTCAGTTTGTGAGATCTTTTGAATCGTGTTAATTAGTAGGATATCTGTTCAAAAAATATTTATAGTAATTCATGAATTATTTACCGACTAACGAATCTGTGTTGTCAACACCATGAATATGATACTGACTTGTGGTTATGTTCATTTTTGTGAACACAGAGAAATATCAATAATAACAAAATCATGTACTGATTTAAAGTAGACCACCATTGAATGCCTGGAAGACTAGAGGGCTGTTACTTCTTACTATCAGACTCCTCAGCAGTGCACACCCACGATCTGCACTCGGGAATTGAACTCAGCACCTTCAGTTTCTCGCTTATTCTCTAGTCAGTGAGCCGGTATCCAATAGTGTTAGCGTCCAACATTGTGTGGCCATGACTAGTGGAGGTAAACCGTATCGAGTACGAGGCAGTTACCCATTGAAGACAATAGAAGGTGACTGTATAATGCTGTGGATCAGTTGAAGTCAAACATTAACACCGTTGTGTGTCGTCTTAGCGGTCTAGAGTTCAAGTTTATATATAACTTTAAATATATATCACATCATAACTTCATTCATGTCAGCTGATACATGCGTGGTCAACTATGACAATACTTATAACCAGAAAATAACTGAAATCTTGGTTAAAGTAAATAAATAGTTTGCGATTAAATGTATAGTTGGTTACCTATATTACTACTGAATAAATAAACATAATGAGTGAAATTTTAATTGATTGTCATGTGGGTATTATTTAGAATTGAGCTTATTCGGTTTCCTGTGAATATTCAACCATATTTCGATGATGTAATCATATTATGTATATATTAATCAGTTATAATGGTTAATTTTATGATATTGTATATTATATTCTTAGAGTAAGTTATCAATAGATTTAAATTAAACGTTATTCATTTTAGTTTATTCAAAACCGGAGTGAACATCAACTCTGGGATAACAGGTACATCCAGCTGACGACTCCCGAATAGGACGAAACGCTCGTCCCTGATTCCACTGCTAGCCACTATCCATCTTTGCTTAAAGTCAATTAACGTCTAGATTTATCATTATTGTTAAATAAATCTCTATTTAACACCTTCATTTTTTTTCTATCCGAGTATGAATCCCAGTTTCCTATTTCAATTGACCATTTTCTATTATTATATCATTAATCTTTGATCAAAACGACTATAGTAATAGTTACTATGATCTATACATGTAATTAATTAATGTATAATTCATTAGGTTAACTTTAAAACATACATCCAGTTCATTATTAGTTGATTGAATAATTAGTTAATTAATTGAATAATTAACTAATTAATTAATTTAAACATTATTTCATATTATATATATATATATATATATATATATATATATATATATATATTCATATTTTGAAAAATAAAATGAATATAAGCATCTATATGCTGTTATTTCTCTTATCTTAAATACTGAATTTATTAAATATCTGACAAATTTGTAATTGTTTACAGTCTATTGACAAATAATAATTATAAATTATGTTCTGATCGAATACAATGCATTAGGCAATACATATGTGTCACATGTATCCTTAGTTGGGTACTTTTTTTCTAGAGAAAACTTTCTGAATCAGTATCGAATGGTTTAGTCCTATCTGTTATTCATGAAAAATTTCTAATCATTGACAACGACCATATTTCCTTCTTTTTTTCTATCTCCGATATCAGACAATAGAATAGATCTAGAGGTAATTATATGGTTTATATTATTTAAGTTAACCACTGAAATTCAACCATTTCGGTTGTTAAGCGGTTATCTACCAGTAATGATGAAAGATGACTGAGCGATATTCTTCATGGTTCGATGGTTTGAAGGTCAAGGGCTTGTCTCAAGACTTAAAAGCGTCCTGGGTTCGATCCACAATGGTGTCGTCTATGTATATTATTATGGTATCTTGGACTAGAACGAAACAATCCATTTACTGTTTCCTGATATTCAATGATAACTTAAATGTGATCAGTCAGTGATATAGACTGTAAGCTTCAACAATTCAAACATATACACTTCTTTACACTGATATCGTTGACTGCCGTATAACGTTTCATGAATAGATTAACCGTATATATATATATATATATATATATATATATATATATATATATATATATATATATAGTTGAAAATATTACTGTAAATTAATTCAGTACAGTTATATCATAATTTGAAATGTAATTAACTGAACTAATCAAAATAGTGAACTTTCTTAAAATTAATAACCTTTGACACATGTTTAGCTTTTAACGGTATTGATACTTAGATTGTTTAGTTGATTTTTTGAAACGGTAAGCAACGTGTAATATTCAACTGTTAATTAAAAATGATGGATCTTTTATAACATAATCAGACTTTAATTTTACTCAATGTATCCCATGACACGATCACCTGGTTAATACGTAAATGAAACTATGTGTCTTTTGTAAAATATTAATTAAATTCCTATGGGATGTGTTAACAATTGACTCCAACAGCTTCATTCAAATATGTTAGTATGAATCGAAACAATTACTCCATCCAGTACTCGATGTCTTATAGAAAGAACCGCAAGCAACTTATGACTGGGAATTATTATTTTCATTTAACAGAATATAAATTTTCAAAGATATTTTTCAATCAACCTAATTTTGCAGTCGAATAATGGTTGAATGATTTGTACTTATTGGTATATTCATAGGATGAATGAGCCAGTAGGCTCATTCACACTAAGCAGTAACCTGAAGCTAAATCTGAACTAAAGAAACCGCTTCAGTTTATCGAAAAACAGAATCAACTATTAATATTGAAGATATTCCAACTTTTTCCTAGTCATATTGACAAAGTTCAAGAATCTAAAAAAATTGAGCCTTACAGCAAACCTTTCTTCTGTACACAATCGCCATTCATGTATGATTTGCTTATTTTTTTACCTAAGCGATAAAACCAAGAATTACTTCCCCTAGCTCAATATTTATTTGGTTCCACAGAATACATGGATCGTGGCTAGCAATTGAATTCGCACACGTACCCTATACTGTTTGGGATTCGTCAGGTGGATTTACCTTTCATTCCAGTGTTGATGTTCACAAGGAGACTCAAATCTAGCATCACATTCTTCAAAAGCCAATTAAGCTGTCAAATTCAGATGGCTCAAATTATTCTACTATACATTTTATTGGTAGGATTTTGATCATTCTTAGTTGACATTTGTGTTTCTTGTATGGATTTAATCGATATAGCCATTCTGTTACAAACGTCATACCCAAAGAACAAGTTATAGTGTCTATCCGTAATCAACAGCTCAGTGAATAACGCATTGGGAGTCTTAAGAGAAAGGCGATAGATTCGAGTCCTGGTGTGAACATCAACACTTGGGATAAAGATAGATCTAACTGACTAGCCCTAAATATGATCCTGATGTTGACTTACGGCTGACAGCTGACAAAGAGAAGCACGAAACCTAGACCCACGGTTTCTTGCCTCCTATCTTCAAATACATAAAAATGTGAAAACTAAATTGTACTGTACAACTAAGATGAAATTTCAGTTAAAATGAATAATTTCTTTCATGTACCGGCATCTCAGAGTTGATGTTCATTCTGGGACTTGAACGTTCGCTTCAAATGCCCTCACGCTATCCACTTAGCTACTGAGTCCTGATAGCCACTTGCTTGTGCAATCGATTGAAGTTTATTTCACCTGATATTGTTTTACTTGAATCTTCCCATTGATGTTTAGGACTGCAATTGAACAGTCTGTTATTAGCATATGTGCATACTGTGCGTATTGCCTTGATATTGCCTTAATTTGCAAGCATTATAAGCAAAGATGGATAGTGAATAGCAGTGGAATCCAGGACGCGCGTTTCGTCCTGTTTGGTTATCAGGACTCAGTAACTATGTGGATAATGTGATGGCGTTTGAAGCGGACGGTACTGGGTTCGAGAAACAGGTACATCCAACTAACGAGTCCTAAATAGGACGAAACGCGCGTCCTGAATTCCACTGTTAGCCACTATTCATCTTTGCTTATAATAATTACCATTACTTTTAACTATTAATATCAATTATTTCTTTGAAAATTTTATCATATATATGTTGATTTAGTTATTTCATTATACTCCTATATGAATTCATGTGTTATATTGAAAACTTTAGGGTGCACTTTTTCAGACAATTATCACCATCGTCATCATCTATTTTATAATTTCAAGTTATCAATGCTATATATATATATATATATATATATATATATATATATATATATATATATATATATATATATATATATATATATATATATTGATTAGATTGAAACATTAAAACATACTTAATAAATGACTCATTGTTAAGTGATATTTCAATAAGCACATAATTTCTGCTTCAATCTGCATTGACGTTTAGTATATAACAGATCCATAAAATATCGTAAGAATTCAACTTTTTTTTCCTCTTGCTTCAGAATACTACTGATGTTGATGTAAATGAGTAGTGTGAAGCCAACGGGATATGGTAGCTCAGTTGTCTTACAACTACCCAAGATATTTTACAATCAATTCCATGTAAGAAAACTTTTAATGGTAGTCTGTATGAGTATATTTAATGATTGACTCTTTATAAAGTATTTTACCGACTAAATCACTGAATGTTTTCTTGTCAGTTATTTGGAATATTTTCAATTCAATTTGAAATAGCTTGAATTATCTCGTTGTTGCAGGTACATCTAGCTGACGAGTCGGAAACAGGATGGACTCCACTACTATACAACATTTCATCCATATGAAATATTTCAAACGTTTGATAAATAGGATAAATTCAGCATCTTCAATCGCTTTCCTGTTCATTTAATGGGTAATTGGTTTAATTTTCTTTTACCTGACTCATAAATATACGTAAAAACATCGTTACCTGAAAATAGATTTTAAGAATCATTCCGTTTTACAATTATGAACCCTATAATCAGTTTATCGAAAATAAATCGCTTCACCGAAGTGCATTATGTAGAAAACTTTCAATATATTGTCTAAAGTAGTTCAATGAATCAATATACGTAAACAAGCTACTTTTTTTCTTATCAACGGCTTTATTCTAACTGTTTATGTTTACTTTCCTAAACATATTAATAGTACTTATGTTATTGTCTGAAATAGAACAAATGCATAATGGTCTTTGAAGTTCATAAACAACATAGACATTGTATTCATAATTGTATTGAAATTATAATTCAATTTTTAATTTGATACATTATACTGCATATAGATTATCAATGCCTAGATTGAACTTGATAGTTTCAAATAAATTGATCATTGGGTAGAGAGTTAATAATAAATACATTTGCTGGGGAGTCCCACAATAGGATTAAACGGCAGTCCAGTGCTTCCAGGCTTTCCATGGTGGTTTAGCTACAACTGACTCATGATCTCAACCATTGAAATATATTTTTTGTTATAACCCAATGAGTAAAGAAATAGTATTCCTGACTTTTCGTCATTTCATGCAAGCCACTTCTTCAGAGTAAATTAAATAATCGAATTAAAATAGCAAAAGTTGAAAGAGTACAAAAGAAACAGTGAAGAATATTTTTGATACAATCAAAATCATAATAGGTCTGAATATGTCAATGTCAAGTTATTCTTGGTTAAGGTGAATTTGTATGACCTGTCACAGTAATAAATTGTGTGTCAGTGTGTTGTTGTGCAAAATGTATACGTTTTCAATATCATGTAGTGAGGTTGAAATTAGGTATGCGTGTGTGTTTAAATTGTGTGAGAAATAAATAAGGTCAGATATGGTTGTTTGGATAAATAATCCAAGATGAATGAATATTCGGGCCTTCATTCCTATTGAGGGGAGAGGGATTTAAAATTATATGAAGCGCTCCGGCTACTCGCCTCCTTTTTATAGTTGGAAAAGCCTTTGTGAGTTATTTTGATATTTTTAATATCAATATGATGATCATCGAAGATAACATGTACCGCTGTTGTTGATTTAACCTGTAAATTTTCCGATTCCCCGGGATTACTAGGTCTTTTTATGTAACTCAAGTGTTCTTTGCACGAGTGGAGATCTCACAGGAAGACTGTTCAATATAGAACGCATCACAATAGACAAAAGCTAATCTGTAGACACAGTTTTTTGTGGAAGTGAATGGTGTCGTGTCTTTTATTCTAACTAAAACGTTTCTTATAGTGTTGGTTGTCTTATAGAAAGCTTTAATTTTGTACGTTTACAATATCCGTTGTATTTCTTCTGTTGTACCTTGGCGATAAGTCCGAACTGCAGTATCAATCTAAGATCTTTCATAAGGATTGTTGTTTACAGAAGAACATTCTTGTTTTAATATGTTTTGAATAATATTCTTAGGAAAATTATTAAAACGTAAGATGTTTATTATATTCACTGCTTCTTTTAGTTTGTCTTCGTCTGAAGTAATAATCCTATTTACCCTTCTGAAAAGATTCAGGTCTGAGGAAATCTTCGCGCTGAATAGATGCGAAGATTTGGATGTGTCGGTTTTCGGTATATGCCTAGATTTAGACTATCATTAGAATTCGTTTTCATACCCACACTCTGACATACAAATTCACCATAACCAAGAACAACTTGACATTGACATATTCAGACCTATTATGATTTTGATTGTATCAAAAATATTCTTCACTGTTTCTTTTGTACTCTTTCAACTTTTGCTATTTTAATTCGATTATTTAATTTACTCTGAAGAAGTGGCTTGCATGAAATGACGAAAAGTCAGGAATACTATTTCTTTACTCATTGGGATATAACAAGAAATATATCTATTATTATATTGCATTCTTTAGTTGATTATTTTATAATCAAAATTCTGGTATTTATGTATGAAAAAGACAATATTTTCAAACTATTACATAGATTAAAACACGAAGTTCAGCGAAGGGATCTCTTTTCAACGAATTTATTATCAAGCTGTACAATCGTATATATATATGAAAATTATGTAAAAGTACTAATTCCGTGAGGAAATGTGAACACAGTTAACCATGACATAATAAAAAGTTTATAATACTAGATTACGTAATACAAATAATAACAATATATTTAGTAAATATAATAAGATGATTAAAATGTTTTTGTTATAATACTTTAAGGTCATAGAGGTGTGAAAAATAAATAAATATGGTAATATGATGAGTATTTACGAATAAAAACAATGAGAATATAAGACATAAGTAAAGGGGGAATGCAACCTTAATAATAATAATAATAATAATAATAATAATAATAATAATAATAATAATAATAATAATAATAATAATAATAATAATGATAATAATAATAATAGAATAATCAAAATAATTAAGGCCAAGGTAACGATAAAGATAAGACGTACTTCTTTTGTACGCATAGTTCTGGTTTAAGCTCCTGAATGGTAAGAGCTTCGGCTTGTTTTTAAGAGTTGGATACGAAGAAATCTAGGTAGATTTGGACGAATCATATAAACAACCTTAAAATCAATTTGTGGATCTGTAGAATGGTTACAGTCTATAAGGTGTTCAAGTATAGAACTTCTAACTGCTTTCCTTTCACCCTTATAGAACCAAGCTGGAATATGTTCCCGTATCCGAGTTGAAAGCAAGCGCTGGCTACGGCCAATGTACCTTGCTCCACAAGAGCAGGTGAACTGATAGATGCACATAGAGGCGACCAGACGCGGAAGCTTATCTTTTATGGATACAGAAAATAAGTTCCTACTAGTGAAGGTTATTCGCAGTTTAGCTGCATTAAATGTTCTTCTAGTCGTTGTTGTTAGACGATTTTTGATCACATCTGATGTTCGATCACCTTTAAATTCCAGACTTATATAAAGGTTTTTCTTTGGAACGGAACAACTAGATTTCTTGTCGTAATTACTTCTATTCAGATTCTTTTCTATAAACCGTTCTGGGTAGCCATTTTCCTTCAAGGTTTTCTTGAGGAATGCGAGTTCTTCGTTAATGCATTCCGTACTGCATATCTGGTGTATTCGATAACATAAAGAATGGATAAGATTTCTCTTTCTACTTAACGGGACCCAGCTATAGAAGTTGGTTAGCTGGCCATTCCAAGTTTGTTTTCTAAAGACGGATCTTTTTAAAGAACCATTACTCCTTTACATCAGACGTACATCGAGAAAAGGAATTGATTGGTCTCGTTCCCTTTCTAACGTGAAGTCTATGGATGGGTGGCATGAGTTAAAAGTGTGTAAAATATCATCTAGATCAATATTATTGTCACAAACGACAAACGTGTCGTCCATGTACCTCACGTATAGGTGAAATCGATTGATCATTGAACGGAGTTGGTCGTTTTCTACTTTTGCCATGAAACAGTCTGCTAAAATTGGACCCAATGGAGACCCCATTGCGATCCCATCCCTTTGTCTATATATTTCATTATTGAAACTGAATTGGACATTAAAAGTACAGCGTAACAATAGTTCTTTCAAGTGTTCAGTCGGTAAACCTAGATCTATGTTGTTAGAATCTATATACTCACATATATAGCATATCGTTTCGGTTAAAGGTACGCTAGTGAACAAAGAGTTAACGTCAAGCGAGAACATGTGTTTTCCGGAAGTATTAATGTCCTTAATACGATCAATAAATTGAAAAGTATCATGAATAGAATATTTAGATACTTGCCTTCTAACCGGTTCCAATTTTTCCGCTAACCATTTGGCGATTCGGTGGTATGGTGAACTCGACATGTCCAAAATAGGTCGCAACGGTAAACCCGGCTTATGTACTTTAGGTAGTCCATATAAGCGCGGGATGATTGAACTCATGGGACGTATGTGATTATATAGATCTTGGGTTATTATCCCTTTATTCTTAAGATTTTTAACAACATCTGTTAGCTGTTTTTCGATTTGCAATGTTTTATCGACTTCTCCTTTAGGTTTGGAGAATTTAGTACCATCCTCTAGAATTAACTTCATTTTATCCAAATATTCTTGGCGGTCAAGTAGTACTACACCAGCTCCCTTGTCAGGTTTACTTAGGATTAAATCCTTATTTCTTTTCAGGAGTATTAGCTGATCCAAGTGGTTCTTAGTTAATAGGTTATTCTTACTTCATTGTGCATTAACGTATCCATGACTGCAGTCCAGTAATGTGGATTTAAAGTGCTGAAGATTTTGTGGGGATGTCGGCATAAGATCATGAGTTTGATTTGATAGATTTTCGAATTGTATTTGTGTATGAAGTCTACTGGTTTTGAAGGTGCTGTTACAGAACTTGGGACCCAATGATAAGGCCTGTATTTGGACTGGCGAGAGTTTAATAGAAGAATGATTAAATACATACTTTTCTGGATGTTCTGGAAACTTCTTAACCACGTCTACGTGTTGCAATGTTTCCAAGTGTTTACGTTTAGCTTTTGTGACTGTTTTTCCGTAACATTAGTAACATAGTCCTCAAATTGTTTACGTTCATCTAACGACAATTCGAACAATGCGTGACTTCTTAGAGATACGTTGCGATCTAGTTCGACTATTCGAGATTTAATAGCATCGATATAATTTAGTGTATGACGTTTGAGTGTTTTTGCATTGGGATGAATATGGTTTCGCCTTAGTGCCTTCCAGAAACATTTAGGATAATCATTATTTTCGATACAGCTTTCAAAAAAATTGATCTCAGATTTCACTAACGCAAGCTTGACGGTGTAACGTAAGAACCCATTGAGCTCTTTCATCGTCATAAGGTCCTTGCATTTCTTCAATTGACAGATAATTCCCATTTAAACATTAAAATTAAAACAAAATTTTCATATATATACGATTGTACAGCTTGATAATAAATTCGTTGAAAAGAGATCCCTTCGCTGAACTTCGTGTTTTAATTTTAATGTTTAAATGGGAATTATCTGTCAATATTACATAGATGTATTTTCTGAAATTCTACATTCTGTGAACAATATTTGTGTTCGTTAACTCTTTTGTAAATTGCTTTTTAATGTAACCCGATAAGTGTAATTTCATGTATTTGAAGCGTACCTTGATTTTTGTGTGTGATTTTTGCAGTACTAACTAGCTAACTAAAATTAATCACTTTTCCTAATGTCTCTAATTCCACAAAATAATCTTAACGTCTTTATGACAAGTTATATATATTGGAAAAAAACCACATCAGGAAACCATACATCGCAGCACCTTTGAATATCTACAAAATACTTGGGATTCAAAAGATATATTTCATTATGCTTAACTGACAACTATCATATTACAAATAAAGTTATGTGAAAGAAGAGTATTACTTTCAATAAGTTCTCATCACGTTCTACTGTTATGAATCTAAATTATTTTTCAAAGGGGATAGTCAAGTTTATGGCAAAAACATTTTTTTGAAGTACAATTTATGAGATTTAGTATTGTTGGAGGAATAAAGTATAAACTAACTTAGCTATACCAACATTGAAGACTTGAAAGCACCGGAAGACTGTTTCGTCCTAGTATTGCGCTCTATAACAGAGCGCATTTGCGACATCAAATTCAGAAATCGAATCCAAGACCTTAGGTCCCTCACGCGAATGCTTGATTTATAGACTACTGAGCCAGTTTTCTATTATGTACTATTTAACCCCGCTAAATTTACGACATTGCTCAACCCTCAGACTGTAGTGGGTAACTTTTTCACGTTTACTATTGCCGACCTTCACTAATAAAGGATTCTCACCAGTAACAAGTTTTCAATTGTGGTCTAGCTAAAACCAGTTTGTCATATTAACTAGGAAAGTTCTATAATCTTCGCAATTCCCTTTAAACTAATATTGAATTTACTGGTGTGTAATGTTTGTATGCATCAGCTTATAGGTGAGAAAAATAATAATGTTCGTTCGGGGATAACGTAAATATATGATGGTATGAACTAGGTAAGAAAACGTAAGTAGTCAAATAGTCAAGTTTTATCCTCGTTTCGATATCAAGTAATTTCAAATGATAATTAACGTATAAGCTGATTCAATTTAACATTGAATATTAGTCATTCAAACACTAACGGTTTTATTCTATTTCACAGTTCTGAATTCACATACCATAACTGTAAATGGTGTAGTTTGCCTTATACCTGGACACCTTTTGGATCATTAATCTGAAAATACCAGTATAGAATCTGAAGAGAATTTATTCTAAAAGAATGTCGTTTATTCATATATTAGTGTTTTAATTATTTTTTTCAAAACAATTAATCTTCATTGAGGGTTTATTCTTGAAAGACACAATATTAACCTTTGAATTTCAGTGGAAAGAATTGTTTGGTGAAAATTTGCAATTTAACATTTATTAAAAACAATGAATAAGAAGGAAGAAATTTCTTTCCATCACAGCTCTACAGTAAAATAACAACGAAATAATATTCATCGACTATCTGTGTAATGTACTTATTAGAAAATAATATCGAGTAATTGGAATCAATGGGATTATAATAATCCAAGTAATTACTGAGATGGTGAAGATTTGTAGCTCAGATGAATAATTTTGATGGAGTTTCGTTCTCTGAGCTGGATGGCAGACTTCTACCTGAAGTTTATGCTGGTGATGTCGTTCAGAAGAAAGATGAAAACTTCACGACTAAACCATCCAGCTCAGAGAACAAAACCCCATCAAAAGTAATTACTCGACAAATCAAGTATTAATATACAATATACTGGTTTATTTGTGGGATTATCATTGTTAGTGTTGGAAACTCATTAGGTAATCGCGGATTTACAAAGTTATTGCTAATAATATTGAAGTCTTACTAGTAACGGGAACAGCTAGCTTTTTTTCACAACTCAGATTTTCTCATGATTTGTGCCTTTTCCTGATCGGCTGTCATTACTTTTAGTGACTTCATTTTCTGTGTGCTGTTAGATCATGTTTTCATTACTGTACGTTCTGAGTTGTACAATTTTAAGTTGGTCTACCTGAATATCATGCTTCTTCCTGTTTTAACCAGCTGACTGATGAAACGTTGTATCACAGCTACCGTTATCATGTCTTCAATAGAATCGTTAGTATTAGAATAGATCAATCGCTCATTAGTTATCAAGTCGTTGCTACCAAGACACAACAAAAATATCGATCATTTGATTTCAAATTTAACCTCATCTTCTAGTGTTCTATCCCTGAGGGAACTCAATGAAGTGTACTGCTAAGGAGTTTCAGGTTATCCGTTTCTTCTTAGTTTTATAGTTATCTCTTAGGTTAATGTCAACCTATGAATTTAACTTAAATCGAATCTCTACAATCCTTTCACTTTAATAATCATGACTATTTAAATTCAAGTTTGTACTGATCGGAAACTCTATTTTTGCCAACAGATATAATTTTTTTTTAAATCCTATGGACTGTCGAATAGAGTCTTACTGTAACTATACTCAAAACGGGTAATACTCGATCATTAAAAAGCTTTATCGGTTTCCAAAATGTATATTTGTTTAAAAGAACAGGGAGTAAATTTGTTACGTAGGTGAAAGTTATTATAGACTATTTACATAATGAACAGTAATGTTGGATGCCAAGAAATGAAATCGGTGAGAACAGTCATTTTTATAAAAAAGTAGAGTTTTATGATTACATAAAAATGAGCCATACTAAGCTTAGATTAATTCCCAGTGGTAGGTATTTCATTAGATGTTATTAATCGTTTTAGCAATGAACCATAACTAATACGAATTACTAATTGGACAATGACTAGTTAGTGACTATATTTACATAGAGTGATTAGCGGTTACTTTCACTAATTTGTGGTTAGACTCAAAATATTTATAATGAGCACATTAACATGTATTCTACATCGGTGAACTATTGTCAACTGTTGAATTTTGTAATAATAATTTATCGATTTGTGAAACTTATGTATTAATATACATTATCGATTTTTTATGTAAATTAACAAAGTGTTACATAACAATTGGTTCCGAATTCATAGTCTGGTCTAATTATTGATTTAGATTATTATAATGAAATTTTAAGTCAAAAACTTTCTACTTTATCCATCTGTTTTCAACGCTCAATAATGTGAGGTATCCAGCATCCTTGGGCAATTTTCCGTTCATTTATTGAATGCATACTACGTACAGAAGTGTAATTTTCACCAGTAATTTCGTTTCAAGCTCTAACCTCACTATACTAGTGTTTTTCATCTTCCATATTACGATTTGCTATACCAACGTGTTCATAGCCGACAGATGTATATAATTTCAGATGGATACAATGAAATCTACGATGAAAATTACTCTGTTACATGTAACACTCACTCAATGAATGGGAAAATACTGGATACTGAATACCTGTTGAACCATTGGTGGATAAATTCATGCCTAAAAAAATCATTTAGTTAATTTCGACTACTTTCCTTTTTATTAATTATTCCCCGAGATCCTATATATATATTGTTACTATGCAACTAAACCAATCATAAAATATGTTAAATGTTCTTGGCTTGAAATATATTTTTTCATTTATGATCCGAGATTTTATCAGTCACGTACAATTCTAAGTGAAGTAACTATGTTTATATGAATTATTTCAATCTCTATTAGTTATGTATATTCACTCATGTTTATTAAAACGAAGATATAATTTTAATTATAATAAATACATGAAGTACATTTTACACATTAATATCCATTTGATTTCAATGTTTACATGATGGAATTGTTTAAAATTTAAATTAAGATTTTATCTATTCAGTAAAAACAAAGAAAAAAATGAGAAGTATTGTAGTGTATTTTAACTTATATGATTAATAAATAATTAAATGATGTACATTAGATTACCTTCACATTACATAATCTGATAAATTATGTCTACAAAGCTCTAGTATCGGATATGAACCCAGGACCTATTAGTCTCGCGAGACAGGATCGTGGATGCGCACTGCTGAGGAGTCCCGTAATAGAACGAAGTGGCCGTCCACTGCTTCCAGGTTTCCCATGGTAGTCCAGCTTCAATTCACACATGAATCCAACTATTGAAATTACTATTATAATTTATAAATCTCAAAAAGTAAATACATATGACATTTTTTAACATAAAGTCAAGTAATAGTTTGCTAGTTGAATTGATTTATGCTAAATGAATAATAAAAGCAGTAATAATAGTTAATAAGTTAAAAGAGAGCTTACAATTAAAAGAATATAATATGAGCAATGCTAACATTTACTATAAGCACACTAGGGACTAATTGTAAAGTGTAATTTTCAAAATTCTAATTAAAAACATTAATCGGAGGAATTTACTTTTGTCTGTTGAGTGTCAAACATATATTTCCATTGGGTTCTCAGTATCATGCATGGACTGAAGTCAGATCAATGATCTGGTGATTAATAACTAGTCACGAAGTTTAAAGGTTCTTACTGAGCACCTGTCACGTATGCCTAAACATCGCCTACTTCAACGAGTAATGTTAGCTAGTAAATTTTCATTCTGCTTTTTAAAACTATGTTTAATTTCTCATGTTATCATCAATAATACATGGTTTAAGTACCGTTGCTATTCAACCTGTTAATTTAATTTGGTTATGTTTATATAATATGACAACTTGGGCTAACACACATTTTTTCTAAGCTCTTCGTCGATGGTGACTGACTGTGATTTTGATAAGTAATAAAGTTACGTTAAGCAAAGGAGTTTCTTGCTAGGCAATTCATTTAATGTACAATAATTGATCAGGATACTTCAATAAAAACTGACCATACATTTGAATCAAAAGGCTAAATCATGACACACATTACAATTAAAGTGTGGATTCTTTATAGTTAGTTCAAGCAACATGAATTTTACGCTGTCCAGGTGACTTGTAGATGATTACAAAAATTCAGTCACATAGAAAACGAGCAATAAATGCAACTAGAAAACCAAAACTTAACCTTAATCTCACTGATAAGTGGAACATAAATTAAATAGAATTTTGGAAAGAGGAAACTACATTTAAATGAAAAATAGAACAGTACGTTGTAATATACATTTTTTAGTAAATAAGGATGATCAAATTAAGATGCACAGTGTGTATTAACCAGTAGCTTAACTAGACCAAAATGGTTTGATGAGAAAATACACTTATCAAGAGTTTTAAATAATCTATTAAACCAGTTAGCAAAAAGTAATTATTTGATAAGTATGACTGCAATTAACTGATCAGTGATTCGCAACAATTATTTTACTTGTTCAAGTTGCAATGTGGCCACTAGTTTGTGTGACTTGACGTCAGTTGCATTATGTTGAGATGTTAGGTGGTTAGAGGTTGTCTGCAAGAAACCTTGAACTTAAATGTCATGTTGGATGAAATTCATCAGTAATGAGTACCTATAAGTTTGAGGGAACAAATACTCCCCACCTGGATTCGAATGCGGATTATCCAACTTACTCGTAACGTCTCAGATTGTGAAACCGATTCGATAGTTAGAATAGGATATGAATATTGTTCTTCGTAGGTAACAATACCTATGTATGACAATTTTCAAATATCGAAATAAATACTTTATTTTTAATTTAACTGTTAAATATTTGAATTAAAGTCATGTTATTTTCTGAACACCAAGATGACAATCAATTCAGATTATTATTTCTTACATCTGATCATACTGATTACTCATCCTTTTTTTAAAACACTGAAACTGACAGTGAACAATATCATATTCTATCACTCTCTTATATTGATCTGATTCTATCGATCAGGTTTTTATGTTGTTGCTTAATAAGTTGAAAAAATTTTTAATATACTTAACTTGAAGTGAATGAAGAAAGCCTCTAGTTAGCTCATTTTCAAAGTTTCCCTATCAATTGCTAACAGACATTTAACAGATTGAGGTTACTAATAAAATATAAAATGTATTTTGCTATAATAAAATAGAATTTTACTAACTGTTACATTGTTCATTTATTGAGGGGATTGAAAATGACTTTCTTATTAGTGTTTTCGTTATTATTATTATTATTATTATTATTATTATTATTATTAACAGTATGATTGTAATCAGAGAGGAGTTTTGTAGATATTATAGTAGTTTAATAGTTGAATTCATGAGTGAATTGAAGCTAGACCAACATGGAAAATCTGGAAGCAGTGGACGGCCACTTCGTTCTAGTACGGGACTCCTCAGCAGTGCGCATCCACGATCCCGCCACGAGAGATTCGAATCCAGGACCTAATGGTCCCACAAGCGAAATTTAAATTCAATTCTTCTGTGAAATACATTCTGATAGAAGCTACATTAACCAAAAAATATATCACCTTAGTGATTTATAATAACTAATGTAATAAAGAAATGTAACCAATATCATATGTCGATAGCACACAAATAAAATCAGACATTACCAAATGGATCACAATTATTATATACGCCTAATATGATCAATATTTCTATCTCTACTACTCTTGTTATTGTTATTATTATTATCATTACCATTCTGATATTTACTTTTATTGCTATTTATACCATAGTGTCACTATTTAGCATAACTTTTTATCATCAACATAGTTTTAATGATCTAATAAATCATTTTTTGAATGAAATCGAATATTTATTTATTATGACGAATTCGATTGTTCCGTGTATCCGTGTATTTCAAACTTACGTAACATTGATTAAATAATAAAATACTTTTTTAAAACAAACTTTTATATTAGAGAATGTAAAATGAATCAGATTATTTATATTTGTTCTAGGTGCATATAAACATATATATGTATGATGCTTTTTTAATGTAAATAACGTTAATAATAAAAAAATGACTGGAAAAAAAAAACGAGATTCGAGCTCAATACACAGTAATTTTAAATAGCTTATGACTAAGATCTATATACACCTATGAATATTATTTTAGTACCGTTATAATTGGACTTTGTTTTCCTTCGAATAGTTATGTGATTTTTCGTGTAAAATTGAAATCATGTCAACTAAAATTATTCAAGTTGAAAATGAGACATTAATACACCGATAAAACGTTGAGCGTCAGTTGCATTATACCGTCCATTGTCAGCACTTAAGAATGTAAACCAAATGAGATTTCAAATAGTGTCAAAATTGTATCTTGACTCTCAAATAATCACTAAGTTATTGAGTCTGACTATTTTTTAAGTGGTGACTGTTCATAGCTATATAGTTTCAACGTAATGATAACATCGTTGCCCATTGTTCCGTTGATACTATTACTAAGATTAATTTGTGGTGAAACTTGTCCCCACAAACCAAATTTCGATAAAAATGAACGTCTTAATTAATGATTGATTTAATAATATAAGATATTTTGACATTGAATAGTTTTGCTAAACATTTTAAAATATCAGAATAGGATTGTGGGGAGTGTTGATATACATTGAAATTATAAATTGATGTAAGTTTGACCAATATTGAATACGTGAAATCATTGCAAAGCCGTTTCGTTCTATCATGGTACTCCTCAAAACTGTCCATTTACGACCCAATATGCAGGAATCGGACACAGAACCATCAGTCTCGCTCACTAACATTAAGCCTCTAGACCAATGGATCGGCATCCAAAGGTATCAATGTCTGAGTTCAACCAATTCACGATATTTCGCGATCATCCTTCATTGCATTTGGTGAGTAACTGCTTCACACCTGACACGGCTGAACTCCACTTGTCACTGCTATTCACTAGAACTCCGAGAACTCCCTCTCGAATCCAATCACTAGTGAACACATGATAATTATCAGTATAGAGTTGTGGAGGTTGTTGAGTATTTTAATTGAGATCATGAACTGATCTAGAGGTTAAGCGTACTACTGATTTGAATGATTAGCAGTTCTCTATGTGAATTTAAGATCCTGGAGTGGTTATGTGTGAATATTACTGTGGAACCCCAGACACAGAACCATCAGTTTTATGCACAAATATTAGGCCTCTAGACCACTGGATCGGCATCCAATCGAGTTAATATCTGACTTCTGTCGATCCACAAACTTGTGCGACTATCTTCCACTGTCTTTAGTTGGTAACTGTTTCACAACCGACACGATTCAGCTCCGCTGATCACTAAAACTCTGAAAATCTCTTCTCCAAGCTAGTCACTGATGTTAACCAAACGACAAAACTAATAGTTTCTTCCAATTAACAAATTTTCATAAATCTCCTAACTGTAGACTGAAGTTATGTTTTTACTAGTGACCAAAGTCTAAAGTTTAACTATCAGAAACTGTAACTTGTGGATTCAAATAATTCAAGAATGTAACAGTCACGTCCACTTCATGGAGATCAATTGGTATTTCCGACTACTTAATAAATCAGTTGTAATGTTGTGATTTGATCTTCATATTATGAGATAAGCACTAGAATATTATCTGTATGACTCTTTTAGACGTTTAGTCATTATTCAACAATATGTCTTTGTATAAAAGAAGTTAGGATACCAACAAATAAAGCGAATTACAGAAAGTAAATAGTGGTTCATACTAACACGGTTCAATATAGATGACATATATTTTATATTCGGGGAAGACGAACATATAAGCATTACAAAGTTTAAGGATTCACCATAAGACGTGGATATCCTCAATTCAACCTCTCATGGGTGGTAGGCGCTCATTTCTGAGTTGTCCTATATTAAGACAAAACATCTGTCCATATAAGTTCGTTGTTTTAACCATCACATTAAATAACCGATAATCCAAATCTCCCATCAATATTGAACGGCATCATAGCTCTCATTAAAACAAATAATGCACTCTGAAAGAATCGTTTATTTTAATGTATTATCTGCATTGATAGCTTACACCGTTTTGTGAATTGCTTGCTTGCTTTTTTGTCCAATTCTCATTGGAAAACACTTAATTCTGATTTACTGTATATTTATTAGATAAACTTTGATTCAATCTGATCTAACATGGAGTGCATAATCAAATAATAACTTGTACTTCAACTTGATAGGCTAATCTGAACAGTCATGGCATAAGTAATTGGTTTTATTTTTAAAAATGCTTTATTACCGAAAGTTTGAACAAATATTCACTAATAAAACATTTTAATCATTTTTTATTTTCAGTATAGCGGAGATTAAAGAACTTTCATAGTTTAGACTATGAACAGAATCTAACTAGACGAGTTCTATTATAGGACGAAACATCCATCTTCTGAAAAAAGTCTATTTCAAACTGAGCAAATAATGAGACTATTTAGCCATTGAGTTTAATAATCATGTTTATGTTTGTAATAATTACAAAGATTACAGATTAGAAATTTCGAATAAAATGAGAATTAAATGCAATTCAATGAATGAAATTTTCTTTCTTTATCCTCACATTGACTCATTTGGTAAACTTGTATTTATTGCTGATAAAGCAACAGATTAGTCTAGTGTAAAATAAAAAGTGGTCTTCATTTTTAAGAAAAAAGGTGTTGAGAAATTTCAAGTGAAAAAAATGTCAACTACAATTCACAAGTTATTGATTTGTGCTTCTTCCGAACCAAAACAATTTACCGTTTAGATCATTTTAAAAAATAAACCTGACGGAATATTGTAACCACCACTGACAAAATATTCCAATACTGTATTGTATATTCACAAAGTGGAATAATTCTTTAAGATGAGTTTAGAGAGCAGTCACTTGTGCGGCAAATGAAACTTACTCGACAAGAGTAAGAAAACTTAACAATACAGATTAATTTCATCTAAAGTGGGAGTTTATCTTTGAAAAATTCACAAATGGTGGAGCAATTAGCGATGACAGTTCGATGCTTGGTAAAATAAAATATTTTTATGTGAACAGAGAAACGGAAGCGATTTTTCGGGACGTTACTTCGTTCAATTCAAAGCTCCTAAAACAGTAACATTTATTTTTTTCCTAGTTTATTCTACAGACCATAAGCTATCTTTTGATGTATCATTCACTGCCGTAACCTTTTTTGTTCCAAAACTATTGTAATTTAAACTTAATCTTATGTACAGTATTTTCGGTGAGACGAGAATTTATGGACGACCTTTGAGAGACTCTAGACTGACCTTTAGAGTGCCCACCACATTACTAGGACCAAATGAGGGTTATAAAGCTGTGTGAAGAATTAGAATTAAGATTTACAGTTGATGGTTAATGTTAGGAATTAGATTTAGGGTTTTCATCACGAACTGACACCAGCTATAATGCCAAAACTCTATTTAGTCAAATGGATGAGTGAATTTCGCGCCAAAACCCGAGATCTGTTATCTTATACCTGATTGGTTTGTCCATAAATTATAATCTCGCTGTCATCTATTTATTCATGTATCTTTGTACACTAATCTGAAATCGGGAACCAAATCGGAATCGGCATTAAATCGAATAGTGTTTCAGTTGATTTGTCTTCTCTCTCGCGCGCTTGTCAGCCGATCTGGTGATAGGATAGTTTTCGCCTCTCTCCCTCAAGAGTTGGTGTTACTTCGAGCTCACGCATACTAATCCAGTCAGCCTATCGCGTCAAGATCTTAATTTAGATTAGATAAGTTATTCTGCACAAAAGTGGGTAGACAGATCAAGGATGTAATATATTTTTTAAAAGATTCTGTTTGTTTTTCCCAAATATTACAGATTGCAGTAAATAGCATTATCTATAATTCAATAATCTAAAAGCTTAATTGTATTCAAATGGAAATTTACTAATAAATCTCTTACATGTCAACACTTAAGTATTAAAGTAATTAGTTTAAATAAGATGTTGATTTTTTTATCACTACTTATTTAACTCGAAAATTTGATTACTGTCATGAAAAATAGAATTTAATGGAGTGCTGATTACTACATGGTATTCAGGCATGTTCTTGTATTTTAGTGATTGTTATCCGATAAGTTACCTGATCACACTACCTTGGTTGAGCGTTTTTGTAAAAAGTAACCTTGATTATCTAGATTGATTGGAATTTCGAACTTGACCTAATAATAAACTTCACTTTAATCATCTTAACCGATGACGTCAGCTGACTGTCGTCATAACAATATTTGGTAGCCATTCATTACAACTTTATCTAAATAAACATTTCAGGGCTACCGATTCTTTATCAAATATTCCAATGTTAGAATGTTAAGTATGTTCCTTTACAGAAAACAGACGAATGGGGGACAGAAGTAGTCTAAAGTTGAAATCTGCTTTTCAGATTATTAATCTACTAGGCAAAAAATCTACTCTACATTTTGATGCATGCTACTAAAAGATTGGAACGACCTTATTAGACAATTCATCCTGTGTCTAAAACAAACTGAACGAACTATTAAATCACTTTATCGTTGTAATTTGATTTCTCTTTCATGTGCACGCACATGCAGTGTCTTTTCTCCTAAATACTGATTCCTTGTAGTGACAGGCTAAGCATTGTCTTCAGATATTTTCCTGTCTTTAAGATATAATATTCTAAAGGTAGCAATATAACATGTTATCGATAGATGTGTTGAGACGGCTTCAAGAAGCACGACGGAGCCTCGAAAGGCTCTGAATTAGCCGAAGAGATTCCACTCAATCAGAACCTGATGGCTTTTTCTAGAATATCAATGTGGTATGCTACGATTGAACGGTAACATAATTTGCTTCCTTGAGGGTTGACAGAATTATCATGATGTTATAGCCAACGCTAACAACCATAAATACCCAAGTTTTTCTGTACATTTTTAATTCTTACCCAATAATCACTTGCCCTGTTTCTTCTATCATCTGATTTGCGACTGTAGGGTTCTACACATTCGAGTGCCGTTAGTTGTGTACTGTATTTTACCATTATCAAGTAGAAAACGTAACAACGTACATTATCAGTGAAAATCTGTTCGGATTATAGTAATAAATTCCCACTATCAGATCAAGGGGGTTAGTTTCGAATTGATCACTTAGCAACATCAACTTTACATCCTATACTTGCTATCCGACTATTGATATATCGTATCATTATAACAAAAATACAACTACATAGTTGTATTTTTGGTATTAAAGAAATTATTATTTTCTCCCTAACCTCCAACTAAATGATAAGAAAAAATAGACACCGACAACTAGTGACTACGAGGACAAAACACAAATATGAAATACTATAATTTATAGTTACCTATAAATAGAATTAAGTGACATATTTCTGAAAAATCTCAATTAACCAAAATTTTAAAACGGCCAATAATTAATGAAAACAAATATTGAATTTAAAGAAAATTTTCAAATGAACACTGTATACAACGATGAATTATAAGGATTTATGTTTTACTTTTATCAATATTAAAGACTATAATTAATCAGTATCTTCTGGGATACGCGTATCCTCAGATAATTGCCTTGATATTACCATTTAGTTACAAGTTTTAGCAAAGTTGGATAGTGGCAATTTGAAGAATTCAGTACACACGTTTCTTCCTACTTATTATTCGTCAGCTGGAGATTGTCACAGCCAGAGTCGGAATCATTACTTTTTGCTTCAAGTGCCCAACAAGTTATTCACTGAGCTACTGAGTCCCTAGAGTCACTAGTTTGTGAAACGGATAAGATTGTCAATACTAGAATGGAGGTACACCCAGGTGACATGAGCAAAGTAAGATGATATACAAGTCATGAACTCAAATGCTAGCCACTATCTTATAAATGAGTTTTTTTACAGAAAATTGTAAATTATTAAGATTAATTAAAGCTGTCTAGTTAGATTTTCCCACCTGTTCATAAAACTAGTTACATTTCACGATTAAAACCATTGTTTATAATTGTGTCTAAACATTAACTCAGTTAAATAAATTTTAAATCTTGTATATTTATTACAGCATTATTTTATGTAGATTAGATTTTAATTTGTAGATTGTATCTGTCACAGACTCCTCTCAGTTGATGAATCATTGAAAACCAAGATTTAAAACAGGACAAGCGTACATCTTATTCTGGGGTTCCACAGTAATATTCACACATAACCACTCCAGGATCTTAAATTCACATAGAGAACTGCTAATCATTCAAATCAGTAGTACGCTTAACCTCTAGATCAGTTCATGATCTCAATTAAAATACTCAACAACCTCCACAACTCTATACTGATAATTATCATGTGTTCACTAGTGATTGGATTCGAGAGGGAGTTCTCGGAGTTCTAGTGAATAGCAGTGACAAGTGGAGTTCAGCCGTGTCAGGTGTGAAGCAGTTACTCACCAAATGCAATGAAGGATGATCGCGAAATATCGTGAATTGGTTGAACTCAGACATTGATACCTTTGGATGCCGATCCATTGGTCTAGAGGCTTAATGTTAGTGAGCGAGACTGATGGTTCTGTGTCCGATTCCTGCATATTGGGTCGTAAATGGACAGTTTTGAGGAGTACCATGATAGAACGAAACGGCTTTGCAATGATTTCACGTATTCAATATTGGTCAAACTTACATCAATTTATAATTTCAATGTATATCAACACTCCCCACAACCCTATACTAATAACAGTCTTTTTGACTGCCGTTTATTTTATAAATTTTAACTGTTCAATGGTACCACTAATGATTTTCCATAACTCTTCAGTCATTCAGTCACAAGCAACATACAAGCTGGCACATAATTACATTGATCCATGTTGTCGCATCTTATCAGAATAGTGAGATGAATATACCGGAGTAGTGGACATATTGACAGGATCAGTAATGTTAAAAGTGGTGAGGCACGGATAAGATAATTTCGGAAGAAAGGAAACATAAGGTTAAGTATAATGTAATTTTATAACTTGGCATTCAAGATAAAACAAAGCACGAATGTTTTTAAGATTTTGTGATTGATTCTGAATCATGTCACTCATCAACTTCAACCATAGTTTACAGCAATTGATTAGACCACAACCGCGGCATAACCCCTCAACAAAAATTTGTTTCGTCAATCACAAATCAGTCTTACGAATGAATATAAACTTTTAAAGTTAAGCGCTTGCCACGAGACCTAAATGCCTTGGGCTCTATCGATGATAGAATTTTGCCTGTACAGTAATGAGGAGTGCCGCACTAGGACGAAACAACGATCCAGTAACTTTTAGTCTTCAGTGGTTGTGCAACTAAGTTCAGATATGTAATTATCGAAAATGTATATATTTATCAACACAAAAGTTGAATCAGTTATTAGGACCATAAAATATTGATTTTAAAGAAGGATAGAAAATAAAATTTAAAAAAATCAATCATAGTAATAACTGACAACCAACCATTAATTGAACGACTGAACACTTGTTAATCTAATGTACAAGAACTAGTTATACTGCTTTCATTGTGATTGTTTTTTAGTTACTTCAATACGTTAGTGACCACTTGTTCATTAAATGACTGGTCTATTTCAGATTCTTTTTCCTAAAAATAACCTAATCGACGTTTTTGGTGCATACATATACACACAAGCACACATACAATTTATATTATTACTATTTTATTTGGGTATTTTATTAAATTATTAAAACTATTTTTGCGAAAAAGATTTCTACCATTCCGATAAGTCTTGCAATTCGAACGCTATATTCGGTTCCTAAGCTATTCTTGTAACCCCCAAGCTATAACTATACAGCGACCTGAACACGAGAGAGAATGAGCAAAGTATGCGAAAAGTACTTTACTCCAAGGTTCCTTTTAATACAGAAAAAACAGGGTTTTTATAATATTTTAAATGTCCTTGGGTTGCTCGAAGATTCTGGAATGCTACTGAACATAGTAGCAGTATAGCAATCAGTCAATCAGAACACCTACATATGACGTTTCACTTCCTTGATGTCTCTGGCTAAAACTTCAAGTGAACGCTGATTGGATAAAATGCTTCTTAGCGTTTCCTGATCTTTGCTTGTCTTTTGCAAGAAGATTTCTGGATCACTCCAACACATTCTGATAGCATAGTGAATTGATTTGATGTCAACTAGTCAGTTTCTCGTGATCTATCCAGTTGAAATAATATCAAGTTTACAATTTGAACAAAGATCACTTATTTGATGTGATGTCCTGTTCGGACACTCATAAATAAGATCCCTGTATTATTGAACTCTTATGAGACTCTGAAATTAATTAGTGTTGTGCCACTTAACCATGAACAACTATTATCTCAAACAAGAAACCTTGAGCTCCCTAGAGCGTAGAGATTTCGTTTGATCTACATAGAGTCACTATCCGAGTATCCTTGCCTGAAGCCGTTCAGTATTGTATGTACACATGAGATGTATATTCATTCTAGACATGACATTAAAGATCCTTACGCACTTATAGCCATCTGATCTAAATAGTCGATCATGAAAGGATTATAAAATGTGCATAATTCACTAAATCGAGTCAAAAAGCATAAGGACTCATACAAAAATATAGACTAGTGGTAAAACGATACGGTGTGTTTTTGTTCATATCAGTGATTACTGACAACCACAGATATGGTTTCATTTGACAAACTCTCGAAATTCTGGATAGAGAAAATTTCAAAAATGTTCGAAGATTCTTCGGAGCATAGAATTCGTACTATTCTGTAGTTGGTAGCTATACGAATACGATTTCAATTTATAAGTTCTCAAAGAAGAGCTCAGATGATCACATGATCGGAGGTTAACTGAACTAGATGACGGACAAGAGAACAAATAAACAAGATAATTGAAGTTGCCAAGATGATCAGCCATTAAAAAAAACTTATTTCATGCTTGTAAGACAACTGTAAAGTTTATTTCTGCATGAAATTGGAGTTGATGATATTCTACAAACCACTACAGGGAACTTCGCTTAGAGAATATAGCATCATCAGATGATCTTTGGCAAATGAGCAACCAATGAAAAATTCTTTCAAGTCTTGCGTTTACATGACTTATGACTACTTCAGTTAGGTAATATAAAAATGAAAGGTTCTGAATATTTTTCACTATCTTTTGCCCCAGGAGGCTACAACGTAGATTCACTTGAAAGAAATAAAGAAGACGAATACCTAATCATTCATAGACAAATTTCCGGCTTGTTTTGTAACTACTAACAAGTAGTTTGTGAATTTACTCACTACTCAATTTAATGTCTTACCCAAAGTATTGAAAAGAGAAAATTATTAACTGGGAAGTCAAATAAGTCTGAAATAGTTGCGGGGTATAGGATAGATGTCCATGAATTTTTAGCGCCCCTCAATATGCAATACATCTGTGACAACTAGCATTCCCCAGTTCATTTAAAGAGTGAATGTTATGTATACGCAAATAATTTTCATGGAGAATTTTATTTCAAACTATAACTTCCACATTGTTTGTTTTGTTCATCAAAGAGGTTGGGATCGGCTACGATGGCATATCCAAAGAAGGCATGTGTATATGGATTTGGATGATAAAAAACAAAGTCACCAGTGAAAATCATTATCTGATATACAGCACTGACACCCCAAATGAACGGTAAAATTTTCTAATATGCTAGATATAATACGTTTTTTTAAACATCAAATAAAGGAAGTATTAAGTTTCTTGGCTGACTTACAAACTTTTTATAATCATAGTTAAGTACAATTAAACGACAATGATTTATGATTTGTAAATAACTAAGCAGATATAGCTAAGTGTCATGTTTCTTTTTGATATAATCATACAACTTAATGGTTCAAATTAATTTTTGTGGAATAATAAAGTTTATATTTAATAAAACTGACTATTTCAAACATTCAGATTATTAAATAATCATGCATGTGATCATTCTAATCATTAATTGTAATCATGTCAGTTTATTACCGAATCTGAACATGTAGTTTAATATTTCGCCCACGAGTCTCAATAGTAAATAAACTTTTACATAATTAGACTGGTAAACATCATTATTAAACAGCACAATATGTAGGAGAAATTACAAGTATTTACACCGTACATAGTGAATGAAATTTCTTCTCACTTACGAATACACACAATCTGTTATCTTAATACACTTTTCGTCTCACACCACATGTCCCATACGCACTCAAGTGAATACCTACTTTGAATATTGTTAACATGATTGGATGTACTGTTTATTATACAATAAACCAGAGAACCATTTACTTATTTATATTCCATAATTTTGACGGTTGATTATACTTCCTTGAAGTAACTTGGACCAGATTGCCAGGCGAAACGTTGGTTTTACATCAAATTCATTCACTGAGATTTTATAAATACATTCTTCCTCCTTGATGTCGCGCATCAACTCGGGGCCCAGGTACTATGAAACTGTTGTATCAAATTTAGACGAAAATTCTTATACGTAGCCTTTAGTCTTCCATGTGCATCTTTCGGTGTGTTTTGAAGTTTGAACAGTCTTCTCATTTGGTCTCCATGTGTTGTGTGAACACCATGCTTTTGACGTACTGAAACACTTCAATCCGTCTGACAGTTGCTGCAACTTGGAGGCTACGTTCCGCTACGCACTACTTACAACCATCCTTGTGAATAGCATTCACTACAATATGACAACGAATAAGTGTTCTGTTTGGAAAGAATTAGTTTACTTATAATCCAATATTTTATTTGTTTCTTAAATAGTGATAGAAACAATGTTTATTTAGTCATAGTTCAGTGAAGTTCACTTCTTTTTTGAGATGTTTTATATCAAGAACCAACCTGTGTAAAATATGTGGGGTTAAATGAAGAAGGTAGAAATTTGAGGACTATTCCACTTTGGATTATTACATACATTTTTGTGAAAACATTAATTTTATTCATTAACTGCTGATATATGTTTTGCTGTCCATAAATTATAGTTTATTAATCATGCACTTGTTACCCATTTTTTCATCACAAATAATCTAATTATGTACTGATTGTGACATCGTATTTATGGTACATTATAATCTTATTAATGATGTATATTATTATGTACTATTACGTTATAGAATACAATGTAAATCAACTGGCTTTTCTTCTATTCTGATTAAACAGTCTGGAAGGCAGTTACGCGTTTAGTGAGCTAATTAGCATTAGCACATATTAGTTAAATGAAAGTCATTAGGAATATTTAGGTAAATGGATTTATCACCAGGAAATTCGACAATTTAGTGATCCTATTAAGCGGGGATATACAAGTTGGAATGTTAATGAAAATATGTCAAAATATGTACTGTTGAAGCTAACTTCCACTTTCATAAACCCAAGTCATTTGATCAACTATTAAAGACTGTGAAGCTTCAGTTTATAAATCATTTGTGAATCAGTTTATAAATCATCAACAGCATACAGTTATCACCGCACATAAAACCGAACTTATGGCTTTTATATCTTAAAGTCAATATTTATCCAATATAAATGATTGTTTTATAAGTATGTCTTTAATTATCATGGTTAGTAATGTGCACCAAATAGGTAACTAAGTGATACAACGGAAAAAATAAAGATTGATGGATTTCTCGCGTTGATTGAGGCTTGTGTGAACAGGCCGTAATTACCGGAAAGCATTTATATGATCTCTGACTTTGGTTCTATTATCGATTAATTCACTTATTTTGCCATTAGGACTGGTAATTCAAGTGCCAATTAGTACAATGACTAATGGACAGCAACTAAGACCTTAGCACTTATTGGTCCACGAGCTCTTTCTAATCTAGTGTTCAATCAGAAGATGAGGATGGGAAGCAGATCAATAAATTTTTTACTTCATGCAATCATGACTCAAAACTCGTACAATGATATATCTGAAATATCTTAGATCATGGCTATACAGTTAGAAAGTTACGTTTACATAACCTAGTCGTGAGTGGTGTCAAACAGTGGTAATTAATGGTAAATCTGAAACGATAAGACATTTGACAATAATTTAAGGACTGAATGAAAGCTTAAAAACAGGGGAATATAAATATATAACAGTCTAAAAGTCTACTAGTTATACAATAAAATATAAATAATAAACCTTCGTATGATAGCCTCGAAAGTTATATAATTTATACTATTCACCCGATTATATCATTAACAGTATTGGTTTTCTATGAATTAATATAAGAGAATAAAGCTTTTATATGACACGTCACACTATTCAAGGTTACCGTTCGATTTAGGAAATTTTGTATAGTCACAAATTAGAAGAAATAATTATCTATCTGATTTTTTTAATCATGAAGTAGATAGATAAACAACAAAAATAATCGATCTACAACTAACTGGCGTATAGTAAATGTGTTTATGATTTCCGTTTTAATAAATAGTAGGAAGGACAGTTCAATCTGTATTATGTTATAGTTTTCTCTTTCATGATATATTATTTGGTCATTTTATACACTTGTACTAGTTTCGGTCATGATTGAGATATGTTTTAGACTAATCTACTCAGTTTTTGTAATTCAATCAAATTGAATTTTAAATAATTTGCCTGATGTCACTTTAACGCTGAGAGATCTGATGATCATGAATTCAATCTCCTATTAGAGATAAAGTGAGATAGCGAAATAGAAGGAATAGATGTTTATTTAGTACGTATTAACTGGTTAGTACTCTCTTTGAATTTCAATAATTTATAAGTTAATATTAGTCCATAATATAAAAACAAACATTGAATTAATCTCCTCAAACTACATGAACAAGCATTTTGATTTATTACAATTAGATTGCTTATTATATCCTCTTCAAGTAACATATTTAAGTTTTATAATTGAACTAACTGTTACTAATTTACTTCATGCATAAGGTATCAACTTTGATGCTTTACATTGTTATTTGCAAATTTATTCCATAACTAATTACGTCATTTTAGAACGAATAGTTTGTTATTTTCGATTCATGTTATTTTAATGCTTATCCTTACATCAGGGTTGAACTATTTCATAACTCTTTCAATCAAGAACTATTAAATGGGTTTCGTGAAGATTTATTAATGAATTTCTTATTAAAACAAAATAATTATCCATTATTCCCTCGTTTCAATGGCACACTAAATGATATCAGTCTGTAATAAGTTCAACCTGAAAGGACAGTTAAATTATATCAGTATTATCCTCATAGATAAACTAATATAGATTTTCTCAATCTATATACAATGGAAATGTGAACAAAAGTTCTAAATGAAAGTATAATCGGTAATTAGTAATTAAATTATACACCAATTTAACTTATAAGTGAACAATATCACATGTAAAATAGATTCATTTATAATTCAACGAATAGTTGATACTTTATATCTTATATACAATAATGAATTAATATAAATGACATGACAGTATATGAAAGAATAGTTTATTTTTAGGAATGTAGACAAGTTATCTGATAAGGTACATTTATATATGTGCACATAAACATAATCTAAATTGTTAATAATTTTATTAATATAACAAATTATGAATAGACTGAACTACTTTAAACTTTAGAGTACTTTATATTATTACTAGTTATCTGTTGACATTATTATTATGAAACCACAAACCTCATTTCACTTTTTTTTTCAGGAAGTTACAAATATAAATAGATAAGTCTTTTCTGAATATAGATTGTCTTAAGATAGTCTGTTCATATAGAGCTCAGTAAAATTGCTCTATGGTGCTTAAAATGGGATTTGGAATTTACCACTGTTGACTGTGCATAGATTTGCTTTGGTGATCCTTTTCTCAATTTTTACTTTGTCATAAATGGCAAGGTGGTATCTGTTTGTTTTGGTGACTTATCTTGGACTACAGACAGAATAAAACATATACTTAAGGAATTTGCGATAAAGTTTGAAAATTCCTTTAGTAATCTAGGGTGCATTTCATTGGTCCCATAGAGTTACCTATTTCAAATTAATTTTATAGATTAAAGACATTGAATTCTTTAACGGTCACAATGCCCAAAGTGTGAGTAGCACAGACTTATATGAACCAAAAGGAAGGGTGTCTCTACGGTTTATACATTGTTAATGTAGTTAGGGAATGCTTAAGCTCTATCGTAGTCATTTGCTACTGCAAATTTAATACTACTAATTCCATATAATGCTAGAATGTCACCTCTCCTCTTCGTCCTTTAGTATATACGAGAAAGTTTGCGTTTTGGGTTTTTTACAGATTCCTTAACAGCTTTTTTACGTACAATCTTGACCTGTGTAGGGCAGAGGCACAAATTTTTTGGGCTCCCAAATATTGAGATTTTGCCTCATTAGCACCCAGTACCCTAAATATCTCCTACATTCTTTTCTTTTTATAGAGAAGAGTACGAACCACATTACTGAAAAATAGTGGAAAGTTTTTGGTATTCCTTGGTATGGTTCAAGGAACATGAGATGCACTAACTTTTATGTGCAAGTTCCTTTAAGACCTCCCAAGCTGTTTCTATGAGAGATTTTGATCCTATCATATAGTCTATTGAGGACACTAAGTGTACAGTTTCTTGTATATTGCTTCTCAAACATTTGGTTTATTCTCGAATTGTTACATCATTGTTAACAACGATATAATGACTCCAAAAGTGTTGACTTTTATCAAAATGTTATTATTCATGATACTTATAATCAGAAGCTCATTGTTTTGTTTCATGGTCTTTTTTAGAGGAATATGATTGCATAACCAAATGCCTATTCACTCCATGTACACAGTTTTGGATGTCTTCTATATTGAGCTATATTTACAAAGGTACGATCTTTGAGAAAACTCTCAGAATTGTGTTAATGTGATGTTCGTATGTAATGATCATTTTTTCGTACATCATTCCACACCTAATTTGAATAAAAAATATCATTCTTCCGAGTGTACCCACTGATTTCTCTTCGTAAAGAATACTGGCTCATTCATGACTACTAGGTTACGAATTAGATAGTCTTGAAAATCAATAGTTATTATATCAATTCTACAATTTATACTTACTACACTTCATTAGTAAGTACCAAACATAACTATTCTCTTATTCACAATTTTTCAAACAGTACTAATAGTTTATTTCATGTTTTCACTTCAAATTCATACTAATGAGGTGTTGAGATAGAGCCTTGCTTACGAAGTCAATAAAAGTTCCCTTGAATCGATGCAATTCTTCGGACCTATTCCCTTTCTATAGATTCTGCATTTGTTACTGATGCATCCTCTGCTTATACTGCTGCAGTATGGGAGGGGAAAATTAACCAGTTATATTTAGTCTTACTATTTCTGAATAATTTTATCCGCAAACGCAGAAAAAGGCATTAATTATCATAGGAAATGATGGACGACTTCATAACTATATAGTGAGAAAGAAATTTGCTGCTGTTACAAATCATGAAGCTTTAAGGTTCCTTTAACATCCTACCAAATTTTCGAGAAGTTCTTTAGCTGTTATGGCTTATCCATGAAGTATTACAGTGAATGCTGGTGGCTATCACACCGCTATAGAACCTAACTCAATTTGATCAGTAAAGTAATGTTTTAATACGATAAAGCAATTTGTAGCCTTGTGTACATTTTTTATGTCTATCACTGTAGTTTGCATTCAATGAACCTTCTCAAAAGACACAAAACGAGTGATTTAATCAGTTGTTTAAAAGTACACAAAATGAAATTCAAAGATTAAAATAAGGCTAAGGTTTATCATGATATCAGTTTCCTTGCTAAACATGCTATTTATCAAAATCAATGTGTTTATTAAGAAATTAGAGCAGGTGAAATGAAATGATTTAAATTCATGCCACAGTGCTTGATTTTCTTGATAAGTGTTATATTTTCGCATCAATAAAAAAACGAGCAAAATTAATCGATCAAGAAAAATACTTTTATCTTCTCTTGTATTTGAATTTTTGTTCTTAAACAATTTACACTTGAAATTGTTTTTAAATATCCTGCCTATTAGGCCTACAGTTGTTATGATCTTCTAATTTGTTGGTCTTCCGGAGCGTATAAACAGCCTTCCTTATTCCAACTCTGACTTCCCTTCCTTCATTTGGACTTACTCCACCTTGGTAAATATCACAACTCATTGTTCTTTATTACTGCATTCTTTCATCTGGAGCCTCTGATCACATTTCACTCGAACTACAACAGCTAGAATGAATTTAATCTAATAAGTTATCATACCTCTCTCTGTTCCACTACAAAATGTTAAGTATTGTTTATCGTTCATATCCAAGTGCCTTGCTGCTCCTCGGTTTCTCTTTTTTCAGAGGGCACAGCTATGGAACTTCTGACATATGGAACAAATTAGCGCGCTATTCAAAAAGGACAGTGGTAATTTTCCTCGCTGAGTAAATTCTATTGTTTTGATCGTTTATACGTATCAAAACTACTGTTTTTCACTTCAATTGAGTTTCTTTCAGTTAAAGTATTCGATTAGATTATCATTTTTGTTTCTAAAGTAGTTTTGTTGTCAGTACTTTTGAGTACTCTGTTTTTTTATAGTATCTGTTAGTACTTTTGCTTCTAACGATCCACAGTTTTCCACTTTTTTGGTCATAGATTATTTTTTGTCTCTGAGTATTTTTGCATCTAGTTCTTTCTTAAAAACACCGTGTTTAAATGACTGGACAGTGCAAAAAAAGTAATTGCCAACGCCTGGGCTGTCGTTATTCTGTTGAAAGCGGCATGCAGTGCGATGAGTGCAAAGGATGGTACCACGAAGTTTGCACAAATTTAACGCCTGCAGCTTTCAAACGGTTCAGTAGGAATGGTTGCGTATGGCTATGTCAATAGTGCTGTTAGGATGCTAACAGCTTGCTAACTGAGGCCATCTCATTGGTTAGTGCTGCTAGAAAATGTTTTGGCAAGAGTGGTTGCGACACATCATCAAGTACTCGCTCCGTTGACACGAAAATTGGCGTGAGGCAAACTCAGGCGAGTTCGCAAACAGATGACTCGCACCGACCAAAGGAGGGAGAACAGTCCCCAAAGAGTTCTGTCCGCACAAAAAACTCAAAGAAAAAAGTTTCCTCTGTCCCACGTCTTCAAAATGGTATCCAGAAAGAAACACATAGAAGCCGCAACCGCAAGGCTCGATCAGTTTCTAAAGGGACACCAAACCTGACCTCCCAAGTCATCGAAAACCCTCCGGAATCCCACAGTATGTTTGACGCGACTGTGGTTACTTCTCCAAGCAACGTTGACGAATGGGTACAGGTTGTGAGGAAGAAACAGAAAAACGATATAAAAGGAAACCCTGCCCTCACAAAATTAGTCGAAAAATCGAAGGCTGATCACAGTAACAGATCAGTCATTTTTCATAGGATCAAGGGGAGCGAAAGCTCCGAACCAAAAACTCGTTTTGAGCATGACATTGTCCTGATAAAACAGCTACTTAATCAACCCATGCCTCAAAATATCTCCGGAGTCACCTTGCTAAAGGTGTATAGACTAGGTAGTTTAGCGAACTTGAAGCCTAATCAATCTAGACTGCTTGAAGTAGTTTTCAAATCTTCGAATGAAAGGGACTTAATTTTACAAAATGGACATAAATTAAAGGGTTCGGGAGTTTTTATCCGAAAGGACTTGCCGTTAGCAGACCGTGTAAAAAGACGGGAAGCCGAAAAAGAACAGCAAATGAGGTTAGACGCTGGCGAAAAGGACCTGAAAATTGTAAATTTTCGGGTTGTGAAGCTTCGTCAGAGAATGATGGCGAAGCCACTCTGGTGAAACACGAAGCCACTTAAATAGGCTATGGATCTGTTACACTAATGCCCGAAGCTTGCTTAATAAGCTATCGGAACTAGGTGAACAGATTGACTCTGCAGAGTCAGACATAATCGCAGTCACAGAAACCTGGCTGACACAGTCTATATATAATATGGAACTCGATTTTGAGGGTTTTACTTTAGTAAGGACAGACAGAATACATAAGCGTAAAGGAAGGGAGTAGCTCTATTCATTAGGAATGCTATCCCGTTTGTCATTATTGATAGTGTATCCCATGAAAGTGGGACGTGTGAATTAGTTAGTTGCCACTTGAAATTCAAGGGGCAAGAGCTGCTAATTGGTTTGGTCTGTCGCAGTCCAAGCTGTGAGGTAAATGATGTCCTGTTAAACAGGCTCAAAAAATGGTCGCGAAGTGGTCGATGTCTAATCCTAGGGGACTTTAATGCACCTATGGTAGACTGGGGAAATCTGCGAACCGAATCATCAGATAATTCCTTCGAGCAGGAACTAGGTAAATCCATGGGGCCCGATGAATTGCATCCTAGGCTATTAAAAGAATTGTCTAACTTCGTTGCGAACCCTTTAAGTATATGCTTTAAGCTATCCGTTACGCAGGGTCGTTTACCAAAAGACCGGAAGAACGCCATAGTAAGTCCTGTCTTCAAAACAGGTACGAAACATAAACCTGAGAATTACCGACCAGTTAGCCTAACTAGTGTGGTTGTTAAAATCTTAGAAAAGATTATTCGGAAAGAGCTGTTTAAATACCTCGATGTAAACCGAATCCTCTCGGAGAAACAGCACGGTTTCAGAATAGGTTATTCTTATCTCACTAACTTATTAGTCACTCGAGAAAGCTGGTGCGCTTTTAAGGACCAAAAGTTACCTGTAGACGTGGCTTACATTGATTTCAGCAAAGCTTTTGACAAGGTTCCGCACAACCGGCTGTTATATAAGCTAAAAAATGTCGGAATTGGAGGCAATCTATTGACGTGGATAGAAGACTTCCTTGTTGGGCGCCAACAAAGAGTACGGGTAAACTCAAAATTATCTAGCTGGGAAACTGTGCTTAGTGGAGTGCCCCAGGGTACAGTTTTGGGGCCAGTGCTATTCCTCTTGTATGTAAATAACCTTCCTCGTTTATTATCATCATCGGTCTTGCTATATGCTGACGATGTCAAGATATGGAGAGCGATACGATGTAAGGGTGATAGCTTAGAACTCCAAAATGACCTGAAGAAATTATCCGAATGGTTTCATACATGGCAGCTGCCGATAAATACTTCCGAGTGTGTTGTGATGCATATCGGTCATCAAGGTTCAGATACATACACGATGAATAACACTGAGCTATCTGTTGTCCAGACACATAATGACTTAGGAGTCATCGTTAGCCAAGATCTGAAGACTACTGCAATAGCCGCCAAAGCTTTTAGAACTTTATGGTCAATACGTAGGGCTTTTACTCATGTCGACGCTCAAACGTTTTTGACTTTGTAAACAGTGTTCGTACATCCTAAACTTGAGTACTGCATACAAGCGGCTAGCCCCTGCTTAAAAAAAGACAGTGAGCTTTTGGAAAAGGTCCAGAGAACAGCAACTTATCTGATTCCCGTAATAGCGAAGCTTCCGTATGATGCTCTACTGGCCAAGCTAAACCTATTCCCTTTGTCATATCGTGGAACTAGAGGCGACTTGATTACAGTTTTCAAATTGCTTAGTGATAAATTTGCACCTGATATGCCCTCATTTTTCCTGTCTTCCAAAACAGAGAATTTACGAGGACACTCCAAAAAAGTTCACAAGCCCAGAACAAATTACTTGTCAGCTGATTATCGACTTTCCCACCGGATCATCAACGAGTGGAATTCATTACCTCAACACGTGGTTGAAGCTCCATCCGTAGATTCTTTCAAAAGAAAGTTGGATCAACTGAGAGAACACAATTGCCAGGACTAACACAGGCCATCAAGCCACCTGTCTTTTCCAAACTGAAACTGAAACTGTATGTTTTCCCAAGGTCATAGTTTATATCAAGCGCTCTACAAGTCTACTTTATAACAACTATAAACTTAAAAAGTTTCATTGCATAAAAACTTATCACGACCAAAATCCTAACACAATTATGCCGAGATTGGATTTAGTGTGTAACGTGGACGCGATGCCACGTTGGAGAATATTTTGAAGACTACTCAGTACATCTGAAGGAATGAACTGATGTTCACTTTTATAGACTATATTTATTTAACATGCATACTGTGAAACAATAAATGTTCTAATTTGTAGATCATGCCTGTAAAAATGGCGTGTACCTGCCATTGCAGAAATATATTGTATTATTATATCTAACATTTACACAGGGAGTTTCCACAAGATGATGTTTAGTTCCAAAAATTTATTGATCATGTTTATCATTAGAGTGGTTTTGGTCGAATAACACATTTGGATATAATGGATATCTAACTAAACTACCAGTATCTTGTAGTATAACGATCATCAAACTTACTGTTGTTACTTACTTAGTGATGGATGTATCAGGAAATTTCAGGAAGAATTATTCACATATGAAGAGAAAATATGGCAACCCAAACAGTACACCTTATTTTTTCCCAGAAGCATATTTCAACAAGTTCAATGGTTTTGCTGCCATGCTTCCTTTCGAGAATAGCGGTAGTTATCGAAGGGGTCGATTACATGATACTTGGATTTCACTGAATATGTCTCGTTTACCCTTAGTATCATCAAGTTAGTTAACTTACTTTTGTTTTTCTCCATCCTCCTCTCAAATATTGTCATGAATCAAATCCAAGATTAACATATTGTAGATATTGTGTGATCAACTATTGAGGGTATACGAAATCAGTTAATTCAGAGTTATTATGTGGTGTTTAATAACCTTTGGTTTGATAAGTTAATAACTTTATTGAATATTAACTAATTCTTTCAGTTTATCGAATAAACTTCAAAGAAGGCGAGAAAACCGTTATAAAGTGAAAGTTTCTTTGTTGTACTGTATAACCTGCGATTTCGTAAATCTGGATCTTATATGTTAATTTTACATCATTCCTACAGTATATAAAGGTATTGAAATTTGTATGTTATAGGACATTGTTGATATCACTTAGAATGTGTAAGAAGTTTTTTTCGTGCATTACTTCTTTCATATTATCATAGTTACTTCTGTTTCTTATTTATCTTATCCAATTTCTTTAATTGAGATAGTTCGAGGTAGATGATTCTCTTTCTTACTTGTGATTTTTGTGTCCAACATTACAGTATGAGGTTGGGATATTACTTTGACTCCTTACACCCTAATGTGATAATTTATCGTTCACTTCTTGCGAATGACTAAGACGTCATGAGATTTAGTCATGGTCATTTAGTCCATGTGTGTTGTGGCTGTAACGATCTCTTGCTCCAATAGCTTATTTTGCTTTGTTTTATTTACTGTAAGTGTTCGTTACCTCATCTTGTAATCTATTTATCATCATAGATCCCTTTGGACCAACTGATTGGAAACGCTATAATTCAATGTTATTTTTTTTCATAATCGTATGTATCTTTGTAGTACCGGACCACACAATTTACTTACTTACTTGCTCCTGTTACCCTTCGTTTGGCATAGATCATAGGCCAAAAATCGCTAACAAACTCTATTCTTGACTCTCCTTTCCAGGTGTTGCTAAATGCTATTTGATGTTTGCCTCCAATTTTCGGCGAAACATGTTCTTTGATCTGTCTGTTTCTTCTACTCTTGCTATCAGGATCCCAAGTTCAGGCTTACCTCGCAATGCAGATAAATGATTTCCGCAGATTGTGTCTGTGGTGTTCGTATGAACTAATGATTCTTTTGTACGTGATGAATGCCTGATTTCTAATTTAAAATACAATACGTTCATCTGTGTTCATCTAGTTTTATTCTCCGTAAATTGCACTATTTAGGGGATTCTTAGTTCGCACAACAATTCTATTACTTTTAAATACCAAAATGTCCTGTCCATCTCCAGCTCCTTTTTTTAATTTCCTCTTCAGCTGGCATCTGCATTTTTCTCTGTCATAATGGGTTGTTGCTTATGGTGTCCAGCCAACGAATATGAAATAACTTGTGTAGAGGGGTGTTTACAAATACCTATACCTTTTGGATGATGGTTGTAGTAGTTCTCTACGTTTCAGCTTCATGCAATAGAACTGTATGGACATTTTCACTGAAAATTTGGAATTTGGTGTTGAGTGAGTTTCAGATATTCTTCATTTATAGGGATGGTGCCCTTTTTTGGTTGTCTATTCATTCACATCTGAATCAATTTCTCGTAGTTTGTCAATGGTTCTGTACTGGTGTATTAAAGCTACTACCTCTATAACAGCTTCTTCATGTAGTATGACATAGTTGATTCTCGCTACGCCATAGTCCAGGGTTATGTCCTTGAGAGTGTTGGAACTTACTGCTGTAAAACTTGCTGCTAAATTGACTTCCTTCATTTGCATTTATTACTGTGGATGTAATGAAAGAGCCACGTCATCTGTAAAGTACAAATAGTTTAGTTGCATCCAAGCCGTCAATAGCATTCCGTACCTCCCTTGAGGCGTGGAAGTTTTCGTAATCCCGTGAACCAACAGAAGTAATAGGAGTGAAAGTAAGTGAAAGTAAACAGCCTTGTCTGTTATAAATCTTTACTTTGAATGCATCTGTCCTTCATGAAGGACTTTGAGTTAAGTCTGTTGTAAGATTCCCACATAGTGGTGACGATCTTCCCAACCACTTCATAATGTCGAAGAAGATGTCACAACGTTCTCCTATCTACACTGTTGGAAAATCTCTTATAATCAGTGAATTTAATGTATAGTGATTAGTCCCATTCAACCGGTTGCGCAATATCAGCACTTAATGTCGCAATTCGGTCGGTAGATAATCAATCTTGTTGATCTTGTAGTGACCTACTTTTGTCAACAGAACGCGTTTGATTCGGTGTAAACAATTATTATTATAACCACTTGTACCAGTGATTGTTTTACTGTGCTCGTTTGTTTAACTGTTCTAACGACAGCCTTTTTGGCCTTCAATTGGACTGCATTACTTCTGCGCGGTTTGTGACTCTACGCACGTACTTTCTTCTGCCGATCCCACTTGTATTCCTTTTGGCACTATCTCGGTATTCCTTCGATACCACGAGGTCGCCAGCAAATATATCTCGACTACAGCCATCATCTGTCTTCTGATATTGGCCTATGGGAATTTTATTGGTTTACTGGCACGTAGTCTTGTAGTGGTGTTCATAATCAAACGCGATTCGACACTACACTACAATCTCATGGTTGATATTCTACTGAATCTTTCATGTAGTTCACGAGCACTCTGTCGAAAAAGTTTCTCAGTATAAACATTAGGGCTATGAACCATAGTTCTCACACTTTCTAAGATTTTTCTTTAGTGGGGTGACATTTATAGGTACTGCTTATGCACACCAACATCTGGTGCTTCCAGCGGCAAAGAACCCTCTGTGATGTTGAAGTCGCTGTTTCTTTGATTTTTTAACAGCTACTTGCCATAATGGTTTTCTCAGCTTTTCTTTTCTCTTATGAACATATGTAAAATTAAGAGCCGGAAATAAAGGCAATGTCACTGTATCACTTACTCAGCTTGGACCTCAGCTACCAAATACTAACGCGTTGAGTTCTTTGAATACAACAAAATGAACAGGACCGAATGAACTACACTATCAACCACTGGGATGACTCCCAATGTGCGTTGCTTCTGCGCTAGCAACTATAATCGAAATGTCACTCAGTTAGGGCGGGTCACCATCGTATTAGAAGGATGTGTAGCGTGGTGTCGATTTGAGCTTGACTATGAACACCGCTACAAGACTACGTGTCAATTAACCAATAAGATCCCCGTAGGCCAATATCAGAAGACAGATGATGGCTGTAGTCGAGATGTATTTGTTGGCGATCTCGTGGTATCGAAAGAATACAGAGATCGTGCCAAAGGAGTACAAGCGTGGTTACTGAGCGTAACCGAATTCGTACAAGTTCAAAGTCAACGGAAGAGTAAGTAAGTGTAATGGCTGTCATTAGCACAGTTAAACAAACGAGCAAAATAAAACAATCACTGGTACAATTGGTTATAATAATAATTGTTTTCATCGAACCAATCGCGTTCTGTTGACAAAAGTAGGTCACTACAGGAGCCCCCCGCTAGAAAGGGTTTACACTTTCGATAGTTAGCGGTTTGATTCGTGGGACTGATCGGCAGAAGTGCGGTTGTAGGACGGAGGAAATTGGCGGAACAGGAAGTGATCGTTGATCCTCGAGTTGCCAACGAAATCTTTTGCGCAGAAAGGTACCAGGAGAAGTGTGCTGTATTTGTTGGTCGAGTTAGCATACCACACCAGAGTGGTTTCTTTCCAGGATCTGATGATTGCGTTCGTAGGGATGCGAACCAGAAAACGCTGCAGACGTAGGACGAAACCACGTTGAGCCAAGAAACCGGACGCGACCATAACGACCAAGCGTATGCCAGGCGAATTCGAGACCAGATAATCGACTGAGTGCGTTGACTAGAGCATGGGTGGCCAAACCAGCTTTTGCCAAAGTTGACTGAAGTCGACGTTATCAAACGGGCGATGGTCGGAGGCGTGGGCTCAGGATACAAAAAAAATCAAAAAAAGAAAAGTGTAGCATGCGTGTAGTATATGAATAATCCTACACCGTATGTTATTGACTGTGCGGTTAGTCGCGAAAGCGTACGGGTAATCGTACTCGGCGACCGGAACGTGAGACGGTAGTCTCGTTCGTACTTCGTGAGCCTGCGATCTCATCCGAGGTCAAGGGCGGCGTGGTCTGCGATCTGGACGTGAGACGGAAGTCTCGTCCGTAGATGGTGCAGATGACGCGTGTTGTTGACCGGGACGTGAGAACGAGGTCTCTGATGTATCTAGCGTGGGATCCGAGGTAGACGTAGAGATCCCGCTAGAAGGTTTGATAGGTCTAGCATTGAGTCTCAAGTTATCGGGAAGGGCACTGTCATCGACGTGTGCTGGTTTGAGACGATCAATGCTGACGATCTCGACGCGGCCATGTCGATCAACCTTGAAGGTCTCGTGACGAGAGATCACGTGAAAAGGGTCTTCGTAAGGCTGTCACAATGGTTTGCGTACTGAATCTACTCGTATGAAAACATGTGAACAGGTAGATAACTCTCGAGGGAGAGCGACCTGTCGATGTTGTATTCGAGTTGACACCGGAGACAGTGTTTGCATAAATGCAGACAGTCGATGGACGTAGTCTGATTTACCGAAATCATTACTGCTCCGTGGTGTGAAGAATCCCCCAGGCAGACGCAATGTCATGCCGTATACAAGTTCAGCGGCGGAACATTGGATATCTGCCTTCAAACTCGTTCTAATGCCTAAGAGAACGAGCGGTAAGGTTTCGTACCAATTATCGTTTTCGTGTGCTCGGAGAGCACCTTTCAACTAAACCATTCGATGCTGGATGGTAGGCGGTGATGCATATGCGTTCCGTACCAAGCAGCCTGGTCAGTAAGGAGAATAATGAGGACTCGAATTGTTGTCCTCGGTCAGTCGTGACAGTCGAGGGACAACCGTACAATGCTGTCCATCGTTCTACTAAGCGGTGAGCAACTGTCTCCGCCGTAATAGACGTGATGGGAATAGCTTCGAGTCATTTTCTAAAACGGTCAATGCACGTGAGTGTGTGATCATACCCATGCGATGGTGGCAATGGTCCTACAATGTCTATATGAACGTGATCAAAGCGAGCATCAGACGTAGCGAACGTGCCAACGGGGGCAGCTACTTGCCTGTGCACTTTTGATCGTTGACACTGTAAGCATTGCTTCACCCACATACGAACATCTTTATTCATGGACGGCCAGACGTATCGTGCAACGATGAGACGTAATGTGGCTGCGATACCTGGATGAGACAATCCATGAAGGGCATCGAAGACGAGACGGCGATAGTCAGAGGGTACGATGGGTCGAGGAACACCGGTAGAAATATCACATAGGATAGTACCTGAGCTAGTAGCTAGGGGTACTTCCTGACACTGAAGGGACGTAGATTGTGGTGCTTCTGTACAGACAGGATCGTTTGCTTGCGCGGCAGCCATAGCAGGAAGATCGAGCACCGGTAAGATAACTGCATTCGTCTGGATACGTGATAGAGCATCGGCAACATAGTTCGACTCGCCTTTAATGTGACGAAGGTCTGTCGTGATCTGGGAGATATAGTCCAAATGTCTGCACTCTCGTGGTGAGTAGCGGTCAGACTTGGTATGCAGGGCATACGTTAAGGGATTATGGTCGGTGAATAAAATGAATTGGCGTCCTTCTACTGCGTGCCGGAAATGTTTGATGGCGCAGTAGGCTGCAAGCAGCTCGCGACCAAAAGCGCTATATCTCGTCTCCGAGGGAGTAAGGTGTCGTGAGAAAAATTCAAGCGGTTTCCAACTACCGGAGATATTCTGTTGCATAACGGCTCCTATAGCGAAATCTGATGCACCAACCGCTATACTAAGCGTGGCTGATGGGTCAGGATGAGCGAGAAGTGTAAATTCAGCGAGAGCCGTTTTGATCTCTGAGAATGCAGTACGTGCGGTATCGTTCAATTCTAATTTGCGTGGATTACCGCGTAGTAAATCGGTTAGTGGTCATAACCGTTCTGCCGCGTGAGGGATGAAACGTCGGTAGAAGTTAACCAAACCGAGAAAAGCCTTCAGTTCCTTGAGTGAGGACGGCACGTTGTACTCCTTGATTGCTCGAACTTTGTCCTCGCAAGGCAGAATACCCTCTTGTCTGATGATGTGACCCAGAAATATTATTTCTGATTTACCCAATTCACATTTCTCTGGGTTGACTACTATTCCATTATCCGAAAGACGTTGGAATAATAGCGTAAGGTGTTGATAATGTTCATCAACGCTTGATGATGCGATCAGCAGGTCATCAATATAGACGTGAACAAAATCCAAGTGTCGTACTATGCTATCGATAAACTTTTGGAAAGTTTGAGCAGCATTCCGTAATCCAAATGGCATTCGTAGGAACTCAAACAGACCGAATGGAGTCGTGATAGCAGTTTTTTCGATGTCTTCAAGAGCGACTGGGATCTGGTGATATGCTCGTACCAGATCGATTTTAGAATAGATAGTCGTGCCTTTGAGCGATGCCGTGATGTCGTGTATGTGGGGGATGTGGTAACTATCAAAGCGCGTAACTACGTTTAATGCTCGGTAGTCGCCGCATGGTCTCCAACTAACCCCATCCTTTTTGCGCACCATGTGTAAAGGAGAGGCCCAAGGACTGTGAGAAAGACGAATAATACCAGTAGATAGTAAATTGTCAAACTCACGTTTAGCGAAAGCTAATTTGTCCGGTGCCAGTCGGCGTGGTCTTGCCGTGACTGGTGGTCCGCGGGTGACTATGTGGTGTACCACACGATTGGTCACCGATGAAATCTCCTCGAGTGGTTTAGTTATTCTGGGGAATTTCTCGAATAAAGCGTGGGATTTATCGTCACGCGAATAAAAAGTGCCGAGGATTCGGTACGCGTTTGTGTGAGCTTTAAAGCCCATGAATTTACTGTTCGACGAAGTATCGATTAGCTGCAGCCTACGTGAATCGACTAGCAATTCATAGTGCTGTAGGAAATCAATACCTACTGTGGCTGTGGGGACATCAGCAATGATGCATGTCCACAGTTACCGTCGTCGGTTGCCCAGGTTGACCGTGAGTTGTCGCGTACCGTAGGTAGGAATGGCTGAGCCGTTTGCAGCGCGTAGTCGAAGCATTGTAGCTTGTGACTTGATGCTACCTCGTGGTACGACAGAAACTTGGGCACCTGTATCCACTAGGTACCTAGCGTTTGTGCGATAATCGTGCACGTAAAATAAACGGCCAACCTGGGGGGCAGGGCCGGCGAGTACGGCCGCTTTTACTCGCCGGCTTGGAGTTTCCCGCCTTGTATGAGCACGGGGCTCGACAACGGCGGGCACCAGATCCGAAGGATCGATGAAACCAGAACCAATCCTCACTCGCTTCCGAAGCCGCCTTTTGGCGTGGCTTGGAAGATGCCCTCGTTGGGCGAGTGTTGACGGCTTTTCGAGAGCGTGAGCGGGCTCCGAGGGACGTAGGGCTGGGGTACGTTACAACGGTCTCGAAAACTAAGACGTGTGTGAATACACCCTCCCCTGTCACTTTGAGCCGAGGAGTGGCTGCCGTCGATATCGACTTTCGGACGCGTTGTTGAGGCAACTACGTAGTTGTATCATTTGCCAGTCCTAGCTAGTATTTTGTCTGCTGTGAGGGCTTTCTGTTTCAGTGGTGCGTCCTCGAGCAGGGCCGTAACTGTAGGTTGGATAAATGCTGGTAGAGATTCGAGCCACAGTTCTTTAACGATTTCAGAATCGGCTGTCGTGGGTCCTGCAAGAGATTGCAGGCGCGTGAGGTGGTGGCTCCGTTTAGCGTCGCCCAGGGGGTGACGTGCTAATAACGTCCTCAATCATTCCTCCCTCGATGGGAGGAAATGTCTGAGGATCGCCTCCTTGAGACGATCGTAAACATTGGGCACATTAAAATTGAGGACAACCTCACGGACAGCTACTAAATGGTCTCCCGGTAAACATTCGAGAGCGTAGGCGTACTTCTGCCGTTGGCTTGTAATATGACGGTCTCAAATTGAGACTCTATAGCAGCGAACCAAACTTCGGGATCGTGAGGAATAAAAGATACAGGTCGAAAGTGTATAACCTGTACGTCAGAGTCTATTACGTTAATACCATTCTTATCGTTATCCGTCATGTCAAATATATTATATGTTAAAAATTAATATGAAAATATATGACAGACGTGGATGAATAAGCGATAGACTCACCAAAATTGACTTCTTTGGAAGGTTTGGTTGCGATTGCCAAGTGGTCGTAGTTGTAGGTTCACCAGTTGCAGAAGATTTGACCGGAGTTGAGGCGTGTTCCAATATTTGGCTCACCAAATGTAGCGTGGTGTCGATTTGAGCTTGACTATGAACACCGCTACAAGACTACGTGTCAATTAACCAATAAGATCCCCGTAGGCCAATATCAGAAGACAGATGATGGCTGTAGTCGAGATGTATTTGTTGGCGATCTCGTGGTATCGAAAGAATACAGAGATCGTGCCAAAGGAGTACAAGCGTGGTTACTGAGCGTAACCGAATTCGTACAAGTTCAAAGTCAACGGAAGAGTAAGTAAGTGTAATGGCT